>CM010611.1:27046226-28246226 GCA_003430845.1 Xanthoceras sorbifolium
TTTTTGTAAATTAAAGTGAAAGTAGTGTTCATTTTATTTTGGGTATGCTTTGGAGCATATTGTAGATAACATTGTAAACAAAATCGTTATCAATATAAACAGTATTTTTGGAAGCAATTTCTATGGTGTACTACTCATGATATCATAAATTAATTATAATTATATATTTAAATATTTAATGTAAGATGGAGAATTTATTTGTAAATTTAGTAAAAAAATCAATGGATCCATAAATAGAAACATTTGTTATAGGGTGAATTGCACTCAAGTACCCTGACTATTATCATAATTGCACGTTTAATGCCAGTTTACTATAATTGTACTCTAGTACCCGGTAATCCGTTGACCACCGTTAGGATAACGGTTGACCAAACGGATTCAAGGGTAAAATGGTCTTTTACGTTTAAATTTATTTTTAAAAAATTTAAAAAATAATCCAACCAATAAGAACATGCCACGTCATATTTTAATTAATTTTAAAAAATATTTTTAAAAAACCAAATCAAAAAAAAAAAAAAAAATTTGAATTTTTTTTTGAAGAACACGAACCAGAAATCTGGGTTCGTGTTCTTCGAGCACGAACCCAGAAATCTGGGTTCGTGTTCTTCGAGCACGAACCCAGATCTGGGTTCGTGCTCGAAGTACGAACCCAGATTTCTGGGTTCGTGGTCGAACCCAGATCTGGGTTCGACCACGAACCCAAAACTGGTCGACCGCGAACCCAGCTTCTGGGTTCGACCGCGAACCCAGCTTCTGGGTTCGACCGCGAACCCAGTTGCTGGGTTCACGATCGAACCCAGTTTCTGGGTTCGAACACGAACCAGAAGCTGGGTCGATCGCGAACCCAGCATCTGGGTTCGCGTTCGAACCCAGATCTGGGTTCGAACTGTAACATCCCGATTTCGGGTAATGAATTTTTGATATATGTGAAAATAAATTTTTACTATTTGAGGGGGTGTAAATGTAATTAAATGTATGTTTATTTTATGGTTTCCAGCGGATCAGATTGAATAGTAAAAAATGAAAAAATTGGAAAACTGGACCAGAGAGCATCGCGATCACGCGACCAAGTCGCGATAGCTCGCTCGCGGTGAAAAATGGAAAAATCTGGCAGTGAGCATCGCGACCAGCCACCGCGACCACAGGTCGCGATGGATTGCTCGCGATGAAATTGTCAAAAACGGGCAGAGAGCAACGCGACCACTCGCGCGACCAAGGCGCGGTCGCGAGGAAGGCGGTGCGCGCACTCCAGTGAGCATCGCGACCTGGTGTCGCGACCACAGGTCGCGACGGCGGTCGCGGTAGCGAAAAAAATATAAAAAAAAGAGAAGCTTCTCGCAGAAGCCAGAGAAAACAGAAACAGCAAGAGGAGAGAGAAACGACGAGAAAAGAAAGAAAAGAGGAAAAAGAAGAAGGAAAGAGAAGAGAAAGAAAGGTGTAGGTGAAGAGAAAAGGAAAGGAAAAGGAAAAAGAGATCGTGGAACCGCGATTTCTCGAACGAAAAATGGTACCGAGGTTGGTGTACTTTTATTTTCGGAATCTTTACGAAAAATATTTCGTTATCGTTTACGTTATTTTTCGTTTCCGTTTCTTGTTTTCGTTTCGATTTCGATTTCGTTAAATGTTTTCGATTTCGATTTCGTTAGATGTTTTCGATTTCGATTTTCGATGTGTAAAAATTGATGATTGATATACTTATGGTTGATTATGGAAAGAATTTATACTAGATCGCATTCGTTTGTGGTTTGAATATTCCAATTTCGTTTAAAATAGTTGATTTTGATATTTATATGATTATTGTTGATGCGTTTGAAGAATATCGTGTAATATTTTAGATTGACTGAGTAAATATTGATTTGTAACTGATTGTGAAAATCGTTTATCGAAACGGCCCTAGGATACGTAGACATAGAAATGGATATAGGAGGTTTATACCAGCTGGGTTTTATTGAGCAGTACTGCGCCGATACTGATTGATTGATATTAATGATACTGATGTACCTCCTCTTGGATTCGTCCAGAGGGGAGATACGTACCTCCTCAGGATTCGTCCTGGGGGTTGGGAGTTAATGTACCTTCCCAAGGATTCGTTCCTGGGATAGGGAGCTATGTACCTCTCTAGGTTCTGTACCCACGGTCCTAGAGTTGGGAGACACGTACCTCCTCAGAATTCGTTCTGGGGGTTGGGAGCTTGACCCATATTCCAGTCCATATATGTTTAGTATTCTAGCGGGCCAGAATTGATTGGAATTGAAAAGTGTACTGAATGATTTTATTGATAGCATTCGTATATTGATCTCATTATTGATATTAAAGTGATTGAAATTGTTTGATGTTTATGATTTATGTCCCTTATTATTAAAAATGTTTGTAATTATTAAAGTCTGTTTTGTTTTATTTTAAAACTGTTTTGAAAAGTCGCACTAAACGGCAGAGTGCGCAACTGTTTGAAACTGTATAGAAGTGTTTGTGAAAAATGTGAATTTTGAATTGAATGTGTGAAAACAGGTTTTTAGAAAGTCCGAGTAGCGCACCCCGTGTCGGTCCGGCCGGATCGGGTCGGGGGTGCTACACGAACGCGAACCCAGAAATCTGGGTTCGCGATCGAACCCAGAAGCTGGGTTCGATCGCGAACCCAGCAACTGGGTTCGTGGTCGAACCCAGATCTGGGTTTGACCACGAACCCAGAAATCTGGTGTCGTACTTCGAGCACGAACCCAGATCTGGGTTCGTGCTCGAAGTACACCGAACCCAGATTTCTGGGTTCGTGTTCTTCAAAAAATTTTCAAATTTTTTTTTTTTTGATTTGGTTTTTTAAAAAATATTTTTTAAAATTAATTAAATATGACGTGGCATGTTCTTATTGGTTGGATGATTTTTTAAATTTTTTAAAAATAAATTTAAACGTAAAAGACCATTTTAACCCTTGAATCCGTTTGGGTCAACCGTTATCCTAACGGTGGTCAACGGATTACCGGGTACTAGAGTGCAATTATGGTAAAACTGGCATTAAGCGTGCAATTATGATAAAAGTCAGAGTACTTGAGTGCAATTCCACCCTTTGTTATATTACATGCTGTAATTTTGTAGGTGACTTTTGCCCTTAAAATATTAAACTAGGTGATAATTTAAATTCCTCTAATAAATCTTCGTTAACACTAGTTAGATGTAGTATATCCCATTGTTTATAAATATTTTATTGAAAATATTTGACTTTGATCAATTTCAAGAGGGTTATAAGAGATTATATTTTTATGATTTCTAAAACCATCCAAATTTTATGTAAAATATGAATAGATAAACGTAGAGGTTTGCACAATGTATGGTATTTAAAAATCAGGATAAGTCGAGAAAAATGGAGTCTGATTTTATGTTTTTTTTTTCATATAAATAATTTTGAGGTTTGTGAAAGAGATACATAACTTGAATATACAATCTAATAATAGAGATTTTTTTTATTCGTATAAATTTGAATCCGCCCATAGTCTTTCTATAAGATAATTAATAACTAAATGAAGATGGTTTGTGCATATATGATATTTATTATCAAAATAAAGGCAAGAAAAATGGAGTCGGATTTATATTATATATATATTTGAATGATCATAAATTTAGATTTTGCTAGAGGGGTATAGACTTGAAAAACACACTAAGTCTCACGAATATGAATATGAGTATGAAAGGTTTATCATATGACCAAATTCAAATTCGTAAGCGAATTCCATGTTAATTTGAGGGTTATATATTTAATGTTTTGATGATTATGAACAAGAAAGAGAAATAAAAAGACAAAAATTCATGATAAACCGCACATTATTTACAATGCTAATCCAAAAATTGTAAACCTCTTACACTTATATTAATGATATTGTAGATTCAAATCATATTTTTTCTCCCTTAATTGCTGGACTTCAAAAATCGTGATTAGTCAAAGGGGTTTAGTTAATCTATCATTACAACAGAGTTCACATCTAATAGTATAATAATCTCTGATGCTCATTGTTGGATCATCTAGTAAAGTTGCTACAATGCTAACATATTGAAATATCCTATTTTTCGGGACTACACAATTCTCACCATGCCAGTGTTTATGTATACGTCGGGGACACATAATGTGATGGAAGTGAGCAAAAAAGATTTCGAAACCTGCACAAAAGATAACATAATCCGAAGAATTTTAAAGGCCCAACAACTTTTGTTGAGCTCAATAGGGCTGGAATTCACTACTACATCTGTGATTTCCAGCAACATTGCCTCAATGGCATGAAACTCACCGTTACTGTGATGGAGAAAGAGTCTCTACACCAACATCATCAATATCATCATCACCATCATCTAACGGTGAAGTCGAGTCCTATCCCAACCGTTGATTGGAAGACTAGGAACGGTCGGGTAGGTGTGGTTATTGCTGTAACGCATGCATTGGTAGGTTAGGTGGGTTAGCTCACAGTGCGGTTATGCTACCACGGTTGTGTATTAATGTACTTTTTTTTTTACCCTTTTTGGGAAAAAACTTGTATATTACATAGTAAAAATAAGGGTAGAAGTTATTTTCCTCCTTATCATTTTTTTTTAAATTATAATTTTTTACTGAATTTTTTATTTTTTGATTCATGTGATCCCTAACTTTAATAAATTTATCACTTTAATCCGTCAGACTTATTTTTTTTACAATCAAACTAACTAGAACTAGAAAAAAAATTACCTTTTACCTTATTTTTAAGATACAAAATATCTTAAAACAATGTTCCGTGTCTAAAATAGAAAAATGAAGTTTTTGGTTAAATAGAAATTGGTTTATACATAATTTTACTTATAACTGAAAGCTTTAATTGAAAGCCTAAACTTTAATTTAAAGTAAGGCCATTCGGTCCTCTCATTCGAGAGTGCCCACTCTCATTAGACTTCGTTTGTTGTATAGGATAGGATTGAATTATTTTTATGAGATTGGATGAGATTGGATTGGATGAGATTGAATGGGTAAATTTAAAAGTTGTCCCATATTTGGTATAACGTAGGATATAATTAAAAATAGTGTGTAGCTGTGTTTGGTAAATTATAGGATTGGACAAAATAATGCAAACCCATATTGTTATGAGTATGGATCGGATAATAATTGAAATAATTTAATTAATGTTAAATTATTTTAAATATAAAATTAAATTTATCTCAATAAAATAATTCATTTATTAAGTAAAATAGATAATAAATGTATTATCGATTTATCAAATTATAAAATTTATTAATGATTGAATTATTATAGATCTATAAATTGGCAAAAAACAATTATAATTTTTTTCCCAAGCTCATTTAAATAAGAATGATAATTTTTTTTTGTTTTTGCTATAATTAAATTCCATTTTTTTTTCCACAATTTGAACCCATAAAATATGATATCCGTAAATAATATCGTCATAATTAGAGATTCCGTCTATGAAATTATTACAAAACATACTAATTTCCATAAACATAATTCGAATAACATATATCCATATTTCCTATTAGGAACATAATAAACTTATAAATATTTAATAAAAAATTAAACATAATATATGGTTATCTATGATCTTATAACCATTATGTACAAAGTCAAAAAGTTCAAAAGTCAATAGTTATAAGCTACACATGAACAAAAAGTTAGATTCCATAATTACTTACTAATATAATATATCAGTCATCCATCAAATGCACCACTAAAAATTGATGCAATGAACTGGAACTTCTGCTCCTCATTAGGTTATGCCTTGAAAACCTTTGCAATTTCTGGTTTTTGCATAAACTTTTGCAAAATATGTATTTGATCTGAGAGAGAAAGTTGCATTTTTTGCAAATCAGTAGCGAAAAGAGAATTTTTATTTACCTTGTTGTTGGCTAACACTTGAGCAAATTTGTTCAATGTCTCATTTGTTTTGTCTATAGCCTCCTTCAACACATTTGTAAATCTATCCATACTCCGAATTATTGGATTCCCAGATGTAGACTTTTCCTGCTTAAGGGTTGATATGAAGCTTGATTTATTGGTTGGCTAGAATCTGTTGATTAACTGATATAGGAGAAAAGTTTCCAAGCATCTCAACATCATTTTCAGAATTTTCATCCACATCCACATCTGTTGCTAGATTTTCTGGAGTATATGTTGTTTTTTCAGTAGCGTGATCTTTTCCAAATATGTATTCCAACCTTTCATACAGTGGGAAAATGTTTATCTCTCCATCTTTTTGTTTGTTTATGGTGCTGCAAAAGAAAAAAAAAATACCTCGTATAGATATTAAATTATGTCAAAAAAATAAATTTTTTAAAAAGTAAGCATCACTTGTACATATGAATTCTATATTTCATTACTATCCATACTTCAGTGCACTGTCTTTCATGGTTCCAACCAAAATCGCTGGTATTTTTCATGTCATATATCACTCCATAATCTTTCTTCCAACTCTTCACCTTTGACCTCAATGTGAGGGCTAGCTTTCAAACCATAATTTGTAGAATATTTGATAATCGTACTTCCATAATTTTAAATGTTCCAGTTTTAATCCATTTGCTACAATTTCGTCCATGATACCTAATAATGCTTTCTCTTCTTCTTTTGTCCACACACATATACTTGCTCTTCTTTATGCTCATTTGGTTGGCTAGAACCTTCAACATCCATTCCTACACATATATAATCATAAAACAAATAGAAGGAACCAAAATTATATTATAAATAAATTGTAATTAAACAAAGTTAAAATAAAATAACCAATAACTAAATATAATGTATTAATATTAGACTCCATAAATAATATGTGCATTTGAATATAGTCATGTAATCTTTCAATAAAAAATATATATTAAAACAACAAAATAATTTGATTAAATAATATATAATAAGAAGATATAGAATAAGATAGTACATTAGTAAATGTTATAAAAATACATAAAATCCCTAAATCACAGATAAAAATCTAAGTACAACAATATTTGCAAATCAAGATTAAGTAGATTGATTTCCTCTATCCATTAAACATTTGTTGTGCTAAGTTATCTCTCCATATTGTCCATTGTATGGATGAAGACACTTGCCCAATGATATCATTATCCCTTTTATCCTTATTGACTTTATTTAGCTCTTGCTCCATTGGATCAATTGACATTTATCGTTTAATAAGATTATGCAAAAGACAACATGCAACTATGATTTTACATTGTGTTTTGATAGGATAAAAAGATAGGCTCCGTAAAATTGCTCAACATAGTTTTAGTAGTCCAAAAGAACGTTCAATTACATTTCGTGCTGAGGAATGCTTTATGTTAAAATATTCTTCATGATTAACAGGGGCACAACCAACTCTTTATTCAGATAAATGATATCGTGTTCCTCTATATGGTGCTAGAAATCCTTCACCATTTAAGTACCCACCATCCACAAATAATGACAACCTAATGGTCACAAAAGTTTGAAAAAAAATTAAAAAATATACACATATAACTATTCATATACATTTGTCATTATAGTAACCACTTATTAATGCTTACCAGTAGGAACTTTCAACCCAGTTGGTATAAATAATGCATCTCGAAGTACTCTAGAATCTGAAGCTGAACCTTGACATCTCCGGAAAACAAATGTGAACATCGTATCCCTAGAACAAGCACCTAATATATTTGTTGCAATTTTACATTTTCTTGTTTTAAATCATGGTTTGTCAACTTCAGGTATATGCACTCTAATGTATGTCCCATCCAGAGCCCCCAAACAATTCTATAAAAAAAACTATGATGTAAGGGCAATATATGATGGGACATAAATTAAAATTAGTTGATAGTTATATGTATTACTAACTTTAAACCATTTCTATCTCTCATCAGTGCAATTTTCAGGCACAGGAGTTGGTGAAACTAATAAATCATTGTGCAGTTGTAAAACTGCACATAAAACTGAATTAAAGTATCGACTAATTGTCTCTCTAGATCGACAAAACCTATTTCGAATGGTTCGGTTTTTAACATGGTGAGCAAGTACATGTAAGAATATGCAGACTTGTTCCTCAACAGAAACCAAACCATTAGTCTTCAATCTCTTAGTGTTACGAAGGAGTGCACATAATATGGTAAAAGTTCTTCTGTCTATCCTTAACTGATTAATACAGTCTGTATCATTGTTGCTAATTATACTATTTATAAACTCAAGACGAGTTGTATGGTTGACAAATGTACGGTTACTCAAAGATCGTCTATTATATTGATACGCTGCCATGTGATGCATAATTGAACTCATTGTAAGCAGATATATTCTTTGGAAATGTAATAGTTGCACAACTAAGAACCAAATAATATCTTCTTCATCCATGCCATTCATAACTAGTTCATGAAAAGAATAAACATTTGTCATTCATTCTAACAAAAATAAAATTACTTCAATTAAAATGTGCCTATATTATATCATAAGCTTTTTTAATAAGTAGCCGCATATAAAATTTAAATTAAATACCAAAAGTAGTAATTAGAAGGTAAAATATAAATCTTATTCAAACATAGAAATAAGTTTACAAACAATGTGGGGTTTAATTGAAGTGGGAAAGAGAAGCAACGTGTGATAGATTATAGAACAACAAAAGACCATTCATTTTCTAAGTTTTCTTATAATCACTTTTCAAAGTTGGTCAAATTAAGTTATATATAACTAGTACCCATAAACAAACACATCATTAAAAAACTAAGGGGCTAATTACAATAACATCCTCTGAGGTTTGACATAATAGAACATATATTTTAAGTATGACCTTTATTACAGTAAATTACCTTGACATTTATTGTTGTTACACAAACATCCCCTGCCGTTAGTGTCAGACCGTTACCATCAGTGTGTCAGACCACTTTTAGGGGTAAAAAACTAAAATACCCCTAAAAAGTTACAAGACATTTGCTGACAATCCCTGCCACCTTTTTGTCTTGAAAATTTAAATTTAATTCTGATTTTACCCCTCAACAATATTACAATTGACAAATTAAAAAGTGAGAAAAAAAAAAGTGGACGCTTGCCATCTACACCAATTTTAATCTCAGTTAATGATGCTAGTGAACCAGAAATGGGACTGAAAATTCATTTTCAAGAAGACAAGAATAACCAATGGCAAGAGATCAACAAATAATTTTCAATTTCAATAACCAGAAAAAAAAATTTAATTATCAACTTCAAAAATACCAACGGCAAGAGATCAAAATAATTTTTTAAATTGAGTTCCATTACATCAAAACCATCACAATTCAACTAAAAATGACAAAACTAAACTAAATCAACCAAAATAACTTCAACAACGGTGCTCCATCAAACAACTTCAACAACACCCAACCTAGATTCATTATTTCTTCTTCATCAAAGTGAAAAATAAAATAAAATAAAAAAAAAACCCAGAAAAAATCAACATTGCTATGCCTTTTTATGGTACCCCTTCTAGAGAATGCAGAGAATTACCCAGAGAATGCAAAAACCAAATTTCAGATACCCAGAGAATTACCCAGAAAAAAATACAAAAAAAAAAAAAAAACTCTCAAATCTCAGATACCTCTTCCAGTGAATGCAGAGAGATGAGAAAACCTCTGCCAGTCAAGCCTGAGCTCTGCCTCTGTATAATATGGTGCTCTGCCGCCACCACAAATTACCCACGAGCATCTGGAATCGGTCCATCGTGAAAAGCCCATGTTAAAAACCAAACCCACACAGCCTCTCTCTCACTTTCATCTCTTTCTCTCTCTCTCTCACACTGTTAATCTCTGAAGAAGGAGAAGAAGAGAACAACATCAATACGCTATGCTGCATCAAACAACTTTAACAACACCTAACCTAGATTCATCATTTCATCTTCACCAAAGAGAAAAAAAAACAAAAAAAAAATCAAACTCAGAAAAAATCAAGCCCATGAATCTGGGTTTGATTTTGTTTTTGGTGGTCACCAAGATCAAAATCCGCGGGATTCGATACTGACTGGACAAGCCCCATCAAGCCTACTCTTTTGGAGCCAAGGCTGGAAGTCTAAGAATCGTTGACTGCCGATTTTCTATGAATTCAGCACGGCCGACTTCGACGGGTTTTTGATAGCAAGGTTGACCTTTGACGCTGGCATCGTCAAACTCGGAACCTCGACCCTGGCCTTCTTTCTTTCTCCTTTCTTATTCTTCTTCTTCATCTTCTTCAACCGGTCTTCTGCAATTTCTTCTCTCTCTCTCTCTCTCTCACAAACCAAACATATAAGTCTGGAACTTATTCATCTTCGGTTGCTTCTGAAATGGGTGATAAAAGGGAGATTTTATTTTTAAAATAATAAATAATGGACCAGATGATTTGGTCCATTAGATGAAGATTTTTATCACCATTTAATGGTTCAGATCTTATATGGCCATTAAATATTTATTGTTTATTTTTTTTAATTATTAATAATTTTAATTTCTATTATTTTAATATAATAATAATTGTTTAACATTTAATTAATTAAATAATATATTTTCAGTACTATAATTTCTTTTTTATTATTATTTTATTATTATTATTAATGTACAAGCATTTATTGCTTCTGAAAATAGGAAACAACTTTACCATTTTACCCTTAAAGTTGGTCTGACATAGTCACGGTAACGGTCTGACACTAGCGGCAGGGGATGTTTGTGTAACAACACTAAAACGTCAGGGTAATTTACTGTATTTATGGTCATACTTAAAATATTAGTGTTATTATGCCAAACCTCAAGGGATGTCATTGTAATTAGTCCAAAACTACGTTGTTGTGTCTCTGCATGTGCTTTTTTATTTTTTATTTTTTACGTTTACTTTTGAACTAATTATAATATTGTCTCTTAAAGTCACATACATAGAAAAATTTCAACTTATTTTAGTTTTGATTCATGACTACTTAAAGCTGCCAAAAACAGAAGCCTAAAAACTTCAAATCAAAACTTGATTTCACCTTAACCTGGTACTAGCTGCTACACTGATTGTTGACCTATGCATTAGATTAGATTTATCTCATAGTTCATAAATTCTAGTCAGTCTTAGATATATGCAACATTAGAGAGTTGAAATAATATACATATCTTGTTTTCGATTATGGAAAATCCTGTTAAATCATATGAGATTGTTGTCCACTCTAGTAAATCAGTGGAAAATTCTTGCGTTATTCTTTGGGAATCATTTGGCCATTCTATTATTGGCATTTATGATAACAGCAGAAAAAAAATCTCATTCATGGAGCATTGAATTAAAATAAATGTTATACTTCATTGATGGTTTTCCTTTCATATTTTATACTAGTTCTTCAAGTCTAAGAGCAAAGGAAATACAACAATTGTGTAAAATGTAATTATTTTGTAAAGGTTGTACGTATGGAACCACAAAATTTTAAGAGTTAAAATTAGAAAACAAAATTAGCAGACAAAAAATCCAGTTACTTTTACCCGATTGTTTACTTTAACACTAGAGCAGAAGGCTCATTCATAACAAAAAAAAATCATATAAAATTTAACTCTTACATAAATAAATTAGAAAACAAACTCATTCACTAGTAATTAGAAGATAAAATAGAAATTTAGGGCTTTTACCAGATTATTGCTTTCACAGTAGAGCAAAAAATCTAAAGAGAACTAAAAAGAAAAGAAGAAAGATAATTAAGAAGAAGAAGATGGAAGCCCAGAAGAAGTGTTGTGAAGAAATTTACTTACCATCAATTGCTTTTGGTAGAGGAAGATGCAGAATTATGTCACAATTAGAAGAGAGAGGAGAGGCAGGTTTAAAATTGCAAAGAAGACTGAGATATTTTTTAAACCCATATGCTGAATGAGTTTTATTTATCCCATTGTCATAGGTTAAAACGAGAATGAGTTTAATTTTAAGTAAACCCATCTGGTTGCACTAAACATGGGTTTAGAAGAAAAATTAACCCAAACCCATGTAACAAACAGGGCCTTAGAGTGCTATAGCTAAGGAAGAAACTACACTTAAAGTTTACAACCGTACGCGAACTAGAATAGAATTGCATACTGCAAACTACGCACTTCCTCCCTCGGGTGATAACTAGAGCTGGAGGACAACCCTCGTTCCAACTGGGTGTTTGAGCTAATATAATCCAGTGTTCTTGTATGTGGCGCTTTCTTCATGTTGTCCACTCCATTTGGAGAGATGTCCCGGGTGCGAACGAACTCACATTGAAACACTACAACTCATCAAAATCATTTATATGAGAACACGCCGTTGTCTTGTTGTGATTCAATTATGCACTTGGATAGTGAACTTGGGATGGACCCAAAGGCGAGTTGAAAGTGAGAGAGATTCAAAGAGGTCGATTAAAACATAACTTTGTCCTAACAAATCTATCAAATTATCCAACAAAATTAGTGATAATTTGTTGAATTGAAACCAATACAATAATGAAACATGAGGGTTTTTTTTTTGAAACAAATATTGGGAATCTAGAAAATATTTTCTTTCCAAATTATACCTATATGAATTTAAACCTTTATTTGCATATCTATTCATGCATCAAATAGTTAGTGCACTCTCCATCCACCTTTGCAGTTGAGAGTTCAAGTTCTGCAAGCATTTTACCATAATGCGTGAAGAGGCTTCTCCTCATATTGTGAGAGTAAATATTCGATTCGAGCTTTTGGTGATTGATTTCGTCAGGTCCTGATTGTTAATTTACCAAGCATGCGTGAAGAGACTTCTCCGCTTATTGTGAGCGTAATATTCGACTCAACGTTCAGTAATTGATCTCGATAAATTCTAGGATTTTAGTTTACTAGCATACTTAAAGAGGCTTCTCCCCATATTATAAGAGTAAATATCGACTCGATATTTAGTAATTAATCTCGGCAGATCTTGATTTTTAATAAACACCATATCAATATTAACTAAAAAACAAGATCACGTTATCAACAGCATAAGAAGAAAGAAGTGAGTGAGAAACTATCTGTCTCTACTATATTAGTATAGGTAATTTAATGGGCAAAATCATTCTGGTCCCTAACTTTTTTTAAAATATTACTTTTTGACCAATGTTTACATTTTTAGTTCGCGTGGTCCCTAACTTTTAAAAAATTTATTAATTTAGTTCTTCTGTTAGTCAATAGTTAATCAAACTTAATGATGTTAGGGATATTTTAGTCTTTAGACACAAAAATTAAAATTAAAGTTAAAAAATAAATAAATAATTATTAATAAACATAAAATAAAAAATTGAATTTTTTTTAAAAATAATTAAAAATTACTTTTAATAATTCTTTATTTTTTAAAAATAATTATTAAAAGTTTATAATTTTTAAAAAAATAATAATATCTCCTCTCCTAACATTTTTTTAAAAAATAATTTTTTATTATTTTAATAATTTATTTTATTTTTAACTTTTAATTTATTATCATTTATTTATATATATAAAATTTATTTTATAATTATAATATAATTATTTTTAAAAATAGAGGGTAAAATCGTAATTTTCATTTAATCATTTAAAAGTTAAGGGTAAAATGGTTAATATACATATTTTGTCATGTTTGACTGTCAAAAATTTAATCAAAGAACTAAATTGATGGATTTTTGAAAAGTTAGGGACCACGCAAGTTAAAAATATAAATACGGTCAAAAAGTAATATTTTATAAAAAGTTAGGAACCAGAATAATTTTTGCCCAAATTTAATCGATATTTTTTTAAGAATTATGTTATCATGTGTATTAATCGTACATATATTTTTTTTAATTATTATAATTAATTCCAATCTACCATATTATAATTGTATCTAATTATACTGATTTTTTTACTTTATTATAAATTTAAAAATCGATAAAAATAGTATAATTTGAATTCATACACACACACATATATATATATATATATATATATATATATATTCTTTAACGTTTGAAACCCTAGCCAAAACCACCTAAATTAAGTCAAAAATTGGATTTTACTTGCATAAATTTGCACATTAATTACATTGTCACTATAAATAGTTAAATTCCTATACTAAAATAAGAAAGCCAAATTATTATTATTATTTTTTGGAAATAATTTTTATTTATTTAGTATATAGAAAAAAATCAATAAAATTTATGGTGTGTAAAATACCATACAGGTGTCACACGCTGACTGAATGATATATGCCCGTGAATGGCGCCTCGTGTCATGTTTAATAGAAAGTCCTAGAAAAACATAAACCCTCCTCAAACAAAGAAAAACAAGGCCCTGTTTGGCTTCTCAAAAATAGCTCACCGTATAAACCTACGGTGAGCAATAACTCCTCCTATTTTCGCTCCTTCCAGAAAAAGCCGCTTTTCGGCTTCTTCTTTGCTTCTGTACACTTGAGCCACTCGTTTGCACGCAGCAGTTCTTCAAATGAAAAAAGTGTTTTTAGGTTCTTAAAAAAAAGTAAGAGAGTCATTTTCGAAGCATATCTCCCAAACGTGGCCTTGAAAGTCCAAGTAGACTGTTTATACGTGTAAGCAAAATTTTTTTTTTTTTTTACTTTTATTTCCAAACAATTAGGAAAAACAAAACAAAACCAAAAACGTTTTTGGTTTCTTTGCTTTTGTTTTCAGAAATAGAAAAAAAAAAAAAAGAAATAGTGCGGGGATGGTGGAGGCGGAGCTAACGCAGAATCCGTGGATGAGAGCGGACCAGATAACGGCGGCGGCGGCGGCGGCGAGTGATCTGACGCTGAGGGAACTGGCGGTGTCTGATGAAGAGAGGAGGGGGTTCTGTGCTTCGCAGTCTCATCAAGCGACGAAAGCGTCGGATATAAAGTTAGGGTTAGCAGAGAGAGCTTTTTCCGCAGCCGGTGCCGCCTTTTGTCCGCCATTATCGTCAACCCTCTTGATGTCGCCAAGGTATCAATTTTTTGTCAAAAATGGGTTCACTATATTTTTTTTCAAATTGTTTTTTATTATTGTTGTTTCTATGATTTAAAATCAATAAAACTTACTTGTTTTATTTGCTGTATTTGTGTTGTTATTGACTTGATTGCAGTTTTTATTGTTGTTTTTCGTTTGGAGTAGTTTATTTGTTGGTTTGTACAACATTTGTATGCATAAATCTAATTTTAGTGTTTATTATTGTTGCTATTGTTATTATCAGACAAGGTTGCAAGCGCAAGCTGCTGGAGTAGCTTACTCGCATCCGCTAAGTAATATCATTAGCCGAATGGCATATTTTGGTCCTAGAACGGTATGTGGTGCTGTTATGCTGTGTTTTTTGGAAGTCTTTTTCTCGTAATTATGTGGGGTTTTATTTCCGTCATTTGTATATTGCTTGAATTGCTTGAGTTCTGTTTGTGTGGTGGTGTTTTGCTGTTGTCTGTTATTGATTTTGCGTTGTTTTTTTTTTTTTATTTTTTATGTTGGTTTAGATGTTTGCGGATTTAAGATGTTCACCGTCTTGCACACGTGCTGGAGTTCATGGTACAGTTTCAATGTGTCCTCCTGATTGTTTTCAGTACAGAGGGACACTTGATGTCTTTTACAAAATCATAAGACAGGTTAGTGTCTTCTCCTCTTGTATTTTTGATGACTTGCAACTTGCAGGAAGATTTGATATTTTGATATAATCTTTGGAAAATTACAATTCATCTGTGACTTAAATGCTCATCTTTGCGATAACTTCGAATTCATGCATGCATCCATGACTTAAATGCTCATCTTTGTGGTTAGTTTTCATTTTGCCTTTTCTAGTCTAATGGAGGGGTTTGCAGGAAGGATTTTCAAGGCTATGGAGAGGCACGAATGCAGGTCTGGCATTGGCAGTACCAACGGTAAGTTTCTCAATTAAGCAGGGTAATTCCATTATTAATGGCAGTGTTGAGGATGCATATTATTTTATCAAGAGAGTTTTGGTTCTGGGAACTCACTTCTTCTGAACAGGTGGGGATCTATTTGCCTTGTTATGACTTATTCCGCAACTGGTTGAGGAACTAACAGCTCAGAATGCTCCAAGTGCTACACCGTATGTTCCTCTGGTTGCAGGAGCATTGGCACGCTCGTTAGCTTGCACAACTTGCTATCCGATTGAACTTGCCAGAACCCGGATGCAGGTTAGTTGATGCCTACTTTAACTTTTCTTATGTATTTTATTGGAAGCATGTCAAATAGAGGTTCCTGATACTGATATTTTCTCGAGATCTATCCATGTAGCGTGGCATCAATAGAGGAGTAAAGGCCTTGAATGATGTCCCGAAAGCTAGCAATTGCTCGAGACTTATAGTTGGGTTGTGTCGTTTTATGCGTGCAAGATATGGAAATTATATGCATGCAACTTATAAATCTTGATTTTCTTATTTTGGCTGTGGTTTGGACATATAGTAGGCAGGTGATCAAAATATTTGGTATAGATGATGAAGATTGAAAAAATTGATGACTTAAAATAATGGTAGTCGAATAGTTTATTATTTGAAGTACGTCTTATCTTTATATGGGAAGCATGGATGAAGAATGGTTATTCTGAGCTGACTTTGTTCTTGCATTGTTTTTGAACTTTTAATGGAAATAGAAGTTTTGAGTTTCCATGTAAGTTGAATTTTGTTACCAATGTTACTTTGAATGATTCCATTTTATAGTTTTCATCACCAGTCACCACTAAGGTCATGTTCTGGTTTCTGATTTGGTGAATAAGTTGTTAATTGTTAATTTAGCAATAGGTAATACGGAATTTGTTTTTTGTTTTTATTTTTAATCAATATCCACGTCCTACATTTTCTTTATATTTCTGGTCTGGAATTTATTATTTGCTTTTGTAGTTGTAGGTTGTGCTTGATATCGTGAATGAATAATGTAGTTTAAGCTTGTGTCTCAAATGATATTTTTTGTTTATATGAATTTCTGTTTTGCATTTATATCTTTAGTCCTACGCTGATTTATTTATTGATTTATCCCTTTATGTTGTGTAACAGGCTTTTAAGGAGACCCAGCTTGGTAAGAAGCCTCCTGGAGTCTTTAAGACTCTACTTGGGGTCCTCTCCCATGTTAAGACCACAAACAATCTTCAAAGCAGCTGTAAGTCAGAATTCATTTCTGTTAGTGATTAGAATACGTGAAAACAAAGAATGGGCATGCAAGAAATATAAAGAGACTTTATTTTCATCTTACTTCAGGAAATCTATTTCATTTAGAAGTAGGGACATCTTTAGATTTTTTTATCTAACAACTAAATCAGTTTCATGACAACAATGATTTGTTGAAAAATATTGTTTTGATAGTTTTCGGTTGTAATTGACAATCTTCTTGCAACAGTGCAAAGCTACCGCGTGCTATGGACAGGCATGGGAACACAACTTGCTCGTGACGTTCCTTTTTCAGCAATTTGTTGGTCTACCCTTGAGCCTGTGAGATTTTGTTCTTTCTTACCTTTTCTTTTTCACCAGTTGTTTTGTATATAGATAGTGGGGTCAGCATGTATACTATCTTAGATCATAATTCTTTTTTTTTCTTTTTTCCACTTTAAATAGATTAGGAGAAGACTTCTTAGTCTGGCGGGTGAGGAATCCAATGCAGCAGGTATCCTTGGAGCAAATTTTTCTGCTGGTTTCGTTGCAGGTAGTCTTGCTGCTGCGGCTACATGTCCTCTAGATGTTGCTAAAACCCGAAGGCAAATAGAGGTAACTTCTGAAAGGAAATTAATGCTGTTTCTCTGTTTCTTTGTTACGCCAAGGAGATGGGAGCTTTCTTTGTATCTGCTGTGAAAGACAAAATGAAAATATAATTAACGGAAATTAACAGATCTAGGCTGTTGACTGCAGATGACAATAGAGTGGCTTGTATGGGATATAATATAACAATCGCGGTTTTGATATTTAAAAAGAACTACCACTGTGGAAGAACAGTATCTGGTTGATTGATATAATTCTTTTCTTTACTCATAGAATTAGAATGTGTTCCAGTAACTGTTGCTAATTCACTGCAATTTTCAGAAGGATCCTGTCAGAGCGTTGAGCATGACAACACGGCAAACGCTGATGGAGGTTTGGAGGTATATTTCTCAACTCAGAATATCTTTTTGTTTCTCTATGTTAACTATTTGAATTTTCTATTTAGTCAAAATCAAAACTGTAACGTGGGAATATCCCCTTTCTAATACTGAGTTTATTGTAGATTTATAATTGTAAGATATCCCATTCAAGTGATCTGTTAATTTGATTGGAACAGGGATGCGGGGATGAAAGGCTTATTTACAGGAGTTGGTCCTCGTGTTGGCCGTGCTGGCCCTTCAGTAGGGATCGTGGTTTCATTTTATGAAGTAGTGAAGTACATTCTAGATAACCGACAATGATACTCAATACCAGAGGGCCATGGACGCACTTATTTCTCAACCATACAGAATCATGTTTCGGTGATGGCGGTGGAGCAACACCTGAACATTGAATAAACATTGAACAAACACCTGACCAGCTTTACTGTGGATACCGTAGCATAGAAATACAATATTATGCGATTTTGACCGTAGCAGATCTTGTATTCTGTAGACCTTGCAAATGCAGATTAGAACTTCTTTGCCTTACCCGTTTCGGGTTTCGGGTTACTTGTAAGTGTACAGCTCGGTTTGAGCAGAAAATTTTGTCAGTTTTGAGGGTGGTTTCCTCCAGCATTTTGTTTTTTCCTGAGAGTTGGTCTCAGTTAGCTATAATTATAATTCTTTGCTACTTCTCTATCGACTTACTAGGTTTTTGATGTTGTGCTAATCAGAGCACCAACCGTGGGCGATACCAATCGAAAATGCAATTACATTGTTCATTTCTTTTGTTTTTTCCTTTCTTAACTGGGGGATGGAGATTTAAATTCGGAATCTCAACTTTGTTGAGAAGTGTGGTTACCGGTTGCCCTCAGATGATGCCCGTAATCACACATTTTGTTCATTTCTTGACTGTATTGAGGCTGTAACCACACATTTGTTCATTTCTTGAATGTATTGATTGAGAGGATATTGCTACCTACCATCAATGGAAATAGTTCAAATGAATTTTTAGATACAAGTTTTTCAAACTATGTCATTTCGAAAACTGAATGATTCTTTCTCTTCAATTATGTTCGATAATGCATTGATTGACCATCTTATGCTGAGTAGTATCATCTGCAATTTTGCATCATTTATAAGTAATATGTTAAAAGCATCATCAATGGTGCATCTAACTAATCTATGTTAAGTGTCGTCTAGTAATTATATTGATCCGTTGTAGTAGTAAAATTCTGATCTTGATCATACTTATGGTGCATTTTCATGAAACCGGTCGAGGTGTAACATCTTGTGTATTTGAAGGTCGATGTTATACTTTACAAAAAGCGGTTCAATTTTAGAACCTTAACTTCGTTGAGAGGTATAATTACTACGATCCTATGCCTCCAACCACCATAATCCTGTATAGTTACATCCCTAACTTTAAGTATGATTTTTACCAGGAATTTATATTGACCTGTGTGTTTGTCCATGATCTCATGAAAAAATACAATTTTTGATGAATTTTAAGAACTGGAGTTTTTTTTTTGAAAAACAATTGCATGAGTTAGGTTTCCCTGTCTTCTTTTCTTATACAAATTTTAATAAAATATAATTATGTCATAAATCATAATTTGTATAAAACGATAATTAGTATAAGTGGCTATCATACATGACATACGCTATATACTATATATATTTTTTTGAATTCAAGCATTTTGCTACAAAATCTGTATAGCTGCACTAGAGAAGTACGTTGTGTTTGTTCAAGATTAAACCTCTAT
The DNA here is from genome assembly GCA_003430845.1 of Xanthoceras sorbifolium. Classification (NCBI taxonomy): domain Eukaryota; kingdom Viridiplantae; phylum Streptophyta; class Magnoliopsida; order Sapindales; family Sapindaceae; genus Xanthoceras; species Xanthoceras sorbifolium. Next base: position 27,065,954 of record CM010611.1, read on the forward strand.
TAGCATAATCTGAATATCTAATTTCATAACGGAAGTAGGGGAGGCCATCTAAAGTGACCTTTTTTTAAGAGAACTACTTGACCAACTGAGATTAAATCATATGAGCACGATCTAGAAAACTACTCCCAGCGACGAGAACTACTAGGACCAACGTCCGGACAACTACTCTCAATAACGGGAGGGGTCTACTCCCAACACGGAACAGAGGTCTACCCATACAATTGAGTTTTTATAGGCAATGATGAGAATATATATTTACATACATAAGGTGTTGAACCTTAGTGGTTTGGAGGAGTTTGAGGACCTCCAACCGGCAAGGACCTTGTATAAGACAAGTGATCTTTGATTTTAACATCAATGTCTTGAATTTAATAATAATTAACATTCTGTGAAACAAATAATATACAGCCCACAAATTTTCAGATGCAGAATTTCTTTTCATTATAATTTGGATAGTCCAACATTTATATGTATCTTAACATTAAATCTTTTGAAACTGATATACAATAAGATCACACTCTTCCAAATTGAACTCTCTCTCTCTCTCTAATCATGACCAGCTATCTCTCTCTAATCAGACAGACTAATCATAATTAGCTAAAAATCAACACATCAAAATACCACCCAACTAATTATTATCATCATGATCCATCCATACAAATCAAAGAACTAAATGTGGGTTCCTTCAATGAATGAGGTAAGTGAGAACCAATGCCAACAGCATTAAAACGTATGCTATTCCTTGATCAATTGAGGTGCCTGCACACACATAAATTACAAATTACCAAATATTTGATTTTAAAATCCATTTGAACAATAAATAAAAAACTAAAAAAAAATTTCAAAAATGTTTTGGAAATCAACAAAATATATAATTTCATCAAAACAATGTTAAACTAATGTATCTACCACAGTTCTACTAGAAAATTGTTTCGAAAAACATTTCTCTTCACTATGTTTAATTATTTTTTTATGTATTGAAAAACCATAGACATCAAAGAGACCCTTTAATGATGCAATTTTTTTTTTATGGATTTTAAGTCATAAAATTATAATAAATTGTAGCAAAAATTACTGTTTCGTCAAACACTTTTCTTCAGATTGTTTATTGACAAATTTTTTGTTTACAAAAACAAAAAAAAAAAAAATGACAACAAATTAACAAAAAATACCGTCGCTGGTGGGTGAAGGAGCCGGAGCGGCGACAGATTGTCCATGAGCGACGGGCAAAACGACGACAGCGTAGACAACAGCGAAGATGGCGAAAACATTGAAAGAACAAACCCTAGAAACAGCCATTGTTGTTATTTTTTTTATTATTATTATCAATATTCAAACAAAAAAATTGTGATCTCTTCCCTCTTTCAAAATTTTCTCTAGAAAAACAAAAAACCAAACCCTTTTAATTTGTTGTTTTTTATTTTTTTCTCTCTTTCTCTATTATTTGGATGTAGAGAACCGAGAAAGAGAGAGAGAAAAAGAAGAGATAGAGAAAACCCTAGGCAGAGCGAGAGAAGAGGCCAAAGGTGGTGAAATATTTTTTTTTTGAAAAGTTCTCTGATATAAATTAGGGAAAGAGAAGGAGAGTTTTTTTTTTTTCTTTAATTTTTTTTGCCCTTTCCCCTTTTTTATAGGATTTGCATGCAAAATATGGGGTCCATTTATTTCCATGTTAAGTGGGGACCCACAATAATGATGACGTATTCTAATTCGGATTCAAATTCAGATTCGAATTCGATCATGTTTCGAGTTTTACCATACTTTTTCTAATATAATGACATCTAAATATAAAAAAAAATAAAAACTAAAAAAGAATAAATAATACTTACCTCCTTTAAGGTTTGCTCAATTATAGGCAGAGTCAATTTTTGGATTTATTGACAAATACTTCCATTCTTTTAGGTTTGCTCAATTACATACGGAATTAACTTTTAGCTAATTCTTCAATTTTTTGACAAAGACCTCCTCTGGTCAATTGTTATATTTGATCAAATTTTACTAAGGGCAGGGAAGGTGTTTATTAATAAACGATAAAGTTGACTTCGCTTGTAGTTGATAAAACCTCAAGGGAGGTCCATGCAATTAGCTCATTAAAAAATACATAGATCAAGTTTTGTGTTTATTTATTTATTTTTTATTTCCTGTCTTACGTACAAGTGTTTCATTCAAAATTCACTTAATTTTTAAAACAGTCTAAGTAAAACTCAGGACCAGAACACATTGGCTCTCCTGAGTCGAAGTATATTCCAGTCACTAATATTATTTTGTTACGATCCACATCCACTAAGTATGAGATTAGTGGTTGGTATATAACTTACTAGGCACCCTCCTCTTACAAACCGGCTTTTAAGGGTGAGTTCTACATAGTAGGTTCTTATAAGTGGTATCAGAGCCTGCACCATGCACACCCGCAAGCACGACGCACGGACGGGGTGACCTGGGAAGGGCTGCTACTCGATGCGGGATCCGCGGAGTCACCCAGCTGAGAATGAATTGGCCATCGTAGACGTCGGTTGTGGAAGCGTGGTGGAATGTTACGATCCCACATCCACTAAGTATGGGATTAGTGATTCATATATAACTTGCTAGGCACTCTCCTCTTACAAGCCGGTTTTTAAGGGTGAGTTCTTATCATATTTCATGTGGTATTATTTCTCATATGATTGATTACTCATATATCGTATGATTTGAGGAGATTGGACATATATGACTAACGTATTAAAGTATCTCTCAACAAGCATAAAGGGAACAATTTTTTAATATTTTCTTGGTTCTCCTTTTAATAAGCGATTTAAAAAAAAAAAAAAAACCTCAAATTCATTTGTAAATTTAACCAATAATAGAGAGTAGTTGGAGGTTGTATTTAGGCTATAACTAATACTAATTAATAAGAAATAATTAATTTAGTAAAATATATTGATTTGAAAGCTTTGAGAGATTATTCCAGCTAATAGGATTCTTGCATTACATAGTTGGATTATCCCAACTTGAAGCATTTGTATATATGAAAATCCAATTATATATGATTTATTTAACTTCTAATTTATAAATTATTTTTACCCTTTCAAAAAAATGTCCATCTTTGTCTAATTTTTTTTAACAGGATATATACTACCTTAACAAGTGGGAAGTAATTAATTTCTATTAAACCTATCTTTCTTACTTAGCGGTCATTTATTTTTTTTATCTGAATAATGAATAGGCCAGTTTATTTTTTTCGTTATAACCACTGAATAAAAATATTGATTTTTTTTATTTTAAAGACAGAAACATCTAAATAAAGATAAAAATTGAAATTTATTAATATAAAAATAATAGTTATGAAAGAAAATATTTTAATTATAATTTAAATGATAAGTGAAAATTTCTAACTTTTTATTTTAAGTTATTATTTTTAGTATTTTTCAGTCAGTTTCACACTTAAAAAAAAAAAAAAAAAACTTAAGATATCAAATTTAGACTCGCAAAAAAACACTTGTGTGGGACACTCACACACAACCGATAATACCACACCACGTGATGAGGTTGATCTTTAAATTATCACATGACTTGACATGATATTATACGTACAATAGACTAAAACAACTATACTTGATAAGTTAGATACGGGAAATATTTGAATATTAAATGATAACTCGACTAATAATATTGCTCGAAAGCTTTGATGTCATGAAGAGTGATAATAATTGTAAACGGTGGACAAAATATTTGAATTGCGTGAACCACTATTGTACCACATTCTGTGATGTTTTCAATTAGGGTAATACTATCCATCCCAACAAATTAGTCTCAAAAATCTATATAATCCGACGTGATAATCATTGATTGACCAACTCATTTAGTGAACTACCACATCCTAGTAAAATTGATTGGCCATAATGATTGCCACGTCAAATTATATAGATTTTTGGGATAATTTATTGGGATGAGTAGTATTACCCTTCCAACTTAATCAAACAAGAAGTGTATTTTTTTTTAATTTTTAATTTTTAATGTTTTACCTATACAAGGAGACTAATATTTTATATCTTTTTCAAGTATATTTGTCTTATTTAGATTATTGACAAATCACCTCATTTATTCTTAAAAGACCATTGTTATATTATTTGAATGTTGATAAATATATATATATATATATATATATATATATAATTATCAGTTGCAGGTATATGTCAAAAAAATAAAAATTATAATTATCAAGTGTGGAATTTCATATTTTTTAATGTGAGATTCCCAATTTCCAAAGATGATTTTATACCGACGTAATTAGGAATTCCATATAAAAAACGTGTAGAATTCCGTACCTGAAACTTACTATATATATATAATTTTTTTTTGAATTATCTTTGATCATTTATAAATTGAATCAACCATGATGGCCGCATAAAGAACTTGATAGTAATTATAATTCTTAATAAATTGTACTTTTCGAGTTCAAATCTCCGGTCCCCAAGTTAAAAAGAGAATGGAAAATTATAAGCTCATCGAGTCCCTATTGAACCCAGCAGCAAATTATAAGCTATATAATAAGACCTTTTCTTCTCCAATAACTTTGTGCAGACCCAACAGACCCAAAGAAGATCTACATATATATTCAGAATATAATGGTATTTGAAGATGATGTCTACTAAAATTTTAGTTTTGTTAATTAATTAATTAATTCGATCAAATCGTTTTAATTAATTTACAACATCCTTATAAAATAGTAAATTCTTATAAAATCTAATGCAGTAATAAACTCTTGAATTAAAAATCAAACGAATTCAATCTAATAGAGCTACACGAACTAATATAAAGATTTCATCAAACATACAAATGATATCACACAAGCATCCATTTACCTATATACTCATGATCTTGGGTTACAATGTACGTACACTGCTAAGAGATCTACACGAACACGAATACGAACACGAACACGAGCACGAACATGAACGACGTAAACGTTCGTATCTAATATTGAAATATCAAAGGAATGTGATAATTAATTGTATACCAATTATTAGTTTTCAAGATTACACATGAGCTTGAAATTAACATCAAACTTTTAACAAAGAAAGCAAAAAAATAAAAAATAAAAAATAATTAAAATTTATACCCTATTAAAAATTTGATCATGTCTGACCAACAAGCACATCCTTGTAAGGTGTTGGTCCTGGCACTATTAGTGGTGGTTCCTCCTCGGCTGCTGCTGGCTTTTTCCTCCGTCTTTGCTCTTCGATAATGAGAGGAATTTGGCCATCCCGTTCACGAATCAGTCGTTCTTGGGCTCCTCCTCGCAGTTTCTCAAGGCGTAGACAGTCGCCTTGCTGCATCTTGAACACCTTAACTACATTTGTCAATCCCCCAATCAAGAACAATAGGCTCCCAATAATTCCAAACCAGACCCAAGTCCTACCCTGCATTGAAAATCAAAACTTTGAAATCTACTTCTCGAAAAAGCACTTCTTGATCAAGTGCTTCTTTTGACCATATATAGCAACTTACCAGTAACTCTATACCGTGATGTAGCATTCCTGCTTGCTCGCGGCTATTGAAAATGGCACCTACTAACAATAACAGGCTTCCCATCAAGAATGGGATGTGGACAGTCTGTTGCAGGATTTGAACATGACCATCAGCTCTCTCGTAGATTTGGCACGAGTTGTGGATCGATCCAAGCACCCATAATATAGGACCGGCAATAAGCATGTTCAGAGCATGCTTCTCTAATTTGAAGTAACCATACCCTTTCTCTGCCTGCAATTCGTCGTTAGTCACAACCACACGATCGATGGAAGAGTAAACAAATTACGATTTCCAATAATCATATCAAACATTTCATTACAAATTATATGACAAATTAATGAGTTGAGAATGTCAGATCACCCCGTCAAGGTATTTTTCTTTCAATTAACTAATCTATTGAATTAATAAGTGACATGATGGTGTTAACTCGTATTATAGGATAATTTTTTTTAACAATTACAATTAATTCGCCCCAAGAATATAAGTACGAAGGGCAAATCACACTGACCAAACTCATCTTGTCGTACGTAATCTGAAAACGTATATAACCTGAATAAAAAGGAAGACAGCCATGAAAACGTATGTAACCTGAATAAAAAGGAAGAGGACAGCCATGAACAAGAGAAGAGACCCGAGAGACTGGACAAGAGGGACCGCGAACTCCACGAGCGCGAGCTGGAGATCGAACTCCATCAACGGGAGCCGGTAATCTATCCCAGCGAGATGGGCAGAGAGATCGTGGAGGTTGACCACCATTATCAGGGCCAAAGCTATGAGGAGGAGCACCAGTCCCGACTTGGGCTCCCGAGACAGCTGGGCCGCGAACCCGCAGAGAAGCACGACAGCGGCGAACATGTACAGCCCCGCGTTCATGTACTCGGCCTGGTTCCGGCTCCTCCACGGTCCCGTACATTCGGCTCTCTCGCGCCGACGCTAGCTTCACCATAGTTTTGTTTCGTTTGTCGTCGTCGACGTGTCGTTTTTAGGGTTTTACAGAATTGCAGTGGTCGTTTTGGAGATGTGAAGAGCTGGAGGTGCGTGGTTGATAGTGTGTGAGAGAGAGAGAGAGAGAGAGCGAGAGGAGAGAGGGGGTGTTACGTGTCTCCATGCATGGAGTTCGGTTTTTTTTATGCAGTTGCGTTGAATGGGGACACGTGGGGAGATCCTGTGTCGTGGGGTATTGATGATAAGAACAGTAAAACGGTGTGTTTTGTTGAATGTGGTTGATGGACTTATCAGAAACTTGAAAGTCAACCTCTCAAAAGATTAAACGCTGCGTTTCACTTGGATCTCTCTTACTAGAGTCGAGAGATAGGTACATGATTTTGAACTCACGATTTCATTAAGGTTGGATAAAATTTTCATTTTGTGACGTGTCAGATTTTCAGTCAACGGAATACACCAATCGTAAATTTTTTCTCCTACGGTAGAAATGAATTATTTACCAATATTAGGGTATTTTTTTTTCCGAATAATTACAATTAAATTCGGAATTTAAGAAGGATGACGCGATTCGAACTCACAATCTCAAAGGTATAAGTGTGAGGGATAAACTGCTTGACTAATCCTCGTCTTGTCATCATTAGGGTATTTTAAATTTATGTTATTATTGTTTTTCATTTAACTATTAAATTTCTTTCTCATGATCTCATTAACCATGTGACCATTCTCAACTAGTATAGTAATATGACAACTCTTCCTTTCTTTGGTTATCAACTTTTTAAAAATTTATAAAAACAGTAAATAGTATTAGTCAACAATTAATCAAAATTAATAAATTCTGAAGTAATAATATACTTTCACTCAACATTATATTATTATCAAATAAACTAATTAACTTCTCGAAAGTAATACCAATCTGAACTAAATTTAAAGAGTTATGAATTTAATTTTCACATGAGACTACAAGCAAAAAAAACTGCCTAGCTAGCTAGCTAGTTAAGACCTTCCATTGAACTTTTGCAATTAGTGTTGTTGTTTGTCACAAGTTGCAGCTGTTTGGATATCTCTGCATTCTGTTCTATATCCCATTTGATTGGTTCTTCTGTAATTCCCACTTTTCCTGTACTTGCAGTAGAGAATAAGTTGGAGGAGGCCTAAGGGAGTAGCGACAATGTTCGGGGACTGCAAAACAATATGCATGAAATTTGAGTGAATATACATAGCTGGTTTTATGTGTGTGATTCCACACGTTTTGTTTTTCGTACAAGGTCCCAATTTGCATCGGTACAAAATGGTGTAAATCGATGACATACAAGATCTCACAACTGATAATAATTATATATTTTTTATGCAGGATCCCAATTTGTACCGATACAAAATGAACTATCCCGATTTGTGTACAAAATGAACTTTGTATTCGTTTTGTACAGAAGCAAATTGTGATCCTGCGCGCACAAAAAAAATACGTAAGATTCCACACTTATAACATATTGTGTGCGTGTAGGTGCATATATCAGTTCATTTTGCATCAGTGCAAATCGATGATCCCGCACGAAAAAACGTGTGGAATCCTCATCCGGTAATTATTATATATAATTAATTTTGCACATTTTGCAGTGGTACAAATTGTGATCCTGGACGAAAAAACGTGCAGGATTAGCGCATGAGATAAATTGTTTGGGCTAGTAGGTTTTCTAACAAAAGAAGAAGATTTAAAAACTTTTACAAACCGCAATAAAGAGATCGTGGCCCAGTAGTCCATAGGCCATCCAAAGTGAACTAGCAGCGAATGAGAAAAATGATAGGTAGAAAGGCATGAATTCCACACTCTTGGTTCGTATCACTTGCCTCTGCAATTATAAACAGATCCATATGACCATGAGAAGAGGTATTACATAGCTATTATACATAAATTTTCAATTTGGTAGTAGAATGACCCTGATGATGATGATGGGAATGTATAGTTGACTCACCACTACCACAAGTGGAGAACCATACATGGCGATGCAGGCCACCAACCCAACACTCCCCACAAACACTTTGCGACCATGGTGGTCATGGAATACGAAAGCTGAGATTACCACGGTGATGCAGAACACTGTGAGGGCAAGTATCACCACAGCAACAACCTTCATCTGTGGATTCATGTGATGATATATAAGCATGCGTGCCAAAAATCGATAATATATATCGACATATAATGATCAAATCCTGTAAAAATTAACACCAAAATTAATAATAAGCTTTAAAATGACATGACTTGCCTTGCCTCTAGCTGTAGTAAACCAAAAATATATGATAATGAAGGAAATTTCAAGAAGGATCCCCAGACCATTGATGGCGACCAGAGGGAAGTTTTCCCACTTGTAGCTTACAATAGGCAGTCCATACCAAGTATATATGAGACAGTTTAACAGGGAAATGATATAAGGAACACATGTAAACTCCTCGGTGCTTTTCTTCTTAATCACCCTCGAAAATGTTATTCTGGCAACACATGACATGATTAGTTTGATTTTCAACACGATAAACTAACTGGAATTAATATGAAGTATAGAGAATAAGCTATATGTCTTGACATTACATGGGTGCAGTGAATAGTAACAAAGAAGCTGCATCACCTGCAAGTAATTAAAGACCATGCAAAAAGTTTAATGTATTAGCTAGGTTCAAAAGCTTTTGCTCTGTGTGTGTGTGTGTATATTGTTGTGTGATGCTTGAAAGCTGAAAAAAATTTGAACAAACTAGAAAATATGTACAATACCGTACCCATCACGCCAACAGCTAGCCGCAATCTGTCTCCCATGTTTTCGCCCTCCAAAGATGGTCCTATAAGATGGAGAAATGGTCCCCAAAAGAGAAAGAGTTTCGCAAAACAATTTAACTACGTAGTACTAGTGTGGATTGTTGAAAAACCATTAATTCATGGGATATAAATAGATAGTACCAAGTTGCATCAAAAGAGATTCCTAAATAACTTTCTCTGTGATAAAAAGAGTTCCAGGTCACATCCACTCATAGGAATGGAGGGTTGTAGTTGCTTGTTGTTTCATCGAGACAGTGGGTTGGTGTTCAGTGTACTTAATAGCAGATCGAAAAGAATGCACTGGATGGATGCCCGGTATTGAGAACGTCAAGTGGTTAGTGTACCTAAAATGTTGCGTATTTAAATCTCACTATACACTTTCATTTAAATGGAGCAACTCAAATTTTTAGAATTAAGTTCCTCTAGCTTGTGGGATATTTTCTTGTCTCCCACTATAGGTGTAAATATCTGGACAATACCTTAGTGATTGATTTAACAAGTCTCGTACGATTGTACCCTTAAGAAAAAAAGTTTTCCATAATGGCTGCTTTAATACATTATAGTTTTCCTCTAATTAGGGTTTGATGCCTTGTTGTTGCTGACTCGATGACAATGACTACCACAATGCAATTTTTATTCTTTTTATGCTTGATTTGCCTATATGTTTGAGCGTGACAAACTGGCATTAGAGATAAACTTTCCGTCAATAATAATTTAGATTTTTCAAGGATCATATAGTTCTCAAAAGTAGTAGAATTGATTACTTAAAATAACAGTATGTGAAAAAGACCATGAATTTCAATGATAAATAACACGTCAAAAAGATGTGTAAAGTGCTTCACAGATGGAGTTTTTTATATACAGATATTCTGTCAAAGTAACATGCGTGAGAGCAGCAACCAGCACTAGCTAGTAGTTCACAGATTAAATTAATGGAGTTTATCATTTCTGTCAAGGTAACGTGTCAAGAAAGATGACAGTAGTGGTACTTGATCTTCACAAACAAAATTTATGATCTTTGTCAAAGTAACATGTTAATGTCAAGAAGGAAAAAAATCTTCGGTGTATGGTTATATTGTTGAGAGGTGCACTGTAAACTCATACAATGATAAATTCTACACATAGATGAAAGTACAAAAAATAATAAAAGAGATACGAGATTTTTATATGATCTAACAATTAATATGATTCCTACGTTTACTGAGCACACAAACACTTAATTTTACTATAAAACAATGTGTGCAAAACACACACTCAATCACAGCTTTATTTTCTCTTTTAGTAGAAACTCTAAGAATAAAGTACAATGGTTTAAATACTAAAATCATATTGGTAAAATTTAAAATTTTCTTCTGGCGGTACTGCCCCTACTCCCCACGAGATGACCAGGCAACTTGACCACTGCGAGCTCTGTGAGGAGCTTAACCCTCCCAGTACGAAGCGCAACAATATTGATTCAGATTTTATAATCCAACATACACTAAATACACTGAAGATTTTCTCGTCAAGAATACCTGAGCCCCATTTCTTCACAAATTAATGTAGTTTGTGGAAAAATCAGTACACTTGGCACATCATCTGTCCCTCTCATTTGAACTTGATGAAAATGATCACAATCACATATTCACATCCTTTGAAATTAATGAAGAGCCCCCTAGCTTTATCAGTCTCCAGGAATTTCAAAATAAAATTCAGCTACTGGAATAACATTTTGTTTTTTTTATTATTGTTATTCTAATTCTCACATTACATTAATGTTTCTCAGAACATGATGAGCATAACTTAAATCTGATATTCTCTGAGTGAGTTTAGTGGTGAACTTTTCAGAGAAAATCTAATAAAAATTTATTCCAAATCTGTTCTCAAGTTGGGATTTGTATGGCTCATGCTTTGGAGCAGATATATCAGAGAAAGGCATATTCAAGGGAGGTTGTTTTCCAATCAAAATATATTAAGTTTTTCTTCCATTTTGATCAAAACAAATCGCGTTCATAATATAATTAATTAATCGTGCTATATAGTATAAATGAAATGGAAAATATTTAGTAAAAATTTCTATATGATAATCACGTTACGTTCGTTTAATTACAAAATGTCATTGAAGAAACTTTTACACTTTTACATTATGTTCATCCAATCATATCTAAATGTTTTTTAAAAAATAAAATTAATATGTAACTTAGGACATATATTAAGAATTTAAAAATGAATAAAAATTATATGTATATTTTTAAAATATAAAAAGTTGTGTATTGATGTATTGATAGAATAAATATAAATTTTTTATTTAAGTTTTGGGATTGTTAATTTGTTAATTCTTTTTTTAATTACTTAAATACCCTTCTTAAGATATTTCCTCCTTTATAATATTTTTGTTAATTTTTTTTTTGTTAGTTTGACAAATCAGAACTTGATAATTTTAAAAAAAGTAAATATTTCATGCATTTTGTTAATTTATTAATTACTGAGAATCCCATAATTTTTTTTTAATATTCTATCCTGAAATGTTGTATCAAAAGATGCAATTTAGGTTCTCTGCTCACCTACTTTTATGTTTATTTCAATAGAAATTTATAAATTTCTCTTCGACCAACTTTTTTGAAATTAGAGAAAGACAGACAAAGAAAAGATATTATATATAGTAGTTTCGAAAGTACAAGACACTAGCCAAAAATTGTTTTAAGTATCCACAGTCCATTATGGTTTAATTATTTATTTAGACTAATAATATTTTAGGTTTGAATTATTAGCGCAGTATACTGTGTATAAAAAAAAAAATTGTTTTAGTTATAATAAATTATTTGAATGAAGAAGCATCGTGTATATATAAGGATTTAAAAAATGTATACATATTCGAAAATGAAATATTGCTTCCTGCAACTTGTGGAAGCACTTTCCATTTGACATAATTACTCAATTAAGAAGATGAGACCGTGGGTTAAAAATTCCAACAAGTTGTAGAAGAATCTCCAAATAAGTCCAACAAGTTGTAGAAAAGTTTTTCAATATTAGGGAGCAGATAAATTTCGATATGAAAGTAATTATTCTAACCGTACTAATAATGTTTTAATCTCGATAATCTATAAGATGTTAAATTTTAAAATAATAATAAGTTTTTTAAAATCTCTGAAACAAAAAAAGCTGTCCTTCAAGAAAAAATATTCAATACATGGGTTGCAAATCGTACAATTATTAAAAATTTAATATATGATTAAAAAAAACACATTTAAATTGATTATATGATCACACATTTACTTATAGTTCAAGTAATTAGTAGTTATTAATGTTACAATTTTACTCCTTAAAAAAAAAAAATGATTACATGATCATTTACTATTGGATAGAGTGCATTGCACCCTGTGCATTTGAGTTTTTCTTGATAAAAATAAAAGAAAGATAATAAGAATATGGATGTGTGATAAAAAAAAAAATGAATATTGAATGAAACACCTTTAACGTGTGTTCTATTGATAGAAATTAAGTGTTTCGACCTACCTCACTACATAACCTTAATTATTTAGTTTGCTCTTGCAAGAAATAAAACACATGAAGTGGTTTCATGGTAAGTCCCTTATACCTACGAATTCAGATTCTCTGTTGATTCAAACTTATACTGAGCTCTAGAGAATTTGATGATCCGAATCTCACACCCACAAGTTGTGGTTATGGTTTCAAATCGTATTCTCCCGTTCTATATAAGAAACCTAAATGGAAATTAGAAAGATAAACTTGACATCATCATATTCAAATAAGATAAAAAAAAAATATCGATATTTAATTGAATGTTGAAACGGAACACGTGTGGGTGATATTATCAGTATGGTGCGGTTTTGCTAGAGAGATTATTCTTTGGGCATAAGCATAACATCTTGTCGTTAAAATCACCCCATATGTGGTTAGACATTTGTATTTATACTAAATGATATGATATTATTTAGTTGGGTATATAAATCTAAACGTATTGAAGCAATTTATGTTTCATTTAGGTTGTATCTGTATTTAGAATATTAGATACATTTGAATTTTACTGAAAATTGGTTCTTCCAAAATTTAGAGGTGAATTTCGGATCCCTATCCGAAGCAATAGACTTTAGCACTCCATGAAGTCTCACTATCTCATCAATATATACCTGAACATATACCTCCATTGGAGAATATGTACATATCGGTAGGAAGTCCATAGACTTTGTCAATCTGTTAACAATCACCCAAATAGCAATATAGCCCTTCTATGTTCGCGGTAACCCCACAACAAAATCCATGGTTGTATTTAACCATTTCTACTTAGACACAAGCAAAGGTTTTAGTAAACCAGACGGTCTCAGCAAACCAGACGGTCTCTAATGTTCGGCCTTTACCTGCTGACAAGTTAAATATTATTCCATAAACTTTGCTACATCACTCTTCGTATTGTTCCACCAATAAAGAGCCTGCAAATCGTGATACATTTTTGTACTACCATCATGTCCACAAAACCATCGCTATCGACATTCATCATTTCAATACTAAAGTTCTTTAAATCCCACATAATTTTCTTTTGGGTAGCTATTAAAGTAGACATACTACCCGTAGATTTAGTACTTAGTGCATTAACTACTACATTTGTCTTGCTCGGAGGATAATTAATCACATAGTCATAATCCTTTACTAATTCAAGTTATCGTCTCTGTCTCATGTTCAACGATTTCTGTAAGAAATATTTAGGACTCTTATGATTTGTATAGAAGTTTGAGTAGTTTAGTATCGGTTCGAGTTATATCCCGCTAAATCGAAACTTTGATGTCAAAATAGTTTTTTTTTTTTAATGTCAAAACGCTGCGTTTAAGCTGTATATCTCCTCTATTTCTTTGTTTCGAAATTGTCGATGCAATGCCCGGTGCGTTTTGTGTGCCTGTGTCTTATAATAATTAGAGAAAATGTCGTCTTAAGAGATCAAAACGGTCCGTTTCAGCTCTCTCTCTCTCTCTCTCTCTCTCTCTCTCTCTCTCTCCTTGTGTTTCAAAATGTTGTTGAGATCTTTTTTCCCGGGAAAATGGAAGCACAATCGATGGAAGAACATGAAACTGTACTCTACATATAACCAGACACTAAAAACCCATCTAACAGACATCATATCCACTAACATCGCTATAACTGAACACTCGAGAAAGGGACAACTGCATGTTGCCCGCAACCTCTTCGATCAAATGCCACAACGAACTGTCGTTTCGTGGAACACCATGATTTCTGGTTACTCAAAGTGGGGAAAATTCAATGAGTCTCTTAGTTTAGCTTCAACTATGCATCGTAGCAACGTAAAGCTCAACGAGACCACGATTTCGACTGTGTTGAGTGTGTGTGCGCAGTTGCAGTCTTTAATAGCTGGGAAACAGATTCAAGGTCTTGTTTTGAAATCCGGGTATGAGAGTTTTGAGCTTGTGGGTAGTTCTTTGTTGTATTTTTACGCAAACTGTTTCAAGATAGAGGAAGCAAAACAGGTTTTCGAGGACTTGAGGGAGGAGAATGGGTTGTTGTGGAGTGTGATGCTTGTGGGGTATGTGCAATGCAACTTGATGAGTGATGCGCTTGATCTGTTTATGAAGATGCCAAGGAGGGACGTTATCGTTTGGACGAAGTTGATTTCAGGGTATGTGAAGAGCGAAGATGGGTGTGATAAGGCTTTGGAGTTGTTTTGGTGGATGATAGAGAATGCTGAGGTGATGCCTGATGAATTTACTTTCGATGCTGTTGTTAGAGCTTGTGGTAGGCTTGGTGTTCTGTGTGAAGGGAGGCTTGTTCATGGGATGTTGATAAAATGTGGGTATGAATTTGATCACTTAATTGGAGGCGCATTGATCGAATTTTATTGTAGTTGTGAACATATTAATGAAGCTAAGAGAGTTTATGATAGAGTAGCAAATCCGGGTTTGGATGCTTCAAATTCCCTTATTAGCGGACTTATTTTGATGCGTAGGATTGAAGATGCAGAGTTGGTTTTCAATAGACTGACTGAAACTAACTCAGTTTCATACAATTTGATGATTAAAGGTTATGCAGTTGAAGGTCGAGTTGAAGATTCCAAAAGATTATTTGAGAAAATGCCTCATAGAACAATAATTTCTTCTAATACTATGATTTCTGTTTATTCCAGGAATGGTGAAATTCACAAAGCTTTGAAACTTTTTGAAGAAACAAAAGGGGAAAGGAATCCTGTGACCTGGAACTCAATGATGTCAGGTTATATTCAAAATGATCGGCATGAAGAAGCATTGGAGTTATATGTGACAATGTGCAGATTAGCAATAGACCGCTCTAGATCAACATTCTCTGTTCTATTTCATGCATGTTCATGCCTTGGATCTCTTCAACAAGGACAATTACTCCATGCCCACTTGATTAAAACACCATTCGAGTCTAATGTTTATGTGGGAACATCCCTTATTGACATGTACTCCAAATGTGGTAACATTACTGAAGCTCAAGCATCATTTAGCTGCATCTCTTCACCCAATGTGGCGGCATGGACATCTCTAATTAACGGATATGCACATCACGGGCTTGGGTCCGAGGCAATCATGCTCTTTGAGCATATGATAGAGCAAGGAGTACTACCAAATGCTGCTACTTTTGTTGGAATTCTGTCCGCTTGTTGTCACACTGGTTTAGTCAATGAAGGGATGAAAATTTTCCATTCAATGGAAAAATGTTATGGGGTAACTCCAACAATAGAACACTATACATGTGTGGTGGATCTTCTGGGTCGGTCAGGCCATCTAAGAGAAGCGGAGGAGTTCATCAAAGAGATGCCAATTCAAGCAGATGAAGTTGTTTGGGGAGCTTTGCTTAGTGCTTGTTGGTTCTCGATGAACATGGAAGAGGGTAAGAGGGTGGCTGAAAAGATTTTTGGTTTGGATCCCAAGCCAGTATCTGCTTATGTTATTCTATCCAACATATACGCAATATTGGGGAAGTGGGGAGAGAAGATGCAAATGAGGAAGACATTGCAGGGCTTGGAAGTGAAAAAGAATCCTGGGTGTAGTTGGATTGAGTTGAGCAGCAAAGTTTATGTGTTCTCTGTCGAAGATAGAAAGTATCCAGATTGTAATGTGATGTATGCCACTTTGGAGCATCTAACAGCAAATTTAAACTCAATTGTTCAATTTGATGAGGATTCCATATCAGTGTAAGAATATGGTTACTTTAATTGAACATACTAGCATTGACCAATCTCTTTTTATCTGTCTCATCCAAATTCTAAATTTTGATTGCCAATAGAAATCATATTTTGGCTCCTCTTTGAACTGAAGCTAGTGGTTAATATTCATCTCTGTTACATATTATACTATAATCCTGTGTTATATTGAATCGTCATATTACATCTTGATTGTTTAATGATGTTAAATTTTTATATTGTTTGACATTTTATATTTTTGAGAAGTAGTCTATATATTATTAAATAGTCTTACAACCCAAAATACTAGCCTATTTGGGTTGTGGCTTCCATTGTTGTATAAATCCTTCTCTTACGTTTTGTTTTATCTTTCCAATATGGGATTTAGTACCTTCTTTAGCTCACATGTGGGTCATCTCTAACAAATATTTAAGGTGCAGATCATGGATGACACGTTTGGTCTTCTACATTACAAAAAATATTTTCTTCACCATTTAGCTCATTTTAGCAAATGTGCCCTTTGGAACTGAGATAGACATTTTCTTAGGCTTTGTTTTTAAGGTTCTAATACGTTTTTCCCAACTATGTATCTTGGTGGAATTGGTTCGATTAGTTCATCATGGTTGGGTTTGATCACACTACAGTTTCTTGAAGCCATGAGGATTTATGCCTCGGCAACATAGCACTTCCATATCCAGCATTTGACTTTTTTTTACTTTGTGTTGTTCTGATTCATATGGCATATTGATAACAGCTGACTTGCAGTTGTTCTGATAGGCTTCACGTACAGGCCTTTTCAAGATAATGCTTTATGCATCACCGAAGTGGGTTACTTCAGTAGTTTTTCAATTTTCTAACAGTAATGATGATGCAGATTAACTGTTGCTTTTTGTGATAGCAGTGAAGCTATCATAATCTGATCATTGTCTCAAAAGGTAAGATTGCCCATCTCTTTACAGCTTGTTATCGCATCAGTGCCACTTCAGAACTTCTGTTTCAGCATAGTCTTTGGATATTATGTGAATATTAAAATTGAGCCTAAGTTGACCAATCATTTATTCTAACATATCCCCACTTCTGCCTTTCTCCCACTTATGGAATTCATAGAATACTTATTGTTAACGTATATGCCCCTTGTTTATTCTCTACTATTCATGAAAGTAACTGATTTATTTATGTGCCATTCATATAATAGGTTTGGCTCATCATGAAAATGACACTTTTATTTTTGGTGATTTCATTGACATAGGAGTGGTTGCTGCATAGTAAGAAATTAATTGGTAATTCATAGTGATTTTACTAAGTTCAAGTGACATGATGGACCATTTAGTTGCTGTTAATAGGTAGTACAGTAATGGAATGATCTGATAAATAACAGTACATTTGGAGGCATCATGAATGTGTATTTTCATTGTCTTCTATGTTGTAGCATTTTAAATAAGTCCAGATTATTTTCCAGGGCATTTATATATCTAAATTGACTATTAAATTTGCATGTGTAGTTAAATTTTTTGTAGGAATAATGAAATGATATTTCCCAAGTTCGTAGAATTATGTTTGGGCATCACTTTTGTTAAGATGGACAGATTGGTGCTGTTGTAGACAGCATCAAATGCAACTTGGGCTTAATATTATAAGTATCTTTTTTATTACTTTTATGAGATCACTTAATAAGCATGCTTTAGCTATTACAAGAAATGTATTGCAACAGAAGAACTTCTTTTGACAACTATAGCTGCTTCAACTGTCCTCTTCAGGGAAAATTTTATTGGCCAGTGAAGTGAAATTTCCCTGTAACAGACAACGTCTTAGAAATTTGTTGAACCACAAACTTTTAATTCAAGAATGAATTCAGTTTCAACATGTATATTATTTTGGTACATATAAAGAATACTTACAAAAATGCCCAAATGCCGACGGCTCATTTAACTCTTGTCATTAGTATTGTTGTCTGTCACAAGTTGCAGCTGTTTGGATTTCTCCTCCTTTTTTTCTATATCCCATTTGTTTGGTTCTTCCATAATTCCCCTTTTCCTGTACTTGCAGTAGACAATAAGTTGGAGGAGGCCTAAGGGAGCAGCGGCAATATTAGGGGACTGCAAAAGAATAAGGAAATTACAGTTAAAAATTCAATGCTTATGTTATGTTTTAATTTAGCACACCAAATAAATTGTGTTGGCTAGAAGTTTTTCTGACAAAGGAAGATTTAAAAGTTGTACAAACCGCAAGAAACATATCATGGCTGAGCAGTCCATAGATCATCCAAAGAGAACTAGAAATGAATGAGAATAAAGATAAGTAGAAAGGCATGAATTCCACACTCTTGGTTCGTATCACTTGCCTCTGCAATTATAAACATATCCAGATGGTGAGAAGACATACATACATACATACATATATATATATATATATTGTGCGTGCATGAATGTTACAACTCATTGATTAACAGTTGCTCGTTCTTTTCTTTTTCTATGTTGCCTGTTTAGAGTACATAATGATGAGAACAGTTGACTCACCACAACCACAAGTGGAGAACCATACATCGTTACAGCGGCCACCAGTCCAACAGTCCCCACAAACACTTTGCGATAATGGTGATCATGGAACACAAAAGCTGAGATAACCACGGTGATGCAGAACACTAGGATGACAGGTATCAGCAGAGCAGCAATCTTCATCTGTGGACGCATGATATTTAATATTGTTTCATCTAAGTGTATGCATTCATGCAAAAGAATACATAGGGTCCTGTGTTTTGCTGAATAATATCCAAACACTTCCTATAGGCCTTACTGATACAGAATTAGCATGCATGGACATCTAAATTATACATTTCCCACATGCATAATCATCAAGTATTGTAATTACCAAATAAGCTTTAGAATAACTTGCCTTGCTTTTAGCTGTAGCAAACCAAAAATATATGATAATGAAGGAACTTTCGAGAAGGATCCCCAAACCGTTGATGGTGACTATAGGGAAGTTCTCCCACCTGTAGCTTACAATAGGCAGCCCGTACCAAGTATAAATGAGACAGCTTAACAGGGTAATGATGTAAGGCAAGCATGAAAACTCTTCAGTGCTTTTCTTCCTTATCACCCTTGAAAAAGTTAATCTGGCAACACAGAGAAAATAATAATATCAGCTTAAGTTTCACGTTAACTATCTGAAAATTATGATTTACTGGAAATAAAAGGACATAGAATAGTGTTTTGACATTACATGGGTGCGGTGAAAAGTAACAAAGAAGATGCATTGCCTGCAAGAAAGATCATGCAAGTTTAATGTATTAGGTTCAAAGTTTTTGCTTTATATATATATATATATATATATTGTTGTTTGATTCTTGAAAGCAGAAAAGAAACAAACAAACTAGGAAATACGTACCCATCACTCCAATTGCCAGGCGCAATCTATCTCCCATGTTTTCACCCTTCAAAGATGGTCCTAAGATGGAGAAATGGTCCCAAAGAGAAGAGTTTCTAAACGAGTACTTAAGATGATTGTGTGGACTGTTAAAAACCCTTCAGGGATATAAATAATAGCAAGTTTTTTTTTTTGAAACATAAATAATAGCAAGTTGGATAAAAAGAGAATAATAAAAATTGAAAGGAGGTGGAGAAGTTGCTGTCTATGTCCGTATAAGCTTGTGGAACAAAATAGCTTGCTCTAGATGGAGCTTTATTTTAATTTAATTAGTCAAAAGTTTTCATGTAAAAGCTTTGTCAGGTTTTAGCAAGAAATTGGAGGAACAATAGGAAAGCTATATTTTTTGCTATTTTGGTTCTATATTGTGAGTGGAAATGTCAGAAGGTTTCCACTACCTACATGAAATAAATTTCTAAGGTGTTGGTTGGTTGCTTGGTGCAGTATATATCACTAAAAACAGTAAAACTCAGTTGTTTTCTCAATTATGTGCTAAGTTACACATTTTAAAGAAGTGTTGTCGCTGACAATTTGTAATTGAACAAATTAATGGTCCATGTGGCTGCTTTAATAAATTTCTTCTAAGGATTAGTGTCGACACTACTGTAACTGGTGTTTAAGACTTTGTTGTTGATAATAATTACCATTTAAGATTTTGAACTTTGATAAAATAGTGAAATAGATTTACTTTATACTTGAATTGCCTATATTTGAATTGAACACAGTTATTAAACATAGAATTGCTTCAAAAAGATAGTGTCAAACAGAATTCTAGTTTTCAAGGATAGAATTTCTCAAGGTAACAAGTGAAAAGTTCATAATTATCAATGTTAGGATTTCTCCTAAGGTAACATGTTGAAAGATGTGGGCAGTGCTTCACACATGGGATTATGGAAAATAAGGTAGCACGTGATCTTTCTCTCTGATTTGTTCTTGATCAAATGGTCATAGTCCTCCCATGAAGTGATGAGCCCTGGCTTTACCAGTCACCAGGAGGTATCAGTAAAATGCATGAAGAACAATATTTTGCAGACATTTTTCTTACCAGAATATAGACAGCTATTATTCTAATTCTCACATTACAGTGGTTCTTAGAACAAGAGCAGAATTTTACTCAGAATCAGAATATTCTCAATGGGGTGATTTTAGTGGTGTGTGTTTAAGAGAAAATATAAATAACAATTTATTCCAAATCAGCCCTTAAGGTTGGGTTGTAGCCAGTCAAAATACATTGACTTAAAGTGGAGGTCGTTTTCTCATTGAACAGTTGTTTTATTATTACCAGTATTATTATTAATTAGTATTATTTTCAAGAAGACCATTTGTTGTTGTTGTATCAGCTTTCTTTTTGGCTGTCTTCCATATTTATTCTATTTTGCTTCAATAATCCTTTAAAGTTCTATATCCTCAAGCCGACATTGGGGTTTCAGATGCCTTTATTATGTCATATTTTGTTCTGTTAATGACTTGAACATTTTTTCCTCTAACGGGAATCTATTATTTTAATTGTAGTAATTCATGGGTATGATTCTTGCCGGTAATGTAATCCAATACCTACTTTGTTTGATGAACTGACATGGAAACCACAGAGTAAACTTCGGATTTGATGGTCATAATTAAACATTGCTGCATTGTTCAAAGACCAACTTGTCAATCAGAATCATAAATCAGAGAATTGTAGCGTCGATGATGAATATTTGACAGGTAACGTTTGAGTAAAATATATTCATTTTGTTTTAATTTGTGCTTGTGAATTTAGAATATATTCCCTAGCTAGAAATAACTGGAGAATTCATTTTTTATGTTGGTTAAGCACCAATCAATCCCTTTGGAGCAGATGCTTGAATATTGCAACTGGTATTTTATGCACATGCTCTTGAAAATGGAAAACTGAAGATCATTGATTTCTGAGATTTTTTGTTATCAGTCTCAATCAATACTAAAGTTGCTTGCCCAGCATAAGCTATCTTATCTTTCCTGATAAAATGCTTAAGTTGGCTTATTCTTCCAAATGTTTCCCATGCAAAAGTGAGAATTTTTCTAGAGGCGGAGATTATTTGCCGAGTTAAGCTTTTACATGAGTAAAAATAGACTTATGATTGGTGGAACGGCGAATCTTGATGATAAGTTAACGATAATGGCCACATGTCATAAGATCATTCAAAATTCAGAACTCAGATCAGCAGAGAATTTTTGTCCGTTGTAAATATAGATAGAAAACATACTATATTTGCTTTCATGTCTTCTTTTGCTATAATTTGTTTCAAGATTATGCATGTTATGTGATAATTTACTTTTTAAGGAAACCAGTTAATCACACATGCACCTGTTCTTTACTATGAAGAAACACAAATTTCATCACCACTACTTAATGTCTCCTTTCCAATTTTCTTCCCAATAAACAGTAGGTCTATGGTTTGCTTTGGTACCTACATGGCCAAAGGCCGTAGTTTCCAGCTTTCCAAAGATTATAGGGTTCGTCGGGGGCTCCAATTACAAATTTTGGCCCACTAAGTGGGGGTTCAGGGAATTTACGGATTATCAATAAAAAAAGTACCCTATAAAGAGTACGATTTGTTCTGGAATTCTGCTGTTTCCAGTTCCACCACAGAAAATGAGAGAAAAAAAAAAAAAAAAATCTGGTCATGCTTTTAACAGCATCTACAATGGGGAATGTGGAGAGGTGGATAAAAGTGATTATGATTAAGCTTAGCTTTTTGATATTTTTTCTCTCTAGTTGAAGCAAACCAAAGGTTTATAAAGATGTATGCTTTTACAGGGACAACCTGCTGATTTGAGAGAGATTATGACCCACCATGATGTGCTGCCATTTTCTTTAACAACTTTCCATTTGCTATATTTTGGTGGTGCACTCTTTCAAGACACTCAGCTTTCTTACGCTAATCATGTGTACATTATTTACGTTAATGGGATACTTTATTAGTTTATTTACAACTCAAACCAATCGATTAATTAGAATTCCCAACACGTTATAATCTTTCTTCCGTCCTAACACGATATCCGTGTAAAATTTAAATACTCCATATCTTTTGGGAATCAATTGGGAGGGAATATTATTAATGATTCAAGTTGATTTCACAAAGACCTTCCAATTGATTCCCAAAAGATATGGAGTATATAATTTTTATACGGATATCGTGTTAGGAGAGAGGAAGGATTATAACGTTTTTGGAAATTCTAATTAATCGGTTATTGGGTTGAGTTGTAAATAAACTAATAAAGAAACCCATTTATGACGGATCAAAGTTTCAATGTACAAAAAGTAAAAACATGTACAGATGTGAGCATAAAGGGATTTTGTCTCGAGAGAGTATGCTAGGAGAGTGATCGTAGTTTCCCTCTTTTTCAAAAGTGATTTAAGAAGTTAATATACCTTGTATTTCACCTATCTAAAATTTGTTGAATTATATTTAAAATTAAAGTTTGTAAAAATTCATACTGCACTCGTCTACCGTTAAGTTTTAAGAAGTTATACATTTTATTTAAATGAGATTTATTTAAATTACACTCAAAATTAAAGTTTATAAAAATTTACACTGAACTCCCCTGACTAACAGTTTGATCCGTTAAAAAGTAGGGTTGATCATTTAAAAAAAAAGAAAAGAAGAATAAGAAGCAAGAGATCTATAGTGAATCCACCATACAAGGGAATTAAAATGATTCCAACTTTGGAGCACAAATTAATTATGATATATATCTACTCATACAAGTATGTTAGGCTGCTTCAAATATTTTATCCAAAATTATATCCGGATAATATAACGTATTACTTGTAACTAACATATCAACTATCAGTACACTATCTCATGATCAATATAGTAATTACAAGTCATATGTTATATTATTTTGACATAATTTTGTTGAAAATATTTGAATAAGTAGCATTCCTCTCTAACTATCTCTCGCCCTCCGGAGAAGATGGTCCAAAGTTGCAGGTGATGTTTTGAAAAAGCATTAAAAACATGATATGGATAATGCATATTAATTAATGCTTTCTAGATTGGATAAAATCAAAGTGTACTAATGTGATCTCATTATGGGGTTAGGTGAGGTGTGGTGTGGATACGACAATATGCCTCAACAAAAATTAATTAAACAATTACATTCATTATTTTGAGTTGGAGATTGTGTGGAAAGAGTCATATATAGTACAAAAAGATATATATATATATATATATATATATATATATATATATATATATATATATGCTTTATAAATATGTCTACTTTCTTTTAAAAAAATGTTTTTTTCTTCTATGATTGGGGAGCATAAGACAATTTTTTTTTGTGGGGTGGTTTTAGTGAAGAACACAACACAACGTTATCCACATAAGAATTGCACCTAGAATTTAATTATTCTTTCATATTATAAGAAGAAAAGAATATGTACTCTCTTAGATCTTACCTAGATTTTTATATCAAACATGTTGACGTTTCAGATTTAGGTCGAGTTATAAATTAGGGATAGTCCAGTATTATTTTTCTGAAGAATAGTATTTTTAAAATCTGAAAACGTGTTTGATAGTACGCTCTACATTCAAAAATTAAATAAATAATTTGGAGAAAAAAATAGTAAATACAAATAATCTTTTTAAAATATGAAAATACGTCTAGTAGTATATCATATATATTAAGAATCTAAAAATTAAATAAATAATTTATATTTATTTTTCCAATATATCATTACACACGTATATATATTTTGAAAGAATATATATAACTTTTTTATTTACTTTTTTCATGATCATGTTTTCCTATTTGAAGTTATTATTTTGTCAATTAGTAGTCAATTCAAATTGACTAATTTAAAAAGAATCCGAATTTCATAACACGAAATATTTGTAAAGATAATAAAAGATAAGAAAGTGAAAATCCGTTAAAGATCTTCAATGGAGTTCTTCTATGACGGTGTTGTAAAATGAAAAGGGAGGAATTATATTAACTTAAATTTTCTATCCTTAGTAAAATTTGGTCAAATATAACAGTTGATCAGGGGAGGTCTTTGTCAAAAAACTCAAAAGTTGACTAATAGGAGGTGTGGTCTTTGTCAATAAACTCAAAAATTAACTCCGCCGGTATTATTTACTCTTTAATTTATTAGTTAAACTATCAAATTTGTTTTTTAAAATTTATTAAACTATCATTCATAAGAGTTTATAATACCAATACATGTGTTTAAAAAACAATAAAATCTCAAAATTTTCTTGGAATATGGAAAACGATTAAAGAGTGAAATACTTTCTTTTCTTTGTAAGAGAACAAAAATGAGAATGTCAAGTTTTTTTTTTTTTGGATAATATTTCTCAAACTTTAGACACCAACTATTCTTAAATTAAATAGCTGTTGGGGATCGTAATTCTAACGTTAAAGAAGTTTCATAATATACCCTTTTTCCGAACATAACAGCACGCATGCATGCATGACTGCTTGTTGTAGGTTGCTTGTCTAGGCCCATTTCTGTTTATGCATGCATGCATGCTATGATAGATTGATAGTCAGAAACCTACATAAAAAAACAATGGCTTCAATTAAGGATGGTTCTCAGGGTTGTGACGGGCGAGTTCTTGGAAGATTTTGTTGGGAATTAGCTCCGAATTCCCCTTGCAGCGGAAACAAATAAAATTTGTATACATGTAAACACACACTGAAGACAAAGCATATATAAAAGGAAGCAAGAAGAATAATTAAGACATTAATTTTACATGGTTCGGAAATTTTTCTACATCCATGGAGTCCACATGCACTCAATCCACTATGAAAACACTGATTACAAAAATACTGAAAAAATCTCACACTGTTTGTCTCTCTGTGTATCTTCTTTGCTAATATCTCTCATATGTTTATCCTTTTTCTCTTACCCTATTTTGCCACCATATAAAAGCCTAACATTATATATATATATATATATATAAACTAAGACAAATCGACCTAGGAAAAGGTTTTCCTAAGATTCAGACTCAAAACAGGAGTCTGATTGAAACAGAAAAACTACTGGCTCCGGCACGCGAGACCAACATTAGGTCGCATGACTTATTGCCTAAAATGGCACCTGGTTGAGCGCCGACCTTGCCTGTGACATTCTGGTCGAGCGACCTTGGGCGTGACCTTCTAGTTGCGCGACCAAGTTTGTGCGACTTACTACCGATTTTCCTAACTGCTGGCACGACTTCTGGGTCGCGCCCTAGGTAGCGTGGCTCTTTGTCACTTTCTGTCACTGGCTGTCGCGATTATTCTGCCACGAAACTCTGCTGCATTGCGAATCAAATACATTCTTGGTTTAAGCTTCATAAATCACAACAATCTCCCACTTAAAGATTGAAGCATGAGAAAACATCCTCCTCTAATGATCAATAGAAACAACACGCTCAAACAACTTGTCTTCAACCTTAAAGACCCTACCGAAGCTGCCTCTTAGCTCCAGTTCTTTTGCCACAACTGGCTTGGTTAATGAGCATTCGCGAGTGACAACCGCAAGCCTCCTGCCCGTGGTCCTTGATCATAATTTCCTTTTACTGTAAACTTCTACTAGCTTGCATCACTCCCCTGACCTGCCTCTTCATAGCATCCAGGTTTTTTACTTGAATTTGCGGCTATATGCTAGTGATGATCTCTAATGGCTGATCTGTGACATTTAGCACTACCTGATCTCGTAGCTCCCTGCTTACATCGATATTTGGTTGCTAATCCATGACCTCTGGCCCGTCCTAACATCGCAGTCCTCTGCTTCTGAGATACCCTGAACTTTGTATGTAGTGACTAAATTTGGTCAGACCCAAAAGCATCATACTACGACCCATATCCAGAACTCAAAAGCGAGGTATATATCTCGACCAATAACCTTGACGGTTGATCCAAGCGTCATACCTCATCCTTGACAGTCAATCTAGGTGTCATGGCTCGACCATGTCACTCGACCATAGGGTCATGACTCGACCATCACTTGACCAAAGTGTCATGGCTCAACTATATCACTCGACCATAGGGTAATGGCTCGACCATGTCACACGACCATAGGGTCATGGCTCGACCATCGCTTGACCAAAGTGTCATGACTCGACCATGTCACTCGACCATAGGGTCATGGCTCGACCATGTCACTCGACCATAGGGTCATGACTCGACCAAAGTGTTATGGCTCGACCGTCACTCAACCAAAGTGTCATGGCTCGACCATAGGGCCATGACTCGACCATAGGGCCATGACTCGACCATAGGGTCATGGCTTGACCATGTCACTCGACAATGGCTCGACCATGTCGTTCGACCATGGGGTCATGACTCGACCATTACTCGACCAAAGTGTCATGGCTCGACCATAGGGTCATGGCTCGACCATGGTACTCGACCATAGGGTCATGACTCGACTATGTCACTCGACCAAAGGGTAATGGCTCGACCGTCACTCGACCAAAGTGTCATGGCTCGACCATGTCATTCGACTATAGGGTAATGGCTCGACCATGTCACTCGACCATAGGGTTATGGCTCGACCAAAGGGTCATGACTCGATCGTCGTTCGACATTCACAACACTTATGGGCCCAATACTTTGTCAAACCAACAAGAACCCATAAGGTAGCCCACATGAAGGAGACTTCGTTCGACCAAGGACATGGTCGTTTGACCACCTTACCTGATACTAAATGTGTTGTTCAATCCTAAAGCTAATGTTATGGCTCGACAATGTCCCTCGATCAGGTACCTTGGTCTCAATATGACTCACCTTAAGCCTCGACCCAGCCATTGAGATACCCTTGTCGTTTGATTATGAGAGTAGATAATGAGTCGCTCGACCGTCTCATAAGGGTCCAAACCCATAGAGGGTTGTCGTTCAACCACCTTCACATTACACCGTAGACCATCCCTTGGTCGTGACTACTAAGTCAAACCTTCACATCCTCTATGAGATAGACCCGGTCAAGGAGGCAATCACATCCTCCTTCATCCGTATCGTGAAATTAGGGATAATGATCCACCTACCAACAAGTAGATCACCCACTGAGTGAGGGTTCATGAAATTCTTCTCACTCTCACTCTTAAGCATTCAAAGCACTCAAAGCTCTCGATCACTCTATACCGCCCCGAAAATACGATCTTCGAAGTCCTCCGTCCACGAATGATTCCCGACAACCGGCCAAAGCCCTTCACGACCAACTCTGCCGTATCCGTACGACCTCCGCCATCTACTATTCATGATTAGGAAGTTATTTCCTCATTTGTTCGTCATTTATCTTCTATTTACTATCACCGGACTAACTTGATCGTTGGAGTTTCTTTGGCTGGTACCGCCCCGATGTCTAAGTGCTCCGGTCGACCCGTCAACTCTTGTTTTGCAGGTTGTAGTGCCTCGATCCTCGTCCTACCATTTTCGTGGTCTACATTGTCTTCTAACATATCTTGCCAAATTTGATGGCTAACTCGTGACCTTTGACATGTCATGATCTCGCAGTCCCCTACTTCTGAGATACCCTGGACTCCTGTCCTGATCTCGAAATTTCCTGCTCTAGAGATACCCTAGACTCCCATCCTGATCTCGCAGTCCTATGCTCTTGAGGTACCATGGACTCTCGTCATAATCTCTCAGTCCCCTGCTCCTGTGATACCTTGGACCTCTAGTTGTTTATGAGAGTTGTTGTTGTCTATTGATTCCTTAATTCTTCTTCTTTCATGTCATCTGGCTTCACACTCCTTAGCGGCTCTCTTTCTGATCTCATAACTTCTACTGAAATTGAGAATGTTAAATTGTCTCATGTGTTTGCAAACCCTACACTCTTCTTTTATTGCTTTATAACTCTATTTACTGTTTTTTTTGCGTTGACAAAATTCACATGTCAATAGATATCTATCTTCATAACGGGAGACATCTAACTCCCACAATAAAAGGGAGAAAATTATTCACGCATGTTGGTAAATACGCATGATGAGACTTGAACCCTCACTATTGAGGTGGGAGGACATGCACTAACCGCTTGAGCTATGAGTAGTAGTGCAAATATTCTCATTTTATTAACTACAATGTGACATCAAATGTACATGAGAAAAAAAAATTCTACTCTAAGAAAAAGGTTTGCTACAATTTCATTTTTTTTTCAAACACAAATAAATATTAACTAGTAAAAAGTTGAACGTAAATCTTTACAATTTAAAGTAAATTTTATGAATTAAAAGAATTTTTTTTAAATTTTATTTTACGTAACAAGAAAGAAACAAAACTCAAAACATAAAAATGTTTTTACAGGAACGAAGGATAAAT
Organism: Xanthoceras sorbifolium; assembly: GCA_003430845.1. Taxonomy (NCBI): domain Eukaryota; kingdom Viridiplantae; phylum Streptophyta; class Magnoliopsida; order Sapindales; family Sapindaceae; genus Xanthoceras; species Xanthoceras sorbifolium. The sequence goes on from CM010611.1 coordinate 27,095,059, forward strand.
TTGGTATGTGGGTAGTTAGGGGTTCTCTTGAACCTAGTCATCGTTCCGATGAACATAGATAAGTTTAGTTCTTGTTTTCTCAATAGATTATGGATATGGAAGATATTACAAAGTTGTGCACCACCATGAAGCTCTCTGTGGAAGAGGGGGCGGCTGTCAACATAGATGGTCTCATGAAGGAGGACGGTGTTAAAAAATTTCTTTGTGCCTAGTAGGTAAACTGGTGTCCTTTAAGTTAACAAACAGGGATGCGTTCCGAGCATTGATAGCAAAACTTTGGAGAACTACTCAGGTGGTTGAGGTAGAAAACGTAAGAGAGAATGTGTACGCGTTTCACTTCCAAAACTTAGCTGGCAGGCGACGTGTCCTGATGGGTGGTCCTTGGAACTTTGACAATGCACTTTTGGTTCTCGAGACACCATCAGGCTATGGTGATTTTTTGAAATGCAATTTCATATAGCGAATTTTGGGTCCAAATTCATAACGTACCCTTAATATGCATGACAAAGAAAATTGGGCTATTCCTTGGCCAGAGTATCGGTAAAGTGACAGACATCGATGTAGGGGCGTCGAGAGATTGTTTAGGTAAATTTCTACGTCTTAGGGTTGGGATTGATATCTCAAAACCTTTTAAGCATGCTATGTGAGTCAAATTGGATGGTATGGATAGTGAAAAAACTTTGTTTCTTAAATATGAGAGGCTCCTGGAGTATTGCTTTTACTGTTGACCCGCCCCCTCGACCGTTTTCTCTGCCCTCGGTCTCACGTATTCCACGACACAGATGGCATTAGGTCATTCGTATCGTGAATGTCCGGACTCATGTGAGGACACTACTGTTGGCACATGGAGTGACTTTAGGCATGGCTCATGGATGCGACCTTCCAGTCCGAGGAGAGGCAGACCTCCAAGTTCTAATGCTCAGTAGCTTAATCCTACCCCTACTATCTGTAGCCCTCAAGCGGAGACGACCCTCGACACAAGTCTGGTGCCAGAGCTTGTCACGGATGACGGTAGAAGTGTAATAGTGCACTCCGATGTTAGTGACAAAGATCTTAAGGAGAATGTTACGGGGGATACAACCCAAGATTCTCGGCTGGTTGAGAAAGGAAAGTGTAATGTTATGGACGTGCCTTCTAAGGGGGCGGGATTGCATGGCGTGATTGATAGAGAAAATATTGGGACAGTTGCTATTGGGGGGAAAGATTTAAATTCACTTAATTTAAATCAGAAGGCCACTCTTCTGGGCTTTCCAGCTATCAGGCCTAGTGATGAGTCTTCCCATCCTGTTGACTTGGGTTCGTCTAGCGTTAGGCCCTACACTAAGGCTGGGTCTGAAGCCAATGGAGTCAGCCCGTGAGTAGAGGAGAAGCCGGATCCAAGATGTAACACCCCCTGACCTGACTCGACTGGATCGATCCAGAGAGCGTTACCGGGTTTTCAAAACTTTTCTTAATTCTTTTATAATTTGCAAACCATTGAAAATCATATAAATTGTATTTTATAAATGTTTTTCTAGTGAGCCCATCGAAAATCAGTTTTAAAAAATTTCGACAGAGTTTTCTCTGGTTTTCTGATTTCCCAAAACCTGTTTTCAACAAATGTCCAAAACCACATAATTTCAACACTTCTATATCAAACTTTCAAACCAATGCGCACTCTGCCATTTAGTGCGACTTCCAAACAGTTTTAAAATAAAACAATTCACAATTCATTATTTACAGTCCTTTAAAAATGAAAAACAGAAATCATAAAACAATTAATTACAAAATACAAATATATAACACATTTACATATTCTTGTATATGCATGCGTAATTTATAGAAATATATGACTACCCAAAATGTGGTGACTCTGAATCTCTGTCTGCAACTCTCTCTTCAATCTTTTCCTTCCTCGGTATCTCTGTCACCTACGCGCGATAAACATCAACGCGCTAAGGAATAATGTTAGTGGGTGTACACTAAAATAAATTGCAATATAATATAAAACAATAATTCTTAAATTCAGAAATTCAGAAATATATATATATATATATATATATATATATATATATATATATATATATATATATATATATATATATATATATAACAACCATCATATTTCAATTACTGAATCTTTATAAAGAAAGTATTTCAAAAGTTTCTAAATTTCATTCGTAACCACATTTCTTTATTTTTCCACATCATTTACTGGCTTTTAGTTCTTAATTGGGCCCTTGATACACATAACAGGGTTTATAGGACTGGATTACGAGTTTTACAGTCAGGTTTTCCATCTCATAAGAAATGGTATCCCTATATAAACAGTCGGTTTCCCATTCCATAAAGAAATGGTATCCATATATTCTCACAGTCGGTTTCCCATTTTATAATGAAATGGTATCCGTATTTCACAGTCGGTTTCCCATCTCTAAAGAAATGGTATCCGTAATATCATCATCATAAGCATCAGAAATATCAGTGCAGTACTGCTATATATACACCCAATTGACATGTCAATCTCCTATATCCATATATCCCTATACATATATCAGGGCCGTTATTCAGGGTTTTCAAATATCATATCAAATTAGTTCCTTGTTTTCGAAATCCAACGATTAAAAGTTTCAATCAAAATCAATAATTATAAAACCAAACAATATTCGTAAAACAATAGTTGTAAATCAAGTTTTGAAAACATACAATCTCATTAAAAATTCCATAATATTAGAATATTCCATAAACAGTTTCAACAATATACGAAAATAAATTACGAGTATATGAAATCCATAAATAAGTTTCCAAACCCACTAAATCAAAAACACATATCGAAAATAATTTTAGAAACGAGTGTACACCAATCTGGATACCGTTTTATGACAGTTTTCCTTTCTGGATTTCCCCATTTTTTTTTCTTTCTTCCTCCTCTTTTTCTTTCCCCTTCTCTTTTCTTCCTTTTCCTTCTTCTTCTTCTCTTCTTCTTCTTCTTTCTTCTTATTCTTCTTCTTCTTCTTCTTCTTCTCCTTCTTCTTCTTTCTCTTTCTTTCTCTTCCTTTCTCTCTCTTTTCTTTCTTTTTCTTTTCTTTCTTTTCTTCTCCCGTTTTCTTTCTTTCTTTTCTGGTTTGCTTCTTTGAGAAGCTTCACCGCCTCTTATTTTTTTTAATAAAATTTCGATCATCGCGACCTGTGGTCGTGCTACCTGGTCGCGTTGCTCACTGGAGTGATTTCAACCGCTTTCATCGCGATCAACCATCGCGGTCTCTGGTCGCGCTGGTGGTCGCCATGCTCACTGTCCAAATTTGACATTTTCACTGCGAGCTAGTCAGCGCGATCCCTGGTCGCGGTACTCACTGCTAGAAATCACCATTTTTCACCGCAAGTGACTCATCGCGATCTCTGGTCGCGGTGAGTGGTCGCGGTACTCATTGCCTAGTTTTCACCCTATTCTTCATGCATTATTTCTGGACCGCTCCATCTGGTCCACCTGAAAACCATAAAAATATATATACATTTAATTACGTTTTTCACCCCTCAAATCATAAATTTTATATCCACATATTCAAAATCAATTATTCGAAATTAGGGATGTTACAATTCTTCCCCTTTAAGAAATTTCATCCTCGAAATTTACCTCAATTGAATAGTTGTGGATACTGTTGTCTCATGATTTCTTCGCTCTCCCAGGTAGCCTCCTCAATATTATGATTTCTCCATAGGACTTTCACAAGTGGAACTCTTTTATTTCGTAGTTCTTTAATCTCTCGATCAAGAATTTGCACTGGTTCCTCTTCATATGTCAGGTCTGAACGGATTTCAATACTTTTGGCCTGAATTCTGTGGGAAAGATCATATCTGTATCTCCTCAGTATAGACACATGGAAAACATTATGAATATTTTCTAATTCTGGAGGTAAAGCAAGTCTGTAGGCTACTGGTCCTACACGTTCAATGATTTCGTATGGGCCAATAAACCTAGGACTCAACTTCCCTTTTCTGCCAAATCTGAGCACTTTCTTCCATGGAGATACTTTCAGGAAAACTTTCTCACCGACTTCATATTCTATCTCTTTCCTTTTCAAATCTGCATATGATTTCTGTCGGTCAGAGGCAACTTTCAGTCTTTCCTTGATAATCTTCACCTTCTCCTCAGTTTGTCGAATCAAATCTGGGCCTACTAACCTGTCTTCTCCCAACTCTGTCCAGCATACAGGTGTCCTGCATTTCCTTCCATACAGTGTTTCATATGGTGCCATAGCTATGCTCGACTGATAACTGTTGTTGTAGGCAAATTCGATCAATGGGAGATGATTCGCCCAACTCCCTTCAAAATCAATTACACAACTCCTGAGCATATCTTCAAGCACCTGAATTACCCTTTTTGATTGTCCGTCTGTTTGCGGATGGAAGGCTGTACTGAAACTCAGTCGAGTACCCAAAACTTCTTGAAACTTCTTCCAGAATCTGGATGTAAACCTCGGGTCTCTATCTGATATTATGGATGCAGGCACTCCATGCAGTCTGACTATTTCTTTTATATACCACTCTGCTAGTCGATCCAAGGAATAGTCAGTTCTGACAGGTAGAAAATGTGCTGATTTCGTCAGTCGGTCCACTATAACCCATATTGCATCATGTTTACTCTGGGCGAGTGGCAATCCTGTGACAAAGTCCATAGTGATACGGTTTCATTTCCATTCAGGTATTGATATTGGCTGTAACAATCCTGATAGAACCTGATGTTCAGCTTTCACATGTTGACAGGTCATACATTTATTCACGAAATCCACCACATCTTTCTTCATACCAAACCACCAATATTGAGTTTTCAAGTCTCTGTACATTTTTGTGCTACCTGGGTGCATTGAGTACGAACTACTGTGTGCCTCTGTCAGGATCATTTTTCTCAATTCTTTATCATCTGGAATACAAATCCTGTCTCTGAAATACACAATACCATCAGTTCTGATTGAGAAGTCCAGATGCTTCCCCTCTGGGATCTGTCCACATATCATCTGGATTCTTTCATCCTGCTTCTGCTTTTCTGCAATCTGTTGAATCAAACTGGGTCTGCATCTCAGTTCTGCTACTAATGCATTGTCTGAATTCAGCTGTAATTGCACATTCATAGCTTTCAAAGCGAACGATACTTTTATACTCAGAGCATCTGCTACTACATTCGCCTTTTCTGGATGGTAGTCAATCACACAGTCATAGTCTTTGATCAACTCCATCCACCGTCTCTGTCTCAGATTAAGCTATCTCTAGGTAGGCAGATATTTCAGACTTTTGTGATATGTATATATATAACATTTCTCACCATACAAATAATGCCTCCATATTTTCAAAGCAAATACAATGGCTGCAAGTTCCAGATCATGTATCGGATACATTTAATTACGTTTTACACCCCTCAAATCATAATTATTATATCCACATATTCAAAATTAATTATTTGAAATTAGGGATGTTACAGAACTATTTTGAATAGAATTCACAGTTTGAAATTGATTTTGACTTGATTTGATTTACGTATTCTCGAAATATGATATAAATTCAAAACAATTGATTGTGGATAGTATTATGAATTGATTTTAATATGTTTTGATTATATTAGTGATATGTGAAATATAATTGAAAGTGATTTTGAATATATATATATATATATATATATATATTGTTTGGGATAAATTGATTAAACGATTTTGGGGCAATTTGATTCGATATTGATTTGTGAAATAAGTTTGAATATAATTTTGAGTCTCTTTTATAAGATTATTGATGATATATTTGAATTTTGTAAATGTATTTATTGATTTGAATTTAATCGAAAATTGAATTTGATTATAAAGGAATGATTTATGAATTTGTATCCTGAAATTGAAATTTCAAAATCAAAATTGAATGATTTGAAAGTTGAATTTGACAATTCTGAAAGAAAAAAAAAATGATTTGACATTAAATTTGAGAAATCATATTGTGAAATGGCTATGATATATATGAACATAGATATGGATATAGGAGATTGACATGTCAATTGGGTTATATAGCAGTACTGCACCGAAATATTATAATGTACCACCCTATGGATGTGTAATAGGCCCCGAGTGCCGGTTCTAGGGTAGGGAGATTGATTTGGGACATTTCTAGCTGGTAGCCCCGTTGGTGTCCGATGCCGGAAATATGTGCCTGAGTTACCATTCGGCGAGTAGCCCCGTTGGTGTCCGATGCCGAATAGGTAAATATGTGGATTTAGTTCAATGGGTAGGCCTGATGTGTTCCGATGCCAAACAACCCGTAATCCAGTCCTGTAAAATATGTTATGTGTATCAGGAGCCGAAATGAAAATTGTGAATGTAACATCCCTAATTTTAAATAATTAATTTTGAGTATATGAATTTAATATTTATGATTTGAATGGTGAAAAATATAATTAAATGTATGTATATTTTTAAGGTTTCCAGGTGGACCAGATGGAGCGGTCCAGAAAGACTGCATGAAAGAGAAGGAAAAAGTTGGCAGTGAGTACTGCGACCAGGGATCGCGATGAGTAGCTCGCGGTGAAAAATGGTGATTTTAGGCAGTGAGCAACGTGACCAACATCGCGACCAGGTACCGCGATGGTTGATCGCGATGGAAGCAGTGAAATCACTTCAATGAGCAACGTGACCAGGTGGCGCGACCAGAGGTTGCGATGATCGAAATTTTATAAAAAAAAATTAGCTGGCGGTGGAAGCTTCACGAAGAAGCAATCCAAAAAACAGAAAGAGAAAGAGAGAGAACGGGAAAGGAGAAAGAAAGAAAGAAAAAGAGAAAGAAAAGAGAGAGAAAGAAGAAGAAGAAGAAGAAGAAGAGAAGAGGAAAAGAGGAAAGGAAGAAGAAGAAATAAGGAAAAAGGAAAGAAAAAGGAAATTCAGAAAAGAAATAGTCGGAAAAAACGGTATCCAGGTTGGTGTACACTGATTTCTGAAATAGTTACGATTTTTGTTATATGTGTTGATTTGAATTTCCATATTTTGATCAAATGAGTTTGAAGATTTATTTATGGATTTTATATAATTATATTTCCTTTACGAATATTGTTCAAAATCGTTTGAAATAATTATGGAATATATATATATATATATATATATATATATTTGTATCACTGAATCTCTGTGAAATCGTATACTTTCAGACTTGTTTTAGAATATTGTTTGATAGTGAATTTGATATAAAATCGTGAAATAAAGTTTGTTGATTTTGAAGTACATGAAATAAAATTATATGAAAATTCTGAATATTGTGTATTGGGAATGGACCTAGGATACTTGAACATAGAAAACGGATATAGGAGGTTGGTATACCGGCTGGGTTATTTCAGCAGTACTGCACCGTTATTACTAGTGATTGTTGTTGCGGGGCAATCTCGGACAATCACACCGATACTAGTGACTGTTGTAGCGGGGCAACCCCAGACGTCACACTGTTATTACAGAGATTAGACCCATATTCCAGTCCTGATATTATGTTGAGTATACCAAATGGCCAGGATTGAAATGAAATTTGATAAATTGTTTATAAATGAATTTAGAAAATTGATATTGTATAGTTTAAATTATGAATTGAGTTAAATAGTGAGCTGTTTATATATTATATCACGTTTACATTTTATTATGAAATTTATTTATTGATTTTGATAAATAAGTTTAGTGTACACTCACTAAGCTATATGCTTAGCGCGTTGATTTTATCACGCGTAGGTAACAGGAATATCAGTGGAGATAAAGAAAAAGACTGAAGAGGTGATTGTAACACCCCCTGAGCCGACCCGTCTGGATCGACCCAGGGAGCGTTACCAGATTTTCAAAACTTTTCTTAATTCTGTTTATAATCTGAAAACCATATAATTTATAATTTAAAAACCTTTTTGAGTGAGCCCATCAAATCAGTTTTAAAAATTTCGACAGAGTTCCCTCTGTTTTTCTGATTTTCCAAAACCTGTTTTCAACAAAAACCCAAAACAATATAATTTCAACACTTCTAAATCAAACTTTCAATCAATTGCGCACCCTGCCGTTTAGTGCGACTTTCCCAATGGTTTTAAATAAAACAATTCATAGTTAATAGCTACAAACCTTTGAAAACGAAAACATAACCATAAAACAAATATTTACAACTTTTACAAATCTCAAATTTTACTAACTTTACAAATTGTACAAACTTTTGTATATGCATGCTTAACTAACTATAATATACAAACAGAATTTTAATTGTGACTACCCAAAAGTATGGTGACTTTGGATCTTCAATCTGCAGCTACCTCTTCTCTATTCTTTTCCTCCCTCTGTGTCTCTGATACCTACGCGTGATGAAATCAACGCGCTAAGCAATAATGCTTAGTGGGTGTACACTAATCGAATTTACAAATTTCACATAATTTCCTTGATAATGTATATAAACAAATACAAATTGTAATATATCAAATATACTTTTCAATACAAATCAAATAATCATATTAACAAAACATATAATTAAACAAAAACTTTCTCATATAAAATCAGTAATATTCTATCCAATAAGAATAAAAAATAAACTATTCAAATTTAAATATCAAGAGGAATCATTATATATTTTCATAGTAAAATTTTAGATCAACTATATATCAAAATCTAATAATATTCAACTAATTTCAGTAAATCTTATAAAAGTATTCGAAATTCTTTTCTATAAACTTCTTTCATTTCTTTTCAATTATGGCCCTTTGGTATACTCAACATAATATCAGGACTGGAATATGGGTCGTTCGACTTCTCAGTGGCTGTCAGTCGAACATAACTCCCAACTTAGGACGAATCTTTAGGGTGGTACGTATCTCCCTACCCTAGGACCGAATGATCGGTATCCTAGAGAGGTACATGTCTCCCTATCCCAGGAACGAATCCTTAGGAAGGTATGTGTCTCCCTACCCCAGGACGAATCCTTGGGGAGGTACATATATCAGCATCAATATCAATATCGGTACAATGTGCAGTACTACTAAATAATCCAGCTGGTATACCAACCTCCTATATCCGTTTTCTATGTTTAAGTATCCTAGGGCCGTTTCCATTCATTTTCACAATTCATAAAATTCATATCAGAATATTCAATCTTTTTCGAAATCAACAACTGTAACTCTCAAATCTGAATTAAGCTCAATAATATAATTTCCAAATATTATTTGTAATTCAACAAAATTCTCAAACAATTTATTCTAATATAATCGTTATAAATCAAAAGCGAACTAACTCAAAACGTACAAATCAAAAACTACATAAACATCTATTCATCAAATTATTCCAGAATCTCCGTTTCGAATCAAAATACAACAATCAAATCGCAGAATTTTTAAACAATATTAATAAAAAGAGTTGTTTTTCAAAACATTCGATATTACAGAAATTCAAAAATATTAAAATAATCCAATGTTAATGTCAAAATCATTCACAAAGTCAGAACTTTCATCAATACGACTATCAATATATATTCTAAAATTATTCTCAAATATCAGTTACAAAACAATACTTATATTAAATTATTCCGAAATCGTTTCCAAACATTTCTCGTAAAACGAATTATTCGAAATCATAGAAATTCCATTATACTATCATATTCCCTAATTATTTTCAAACAGTTTCTAACAATATTTGTAAACGAAACATAATTGTACAAAATCCATAAATAAATTTAATACTCAATTTGACGAAATATGGAAAATTCAAATGAAAATGTATATAACGAAAATTATAACAAATTCAGAAATCAGTGTACACCAACCTGGATACCGTTTTTTCCACCTTTTCTCTTCTAAGTTTTCCTCTCTTTCCTTCTCTTTCCCTTTTTCCCCTTTCTCTTTTCTTCTTCTTCTTTTTCTTCTTCTTCTTCTTCTTCTTTTCTTCCTTTCTCTCTCTTCTTTCTCTTTTTCTTTCTCCCTTCTTTTTCTCTCGGTCTCCCTCTCTTTTCTGCCTGGCTTTTTCGTGAAGCTTCCAGGACCTCTATTTTTTTTTTTATAAAATTTCGGTTATCGCGACTTATGGTCGCGCTACCAGGTGGCGTTGCTCACTGAAGGAATTCCACTGCCTTCATCACGATCACCCATCGCGGTACTATGGTCGCGCTGGTGGTTGTAGTAGCCAAAATATGTCTGGCCCAAAGTGTGGCCCAAAGACAAAGCCCATAGCTAAAAATGGGACTACACTCTCATGTAGTACGACGGTGGCTCAGCATGAAGATCAAGTCGCACGACATGAAGTACCATCATATAGACGTACTAGTTCTAAGATCTTGTTACACGACATGAAGCACTCATGTAGTACGACGACGTACTAGTCCGAAGACTATGTCACACGACATGAAGCACTTATGTAGTACGACCGTGCTACATCACCCAAATCGTGGTCCAGATTGACAAGAAACCTACATGTCGTACGACATAGCATCTCCGTCGCTCCGAGGGAGACCAAATTGTGATCTACTTTGAAACAGGTCCTACAAAGTCATAATGACACTTGATGGCAGCCCAATCAAAAGAAGCACCCAGATGCTTTCTTGGTGGAGGACAGAGAAGAGAGAATGATGAGATCCCTCAAAAAGAAGAAGCATCAGTCTCCTATAAAGAGGAAGAGAATCCCTCATGAGAGGAGGAGGCCGAAAAACCAAGATCCGGATATTATAGAAAAAGAACCACACCCTCCGGCCATTGCTCATCTTCTCCGATCACCCTCCGACCTTACATCTCCTTTGATCAAAGAAACCCCAACTGTAAAGATAGCAGGAAGTATTTCTCACTCATCTCCATTTACAAACATTACACTTTTACTAGCACTCGCTAACTTGACCGTCGGAGTGACTTTGGCCGGCACCACCCCGGTGTCCCAGACGTCCTGCGGGTCACGTGCGTTCTGTCTTTGCAGGTTGTAGTGCCCCATGTCCCCGAGTGATTTTTGAGGACTACAATTTGGCGCCCACCGTGGGGCACGACAATCTCTAAGCAAGCAAAGGTAGAACGCGGCAACCCCGACTATGTCATCTGACGATTTTCATCACGACGCGATGGAGGTTAGGGTACAACTCCTCATATCCCAGATGCAAGAGAATACCCAAAGGCTCCAAGCACTCGAACAAGAGAATCAACGAGTGTTGGCGGAGAACCAAGAATTGCAAAATAGGATCAGTTCGCTCACTGCCGTACGACCATTTGGAGACACTTCGACATCCCAACCCTTGCCATTCGAGCAAGCCGCTCACGCTACTTATTACGCGCCCGTCCGCCCGGACGAACATGGTACTACCGCTCGAAACCTCGATCCAACCCACGTAGGGTCAGAGCCCAACATTCAAGTTACGAGTGGACCCCATATCGTCGCACGACATACGGCAGAGAATATACCAAATGGGATGGGAGGACATCGATCAGACGATATGGCAAGAGCTACACAAGGAGTGCCACCTATATCCACTCCCAACGGCAACGTCGGCTCAACCCAACCAACCATCCCGTTACAAGGAACGTCATCCGGCCCTTCGCATTCAGCGCCGCCAGACCCAAACCGAGTGAGCGCCGAACCGACCTTGGCCAACCGGGACTTGGCACAAAGGTTCACAGAGATGGAAGCACTCATCCAACGCATTCCGGGAATGCCCACTCCTATAAAGAAAAGTGCAGCCAATAGTTTTGCCGACTCCCCCTTCGTCGACACAATAACATTGGTGGAGATGCCAAGGAAGTTCAACTTTCCAGGTATGAAGCAGTACGACGGTACGACCGACCCCGACGAACACATTGCGCAGTATCGACAACGAATGTTCACGGCCGCCATCCCTCGTGACCTTAGGGAAGCTTGCATGTGCAAAGGTTTCGGTTCGAGCCTCGTGGGACCTGCCCTACAATGGTACATCAACCTCCCCAATGTTTCCATCAACTCTTTTGCTCAACTCACTGACACCTTCGTAGAGCAGTTCGCTAGTAGCCGGAAGCTAGAAAAGCAATCCGACGACCTCTATACAATCAGCCAAAGGAGGGGTGAACGCCTACGAGATTTTGTGGGCCGGTTCAACCATGAAAAAGTATCCATCCCTCATTGTAACCAGGCGACAGCCATATCAGCCTTCCGCAAGGGTCTACTCTATGATTCCGATCTGTACAAAGAGCTCACCAAATACCCTTGTAAAACCATGGAAGACGTCCTCGCCAAGACATGGGCACAGATAAAATGGGAAGAAGACGAAGTAAACCATAAACCTAATAGAGCGAACTACAAGGAGGATAAGTCGGAGAGGATGGTCGAACAACGAATCAACACCCGACGCAGCGGGCCATATCCAGCCGTACCCCGAAGGGACAGCCGTATGATGTACGAGCGCCGGCGCGACGACAGACCACCAAGGCCGTTCGTTCGTCCAAAAAACATAACACCAGAATACAACTTGAACATCAGACCAACGGAGGTAGTTGCCATACTGAAAGGAATGGGTAGGTCGGTTCGTTGGCCAGACAAGATGATGAGCCCGCCGGATCAAAGAGACAACTCTAAATGGTGCGAATTCCATGGAGACCACGGCCATCGAACTGAGCATTGCGTGGCGCTACGATTGGAGGTGGCCGAACTACTCAAGAAAGGTCACCTTAAAGAATTCCTGACTGATAAAGGTAAGCAAACTTTTATGAATAAAGAGGGGTCGCGCGACATTGCTTCAATACCGCCACCAGAACCTCCCAAACACGAGAGAACTGTGAACGTCATCTCTGGCGGGTCTGAAGTGAATGGAGTAACCTACTCGGAGGCAAAGCGCCACTCACGACAGGCCGGTCGTACGAACGTCCAACGAACTCGTACGGCGGATCCCACGTGTAACTACCCAATCAGTTTCAGCAGCGATGAGCACATGGATTTATTCAATCCCCACCACGACGCACTAGTCATCTCACTGACGGTGGCCAATTGTTTGATCAGACGGATCCTAGTGGACAATGGAAGCTCGACAAATGTACTCTTCCTCGACGCATTGAAAGAGATGCATATTGACGAGTGTAACATCATACGTCGCTCTACAATCCTTGTAGGATTTAGTGGGGAACACAAGAATACTCTGGGAGAAATCACCCTTCCAGTATACGCGGAAGGTGTCAACTTAAACACACGTTTCCTCATCCTGGACTGTCCGTCGTCCTACAACATAATCATGGGTCGCCCATGGATTCATGAGATGAGGGCAGTGCCCTCAACATATCATCAGGTCATCCGTTTCCCTACCAGATGGGGAGTTCACGAGATCCGAGGGCAGCAAAAGATATCGCGTGACTGCTACCAGAACACTCTTAAAAGCAGGTCGTCCGACTTATAGCAATTACAGAATGAGAGCACCCCCACCAACAAAGACGAACCTGATATGGAAGAACTCGACGAAGTATCCATACATCCCAATTTTCCAGACCACAAAGTTAGTATCGGATCCCGCCTTCCACAAAATATCCGAGCGAGACTACTCAGCTTCTTGACGGCGCGGCACGACAGCTTTGCATGGTCGCACGCAGACATGATCGGAATTAGCCCAGAAGTCCTAGTGCATAAGTTGCAAGTCGACCCGGATCATCCACCTGTGAAGCAAAAAAGGAGGAAGTTCGCGCCCGAGCGCAACAAGGTTATAAATGAAGAAATCCAAAAGCTAATCGACATTGGCTCGGTGAGAGAAGTAAGTTACCCAGACTGGCTCGCAAATGTAGTGGTAGTGAAGAAAAAGAATGGGAAGTGGCGAGTTTGCATCGACTTCACAGACCTCAACAAAGCTTGTCCAAAGGATTCCTTCCCTCTCCTACACATCGACATGATGGTAGACGCTACGGCAGGCCACGAACTATTGAGCTTCATGGATGCATTCTCCGGTTACAACCAAATCCTTATGCATCCAGATGACCAAGAGAAGACTTCTTTCATCACGGAGCGCGGCATCTTTTGCTACAAAGTAATGCCATTCGGTCTCAAGAACGCTGGGGCAACCTACCAAAGATTAGTCAACAAAATGTTCGCAACCATGCTTGGACAGACTATGGAGGTCTATATCGACGACATGCTAGTAAAGTCATTAGTAGCAGACCAACACCTCGATCACCTCCGGCAGTCGTTCGACATCATCGACGAGTATGGGATGAAGCTTAATCCAACCAAATGCTCCTTCGGCGTTTCCTCGGGGAAGTTCCTTGGCTATTTAGTAACCAAGAGAGGCGTCGAGGCCAACCCAGATCAGCTCCAGTCCGTCATGGATCTAAGGTCTCCCAAAAGCATCAAGGACGTACAAAAGCTAACTGGACGGCTCGCGGCCCTCAACCGATTCATTTCAAAGTCGTCTGAAAAATGTAAGCCTTTCTTCGATGCTCTAAGAAAGAGCAAGTCATTTGATTGGAATCAAACAAGCGAGGACGCCTTCCAAAATATAAAAAGATATCTAGCAAGCCCGTCTTTACTGTCCAAACCCAAGGAAGGCGAAACCCTCATGCTCTACCTCGCTGTATCCGAAACGGCCAAGGGAGGAGTGGAGTTTAGCAGTTGATGGATCAAGTAACGCTAGAGGCAGCGGGCTGGGAATAGTACTTACCTCCCCTACGGAGCACGTCATCGAGAGGTCCATCAGATGTGGATTCAAGACCACCAACAACGAAGCCGAGTACGAAGCCCTCATAGCCGGGCTCACCTTGGCAAAGGACTTACACGTCGAACGAATCAAGGTACGCAGTGACTCCCAATTAATTGTGAGACAATTGCAAGGGTCCTATCAAGCCAAGGATTTAAAAATGTCGGCCTACTTGACCTTGGTAAAAGAGTTACAAGCTTCATTCAAGTCATTCGACATCGAGCAAATACCCAGATCCGACAACGTGCATGCTGACGCACTGGCCAATCTTGGGTCCGCACTAGCTACCACAATTGAATGAACTATTCCAATGGTGTTCGTCCAATGGCCAGCCGTATGGAAGCCAACAAAGCTGGAAATCAAACCAATTTCGGACAAGCCCACTTGGATTACCCCGATCCACGACTATTTGAGGGACGACACCCTCCCATCTGACAAGGTAGAAGCTCGAAGAATTAAAATCAAAGCCGCCCGATTTTCTATAATAGAAGGTCAACTTTACAAGCGATCCTACTCCGGGCCCTACCTCAAATGTGTCGACCCAGTCGAAGCTCGGCAAGTACTCAAGGACTTACACGAGGGACAATGTGGAAATCACTCGGCCGGGAGAAGCCTAGCCAATAGAGCAATCACGGCCGGGTATTACTGGCCTACCATGCGATCCGAGTCGCACGACCTCGTCAAAAGGTGCGACCCCTGTCAGCGCTTCGCCCACGTTTCACATCAACACCCGGAAAGACTCCACCCCATCTCAGCACCATGGCCCTTCATGAAGTGGGGCATGGACATAGTAGGGAAATTGCCCGCCGCTACCGGAGGAAAAGTCTACATGCTAGCCGTAACCGACTACTTCACAAAGTGGGTCGAAGCCGAATCATATGTAAGAATCAAAGACGCCGAGGTAAAAAGCTTCATTTGGAAGAATGTCATATGCCGCTACGGAGTTCCACAGGAAATAGTCACCGACAATGGCTCACAATTTATTTCATATGATTTCCAAGACTTTTGCGACAAGTGGAGCATCAAACTAAGCTATTCAAGCCCAAGATACCCTCAAGCTAACGGACAAGCAGAATCCACTAACAAGACAATCATGTCCACCCTCAAGAAGCGACTCGACCAATGCAAAGGGAAGTGGGCCGATGAGCTACCGGGTGTGCTGTGGTCTTACCGTACGACGGTCAGGACGTCAACAGGAGAAACACCATTCTCTCTATCTTACGGCTCAGAAGCCGTCATAGCAACAGAAGCTGACTACCCTTCTTATAGGATACGACACGCAACAGAAGAAGCAAACGACAGAGAATTACTGGGTGAACTCGACACAATCGACGAGCGCCGCGACAAGGCCGCAATCAGGTTGGCCGTATACCAACAACGAGTCGCCCGCCATTATAACAGAAGTGTTCGTCTCAAGTCATTCCATATTGGAGATTGGGTTCTTCGCCGCGTCTTCCAAAACACAAAGGAAAAAGGAGCAGGCAAATTCGGTCCTACGTGGGAGGGACCATATCAAATCACCAATGTATTTGGAAATGGAGCCTATAAACTACGATGTACAGATGGCATGGAGATCGGCAACAGCTGGAACGCGTGCCATCTAAAACAATATCAGTTTTAGAAATATATATATATATATATATATATCTATCTATATATTTCGAATTTTATCACTCTACAATATTTATTTTTTACGCAGGTCAGCATTGCACAGTCTATCTTGAACTACATCACAAGTTGCAGTGTGCAATTGAGCAGTTACACACTCCAACTGGGGCAATTCAATATCACAAACAACAGAATCTACGACAAATCTCGAACATGACCCGCACTCAAGGTCATGAACCACGACCTGCATTCATGGTCGCCATCTCCACACGGTCACATGACCCGCACTCAAGGTCATGGACCGCGACCTGCATTCATGGTCGCCATCTCCACACGGTCACATGACCCGCACTCAAGGTCATGGACCGCGACCTGCATTCATGGTCGCCATCTCCACACGGTCACATGACCCGCACTCAAGGTCATGAACCACGACCTGCATTCATGGTCGCCATCTCCACACGGTCACATGACCCGCACTCAAGGTCATGAACCACGACCTGCATTCATGGTCGCCATCTCCACACGGTCACATGACCCGCACTCAAGGTCATGGACCGCGACCTGCATTCATGGTCGCCATCTCCACACGGTCACATGACCCGCACTCAAGGTCATGAACCACGACCTGCATTCATGGTCGCCATCTCCACACGGTCACACGACCCGCATTCAAGGTCATGAATTCTCCATCTCCAACAGATCACGCAATCAGAAAAAGAAATTACTATCATAAAAAGCATACGACATCAAGGAAAAATTAACATACTTCATATATTAAAATTGTTGTTTAAACAGAGCATACAAAACTAAAAATAAATAAATACGTTCAACAAATTTTTACAACCCCTTATGGGGCAAGGTCATCGTGCTCTCCAGTCGGCTGGGCAGCCAAGGCTACGATGGCCGAACCTTCTGGAGGAGGAGGAACAGGCTCTTCGACAGGCTTATCATCCGCTTCATCCTCATTATAGCACGACAGCTCCTCGTGGTCGGCAATCCAGCTGTCAACCTTCCACTCGATCGCACGACCGTCCCTGTACTCCCTCATCAAATCTGCACGAGTCTTGATGACTGCATTGAGGACGTTATCCTCTGCCTTGTCGTACAGGGAGTCATAATCTGCCTCTTTAGCCTTCAGCTTGGCCTCCAGCAAGTCAACACGCGACTTCAACTTATTTAATTCCAAAGTGGCCTCCACCGCCCGACTGGAGGCCTCAAGAGCAGTCTTCTTGGCTTCAACATTCGAAGCCTTCAGCATGTCATTGTCAGCCTTCAAGCCCTGGTTGCTCACCTTAAGGTCCCTCACCTTCTTAAGGGCGACGCCCAGCTCCTCCTTCAAATGGACGTGCGACTGAAGAGCCTACACAAAATAAAAACACAAGTCAAAACAAATTATAACGCAGTTAAAACAAAATATACAAATGAATATGTCGCACGACCATACCTGGAAGAGGTGACCAAGTCCCCAGTCAGCAGCTTGGGAAAGACCCATCTCCCTTAGGCGACTCTTGTCCTCAGGCAGCAGCAGCCGCTCGACTTGTGGAAGGATCGACCCCACATTGGAGTATGCAGAGGCATCCTGTGGGAAGACTAGGTCGACCGAAGCGTCGACACCAGATGCCGAATCCTCCCTTCTTCTTTTCTTCCCAGCAGAAGAAACATCTTGGGAGGTCTTGGTACGACTAGAAGGAGGAGGTGGAGGAGTGGAGGCCGCTTGATCGCTCGACTCAGCTTTCTTCTTGCCCTTTCTCTTCTCCCTCAGCCTCTTCATTGCGTCATCAGCAGCAGGTGCAGCGATCTCTCCAGCCATAATGTCAACTGCAAAGCGTCGCTCGACGTATAAAATGGGAGTCAGGAATCGAGTGCCGTACAGTCGCTCGACACAATGCCTGACCCTGACAAACTCCACTAAATTTTTGAAGGCAGGGTAGGGAGTACCTGGCTCGTTTATAATGCTAAATTTCCAGAGATGACTCGGCCGCAAGTTCTCCTCCGATAGTATACTCCTCCAACTCCTCTCCTTGACGTCGTACGACAGAACCTTTTCCGTACGCGTCACACACGTCAACCCAACTACTGATTGAGGCGCTCCTGTGTTCACTACAAAACAAACACAAAAGGAGTTAGTAAGAAAAAATTGCAAAGACAGTCGCACGACGCTACTAACATAAAGACTCACCAGCCTTAGACCAAGTCGCACGGACAACGGTTTCCCCGAGAGGCCAATCAACAAGCAGGCCCCTCGCGAAGAAATACCTGTCCTTCCACAACCTATCATTTGTGGTTAGCTCCGTGATCAAATGCGTTCTGTTAGGTCGAAGGTTTAAGTTATAGCGCCCTTTCTCTGTGTTGTGCTCCCGCACGGTATACGAGTAGAAAAGATCGGGGAGCTCGAAGACTATCCCTTCTCTCGTACACAACAGATCCAGCGCCAGCAGGATCCTCCAGCTGTTGGGCATCAGCTGCCCTGGGGCAAGCTCGAAGTGATCTAGCACCCTCCTCAGTAGTCCGACTACTGGCAGCCTGAATCCCACCCGCTGGAATGGGAACTCGTACAAACAGGTCCATCCTGGGACGTCCCAGTCTGGCCTCTCCTCCTTATAGGGAGCCCTCAGCGCGACACCATTAGGAATACCATAGGTGAATCGAAGGCGCATGACGTCGTCTTCAGTCAACACGCTAGCCGGGTTATTCAAAAGCAACCCTAGCGGCCTACTGGGTCTCATTGGACACGGGCCTGCTGCGTCGCCCGGCAGTTCGACTAAAGGCACTCCCATTGCCACGTCGTCCGTCACTCGCGATGTACCAGCAAGAGAAACTGTCACGGTGTCGTACGACGAGGAAGCAATGGTTACTTCAGCACTCGCTGCCTCTGACTCTCCCCATGAGTCGTACGACAGATCTATTGGATCGTCGTATCCACGCCCAGAGGTACTGGGAGGACTTTCATCTCCTCGACTCGACATCAGACCTACAAGTCGAACGACAGTAGCCAATGGTTAGTATTATAACCTAGATCAAAGACTTGGCACGACCTGATATCAGCTCCCAAGACTGTTAAGAAGGTCGTGCGACCTATACGTCTTGGCTACTGTCGTGCGACCTAGACTCTACAAACAATTTGTGCCTAAACCTAACTCTAGATTTTCGATCTAACAAACTTTAAAAACTTTTTTAAAGTTTTTCTTAAAGACTATTCGAAGAACATAAGAAAAACCCAGAAAAAAGCACAAATAAAAAATCAAAAGAACGGGGGAACCAAGAAAACTTACCAAAATAGCGAAGGTATGCAAATTCTTCGTCGGAATAGATATGGAATGGCAAAAATGAGCAGCAAAGACGCCGGAATAACACGAAAGTGGCGAAAAACGGCGACTGGTTTTTGAGAGAGAAAACGAGAAAGAGAGAGAGAGCAAAAAATTGAAAATGAGAGAGAAAGGGAAAGGGCGGCAACTAAAAAGATGCCTATGCTGACGTGTCAACTTCTCATTTGACACATACTCCCATGACCTATCATTTGCCATGCATGCGCTCCACCCATAAAAACGGCATTTATTTCGGCACAGACATCAAAGAGTCATTTGGAGACCAAACACTCCCTCTCTAAAGTAACATTGTCGTACGACAAAAACACAACTTACGCGTTGTCATCTACTCACCAACACTGGTACACCCTATCAGAAAGACAGAGTCGTGCGACGATGTCAACCCAACCTTGGAGTTTACCCATACATATCTATGTCTGCATGTCGTACGACGCAAACCCCTTGGCCTTTTAGATCCAATGCGTTTGGGGGCAAACTGTAGTAGCCAAAATATGTCTGGCCCAAAGTGTGGCCCAAAGACAAAGCCCATAGCTAAAAATGGGACTACACTCTCATGTAGTACGACGGTGGCTCAGCATGAAGATCAAGTCGCACGACATGAAGTACCATCATATAGACGTACTAGTTCGAAGATCTTGTCGTACGACATGAAGCACTCATGTAGTACGACGACGTACTAGTTCTAAGATCTTGTTACACGACATGAAGCACTCATGTAGTACGACGACGTACTAGTCCGAAGACTATGTCGCACGACATGAAGCACTTATGTAGTACGACCGTGCTACATCACCCAAATCGTGGTCCAGATTGACAAGAAACCTACATGTCGTACGACATAGCATCTCCGTCGCTCCGAGGGAGACCAAATTGTGATCTACTTTGAAACAGGTCCTACAAAGTCATAATGACACTTGATGGCAGCCCAATCAAAAGAAGCACCCAGATGCTTTCTTGGTGGAGGACAGAGAAGAGAGAATGATGAGATCCCTCAAAAAGAAGAAGCATCAGTCTCCTATAAAGAGGAAGAGAATCCCTCATGAGAGGAGGAGGCCGAAAAACCAAGATCCGGATATTATAGAAAAAGAACCACACCCTCCGGCCATTGCTCATCTTCTCCGATCACCCTCCGACCTTACATCTCCTTTGATCAAAGAAACCCCAACTGTAAAGATAGCAGGAAGTATTTCTCACTCATCTCCATTTACAAACATTACACTTTTACTAGCACTCGCTAACTTGACCGTCGGAGTGACTTTGGCCGGCACCACCCCGGTGTCCCAGACGTCCTGCGGGTCACGTGCGTTCTGTCTTTGCAGGTTGTAGTGCCCCATGTCCCCGAGTGATTTTTGAGGACTACAGTGGTCGCGTTGTTCACTGCCCGAATTTGACATTTTCACCGCAAGCTAGTCATCGCGATCTCTGGTCGCGGTGACTGGTCACGGTGCTCACTGCCAGAAATCACCATTTTTCACCGCGAACGACTCATCGCGATCTCTGGTCGCTATGAGTGGTCGCGGTACTCACTGTTCAGTTTTCACCCTTCTCTTCATGTGTTATTTCTGGACCGCTCCATCTGGTCCACCTGAAAACCATAAAAATATACATACATTTAATTACATTTTCCACCTCTCAAGTCATAAATTTCACATTCCCATACTCCATATTAACTTAAACTACATTTTCATATTTATACGAAATTGGGGATGCTACAGTGATAGTTGCAGACAAAGATTCAGAGTCACCACATTTTGGGTAGTCATATATTTCTGTATATTATATTCAGTTACGCATGCATATACAGAAATCTGTAAATGTGTTATATATTTATGTTTTGTAAATAATTGTTTTATGGTTTATGTTTTTTTTTCCAACGGTTTGTAAATATTAATTATGAATTGATTTTATTTGAAAATGTTTGGAAAGTCGCACTAAACGGCAGGATGCGCAATTGATTGAAAGTTTGATTTATAAGTGTTGAAATTATATTATTTTGGACTTTTGTTGAAAACAGGTTTTGAAAAATCAGAAAAATAGAGGGAACTCTGCCGAAATTTTTAAAACAGAATTGATGGGCTCATTATAGAAGGATTTTAAATTATAAATTATTTGATTTTCAAATTATAAAGTGAATTAAGAAAAGTTTTGAAAACCCAGTAGCGCTCCCTGGGTCGATCCAGACGGGTCGAGTTAGGGGTTTTACAGTGAAAATAGTATTTGTAATGTTATTTGATTTTGAATTCAAAAGGTGATGTGAATTGAAAGTATTTAATTTGATTTGAGCCCCTGATCGGTCAATAATTTGTGTATTTTTATATCCCTTAAACCGTATCTTTTAATTGTATTCTTGAGTATTTTTAGTGCTTTTGACGTGTTTTCCTTGAGTGTGCAGGTTTAGGAACCCAAGTGATGATTTTATATATTTTTGGGAAAAATGTGTAATTTCAGTAACTTAGTGGAAGGGCCTTGATGAAAGCATATTGAAGTTCTAGGGCCAAACTGTAAATTCAGAAAGTTGACCCTAGCCATTAGTGAAACGGTGCGTTTTGCACCTAAGGAAGATGGGCTTTAGTGGAACGGTGCCGTTTTGTCACCAAAGTGTTGGTCCAAAACGACGCTGTTTTAGTGTTAAAGAAAAGAAAAATAAAAAGCTTCCAGTAGCGTGCATGGCGAGCTTCCTCGTGCACCAGCCCGCTCGCGTTCCTCCTCGCGATGAAGAAGACCAGCCCAGGCAGTGAGCATGGCGAGCTCGAGCGCGGCCATCCCAGCTCGCGGTGTAGAAGAAGATTGGCGTCCAGTGAGCATGGTGAGCTCGAGCGCGGCCATCCCTCCTCGCGGTGCAGCTCGCCGTGCAGCATCTCCAAGCGGTCCAGTGGGCACCGCGACCAAGCCAGCGCCCTAACTTACTGCTATAAGAAGAAAAATGCAGCAGCTCGTGAAGAAAAGGGAGAGAGCTCGTGCAGAGGCAGTTCCAGCAGCTCCCAAGCTGCTCCAAGGGTGATCTTTCATCCTTCTTGTTCCTCCCAAACACATCCCAACATCACAAAACACCACAACAATCTCTAGTTTATGAGTGTTCATCTAAGAAGACGAAGTTCGAAAGTGGAGAAGTTCAAGCCGGACCAAAGCGGGATTTCGACTCTTGAGAACTTCGATGGGTTGTATTTCATCTCATTAATCTTCCTTTGATTGTTCATTTATGATTATGAGTTGTTAGAACTATTGTTAGGTGATTTTCGGAACTATGAACGGATTTGAATTTTATTGTTTGTGAATATATTTTGTGATTTATTTCATGATATTATGTGCTTAATAATAAGCAATATGTTTTCCATTTCCGTAATTGGAACCGTGTGACCACCTCGCATTATCCTCCATTTAATCCGTCTCGCTTTATTTTAATTGTTTTAGTTAATTTAATTTAGTTTAATTATTACAAACCATGATTATGAACTAAACTTGTAAGTTGGGGTTTTGATGGATCCTATTCTATGATGATTGAATGAATTGATTGTTTAATTTGTTGCGGTTGATTATTGTGTTGTTGAGTGGTATTATTGTGCTTAATGCTTTTGAATGTGAAGGCTTACATTTAGATGATAAATTGGTTGTGTGTTATGTACCGAGAGGAGACACCTACCACGTGCTCGATGTAATGTCCACCACAAGTAGAATTAGATAGAGATATACTAATTTGCTTGTGTGATCACATAGGGTGTTTATTGTGACTAATGCATTCTCATGCACTTGAATATACCATCGAGAGATAGGATATTAGTGTATGTGGAATAGGTCCGATTTACCTCGAGAGGGGACTTTGGATAATTTAGATGAACACAGTTATCAATATGAATAGTTAAACTACAACAATGTGCTTTAATGGAATTCAATTGGATGGATTAGGTGAATTCAAATACCCTAACTAATCTCTTATATTGGTTGTTTGCTTATTTTTATGTCTTTATATTTTTATCTTTTAATTCGTTCTTTTAAACTTTTCGATTATCCAAATAGAAATAGACTTGGTTAATTTTAGTACTCAACACCTAAATATCCCTGTGAAGACGATAATTTACTCGTCATTTTATTACTTGTGCCGACCCCGTATACTTGCGGGTACAAAAAGGCGTATCAAGTTTTTGGCGCCGTTGCCTGGATCATTATTGTTATATGCTTAGCGCGTTAATTTGATATAATTGATATAATTATTGTTATAGTAAATTTGTAAATTCAGTTTAGTGTACACTCACTAAGCTATATGCTTAGCGCATTAATTTACCACGCGTAGGTAAAAAGGATTCCAGAGCAAAGACAGATTGAAGAGATGATAGTTGCAGAGAAGAATTCAGAGTCACATCACTTTTGGGTAGTGTATTTAACTCTTGTTATGTATTTGGTTATTAATGCATGCATATACAAAAGAATGTAAAAGTTTGTAATATATATAAGCTTTATAAATATTTATTTAATAGTTTATGTGGTTTAAACGTATGAGATTTTATTATTTTTGAAATTTCGTTTACTTATTTGATTTATTGGAAATGTTTGAAAAGTCGCACCAAAAATTGGTAGGGTGCGCAAACTGACTGAAAGACTTTTGAAGTGTATATTTGTGAAATTGTGATTTTATTAAACAGGTTTTTGGAAAGTCAGAAAAACAGAGGAAACTCTGGCAAAATTTTTATAAAATTTGATTTGACCGTTTTTCAAAATATAATATATAGTTTCAAAGTTATTATTTTAGCTTAAGTCAGAAAAGTTTTGAAAACAGGTAGCGCTCATTGATTCGGTCCATGCGGGTCGGGTCAGGGGGTGTTACATTTTAGTGGTGTCAGAGCGCGATTTAGGCGTTCCTAGACCTGAGAAAAATATTTTGTATATGCATGCATTGTATAAAGAAAACTACAGGAGGATGTGACTCTAATTTACAGATACCTCTTTTGTCTTATATAGGATAAGGGAAGAAATGGAACCTTCTGGAAGTGGAAACAGTGATAGACCTGGAAGTCCCGCCAGTGTGTCTGGGGGAGCTTCAAGAGAATCGGTTAGTCCAAGAATGGCTGGACCAGAAGCTCAGGGTCAGCTAGCATTTATGCAGCAAATGACTGAATTCTTTCAGAATGTGGCCAGAGCAGCGCCACGGAGGTCGGCGATAGAACGACTGGCCAAATACAGGCCGACTAACTTTCATGGTAGAAAAGATGAGGACGCATCCGCCGCCGAATATTGGTTTGAGCGGACAGAAAGAATATTGCAACAGATGCATTGCACACCCGAAGAGAGTTTAGAGTGTGCAGTATCTTTATTACAGGAGGATGCCTACCAGTGGTGGATCTCCATTATGCAGACAGTAAGGCCGGAAGAGAGAACCTGGGGATTTTTCCAGAGAGAATTTAGACGAAAATATGTCGATCGTATTTATACATATAATATGAAGAGAGAGTTTATCAATATGAAACAAAGACAGATGACAGTAATAGAGTATGAAAGGGAATTTATCAGATTGAGCAAGTATGCAGGGAAATGGTAGCCATAGAGGCGAATAGATGCAGGAGATTCGAAGATGGACTGAATGATTATATTCGCCTTCAGGTCACAACATTTCAAATGGAAGATTTTGCCAGATTGGTATCAGCAGCCCTTAATGTTGAAAGGGTTAAGAAAGATGAACAGACCACAAGGAACATGAATCAACAAAGAAGAGGGTCGGAGCAATCTAGTTCATTTCAGCCACCGAGTAAAAAGTTCAAGGGATCGTAGTCTAATAGTCAGACGTAATCACAGAGACCCTTGCCTACAGCTAGACCGGGACAATCAGTTACATTAGCAAACAGTACCCCAGAGAGTACAGTTAGGGGTCAGCTCCAGCACCATGTATACATTGCGGAAAGAGACATACAGGGGAATGCTGGAGGGTCATAGGAGCTTGTAACATATATGGGTCCCGTGACCACTTTTATAGAGATTGCCCGAAAGGCCAGACTACACCTGTTCAGCAATCAGAGAGACCTACTCCCACTGTTTCTAGAGGGAGGAGACCCAGCCAAGCAGGGACTAAGGCGAGTAGTCACAGAGGGGTACCAGAATCAGCGGTTAGACGGGATACTCGTACCCCGGCACGAGCCTATACTATCAAGACTCCGGAAGACAGGGATGTACGTGATGTAATTGCTGGTATAATTTCCATTTTCGATACTACTGCAATTGCATTAATAGATCCAGGATCCACTTATTCCTATATTTGTGATGCCATGCTGAAACAAAGAAATCTGAAAACATAACTAATTGAGTATGAAGTAGTAGTCAGTAATCCGGTAGGCCATAGTGTAACTGTGAACAAAGTATACAAAGATTGTCCTATCAGGATTCAGGGATATGAATTTCTGGGTGATTTAATAGAATTACCATTTCATGAATTTGATGTGATTCTAGGCATGGATTGGTTATCCAAATACCTGGTTGTGATTGACTGCAGTCTGAAGCGAGTAACGCTTAAAACAGCCAATGGGACAGAAGTGATGATGGTGGGTGAAATGAGGGATTATCTTTCCAATGTTATTTCAGCCACTATTGCCATAAAACTAATCAGAAAAGGGTATGAAGCTTATTTGGCACAGGTGGTTGCGTATGCTTTCAGACAGTTGAAAACTCATGAACAGAATTATCCGACACATGATCTGGAGCTTGCAGCCATAGTCTTTGCTTTAAAAATATGGAGGCATTACTTGTATGGAGAGAAATGTTATATATACACAGATCACAAGAGTCTTAAATACTTGCCTACTCAGAAAGAACTCAACTTAAGACAGAGAAGATGGATGGAGCTAATTAAAGATTATGACTACATCATTGTAACGCCCCTAATTTTTCATAATTATGAAAAGTATTATTATTAATTATTATTAAACATGCAGAAGTTAAGTATGTGATTTAAAGTGGTAGAAAGTATATATATTCAGTATATGGTTGAAAAATGAATAGTGATTTTAACCGAGTTAAATCCCATTAGCGATATTATTTTCAGTGTGCATTTGAATGATAATGGATCCAATTGAATATTGGTGAAGTCGATTTGGTAATTGGATAGGTGTGGAATATGTTTTGGAATAATTATCGAGATGGGATGTGATTAATTGTAAATTGTTTGCCATTTAGTGATTTGTGGAAGTCAAAGGAGCAAATTGCAATTGTGAGATATTTATATATAATATAATGTTAGTGGATGGTGGTGGAAAACAACATTATTGCATGACAAACCTTGGAAGCACAAAAAAATAATAAAAAAAAAGGGGCATTTGACACCTAAAAGCATTTGAAACTTGGCAACATGCATGTATTCACTCAGCACCTGATTTCACAAAGCAGGAGAGAAATGAGAGTTGACCATGAAACGTGAGAGTTAGAGAGTGAGTTATAGAGAGAGAGAAAGAGGGAGAGTTTAGAGAGAGAAGGTGATAGAAGAAGAAGAAGGAGAGTGATAGAGAAGTTAGAGAAGAAGAAGTCTAGGTGGAGAAGAGCATTTCAGGTTTGGTGATACCGTTTTCATATTTTTTAGATTTTTCAGAATATTTCGGAATCGTTATATTATATTGTTTTTAGTTTATTTGAGCTATATTGATTATGATATGTTGTTTGAAATTGATTTTGGGATGATTTGGAATATATTGTTTGTAATAAATTGATTTTGAATATATATATATATTGTTACTGATTTGGATTACGTTTATTTGGAATATATATTCTGGATCCGTAATATTGTTTATGAAAAATATTCTGAATTGATTTTCGATATGTTTTGATTATAGTAATATTACGGAGAATATTATTAAAAGCGATTTCGTATATATTGTTTTGCGATTTGTTTTGAAAAGTGATTCGGAGCATTTGGATTTACTATGGATATATGATATATAATTGCATGTGATTTTAAATGTGATTTGAAGCGATTTCTAGATTCAGAAATATTTTCGGAAATGATTTTGTAGTTTGCTTGTATATGTATATTGATGCGATTCGAATTCCGGAAATGTGTATACTGATTTGGATATGATTTCAGAATTTAAATTGACGATTCTGTTTGGAATGAATTATACGATTTTCGAAAAGTGATTTGGCTCTGATATATGTAAACATAGATATGGATATAGGAGATTGACATGTCAATTGAGTTCTCTGAGTAGTACTACGCCTATATGTTATGATTGAGGTACCACTCTTTGCGGTTTGGGAAATCTGATATGGGATACGCAGCGGGTCCTCCGTTGGTATCCATCTCTGTTCTGTATAGCCCGTAATCCAGTCCGAAAAGTTTGTTTAGTATATTAGGAGCCTAAAATGGAAATAGAAATGAAATATAATTTGTTATATGATTTGATTTGGTATTAATAAGTTTGATATGATATTTTATTTCAATTTCGGAAGATGTTGTTGATAATTGTTTTGATATGATATTTGTTATCGTTTTTCCAAGGGATATATATATATATATTTGAAATATTTGATTTAATTGTGCCTCATATATTGGTTTTATATGTTATTTGCATTATTGAGATATTATATTATGTTTATACAATTAGATTTTGGGTACACCCACTAAGCGTTATGCTTAGCGTGTTGAGTTTCTCACACGCAGGTAAGAGAGTTCAGGAAGAAGATAAGGCTGGAAAGAGTTGAGTCTGTAGTGATTGAGTCCTGAGTCACATCGCTCCCGCATTTTTGGTAGCCCACTATATCTTTGATGTTTTATATGTATTATATAGGCATGCATGAACAAGAATATTTTTGTAAATATTTGAAACAGTATTTAGTTCCTATGTATGTTTGTAAATATTTGTAATATTTTGGCCCATGGAATTTAATGCTTTTGAAGTTGAATATTTATAAGTATTTTGATATAATTTGTTTTGGTAAGTCGCACCAGATATAGAAGGATGTGCAATTTGATTTGAGATTATAGAAGTGTGGATTTTATGAATTATGAAAACATGTTTTGGAAAGTCAGAAAAACAGTGGGAAACTCTGGCGAAATTTTCAGAAACTCTTTTTGGACCATAATTTTAAATATTTATTTGGATAATTACTTAAAGTTCCTGTTTTGAAATTTATTTTCCGTATACGGTAGCGCTCCCCGATTCGGTCCGAGCGGATTCCGGTCGAGGGGTGTTACAATCATTGACTACCATCCAGGGAAAGCAAATGCAGTAGTTGTTGCTTTGAGCAGAAAATCCTTGTTTGCATTGAAAGCTATAAATGCTTACTTGGAATTGACTCTAGATAATACAATAGTAGCTGAATTGAACTCAAGCCAAACCTGATTCAACAGATACAAGAAAAGCATAAACAAGATGAAAAGCTTCTTACCACCTCTAGACAAGTCCAAAAGGGGAAGGAAAGTGATTGTACAATCAGGGATGACAGTATTTTATGCTTCAGAGATAGGATTTGCATTCCATATGATGATGAACTAAAAAGGGCAATCCTAACAGAAGCACACAACAGTTCTTATTCAATGCACCCAGGTAGCACAAAGATGTACAGAGATCGGAAAACCCAATATTTGTGGTCTGGTATGAAGAAAGATGTGGTCGACTTTGTGAATAGATGTATGACATGCCAACAGGTGAAAGCATAACACCATGTTCCATCAAGATTGTTACAGCCGATATCTATACCTGAATGGAAATAGGATCGCATTACTATGGATTTTGTCACAGGGTTACCTCTCACCCGGAGTAAACATGATGCAATTTGGGTGATAGTAGATCGATTGACTAAGTCAGCACATTTCCTACGTGTCAAAATATACTATTCATTGGATAGATTGGCCGAGTTGTACATTAAAGAAATAATCAGATTGCATGGAGTGCCTGCATCGATAATATCAGACAGAAAGCCGAAGTTTACATCCAGATTCTGGAAGAAATTTTAGGAAGCTTTGGGTACTCGATTAAGCTTCAGTACAGCCTTCCATCCGCAGACAGATGGACAATCAGAGAGAGTAATTTAGGCGTTAGAAGATATGCTCCGGAGTTGTGTAATTGATTTTGAAGGGAGTTGGGTTGATCATCTCCCATTGATTGAATTTGCTTACAACAACAGTTATCAGACGAGCATATATATGGCACCGTTTGAGGCACTATATGGAAGGAAATGCAAGACACCATTGTGCTGGACAGAATTGGGTGAAGACAGGTTAGTAGCACCTGATTTGATCAGACAAACTGAAGAAAAGATGAAGATTATTAAGGAGAAATTGAAAGCAGCATCTGATCGATATAAATCCTATGCAAATCTGAAAATGAGAGACATAGAATATGAAGTCGGAGAAAAAGTCTTCCTTAAGGTATCTCCGTGGAAGAAAGTACTGAGATTTAGGAAGAAAAGAAAGTTGAGTCCTAAGTTTATTGGCCCATACGAAATCATTGAACGTGTGGGACCAGTAGCCCATAGACTAGCTTTACCGCCTGAATTAGAAAAGATACATAATGTGTTTCATGTATCTATGCTGAGGAGATACAGATCAGATCCCTCTCATCGAGTATCCACTGAAACTATTAAAGTACAGCCATACCTAACATATGATGAGGAACCAGTAAAAATCCTAGACAGAGAAGTTAAAGAATTACAAAATAAAAGAGTTTCACTGGTGAAAGTTCTCCGGAGAAATCACAATGTGGAAGAAGCTACTTAAGAAAGTGAAGAAGTGATGAGACAATAATATTCACAACTATTCGAATGAGGTAAATTTCGAGGACGAAATTTCTTAAGAGGAGAAGAATTGTAACGCCCCTAACTTTTCTTAAATATAATAAATACCGTTGAATTATTATTAATTATTATTAAGCATGCAAAAGTTAGGTATGTGATTTAAATTGGTAGAAAGTATATATTTATTCGATATATAGTGTATAAATGAACAGTGATTTTAACCGATTTAACTCCCATTAGAGATATTATTTTCATGGTGCATTTGAATAATAATGGGTCCAATTGAATATTGGTGAAGTCAATTTGGTAATTGGATAAGTATGGAATATTTTTGGAATATTATTGAGATGGAATGTGATTGATGGGTTAGTTTGATAATTAAAGGAGAATTGGTAAATCACATGTGATTAATAGTAAATTTGTGTCATTGTAGGATTTTAAGAAGTTCAAGGGAGCAATTTACAATTAAGGAGATAATATATATATATATATATATATATATATATATATATATATATATATATATATATATATATATATAATTGCTAGTGGAGAATTCCACTCAATGGAAAGGTCAAAAAAAAAAAAAAAATTGGAACAACAAACAAAATAAAACTCAAATTGCAAAGTGAAACTCACCAGAAAACCAAAACAAAAACAGAAAACAGAGGAGAGTGAGGCGGCCGAAGAAGAAGAAGAAGAAAGGAAAAGGAAAAGGAAAAGAAAAGTGTTGGAAAATTATCCAAGTTTGGTGTACACTAGTTTTCGTATGTTAATTTTTCCAGAATATTTCTGATTTATCGAATTTTATTAATTTTGAATTGTTTGAACTATGTTGATTAGAATTCACAGTTTGAAATTGATTTTGAAATTGATTTTGACTTGATTGATTTACGTATTCTCGAAATATGATATAAATTCAAAACAATTGATTGTGGATAGTATTATGAATTGATTTTAATATGTTTTGATTCTATTAGTGATATGTGAAATATAATTGAAAGTGATTTTGAATATATATATATATATATATATATATATATATATATATATATATATATATATTGTTTGGGATAAATTAATTAAACGATTTTGGGGCAATTTGATTCAATATTGATTTGTGAAATAAGTTTGAATATAATTTTGAGTCTCTTTTATATGATTATTGATGATATATTTGAATTTTGTAAATGTATTTTTTGATTTGAATTTAATCGAAAATTGAATTTGATTATAAATGAATGATTTGTGAATTTGTATCCTGAAATTGAAATTTCGAAATCGAAATTGAATGATTTGAAAGTTGAATTTGACGATTCTGAAAGAAAAAAAATGAATTGACATTGAATTTGAGAAATCATATTGTGAAATGGCTCTGATATATATAAACATAGATATGGATATAAGAGATTGACATGCCAATTGGGTTATATAGCAGTACTGCACCAAATATTATGATGTACCACCATATGGATGTGTAATAGGCCGCGAGTACCGGTCCTAGGGTAGGAAGATTGATTTGGGACATTTCCGGCGAGTAGCCCCGTTGGTGTCCAATGTCTGAAATGTGTGCCTGAGTTACCATTCAGCTGGTAGCATCGTTGGTGTCCGATGTCGAATAGGTAAATATGTGGATTTAGTTCGGCAAGTAGGCTCGATGTGTTCCGATGCCGAACAACTCATAATCTAGTCCTGTAAAATATGTTATGTGTATTAGGAGCCGAAATGGAAATTGTGAAAATAGTATTTGTAATGTTATTTGATTTTGAATTCAAAAGGTGATGTGTAGCATCGTTGGTATCCGATGTCGAATAGGTAAATATGTGGATTTAGTTCGACGAGTAGGCCTGATGTATTCCGATGCCGAACAACTCGTAATCTAGTCCTGTAAAATACGTTATGTGTATCAGGAGCCGAAATGGAAATTATGAAAATAGTATTTGTAATGTTATTTGATTTTGAATTCAAAAGGTGATGTGAATTGATAGTATTTAATTTGATTTGAGCCCTATATTTGAATATTTATCTGATATCTATATTTCTGATAAATTGATATAATTATTGTTATAGTAAATTTGTAAATTCAGTTTAGTGTACACCCACTAAGCTATATACTTAGTGCGTTAATTTACCATGCATAGGTAAAGAGGATTCCAGAGCAAAGATAGATTGAAGAGGTGATAGTTGCAGAGAAGAATTCAGAGTCACATCACTTTTGGGTAGTGTATTTAACTCTTGTTATGTATTTGGTTATTAATGCATGCATATACAAAAGAATGTAAAAGTTTATAATATATATAAGCTTTGTAAATATTTGTTTAATAGTTTATGTGGTTTAAACGTATGAGATTTTATTATTTTTGAAATATCGTTTACTTATTTGATTTGTTGTAAATGTTTAAAAAGTCGCACAAAAAATTGGTAGGGTGCGCACACTGATTGAAAGACTTTTAAAGTGTATATTTATGAAATTGTGATTTTATTAAACAGGTTTTTGGAAAGTCAGAAAAACATAGAAAACTCTGGCAAAATTTTTATAAAATTCGATTTGACCATTTTTCAAAATATAATATATAGTTTCAAAGTTATTATTTTAGCTTAAGTCAGAAATTTTTTGAAAACGGGTAGCGCTCCTAATTCGGTCTATGCGGGTTGGGTTAGGGGGTGTTATAGAGGGTGGCCGGAATGCACGGTTCTTCCACCATGCGGCTTCCAGCAAAAGAAAGAGAAATAAAATTGAGAGGCTTCGAGATGTGCATGGTGACTGGGTCGGCTCGAAATCTGGTATTGTAGGAATTATCTCTAATTATTATAATAATATTTTTGTTTCGTCGCAGCTTAGTCCGGAGGTCCTGAACAAAATACTTGGCAGTGTTTCTCCTTGCGTGATGGGCCTTATGAACATTTTGCTTGATGCCCATTTTACTGACTGCCCAGGAAATTAGAGCTGCAGTGTTTCAGATAGTGCCATCCAAGGCACTGGATAAGGACGGCATAACGGCCCGATTTTACCAAATGTCTTGGGATACCGTTGGCAGTGAAGTTATTGAGGCTTGCTTATCCTTCTTGAATTTTGGTGTTGATATTAAAGTGATAAATGCAACGTTGATTGCTTTAATTTCGAAGGTTAAGGCCCCTGAGAGAGTTTCAGATTACAGGCCAATCAGCCTTTGTAATGTTCTGTATAAGATCATCTCGAAGGTTCTGGTTAACAAGTTCAGACTAGTGCTTAGCGATGTTATTTCTAAATCCCAAAGTGCGTTTATCCCTGGTCACCTAATAACGAATAACACGATTTTGGGGTTTAAGTGCCTGCATGCTTTGAAGCGAAGAAAAAAGGTTGCGGAGGGGTACTTGGCTCTCAAATTGGACATGTCAAAAGCGTACAACCGGGTCAAGTGGAATTTTATTTGTGCTATGCTGCGGTTTTGGGGTTTTCAGATTCTTGGATCCGCAAGATTCAAGCGTGTATTTCCATGGTTTCCTTTCAATTCCTCCTTAATGGAGAAATGGTGGGTTTCATCAAGCCTGAGAGAGGGCTCTGCCAAGGGGACCCACTTTCCCCATTAAGGAGGAATTGAAAGAGGACCTGCCACAGTTTCCTTTCAATTCCTCCCTCAAATTTCAGACAAAGGCGAATGGGAATCTGCATGGGCTCCGCTGTGGCTGCGAAGGGCCTCGCATATCCCATCTCTTTTTTGCCGACGACAACCTTTTCTTTTTTTAAATCTAACATGTCTGATTGTGCAGCGATTTAACACATTTTACAGGTCTATGAGGAGGCTTCCGGTCAAATTGTGAATTTTGTAAAGTCGGCCGTTTGTTTTAGCGGCGGTGTCCAGGCCTCTAATCAGATTATTATGGCTAATATTTTAGGTTTTGCTTTGGTGAATTGCCACGAGAAATATTTGGGTTTGCCTAGTTTTGCAGGTCGAAATAAGCGGGCGCTTTTCCAATCCATTGTAGACCGAGTCCGGAGTAAGCTCAAGGGTTGGAAAAATAAGTTCTTATCCACTGGAGGCCGGGAAGTCCTTATTAAAGCAGTGATCCAGTCGATACTCACTTTCTCCATGAATTTATTTAAGCTCCCTCTGAAGTTGATCCGTGAGATCCACCATTTGGCCGCGCAATTTTAGGGGGGAAGAATTGTAACATCCCGGATTTCGGAAAATTAATTTTATATATGTGAAAATAAATTTTGTGATTTCCAGGTGGACCAGATTGAATGGTCAAAAATGATGCATGAAAAATTGAAAACTGAGGCAGTGAGTATCGCGACCTGGTCACCGCGACCACAGGTCGCAATGAGCCGCTCGCGATGAAACATGGAAATTTTGGCAGTGAGCATCGCGACCAGTCACCGCGACCACAGATCGCGATGAACTGCTCGCGATGAAAATGTCAAATTCTGGCAGTGAGCAACGCGACCACCAGCGCGACCATGGTACCGCGAGGTGTGCTCACGATGAAGGCGGTGGAAACACTCCAGTGAGTACCGCGACCTGGTGGCGCGACCACAGGTCGCGACGACCGAAAAATATAAAAAAAAATTTGGCTTCTCGCAGAAGCCACAGAAAACAGAGAAAAAAAAGAAGAAAAGAGAGACCGAGAGAGAGAGGGAAAAAGAAAAGAAAAGAAGAAGAAGAAGAGGAAGAAGAGAAGAAGAAGAGAAAGAAAAGAAGAAGAAGAAGAAAAGAAGAAGAAGAGAAGAAAAGGAAAAAGGTGTAAGAGAAAGAAAAGGGAAAGGAAAAGAAAACGTAGAACCGCGGTCGTTGAGAGAAAAAAAACGGTATCCAGGTTGGTGTACACACGTTTTTGAATTTATTTTGATAAATGTTTTGATTTAGTTCGTTTCGAAATATAGTTATGAATTTTATATATATATATATATTCGTATGGATTGGTTTATATATATTTGTATTTTTGTATATTGTTGGATTATTTGTGCATTATTTTACTCTTGTGAACAGTCGAAGAAAAACGTGTGTTTTCAAATTCTGATTTCTAATTATTGTATGATTTTCCTATTTCTGGATTGTGATTTCAACTGATATTCGTTGATTTCTGAAACCATAGAACTGATTTGTTATGATATTTTGAACGGCCCTAATATATGTATAGGGATATTTGGATATAGGAGATTGACATGTCAATTGGGTGAATTTATGGCAGTACTGCACCGTCTCTGATTATTGATTACAGATACCATTTCCTCGTGAAATGGGAAACCGACTGTTTACCACGGATACCATTTCCTCGTGAAATGGGAAACCGACTGTGAGAATACTCGGATACCATTTTCTTGTGAAATGGGAAACCGACTGTTTATATAGGGATACCATTTCATATGAAATGGGAAACCCGACTGTAAAACCCGTAATCCAGTCCTGTACACCCTGTTATGTGTATCACGGGCCAGATTTAGAATTTATGGATAGAAAGTGTTATGGAAATAAAGAAATGATATTGAACAGAATTCCAGAAATTTTTGGTATATTGTATGTATATATATAGTTCAAAACATTTGTTATATATTTTTATATAGTTGAAAATTCTGTTTTTAAGCTTTACTGTTTACTTATAATTCTGCATTTCGGATTTATGAAATACTGGTTTAGATATCCTGTTTTATATTATATTACCGTTTATTTTAAGTATACACCCACTAGGCAGTTTTGCTTAGCGCGTTAGTTTTGTTTCTAACGCGTAGGTAATAAAGATACCGAGGACGGAAAGGACTGAAGAGGCACCAGCTGCAGAGAAAAGCTCAGAGTCACCGTATCTTTGGGATAGTTAATTATATAAGTATTTGTGTATAATGTAATTAAATCTGCATGCATATACAGAGGATTTTGTAATTATGTTTTGTAATTATGTGTTGTAATTAATTATTCTGTTTTGCATTTTTAAAAAAAATTATAGTTACTGAATTGTTTTATAAACTGTTTGAAAGTCGCACTAAACGGCAGAGTGCGCATTTGAATGGATTGAGATTTGAAGTGTTTTTTTTTTTTTGTGAATTGTTTGTGATTTGCGTTTTATTTGAAAACAGGTTTTGGGAAATCAGAAAAACAGAGGGAACTCTACCGAAATTTTTGAAAATAATTTTTGATGGGCTCACTCGAAAAGATTTTTAAATTACAAATTATATGGTTTCCAGTTTATAAACAGAATTAAGAAAGTTTTGAAAATCCGAGTAGCGCTCCCTGGGTCGATCCAGCCGGGTCGGGTCAGGGGGTGTTACATTTTAAGCAATCAATCCTCTTCTAAAATTCATTGGTGCCGGTGGGATATGCTTTGCAAGAATCATTCTCAATGAGGGCTTAGGTTTAGGGACCTGGAATGTTTTAATCAATCAATGCTAGCAAAACAGTGTTGGCGGTTGATCTCTACCCCAAACTCCTTGGCTAGCCGCGTTTTAAAGTCAGTGTATTTCCTTCGTGTCTCTTTTTTGGAGGCGCCCTTAGGTTCCTCGTCATCCTTTGTTTGGAGGAATCTCCTATGGGGTCGGGATTTGTTTGCTTTGGGCTCGAGGTGGCGGATTGGTAATGGGGAGTCTACGTTTGTTTATCGCGATCGGTGGATTCCGCATCCATCCTCTTTCAGAATTTTCTCTCCCGATGTGTTTGATCCCTTGTGTAAAGTTGCGGATCTTAAAACTCCCAGCGGGGGTTGGGATTTGAATTTAATTTGGAGCTCTTTTCTCCCGAACGATGCAACATTGATTTTGAATTTGCCTTTGCTGGAACCGTTTTTCTGTTCTACTGGTCATGCAGCGGAAATAAGATTTTAAAATATTTATAAAGATTGCAAAAATAATCTGTGACCAGTAAAATTTTGGAACTATATTTTCGGAATAACAAAAAAATAATATATATCACATAAATATTTATTTTATATACAGAAAATCATAATCAATAAAAAAAAAAAAAAAAAATTAAGGAACATACCACCGTTGGAGGCACCTTCGTATTTTTTTCTGCAGCTCCTAGTCTGTACCACTACGTCTTTCTTGCTATATCCCGGCACCGGTAACTTGCGTGTGGGCGCGTCACGTTGTCAGGATTAGTGAAGAGGTTGAATGGAAAAAAGAGTTGGAGAGATCCTGTATCTCTCCGGTCACTTTTCTTTTTTTTTCCTGTATCTCTTACGAAAAAAAACTTTAAACGTAAAACTCTTTGGTTCAGTTGTCTGTTAAATTAAAAACTCTTTTTAATATATCTATTTTAAGTTACCAAATTAATAAAAACTCTTTTTATTAATTTATCAGTAACTTTTAAATTTAAACTTTTTAAATTCAATTTTATTTTATTTTATTTAATAAATGAGATAATCCTGTTATCTCTTTATTCAAAATAAAAATAAAAATAAACTATTATCAGACTTTTGAATTTAAACTTTTTAAATTCAAATTTATTTTATTTTATTTAATAAATGAGATAATCATATTATCTCCATATTCAAAAAATAAAAATAAACTATTATCAGACTTTTGAATTTAAACTTTTTAAATTCAAATTTATTTTATTTTATTTAATAAATGAGATAATCCTATTATCTCACTATTCAAAATAAAATATCAACTATTACCCTCATCTTATGACTAATTACATAATTAAATAATCTTATTATTTAATTGTTATAATTGCCATTATTTAATTAATTGAATAATCACATTACTCAATTAACTCCTGACTATCCAATTAATTATACGTGACCCTTGTTACCTAAATGGATCGGGCTAGCAAGGGGACCTAATGGACCCACAGTATTTTGAGCTCCGATAATCCTCAGAATCATTAATTGAACTCTTTAATTAATATTCCTTGATTATCAACTCCGGTATTATTCCACTAAAAATCCGAAGCTGCATTCTCTCAAATGCGGACGCTTTTACACAGGCCGATATCACTCGGTGTCCATCGATATAGCTATTACATATGGTGTGACTCTCCACAGTAGTTCATAATTAGAGCTGGGTCATAATGTCCGTTATACCCCTCTAATTATATATATCTTTTAAGTACCGTTAATTCTCTAATGAATAATAAATCTTGTTTCCTCACGGAATCAGGAGAGCGCTTATATTGTTCAAGCCCTGAATCAACTCTTAAGGGAACTACTCTCTACTTCTCACAAGAAGGAGTGGATTCCATTATTGTGTGCAAACCTTCCCAGCCACAAGCCAAATCGCAATCCCAACATACGGATAATATTGATCGGGAATAATCATCCGATCTCACCCATGGTATATCAAAGATCATGATCTAACCTGAAGGAGTCGATAAGACATTCAGGATTGAGATCACCCACATATAGCCATCATAAGTTGATGTATATGAATCTCATCGGTAAACAGATCTTGGTGAGAGATTCATATAGATCATGGCCCAGTCCTATATGATCACATCATACAAGGTGCCTCCATTCCCATATCTCTATATGAATGATTCAGGATAGAATCATCGTACAATACAGAATGGACCGCAGCTATAGATTAACTACAAATAAAGTACCCAGTTTTATTTGCTATCGATGGACTCTTTAGATTACACATCTCTTACTGTATCCATCTATATATGACAATCATATACACAATATAAGATTACATCCGATAATCTAGGATGTTATAATGCACAAGTTTATATAGTATAAATGACACGATAAGAATGAATTGAACTCTTCTTTTATTTATTTATAAAAAAACTATTTACAAATTATATCTTTAGGGCAAAAACCCCAACAGCCTTGCTTATCTTTGAATCACCAGGACTCCTTGATGTGGCACTCAGAGAAGTCTGGAGTCTTTACTGTCCGAAGTGGCTATTGGACTGCTTTCTCCCACAAGCTGCAGTTTTCCAACCCTTCTTGCTCGATGATGAGGGGTGTAAAGTGGTGGACAGTGCTTTGGAGACTCAAAATTCCAAACAAAATTAAATTGTTCTGTTGGCGGGCTTGTAACAATTGGTTGCCCACCTTCCAGGTCCTCCGTAGCCACCATATGCCTATTCTCGACAGCTGCAAAGGCTGTGGTTTTGCGGAGGAATCAGTCCTCCATACTGTTTGGTCGTGCTCAGCGCTTAAGTGGTTCGGTCTCATTACTCCTTTGTCAAGCACCAGGTTTTTTCCAACTCCATGCACTCTTCCTTTTTGGATTTTTTTATGGCTTGCTGCTCCTCTCTCTAGTCCTTTGACCTCTGCCTCTTGCTGGTTGTTTGGTGGCGAGCTTGGCATCGCAGAAACAAAATTGTGCATGAGCAGGTCTTGATCCCTGCCGTCAATATTGTGTATTGGTCCAGAGGTTTTCTAGAGGAGTTCAGTGCAGCAAATGTTCTGCCCCATCCCCAGGTTGCGCATGGTATGGTCACTCGATGGGTGAAGCCTTATATTAGGTGGTTGAAATTGAACGTTGATGCTTCGCTTAAGGCTGAAGCGTCTTTGGTTGGCCTTGGAGATGTGATCCGTGATCATGAGGGGCTGTTTATGGCGGGTTTATCGCGCAAACTTTATGGTTTGGTCTCGGTTGAAGTGGCGGAAGCTTCAGCTATCTTGAATGGGATCCATTTAGCCATCGAATCCGGTTTTAACCATCTGTTGGTGGAATCAGATGCTCTCAACGTCATTAATTACATCAAGTCTCGCAGCCCTCCCCTTTCAGAAGTTGGCTTGGTTATTGCGGATATCTTTTCTATTTGTTTGCATATTAATGTTGAGTTTTCTTTTGTTCCTCGATGTGCTAATTCTATTGCTCACTTGCTTGCTAGGAATAGCTTTTCCATTGTTGATGTTTCTATTTGGTTTGAGGATGCTCCTCCTTGGCTGGATCAGGGTCTTCTGACTGATTCACAGACCTAGTTTTGCTTTGGTTGTTTCCTGTTTCTCACAAAAAAAAAAAAAAAGGAACGAAGGATAAATTTTTAGAACAATTAAAATTTTTAATATTTCAAGTTTTTAATTTAAAACCATATATTATACCAATCCCATCAATAATAGAAATAGGTTCCAGTTCTGGTTAATCTCGTTATGATCTCTCAGTCCCCTGCTTCTGAGATACCTTAGACCTTTAGTGATTGATGAGAGTTGTTGTTGTCTCTTGATTCATCAATTCTTCTTCTTTCATGTCATCTGGCTTCACACTCCTTAGCGGCTCTCCTTCTGACACGTCCAGAAAATGGATTTCTACTCCTAAGTGCAGGAGTGTCGAAGTAATAAATTAACCCGGTGAGACCGGGGTCGATCCACGAGGAAGAATATTTAGATCCTGCAAAAACCAACAAAAATCTACAAGGAAAATATAATAGGAAATAAAATATTATGAAATGAGGGTAGGTATAATGGTGAAACAAATTAAATTAAAACATGCTAAGGTTAGAGGTTCCACTCTTGGTATATGGTTTAAGTTATATTTAACTCATTTTTATCACTCAATTGGAATCCACACATAAAGGAGGTTCCAATCGGAAGTTAGACCATTTAAGTTCTTTACACATCTATCAAGTTATATTTCTTTTCTTTTAGTTATATTACAATGGGTACTCTACACTCCTTATGTTAAATGGGTTCAAGTACTTATTGTGCCAATCAACTACCATAAATCAAGATTCCTTTACCAGATGCAGGTATAACCATGCGGTTCTAGACGGATTCAAGTATTTATGGTGTTGTTTGTCTACAATGAATCAAGAATCCTTGGTCAGAGGTGCAGGTACAACCATGCGGTTCTAGACGGATTCAAGTATTCATTGTGCCAAGAATTGTCTACAATAAGTCAAGATCCCCACTTCACATAAGAGTAAGAGATGAAAATTCAATTCAATAAGAAAAGTAATATAAAACATGTAGATAAATTTACACAAATGAATATAAACTTTAAGACCATGTTAAGAGTTAAATAAATTTTTATTCACATACCAAGAGCTTCACCCTTCACCTTAGCAAAAAGAGAATTTAGCTACTCATGATAAAAGAAAGAAAACAAGTAAAAGAAATAAAATGAGCAAGAGAGAAATTAGATTATCACAAAAGTTCAACAATACAACAATGTAAGGTGAACTTGGCAAGGAACCCAAGCTGCCTTCAAGGTTATACAAGGCCTCTATTTATAGACACAATGAGAGGCAAACAAGTCAAAAATGGTAGGAATAAATTAATGCAAGTTGATTGAATTTGGTAAGGTAAAGTTGTCAACTTTGTTGTTTTCCACACATGCACCGACTTGTCCACCGAATTAGGCACCATTCCTTTGACAATTTGATCTCGTGATAAACATCAAAGTGGTAGATAATTCTCTTATCTTTCTAGACTGATAAGACTCATAATATTTGGAATTTTCTGGAGAGAGTTATGGCCCAAATAATGAAGACTGCCCAATTGACGCGGCCATGCAAACCAGCCCAAGATAATCCAATATTTGTCTTCAAAGGAGTCCAAATCTGATAAGAGTTTACAAACCAAACTTATAGGGCTATGAGTTATCTTTCCAACACTATCAAGAACGTAGTGATTGGATATTTGAGTGCAAAGTTATGCCCATTACACTGAACCTGCATCAAAATAGAAAGTTTAACAATTAAGTGTAGTTATAAATAAGTTAGGTAATTTGATGACACTAATAGTATAAAATAATGGTTTTAACCTTTATTATTATACAAATTTAAGTGTTCATCACCTTCTGATCTCATGACTCCTGTTGAAATTGAGAATGTTGAATTGTATCATGTGTTTGCAAACCCTATACTCAACCTGAGCTTTGACAAAACCCCAACCTAGGCTCTGATACCAGTTGTTGGGAATTAGCATCGAATTCCCTTATAGCGGAAGTAAAATAAAACATGTATACGCGCAAACACACAACGAAGATAAAGTACAGATAAAAAAAGTAAGAAGAATAATCAAGACAACATTTTTACGTGGTTTGAAAACTTTTCTACATCCACGGAGTGCACTTGCACTCAATCCACTATGAAAGCACTGACTACAAAAAGACTGGAAAATCTTTCACATTGTTTTTCTCTCTGTATATCCTATTTGCTAATCTCTCTCACTATGTTTCTTGTTTTTCTCTCACCATATTTTGCCACCATACAAAACTCTAAAATTACATAGATATTTATATGGAAAAAACTAAGATAAATCGATCTAGAAAAAGGTTTTCTTATCTAGTCAGGATTCAGACTCAAAACAGGAGTCTGATCGAAACAGGAAAACTACTGGCTCCGGGGCGCGCGATCAGCAGCCTAAACTGTCTCTTAGTCGCGCGACTTACTGTCTATTTTTCCAACTGCTGGCACGACTTACCTGTGCGACCTCTGGGTCGTACCCCAGGTCGTACGGCTCTTTACCGCTTTCTGCCACTGACCGTCGCGATGAGTCTACCACGGAACTCTACTGCATTGAGAACCGAGTCAATTATTGATTCAAGCTTCACAAATTCTAAAAGATTCTTTGTGCAGCACGTTAAGTGATTAATTAACACGTGTTAGAGAGATCACTTCATCAAGAACGATCAAGGATTCGTTGGAGTTTTTAGTGAACACGAATTCACGGAATCTTAGATTTGGTAGATGAAGAAGATCATACAAAGGAGAGGAAATATATTGTTAGTCATATGAGTATATATAGCGTGGGGAGAGGATTTGTTATTTATTCGACTTCATATTTTAAGTTAAATAAATCTAATAATATAGAAAAAAAAAAAGGAAAAGTAAATAATAATAACACTGAGACCAAAACAAGGATCTGACGGAACACAATTAACATGACACAAATAGTTACCTTTGCAACAGAAAGGGAGATGCATGTCTTCTTACGCTTGTTTTTTTTACGAGTAAAGCGAGAGACTCAAACCCTCATTATTAATAATGAACAGGAAAGTCTACCACTCAACGAAGAGTTGATATACCGCTTAAAAAACACTAATTACAAATTAATATTTATAAAAAAAATACCAGCTTAAATGTTTGAAATTATAAATATCTTTACATGAAGAACATTATTTACGCCAATGTGATGCTAAAAATAAAATTCAATTATTTATTTGATTATGTTAG
Organism: Xanthoceras sorbifolium; assembly: GCA_003430845.1. Taxonomy (NCBI): domain Eukaryota; kingdom Viridiplantae; phylum Streptophyta; class Magnoliopsida; order Sapindales; family Sapindaceae; genus Xanthoceras; species Xanthoceras sorbifolium. The sequence goes on from CM010611.1 coordinate 27,138,380, forward strand.
TACAAAGAACATATAACTACTTTATTTTTTTAATCTGACAACTTGTGGATCAGAGGACTACCGAGACCAACCAAGATTAAAGTAAACAAGTACGGCTCGGATAACTACTCCCAGCAACAGAAAACAAGAACTACTAAGACCAACGGTCCGGACAACTACTCTCAATAACGAGAGGGGTGTACTACCTCTTATAAGATATATTAAAAGAATAAAAACTTACACACACACACACACACACACACACACACACACAGATATATATATATATACCACATGGATGTGCTATGATCGTAACGGGAGATGCAAGATATTCCATTAAGACGAAAAAGCTTATGTCCTAGTGGGTCATGAGTTCTTATTCATGGTGATAATTGATGCTGCCTTCTCCTGAGTCCTGTTTATTTTCCACGCATATATATATATATATATATATATATATATATATATATATATATATATATATATATATATATACACACACACCACACGGTATGATCATAATGGAAGATGCATGGTGATCCATTACGACAAAAAAGCTTTTATCCTGGTGGGTCATAAGTTCTTATTCATGGTGATAAGTGGTGCTGCTTTCTCCTGAGTCTCGATAAATATAAAAAGAAAAAAAATGGAGCTTGTTAGTGATATAGCTCACTCTGCTACATCAGCTACCTTGACTGTGACTAAGCTTCGCTCAAGTGACAGTCTCAGTAACGCAAAACATCAAACACATGGTGACAGATCAACTCAGACAGTTTGTTAAACAGCTGGCAAAACAGTTGGTGGGTGTTTGTCTACAGCTAGTCCTCCTAAACTTACAAGTGATGACAAACACAGCAAAAAGAAAGAACAAGTTGATCATCATAATCACCATCGCAGGAATCATGATGATCATGGTTAAGCAGTTATGATTCTGTTCATTTTGGTGGGAAAAGTTGTTAGGGCTTAACAACTTTTCCCGCCTCATTTTGTAATCTGTTAGAGTAGATCTATTGTATATATATGTGTAAATTACAGATCTGATGAGTATTGAAAAAAAAGCAAATACAAAAGAAATTAAAAATAGAGAAGATTTTCTCTAACAGTTGGTTTTACAAAGAAAATATTCTCTTCACATATTCGTTCTTCTTTTCTCTATCTGGATTTCTTCTTCGATCTGCTCATCTTCTTCTTCCTTGAGAAAAGCTTGACCTAAGAGTTCATGAGAGACCTGCAAGAAAGAAAGAGAAGTAGATTAGAAAGATCGAGAGAGAGTTTGGAAAACATGAAATGAAAAGGAGAGAGAGTTAGTGGAGAGTTAGTGGTTTTTGACTAAAACAGTAGAAGATATTTTTGAAGAGTGAAACGGTGTAGTTTTATTATGGTATCAGAGCAAGAAGAAGCCACTGCTTCTGCAATGGATCACAGGAATCAGGTGACTTCACAGCTCACCATGAGCAAAAGCTCTAAGTCTGTGATTTCAATGAAACTTGTCCTAACAGTGAAGTTGGACAACTTCAATTTTTTGCTATGGAGGCAACAGGTACTTGCTGCTATCAAAGGAAATAGACTTTCCTCTTTTATTGATCCAGCAGTACAACCTCCAGACAGATTCAACATTGATGGATCTGTAAATGAAGAGTTCTTGGATTGGGAGCAACAAGATCAGATCCTGCTAGTGTGGATGCTGTCCTCAATCACACAAGAGCTTCTTCCTGAGTTTGTTGGCTGTCTCACTACTTGTGAGGCCTGGAAGTCTATTGAGCAGTTGTTCTCATCACAATCTAAAGCCAATATTATGCAGTTGAAGCTGCAACTACAGACTTTGAAGAAAGCTGGTTTGTCAATGACAGAATATTTGAAGAAAAAGAAGAGCATTATGGATGCTCTTGCCTTTGCTGGTCATCCCTTAACTAATGATGACAAATTGATGCAAATTCTTGGAGGTCTAGGGTTAGACTATCATAGTTTTATCATTCCTATTACCTCGGTGCAACACAACTATACTCTCTCAGATATTTCTTCCCTGCTGTTAACTCATGAAGCTAGACTTGATCAAGATTTAGCTAGTGAAAATCTGACAGTGAATATGGCAGCAAACAAAAAAGGTAATGGAGGTAATCAAGGTGTGTTTAACAAAGGCAATCCACAAGGTAGTGGACAGACCTATAACCCCATTGGCAGACCCCCTAACCAGGCACCTAATCATAACAGCAATGGAGGTCGAAAGGGTAGAGGAAGAGGCAGAAATTTTGGTTCTAATAACAGACCTCCATGTCAAATTTGTCACCGTTCTGGTCATGGGGCATTTCGCTGCTATTATAGGTATGATCAGTCCTTCACACCTCAGTTTAATGGCTTTAATGGTGCAGGGAATTCTCAGGTAACTCAAGGTCAATTGAATGCCATGACTGCACAAATGGCAGCCATGACAGCATCACCACACAGTGTTGTTGACCCAGCTTGGTATCCAGACAGTGGTGCAACAAATCATTGTACTCCAGACAATAACAATCTGCAGAATAGTATGCCTTATCAAGGTTCTGACAGGATTTTCATGGGCAATGGTAAGGGACTTCCTATTTCTTCTATTGGACACAACACATTTGTTAAGAATAGTCATGTTTTTCAACTAAGAAATATTCTTCACATTCCACAAATCACAAAGAACCTACTTAGTGTCTCTAAATTTGTGAGGGAAAACAATGTTTTTGTTGAATTTCATCCTAATGTTTGTCTTGTGAAGGATCGAACTACGAAGATGGTTCTTCTTCAAGGGGTTCTTAGGCATGGTCTTTATGCTTTTGACTTGCCTATTGTCTCCCCTTCCCAAAATCCATCTCCTTCAAGTCTTGGTGCTGTCAAGAAATGTTATAATTCTGCTCTCAATGAGCCTACTGTTGTTGCTTCTAATTCTCATGTACTGCCTTTACAAATTTGGCATATGAGGTTGGGACATCCCACCTCACAAGTTGTTAAACAGATACTTAATAAATGCAACATTTCCTGCTCTAGTTCTCCTACTTTATTGTGCAATGCTTGTCAATTAAGTAAGTCTCATAAACAGCCATTTTCTTCTTCTCAAACTGTTTATCATCAGCCCCTAGAACTTGTTGTAGCTGATGTTTGGGGACCAGCCCCTATGTTATCATCAAAAGGGTTTAAATACTATGTGAGCTTTCTAGATGTTTTCATTAGGTATACTTGGGTGTTTCTCCTAAAAGCTAAGAGTGAAGTTAATCAAGTGTTCATCAATTTCAAAACCCAAGTAGAATTATTCTTTTCTCACAAAATAAAAACCTTGCAAACTGACTGTGGAAAAGAATTTCTTGTGTTGAAAAATTATTTGACTACTTGTGGGATTACTTTGAAAACTAGCTGCCCTTATGTTCATGAACAAAATGGGCTTGTGGAAAGGAAGCATCGACATGTAGTGGAAACGGGTTTAAGTCTTCTTGCTCAAGCTTCGCTGCCTCTAAGGTTTTGGGATGAGGCCTTTCTCACAGCAGTTTACCTTATAAATCGTATGCCTACCCCAGTGCTACATAATCACACTCCTTACAAGTGTCTATTTGGCCATGATCCTGATTATAGCAGTCTCAAGGTTTTTGGATGCCTCGTTTATCCCTATCTCAGACCATATAATAGGCACAAGTTTCAGCTAAGGAGCTCTCCCTGTACCTTTATTGGCTACAGCTCTCAATGCAAAGGGTACAAATGTCTAAGTGCTACTGGCAGGGTTTATATTACACGACATGCTGTGTTTGAAGAGAATATTTTTCCTTTTGCACAGCCTCTGCAGTCCTCAGATGGTGTTTCTAAAGGCTCCGAGTTATTCACTTCTCTGTATCCTCCACTGGTTCAAGGGTCTGCTACTGGGTCTAGTCGGTCAGTTGCTGAGTCTGCTCCTCCAGCAGTTGAGCAGTATTACTCTCCTGCTCTAGCACAGAATTCATTTTCTGCAGACCCTGCTTTTTCTAATGCCTCTACTCATGTGCCCTCCACATCTGTTAGTGGTTCTCTGGCACCTACTGCTACTGCTGCTATTCCTACAGCCTCTACTGCTGTGCCCATTGCTCCTCCTGCAGCTATGGGTTCTCTCAATGCTCATCCTATGGTCACTCGTTCTAAATCAGGGATTTTTAAGCCTAAGGTTCTTATGGCAGAGGGTTCCTCTTTTGAACCCACTACTGCCTCGCAGGCTCTCAAGGATCCTAAATGGGCTGCAGCTATGGCTGAGGAGTACCAGGCGCTTCAACGTAATCACACATGGTCCCTTGTGTCTCCTCCTAATGGCAGAAAGATAATAGGATGTAAGTGGGTGTTTCGTATTAAACGAAACCCGGATGGCTCCATATTAAAGTACAAAGCTAGGCTTGTTTCTAAGGGCTTTCATCAAGTGGCTGGTTTTGATTTTCAAGAGACTTTTAGCCCCGTAGTCAAACCTACCACTATTAGGGTTGTCTTGACTATTGCTTTGGCTCGAGGATGGTCTTTAAGACAACTCGATGTTAACAATGCGTTTCTAAATGGTGTAGTGGATGAGGATATGTTCATGGCACAACCTCCGGGTTTTGTGGATTCTAATCCTTCCTTGGTGTGTAAGTTACACAAGGCTCTCTATGGTCTAAAGCAGGCTCCTAGGGCATGGTTTGATAAGCTGAAACAGGCCTTACTCAGCTTTGGTTTTCATTCTTCCAAGGCTGATAATTCTCTCTTTCTCAAGTTCACTTCTACTCATTGCATTTATATACTAATCTATGTTGATGATATTATTGTGACTGGCAGCTGTCCTACTGCTATTAACAGTCTTGTCCAGCAGCTTCATCAAGCTTTTGCTCTAAAAGATTTGGGTTTATTGCATTATTTTCTGGGTGTTGAAGTACTGCCTACTGCTACTGGTTTACATCTTTCACAACACAAGTATATTCAAGATCTTCTCCAACGAACAGGGATGCTCACTACTAAACCCTTTCCTTCTCCTATGGTGACATCTGCAGGCCATACTCTTTCTGCTTATCGTGGCTCTCCCCTTGCTAATCCTACTGAATACAGGTCTGTTGTTGGGGCGTTACAGTATGCCACCATCACCAGACCTGATATTGCCTATTCTGTTAATAGAGTTTGCCAATTTATGCAAAATCCCTTGGATGAACACTGGCGTGCTGTTAAGCGCATTCTGCGCTATCTACAGGGTACTTCTACTGCTGGGCTGCAGTTTTTCAAAGTCCTCCACAGCCTCTCTTAACCTAGTGGCTTACTCTGATGCTGATTGGGCTTCTAACCCTGATGATCGTAAGTCTACCAGTGGGTTCTGTGTGTTTTTTGGTCCTAATCTTATCACTTGGAGTGCCAAAAAGCAGCACACTATATCTCGCTCTTCTACTGAGGCTGAGTATCGAAGCCTAGCCTCTGTTGTTGCTGAACTTTGTTGGCTTAAGTCTCTTCTTTATGAACTACGGGTTCCTCAGCCAATGGTGCCTATTGTGTGGTGTGATAACCTATCTACTATAGCTATGTCCAAGAATCCTGTTTTACATGCGCGAACTAAGCACATTGAGCTTGACCTCTATTTTGTGCGTGACAAGGTCGCTCAGTGTGAGGTTCAAATTAATCATGTTCCATCCTTGGACCAGGTTGCTGATGTATTCACCAAAGCTCTTTCTACGCCTAGGTTTCAGTATTTGAAGAACAAACTCATGGTCGTCTCTTCTCCCATGTGTTTGAGGGGGGATGTTAGTGATATAGCTCACTCTGCTACATCAGCTACCTTGACTGTGACTAAGCTTCGCTCTCAAGTGACAGTCTCAGTAACGCAAAACATCAAACACATGGTGACAGATCAACTCAGACAGTTTGTCAAACAGCTGGCAAAACAGTTGGTGGGTGTTTGTCTACAGCTAGTCCTCCTAAACTTACAAGTGATGACAAACACAGCAAGAAGAAAGAACAAGTTGATCATTATAATCACCATCGCATGAATCATGATGATCATGGTTAAGCAGTTATGATTCTGTTCATTTTGGTGGGAAAAGTTGTTAGGGCTTAACAACTTTTCCCGCCTCATTTTGTAATCTGTTAGAGTAGATCTATTGTATATATATGTGTAAATTACATATCTGATGAGTATTGAAAAAAAAGCAAATACAAAAGAAATTAAAAATAGAGAAGATGTTCTCTAACCGTTGGTTTTACAAAGAAAATATTCTCTTCACATATTCGTTCTTCTTTTCTCTATCTGGATTTCTTCTTCGATCTGCTCATCTTCTTCTTCCTTGAGAAAAGCTTGACCTAAGAGTTCATGAGAGACCTGCAAGAAAGAAAGAGAAGTAGATTAGAAAGATCGAGAGAGAGTTTGGAAAACATGAAATGAAAAGGAGAGAGAGTTAGTGGAGAGTTAGTGGTTTTTGACTAAAACAGTAGAAGATATTTTTGAAGAGTGAAACGGTGTAGTTTTATTAGAGCTCATGCATTAATGGGTAACTTAATTTTACAGAAGAAGGCACAAAATTTTGCCAGAAAAAAAGTTACTGGTTGCAATTGGATTGTCTTTTATTAACTTTTTTATAAATTAAAATACCACATGGTTTTCAAGAACTTTTTTTTTTTTTAAGGGAGTATAATTACAACATTAATAAATGTTGGGATCTGTCGAGATCAATCACTAAACGCGCGGTCTGGATATGTACTCCCATAATGGGAGACATCTACTTCCACAATAAGGGGAGAAAACTACCCACACATACTGGTAAATGTGTATGGTGAGAATTAAACCCTCACCACTGAGGTGAGAGGAAGGTACACTAACCACTTTACTATAAGTGGATGTGCATGGTTTTCAAGAACTTAATCACCATTTTTTGTTCAAACTCAAAATATTTTTAGACTTTTAAGTAGGGGTGGGTGTGGTTCGGTTTGATTCGGTTTTGGGTGAAACCAACAAAAACTGACAATTGATCAGTTTTTAAAAAAGTGAACCAAACCGAGAATCGAGAATAAAATGAACTAGACCAAACCAAACCGAATTAGACCGATTTGGTGCGGTTCTGTTTGGTTAGTTTATGAGCCTATTGGACCATATAAATTATAATGAACTTTCAGTTTTTTTACATCAAAATATGATGACGGGTTTAAGGCACTAATTAAACCTAATATTATATGGATTCACAGGTTCTATATATATATAAATATTCAACTTTTACACACCCTACATAGTATAATTGTATTTTTTTTTCCTCATTGAAGCGAGTTTGAAACAGAAATAAAATAGCCACATAACATTGTATTCTAAAAAGCATCTAGTTGGGAGGGAACCTACAAAAATAAACCAAGCGAAGAACAGCAAAACAAAAAGGGGCCATTTAAGGTAAAAGCAAAACAACAGTCACAACTATAGCCAGTGCAGTTGGTTACACACTAGAGAAAGCTATCATGAAAGAAAGAATTCACCCTCTCGCGAGTTCAATTATGTACTCGGTTTTGCGGTTCGGTTCGTCGGTTTGGGGCTCCATATCCCGAACCGAACCAGTTCGGTTGGTTTTTTTAAAAAAAAACCAATCGAACTGAACCAACAAAAACTACTGAACCGATTCAAAACCGTCTAGTTCGATTTGGTTCAAAGGTTCCGTGGTTCGGTTCGGTTTCATACCCACCCCTACTTTTAAGTCATTAAAAAAAATGTTAAGATGAATATGATAATAAAACATCTAAAATAGAAAAAAAAAATTTCCCATATTTTGTTTTTTTGAAAAATACAATTACAAGATTAACAACTGTCGGGACCTGTAGAGATTAATCACTAAACGTGCGGCTTGGATACTATTATGTGCATAATTTCATTAAGCCCAATAGGCCCAGAAATGTCAATAAAATCCAACGGGCCTGGAGAAATCAACGACGCCCCATGAGCTGGAAAGTTGATGAAGTCCATGTAACAAGCAAATCCCAGTGAAGAGAAGTGAAGGAATCTGGAGCTCTATACTAGCTACAACACTCCAGCGACCAAGAGGACCTCGTCACATCACCTCTCATTACCAGTTTGGCTCCAGCTCAAAGCGTAATTTTCAGATAAAAGAAAATCCTATGGTTTTAGGGATTTGATCACATCAGTTGACCTAGTTTGAAATTGTATTTATTTCCTGATTTTCAACATCCTGATTAAATTGTAATTCTTAGGGTTTTATTTGGTCCTTGATTTCTAGCAATTTGATTCCATGTAAACCAGAATGATTTCATCCCTTCACATTATAAAAGGGAAAGATCATTACTGGTACAAGGGTTATAAAAATTCTAAGAGAAAACACTTATTGACAGCTCGTGAGTAATATAAGAACTACTCACACATGTTGGTAAATACTCATAACGGGACATCTACTCCCACAATAAAAGGGAGAAAACTACTCACACATGTTAGTAAATACTCATGATGGGACTTGAACCATCACCATTGAAGTGGGAGGAGATACAATAACCGCTTGAGCTATGAGTGGTTGTGCAAATATTCTCATTTTATTAACTACAATGTGACATCAAATGTACATGAGAAAAAAAAAAATTCTACTCTAAGAAAAAGGTTTGCTATAATTTCGTTTTTTTTTTTTCAAACACAAATAAATATTAACTAGTAAAAAGTTGAACATAAATCTTTACAATTTAAAGTAAATTTAGTGAATTAAAAGAATTTTTTTAAATTTTATTTTACGTAAAAAGAAAGAAAGAAAACTCAAAACATAAAAATGTTTTTTCAGGAAGGAAGGATAAATTTTTAGAACAATTAAAAATTTTCAATATTTCTGGTTTTAAATTTAAACTCATACATACAAGACACAAAAAAAAAATCCAAACTATATATGTATATATATATTATACCAATCCCATCAATAATAGAACTAGGTTAATACTAAAAAGAAAATTTAATTATAAGTATTATATATAAATGTAGGACACTTCTTAGGTGTAGAATTTCACACGTAAATAAATATATATATATATATATTTCAAAATACTAATTTTGTATCGTTATACGAATGCTATAAATAATTACAGATCGGATTTCGTAGAAATACAAAACCAAACCCGAAATCCTACTATGTAAATGTAAATCCATCACAAAGTGAGCGAATGGGAGTGTAGCAATAATAAAATGAAAACAAATAGAAAGAACAACAGTACTTAGAAAAGTTGATTTGTAGATTTATTAGAAATTTAAACTTTAATTTATTCTGACTTGTTTTTTTTTTAAATAATTTGGTAATCAATTTGATGAGTTTTTGTTTAAGAAGAAGAATGTTAGTTGAAAGTGTGTATATATATATATATATATATATATATATATATATATATATATATATATATATATATATATATATATATATATATATACACTCTTCCTGATAACAATGATAACCCTTTATATGTATAAATACATTTTATAATAACTTGTCAATCTTGTTCTGATCATCACTACCAGATCGTTTTTTTTTTTTTTTTTTATAATATAGTTTCATATTCTACCAAGTAATCACTGAAATGAAAAGCCTGAAACACATGCATGTTAAGTTAAAAAAAAAAAAAAAAAAAAAGCCATGGTCCCAACTGCTGTTTACCCTTTTGAGTGAATTTTTTTAAAAATAAAAAATAAAAGATTAAATTATATATAAAGTATATAGAGTGTGATCTAAGCAATTAAAAAGATCCTTTAAAAAAAAAATTAAAAGGATGAAACGAAAGTAAACTTATTAAATTAAGTCGATAAAAGGTTCCGTGAAAAGACCAAACTTTTCTAAAAAAGCCTTTGAATTTCACCGTCGATATTATTTTCTCAACTTATGTTAGTATTTGGTTTAGATTTCGTGTAAGGAAGATTTTTTATTTTTTATTTTTCTCAATTTAGATCAATGTACATTTACAATTTGGGCTGTTTGGAAATTGACTTTAGTCTATTCTAGGGAATGATTTGGGGACAAAAATAAAAATAATCTCTATTTATTGCTTGCTTGTCCTATCCTAGCTTATTAGACTTGCACATGAAAGCCACAGCCAAGGAACAAAGGATGTTTTGAGTGAAACACATTTAGTTACTTTACATAAAACAACAAGAAGCAGTTAATGAGGCAAGTACTTTTTTTTTTTTTTTTTAAGGGGTATAATTACAATATCAATAACTGTTAGGACCTGCTGAGATTAACCATTAAACACGCGGTTTGGATATTTACTCCCATAGTGGGAAAATACTATTCCCACAATAAGAGAAGAAAACTATCCACACATACATATGGTGACCTCACCACTAAAGTGGGAGGAAGGTGCACTAACTACTTTACTACGAGTGGATGTGCTAACGAGGCAAGTACTTAAGGATAAAGAATGTTTTATCAACATAATAAAACTTTGGATAAGATTGTCCAATTACCGTGAGACTGATACTCACTCAAAATACATGTTGTTGACAGTAATTTTTAGAATATAACTAAGTTAAAATGTCAACTACGACACTTATGATAAAAGTATGATGAAAAGGTCAAAAAAATCAAAAGAAAGAATTATTTTAGGATAGTAAGAGCCTCTTGGCGAATTTTAGGATCTCTCCACAGCTTGAAAGATTAAGATGTATTGCAATGTTTCTTCTATCGTCACCTATAATCAAAGAAAATACCTCAAGGAGTGACTTGCGTTTAAACTCCTTCGATCAAGTCAATTTTATTATAAAACCAAGTTTTTATATATAAAATGGCAGAGTTTTGACTCATTTATCTCATAGCATCAGAGAAACCTCTATTTATAGAGGTTTTTGTAGAAATTATCCAGCTAGAGGGCTGACGTCATTGTGGGATCTTCGAGAGTCATCATTATCTCGCACATCCCTTATGCATCAAATCTCCTGATTTTTTTAGTTGAATAAATCGAGGGATTTAAGAGTTTATCAGTAATTAGGTGGTCCAAGAATACCGCATTAGATACGGTGTACCTTAGACATTTATTGTGATAATACTGACAATTAATGCTCTATGCACATTAATGGCTAGCGAGACTGATAATTAATACTCTTTTGCGCATTGACTGCTGATGAGATAACTCTTACAAGATTGATCTATCACCGAGAAAATAATTCTCTCGGCTACATAAAAGAGTTAAAACTATTCGAAATCGGTTACCGAGGGTTTCTCTCGACCAAGAAAGCCTAAAAAAAATGGCCTATCCCAACTCAATACTACCTGAATGTTCCTCACAGAACTATCCTCAATACACGTATGACGTAATATAAGATAATATATGATTAGTTGAAGCTCCTAAGTTATTTTCTCTTCATTTACATGCAAATATTTGCATGGCCCACCACCCCTTCTTAACGGGCTATAAAATTTTCAAGATTTGTTTGGTTTTCAAATGGGAATTTTTTTTTTTCCTTGGATAAAAGAAAATGATCAAAGATTTTACCATATTCTGACAAAACAATAAACTTACAGAATACCCTTTATCATTATTATTATTATTATTATTATTTTCATCCAACAGATTTTGCCGGTTATCACTTATCAGAGCTTTTGTCAACTAAAAGTCTTCAAAAGCCTACGAGTCAACAAACAAACAAACACACACACACACACGCACACACATTCTTTCTCTTTGGTTGCTTTTTTGCTTGGTTATTATCAGTATTCTGTTCACTAGATTTCTCCTCATTCCTTCAAAAGCTCTCTCTCTCTCTCTCTCTCTCTCTCTCTCTCTCTCTCTCTCCATGGAAAATGTCACCAAACGTCGAAGGAAACAAGCCAAGACATCGAAATCACTCTTCGACTTTGAAGGTAATTACTTTCTTCTTCGCTTGTAAATGTATATAAAGAGGTCTTGAGATCAAATCTTACTCGTATATATATATATATATAAAAATATCAGGTTTTCGAGGTTTGGTTTACATTCGAGTTATATTATCATGATATAATCTTACAAAAAGTCTAACGTTTTGGGTTTGTTTTGACAGAGGTTAGTAGTATTGAATGGGAGTTCATAGACATGACAGAACAAGAAGAAGATCTCATCCTCAGAATGCATAGACTCATTGGAGACAGGTAGCTTCATTAGTCATTAATTACCAATATTATAGACTTTTATATTATTACAGTATCCTACACCTTTTTTCTTATAAAAATTCAATTTAAATCTAAAACTGAGTTGGTCTTTTTTGTTTTTCTCTCTGTTCTGTTTCTTGTCTTTTTAAAAAAAAAAATTTCTTTTGGTTTTCTTTAATATTGGACAGTGATCTACTACTATATGCAGAATATGATAATACAGTCCCTGTAATGGGTTGTTTTTAATATATACTTTTACAAGCTATCCTCCAAATTTTTATTAGGCTAATTGGAGTAGAAATACCTATAGAAATAGTTTTTAAATAACATTTTTAATTTCTATCATTAACAAATTGGAAAAAAAAAAAAGTCAAATTTGAGTCTCAAAACATTAAAATTGGTGTGGTAGACCCCAGTTCATAGAAAATTTGATATGCTGCAAAATATAAGTGGTTGCTTGTAAAATAATTAATAGATACGTAGACAGTATTGTCCCCACAGCTGAATTGATTTCTCTCCTTGTGATTGTACATGATTGAAATCATGCTTTTCTCTCTGTGGTTGTCTTCACAAAGGAAAAGGATGACAAATGATTATACTCTCAAAATTTTTAGGCCTTCTTTTTCTTGTTTGTGCAGTTATTGCTTCTGGTTATAATTGTACTGTGATACAAGATCATTATTGCTTTGCTTTTCATGGTAGTTTTCCCATTGATTGCTAGGTCAAGAATAGAGAATTTTGTATTGTCTTGAAGACCTAGACTTTTTCTATCCTAGAACCGTAAATGGCTATGTAATTATTTTTACTTCTGTCCAATAAAATTCTGTCGTACATATATCTATGTATGAATTTAAATTCGCGGTCATCATTATAATTGATAATCGCTGAAAAATATAAATATGTGACAGAATTTTATTAGACGGGCACGTAGGAAGTGATAAACCCATCCTCTAAAAGCTTTTCTCTAGCTTCCCTAACTTCATATCCATCCAGAGCTCAACTTCCATCTCCAAAATCATTGATCTTCAAGACACTCCTAAGAATTGCCAGCTACTGTTCTTCCATGTATGTTAACTGCTAATCTGCAACTAAAACAATAATGTTTTTATTGAATAGTAAAGTTATTTTGTCTTGACTCATGCCAACTCTTCAGGATTTCCCACATTTCTCTCTTTTCTTCTAATATTCTTGGTGTTATTAGTGCTAAATTTGGAAACTCTAACACTGGAAAGATGGACTTTTCAGGTGGGATTTGATAGCGGGAAGAATTCCAGGACGGAAAGCCGAAGAGATAGAGAGGTTTTGGATAATGAGAAACTGTGAAGTGTTTGCAGAGAGAAGAAAGGAGAACAAGAAATAGAAATCTAAAATCTTTGTTCATTGATTGTAAATGACTTCAAATATCTTTCTTATTTCTTTTACTCTTAATTTCTTTTTCCTGCACCAAAAATCCGGCTTCTACCAGTTGATGATACGTCACGAATACAAGCAAAAGTTACAAAAGAAACCTGTAAAATGCAAAACGAAAAAGTCCCCCCATCCTTGGCATACCTGGAGCTCATTTTACCCTTATAATGAAAGCATTACCAAAATCTAAGCAAATTTAGTTACAACTCACAACATCACAGTCACAGGTCAATAGGTGCAAGCAGCCATCAATAGGAACAATGGATTCCATAACTATAAACCACTATCAGATTCTATGATGGGAGAAAATTTTTACTTGTCAAGTATACATGGTGATTTGCATTCTTGATTTCTTCAAATATATTACATTGTATGAGGATTGTATATATGTTGATTGATGTAGTTAAATGACTATAGTACAGATCATTAGTATACAGGACTTACTCATGATATGTAAAGAGAGCTAGGCAGAGAAAATTGTATTATCATATTATCAAGACACCATATTGATCCGACTCATACTATGTGTTGGCGAAGATAATCAACTCGAGTTGGATGCTTCAGCTTCATGAGAGCCTTAACTTCATGCTTCCTGACCATTTCTCTCGAAATATTTAAGTTCCCTGCAATTTCTCCCAATGTTCTGTCACCTTTACCATCCAACCCGTATCTTTGTCTGATCACCAAGCTCTCCTTAGGCTTCAGAGAATCAAGCTGGGCAAAAGTTCACAGAAGGTTGTAACTTGTAAGTTCATGACTCAAATTGATCATGGTTTATCATTACGACAGAGTTACCATAAATTAGCAATTCAAGGTAGTCTTCTTCCAGCAAAAGACGAAAGCACGGAAAAAATACTAAAGAAAGGATAAAGAGGCATGGTACAGGAGGATGACGAAACAATAAAAAAGAACTAATACTAGAAAGGTTGACTACATGAATTTTACGGTTAATTCAACGAAATATTGCAGTGATCCTATTATGGTTTGCTTAGTAACCAATGAATAACAGAAGAAATGCAAGGTTTAAGAGGATGAGTGGTACCACATCATCAAGTGCAAGCCTGAGAAGAGCAGATTCCCTCTGGTTATCAGCTCCAACGCCATCAACATCAGTAATCCCATTGATGAACTCTTCTTGTGTGACTGCATGCCTTGAATGAAGAGACATAACAGGTTTTGAAGCCTTCATTACTTCACGGTACCTCTCAGGGGAGATTCCAACCTTTTCAATTATCTCTTCCTCTGTCGGTAACCTCTTATGCTCAAACAACAACTCCAGTTTGGCTCTCTGGATTTCCATTCTAACCTGCATGAATAGAAGTGTACAAGTTATGACAAGTCCTTATCGACTGCAAGCATCCATCGTGATGCTTTTTATAAATGAAAAACAAGGAAAAATAAATAAATACAAAGTAGGTAAAGTGCATACCGAATCAAGGCCAAAAGGAACACGAGTAAAGCTTGAAACTGTCATTGAACGTGCAATAGCATGCCTAATCCAAAACAGACCATATGTCGATAGCCGAAATCTCCTTTTTGGTTCAAAGCGGTCAATCGCCGTGATGAGCCCCTTCACTCCTGCCTGACAAAGGTCTTGAAATTTGGGGCCATTTGAAAAGTCTTGAAAATATTTTTTCATAACAAATAAAACAAGCCGGAGATTGTGCTGCAACAAATATAAGCATTATTAGTTGATGTTTTCTTCTC
Organism: Xanthoceras sorbifolium; assembly: GCA_003430845.1. Lineage (NCBI taxonomy): Eukaryota > Viridiplantae > Streptophyta > Magnoliopsida > Sapindales > Sapindaceae > Xanthoceras > Xanthoceras sorbifolium. The sequence continues at coordinate 27,153,538 of CM010611.1, forward strand.
GACATTCAATAGAAATCGAACTTACAATAATACTTACCTTTATGAGCTTGTTCCGTGCTGCTCGACCAACCTCCAAGCATTTCCTTACTTGAACCACACTCATCTTTACTGCCATAGCTAATTCACTGTCAGTTGGGTCTCTCCCCAAGTCTTTCTGTAAATGCTCCTTTACTTGAAGGAGTACCTACATATAACAAACACAACTTAGCGGCAGAACATTATACCCAGTCTAGCTAGATGTTTAGACTGATGACATAGAGAAAAGCGAATTGCTTTTTGAGAGTAGGAGGCTCACCTTCATAGGTTGCATCAATTTGAACAACCAATAATGCTCTGTAGAAGAAAGAACCGGAGGTATCATCACCTTTTTCCAGTCCATGCTGACCAAATCAGTCGAAGACGAATACTCCCTCACAAGTTTCTCAATCTTCTCCTGTTCATCCATACTATCCTTTCTTTTCTGAATTTTGTCAACCAATTCATCTACTTTGTTCTTTCTAAGCTCAATTCTTTTGTCGAGACTTAATCGCTTAGGCTTCTTACTCAGGTTCCTGACCACAGGTTTACCAGTATCGTTATCTTCTTTCTCGTCGCCTTCACTGATCCTCTTTCTCCCCCGACGACCTCTCCTCATTACGCCATTTGTATCGTCCACATCTGAAGTTTTAATTGATGGGCTAAGCTTGTATATACTTTCAAGTTTGGCAGCAGCTTCATTGTAATCCATGTCCGAGGTACACGGAGAAGCCACATCGGTGGAGACAGCTTTGACTCTTTTCGAAGATTTGCTACCTTTCCCTAGTCCTTTCTTGTGCTTCTTAGGTGCTTCTATTGGCAATGGAATTTTCTCGTGGGGCGCAACTAAAGCTGTGCTATCGGATTTATCTGCTTTGAATGCCACAATCAAAGGCCTTTTCGACGTAGCCCTTTGAGTTGTAAATTTCATGCTTAATCCTAGTGGAGTTCGAGCAGCTGAACTAGAGATGCTTACAACTCCCATACCAAGTTGTCTGAGAAAAAGTTTTAAGCAATGTAGAAAAGCTTTCTAACAGCAAAATACTGCAACCATAAATAAATGCTCAATGCAATTAGTAAAAATTCAAGTTTTTCCTTGTTATGAGACTCACACATATAAACAGAACACCAAATGATCTTCCACACAGAAGATTTAAAAAAAAAAAATCCCAAATGCCAACAGAACTACGAAACAGAGCTACTTAATCACAGCAGTACATATCGAACATATGAATTTAATAGCATTAGAGTTACTTTCTCCTGTTTGTATTTTCAATTTTCCCTCAACAAAAACACGTCTTACTGTCTTCGAACACCAAATAAGTCACCGGAGACACGCAGTCTCCATCTAATTCCACAGGTACATATGATCAAGTAATTCCAAGATCATTCCCTTCAATTACGTAGAAATTATCCAAAACCATGCCAATTCTCATGCCATATATATCTACATTAAGTACTGATCACAGGTTAACACAGTTCTACAACAACCATCACAAAAACTTAAACTAATAAATTACAAACAAACCCAAATTTCATCATCATCTCCCATTAAACACCAAAACAACAATTCATCAATCACTGATCTACCAATTACTGAATCACCATCAAAATACAATCAACCTCAAAATCAACCAAATGGGGGCCTCTATTATGTATTCCCACTTGAACCCATCATGTTCATGACCCTGGTAGCTCCATATCCAATATATATATATATATATATATATATATATATATATATATATATATATATATACACACACACACACATATCAAACCAAAATGAACTACATAGAAAAACACTGATCACATTTACACTAATTTTCATTAATTTCCCTACAACATAGAAGATATTACAAGAACGTGCAAAAAAAAAAAAAAAAAAAAAGAGGAAGAAATTCTAGTACTTGCCATGCAAGAGAGAGAAAGAGAGTAGTGAGAGAGAGAGGAGTACCTGAGAAAAGAGAACAGAGAATAGAGAATTCTTCGGTGATTCTTCGGTGACAAAACTTTAGAGAACAGAGAATCTAAACTGAGAATATTTTATGGGTTTTTATTACAAGAAAATCGTAAAAAATACGTAAAATAGTTACGTAAATTACGGTGTCCACAAATTTGAAAAGCTTTGGAAAAAAATCGACGGACGGGAAAAGTTGGCGGGATGAATCGTACGGCTGAGGGAGTGTACAAGTAAGTGAGTGAGATCGCGAGAAGTTTGTGATATAGAGTTGTCGTGGTGACGTGGCTAATCCAGAAGCCAGACAGCGTAGCTTGCGTGGCGCGCTTGAAGTGGAGGGCGAGATATCTTGTGCGGCCCTGTGGATGCTGCTCGTCACACTTGGCTGGTTTGATTCGAAAAAATTGTTGTGGGACCCGGTTGCTTGTGGTGGTCGGAGATATCATTACGTTGCTTAATTGAAGCCATTTGAAAATTGGAATATTAATAAAGCTTTTGAAAAATTTATTACTTTTTAGATCTCAAATTAATTGAAACCAAACAATATTGGAAAAATTATTAAATCATATTTATTTATTATTATTTTTTGACTTGGGAGAGGAAAATTCAAACTCAACACATTAATATCGCTCAGAAGTGTGGTTACTATCAAATTATACATGCGACCACTGTAGATACAGAGATCTATATATGTGTTCGAAGATACGACCAATGACCTGAAAAAAAAAAACAGGGATATTTATAAAATACTTGGTTCACCATAGTGGTATCAGTCAAATACACTCCAAAACTCAAATCAGCAAAGTCTTTATACTAATTGCATATAATAAGTATAGCGTAGGGTAGACAAACCTTTTGATGATAGTAGATGTCTATCGTAGGGTCACTATATCTTAAGTCGAGCGTAGATAGTGGAAATAGTAGTGAGGTGTGATGGTTAGAACCAAGGATGTGATTAAATCAGTGTTAGGTCGGCTTGGGCTTAACTCGACCTGCGGTGAAGTGTAGATCAAGGGTCTATGTAAAATGTGATGTCTTCAACGATTGAGTTTTTAAGTAGTCAACTTGAGAAAATGCACCCACTATAATGTCTAAATTCACCCACTTTAATGCATTTGGTAGGTGCTGGCTATTTTCAAAGTGGGGGCCTTGAAGAAATAGACACAGCTAAGTACACCCTAAGCATTTCTAAGTAAGCCAGAAATAAATTAATTGAACACATTCATATTTTTTTATAGGTAGTGATGTAGTGTATGGTTGAATTAAAAAGATTGGATCCTGTCTTAAACTATGCTTTACCTATGTTGACAGTGATTTTCGGATCACTTGATTGACTAAATTATCAACGTACATGTGGAATCAAACATAATGAAAGACATGGAAATGTCTTTATATACTCAACTATGGATTGTCGAGAGGTTATTGCCTTGAGAATGAACTCTTGGAAAATGATCATTGTAGAATATAGAATACTTCTGTGATTATTGGTTCACCAGTCAAAGAAGATGAAATCTCATCAGGGATGCTGGCTGATAACCGGCAATGACACTCCGACTATCAAGTCGGTGAAGGAACAGTGTTTAGGATTCATTTAATAGAGTTTCAGTATTTTTTTTTTTTTTTTGCTTACATTTGTTCTTCTTAGTATGTTCCTATTTATATGAACGAGTTCTTGGCTAAGAGTGAGGTGTTTGTCACGTGATCTTCGTACGAAGATTGTTGAAGATTTGATGGAGAAAAATCCTCCCTAGAATCATGGATTGATGAGTCAATATTTTCATTCATTATTCTTCTTTATTTCTTTCCTTTTGTTATTTTCTTTCCATGTACATTGGTCTATAGTCTCTCTATATAAAGAGCTCTATTCCTATTGTAAATAAATACAGCTAAAATAAAAGTCTTGAATATTTTCCTATCATCTCTATTCTTCTATATTCTTTTTCATGGTATTAGAGAATTAGGTTTTAGAGAAATTATTTTTACAATTTTTTTTTTCTCATTTTTGGTCTGTCTAAAATAGACTAAAGGCTATTTTAGCTCGTCTCGTAGCTAAAGGCTACACTCAAACAGAAGGTTTAGACTATCATGAAACTTTTGCACCTGTTGCCAAATTAGTAACTGTTCGATGTGTTCTTTCAATTGCATCCATAAAGAAATGGCCTTTATACCAACTTGACGTCCATAATGCTTTTCTCCAAGGCGATCTCCATGAGGAGGTATATATGAAACCTCCTCCTGGATTTTGTCGATAGGGGGAGCATTTGGTTTGTCGACTTCAAAAGTCATTATATGGTTTAAAGCTAGCATCTCGAAATTGGTTTGAAAAATTTTCATCTGCACTTCGTCTTGCTGGATTCAAACAATCTCATTGTGATTACTCTTTATTCACTTCTAAACAAGGATCTTATATTACTGTAGTTTTGGTATATGTTGATGATATTATTATTACCGGTAATAATGATCTAGCAATAAAAGCACTCAAAGATTTTTTGCATAGTAGGTTTCATATCAAAGATCTTGGAGCATTGAAATATTTTTTAGGAATTGAGGTTGCTAAATCCAAACAAGGAATATTTTTATCCCAAAGAAAATATGCCTTGGAAATTTTGAATTATGCAGGTTTCCTCGGTGGTAAACCAACAGAGTTTCCTATGATGCAAAATACAAAGCTAAGCCCAAATGATGGCGATGTATTAGAGAATCCAAGCCAATATCGACGATTGGTAGGACGCTTTCTTTATCTCACGATCACTCGACCAGACTTGGTGTACTTAGTTCAAACTCTTAGTCAATATATGTCCAATCCTTGCAAATCTCATCTTGATGCTGCTTATAAGGTATTAACATATGTGAAATCTGCACCCGGGAAATGAATTTTATTACCATCAGATAGTTCCCTTCAAATAGAAGCTTTCTGTGACTCCAATTGGGATAGTTGTCTTACAACCCGCAGATCTGTGACTGGGTATTGTGTTTTCCTTGGGAAGAGTCCTATTTCATGGAAAAGTAAGAAACAATCAACTATATCTCGATCTTCTGCAAAGGCAGAATATAGAGTCATGGCATCAACAACATGTGAATTAGTTTGGCTTAAATGGCTCTTAAATGATCTTGGAATTTATCACTCGCATTCGATGCGACTTTATTGTGATAACAAAGCTGCTCTTCATATTGCTGCAAATCCTGTGTTTCATGAAAGAACTAAGCATATCGAATTAGATTGCCACCTTATTCGAGAGAAGATTCAAGCTGGATTAATCAAAACTGCACACATTGCATCGTCAAATCAAATTGCAGATATTTTTACAAAGCCACTTGGAAAAGAACAATTTCAATATCTAAGTAGCAAGCTGGCATTCACAACATTCATGCTCCAACTTGAGGGGGAGTGTTGAAGATTTGATGGAGAAAAATCCTCCCTAGAATCATGGATTGATGAGTCAATATTTTCATTCATTATTCTTCTTTATTTCTTTCTTTTTGTTATTTTCTTTCCATGTACATTGGTCTATAGTCTCTCTATATAAAGAGCTCTATTCCTATTGTAAATAAATACAGCTAAAATAAAAGTCTTGAATATTTTCCTATCATCTCTATTCTTCTATATTCTTTTTCAAAGATTATCATAGCCTGAATCTTTCTTCTTGTCAAATCTCAGTGATTTATCGAGTAAATTAAGGGATTTTCAGGTATATCACGGGCTAAAGCTGCCCGAGGTATGCTGCATTTAATGTTACTTGTTTTTTGCATTAATGTCGATGGTACATGCATTTAGTACCTTATAGGCAATTAATGCCTTGTCATTTATTATGATTATTGATTAACCGGGCATTGATTATTTGTCCTTTTGTCCGAGAGAGCAGTCAGTTCACAAAGGTTTGACATTTTCGACATGTTCAGTAGGTTTAGTATTTCATTGATATAGTGTGTCCTACCTTTTCTTACTAAGTCAATGTCATGGCAGTGTCGAGAAAATAAAACAACCTAAATTTTAGAAAATCTAGAGAAATATGGCACTTAGGTTCCTTTTGGTATTGACTTTTGAGAAGTTAAAATAATTTATTAAATTATTTTTGTATAATAAAGATGTTTGGTAATTTTTAAGATAGTGGCTAAGACTTTGGCTAATCGTTTTAGAGGGGTTTTGGATGAGGTGATTTCTAGCAATCTGAGTGCATTTATCCCGGGTCATGTGATAACGGATAACACGATTGTAGGCTTTGAGTGCATGCATGCGCTAAAGCGAAAGGTGAAGGGGCGTAAAGGCTTTCTAGCGTTAAAGCTTGATATGTCGAAAGCCTACGACAGGGTGTAGTGGCTTTTTTAGAAGGGATGATGTTGACTATGGGGTTTCCAGAGAGGTGGATTGATAGGGTTATGTGTTGTGTTCGCTCGGTTACTTACTCTTTTAATATTAATGGGGAGCCTTGCGATGATCTCAGGCCATTATGCAGTCTTCAACAAAGGGGTCCGTTGTCTCCTTACCTTTTTCTTTTTTTCGCTGAAGGGTTGTTGAGTTTGTTGGTTAAAGTAGAAAGCGACGGGCTTATCTCGGGATTTAAATGTAGCAGATTCGGTCCAAAGATTACTCATCTATTTTTTTGTTGATGATAGTTTGGTATTCGCTAGGGCCTCTTCTTCAGAGTGTAAGAGTATCAAGAGTATCTTGGGAACTTATGTGTGTGCTTCGGGTCAGGAGGTAAATTTTGATAAATCAGCAATGTGTTGTAGTAAGCAGATTGGCCATGTTGAGGCTTGTGCGTTGGCTGATGTGTTAGGGGTTCGCCTGTTTGATTGCCATGAGCATTATCTGGGGTTGCCAGTTTTGCTGGCCTTAAAAAGAAAGAGTTATTTAAGAGTATTAAAGATCGAGTTTGGGCGAGGTTAAAAGGGTGGAGTGTCTCGCTCTTTTCTGTAGGAGGTCGTGAGGTCTTTTTGAAAGCAATGATCCAATATATCCCTCTTTACAGTATGAACTTGTTTTGGTTCCCTAAAGAGTTGATTAGGGAATTACAATGTCTTTATTCCAAATTATGGTGGGGTAGTAATGGTTCTCGAAATCGGATTCATTGGGGTTCTTGGTTGTGGTTGTGCGGGAGGAATGAGGAGGGAGGTTTGAGTTTTAGGGACCTGTGGATGTTTAATAAAGTTATGCTAGCTAAGCAGTGCTGGAGATTAATCAATAATCCCGATACTCTAGTTTCGAAGGTGTTGAAAGGTTGTTATTTTCCTCACTCTAGTTTTTTAAATGCTTCGATTAAATCCTTTAACTCTTTTGTGTGGAAAAGTTTTGTTTAGGGTAAAGAGCTGTTGATTCAGGGATCTGGATGGCGGGTTGGCACTGGTACTAATGTTTCAATTTTTAAGGATCGTTGGATCCCTCGGCCTTCAACTTTCTGGGTGCTTTCCTCTCAGGTGCTTGGGGAGTTCGCAACGGTCCATCAACTTAAAAATGATTCAGGTTCCTGGAACGTGGATCTTATTCGAGCAAATTTTCTATCGATGGATGTCAAGGCCATTCTCAGCATTAGATAGAGAGAGAGCGAGAAAATATAATTTTGAGATTAAAATATATTCCCATAAAAATAAAACTTTTCTCATGTTTGAGATTAAAGGCGGGGTCAGCATTTTTTATTTAAAGGGGTTGTAATAAAAAAAAATTAAAGGACTAAAAAATTGAGAAAAACTTTACAATTTTTTTATGTTTTTTAAATTCAAAATAATGGTTCTCTAACATTAGATAATTACGTCTCTAATATTAAGTGTAGGGTCCCGATTCTAATAATAAAGAAACATAATTGTAAAATATAATCACGTCCGAGATTCCAAATTTGATATATATATTTTCTGATTGTATTATTATAGATTTGTTCCAAAATTAAAAGAGAAAATGCAAGTTTTTTTTGTAGGCGTTGACTTGGTTGCAAATGAAGAAGAGATAGAAAGATGTGTGATCGATGTGTCTCAGTCTCACTATTTTTGTAACACCCCTAATTTTCTATAATTATGAAAAGTAATATTATTAAGTATGCAGAAGTTAAGTATGTGATTTAGAGTGGTGGAAAGTATATATATTCAGTATATGGTTGAAAAACGAATAGTGATTTTAACCGAGTTAAATCCAATTAGATATATTATTTTTAATGTGCATTTGGATAATAATTGGTCTAATTGAATATTGGTGAAGTCGATTTGGTAATTGGATAGGTGTGGAATATTTTTTGGAATAATTATTGAGATGGGATGTGATTAATTGTAAATTGTTTGTCATTTGGTAATTTGTGGAAGTCAAGGGAGCAAATTGCAATTGTGAGATATTTATATATATTATAATGTTAGTGGAGATTGCCATGATCTTAAGAATATATATATATATATATATATATATATATATATATATATATATATATATATATATATATTTAAAAAAAAACATGACAAGTGGAATGTGGCATTCCACTTGTCCAAACAAAGAAACAAAAGTAAGGAATAAAAGTTAAGTCAAATAAGAAACAAGCTTGAAAACAATGCAAAACAGAGCAAAAGTTGGCGTGAAAGAGAGAAGAAATAAAGAGAGAAAGTGAGAGTTTTAGAGAGAGAAAGTGCTAGAAGAAGAAGAATGAGAAGAAATGTGAAGTTGGTCAAGAAGAGTTTTGTGTAAAGAATAGCATTTCAGGTTTGGTGATACCGTTTTCGTATTTTTCAGATTTTTCAGAATATTTCGGAATCGTTATATTATATTGTTTTTAGTTTATTTGAGCTATATTGATTATGATATGTTGTTTGAAATTGATTTTAGGATGATTTGGTATATATTGTTTATAATAAATTGATTTTGAATATATATATATATATATATTATTAGTGATTTGGATTACGTTTATTTGAAATATAATTTGGATCCGTAGTATGGTTTACGAAAAATATTTTGAATTGATTTTCGATATGTTTTGATTATAGTAATATTACAGAGAATATTATTAAAAGCAATTTCGTATATATTGGTTTGTGATTTGTTTCGAAAAGTGATTCGGGACATTTGGATTTACTATGGATTTATGATATATAATTGCATGTGATTTTAAATGTGATTTGAAGCGATTTCTGGATTCAGAAATATTTTTGAAAACAATTTTGTAATTTGCTTGTATATGTATATTGATGCGGTTCGAATTCCGGAAATGTGTATACTGATTTGGATATGATTTTAGAATTTCAACTGACGATTCTATTCGGAATGAATTATATGATTTTCGAAAAGTGATTTGACTCTGATATATGTAAACATAGATATGGATATAGGAGATTGACATGTCAATTGGGTTCTCTAAGTAGTACTACGCCTATATGTTATGTTTGAGGTACCACCCTTTGCGGGTTGGGAAATGTAACGCCCCTAATTTTGTGTAAATAGAATAAATATCCTTGGATTATTATTAATTATTATTAAACATGCAAGAGTTAAGTATGTGATTTAAATTGGTAGAAAGTATATTATTTTCATGGTGCATTTGGAGAATAATAGGTCCAATTGAATATTGGTGAAGTCAATTTGTTAATTGGATAAGTGTGGAATATTATTGAGATGGAATATGGTTGGTGGGGTAGTTTGATAATTAAAGGAGGCTTGGTAAAATTATATGTGATTAAGAGTAAATTTGTGTCATTGTGGAATTTTAAGAAGTTTAAGGGTGCATTTTATAATTAAGAAAATATTATATATATATATATATATATATATATATATATATATATATATATATATAATATTGGTAGTGGATGAAAAAAAAAAACAATTGGCACAGCACAAAAGCAAAAAAAAAAAAATCAAAGCAATCTCAAAACAAAAAAAAACAAAATTGAGACAGAGAGTTGGCGTGAGGAAGAGAGGAAGAAAAGAAAGAAGAAAAGAAGAAGAGAAGGAGAGTGAAGCGGGAGAGAAGAGAGAAGAGGAGAGAGAAAGAAGAGAGAGAAAGGAAAGAGAAGAAGAAGGAGAAGAAGAGTAGGAAAGAAATATTGTCCAGAAATTGTCCAGGTTCGGTGTGCACTAATTTCGTATTTTTCAGATTTTTTAGAAATTTTCGGAATCGTTATATTATATTGTTTTTAGTTTATTTGTGATATATTATTTATGATTTATTGTTTGAAATTGCTCTTGGGATTATTTGGTATATATATTGTTGGTAATAAATTGATTTTGAATATATATATATATATATATTCAAAATCATCACAAACAATATATATAAATCTATACAAATATATAATAAACAATATATATATATATATATATATATATATATATATATATATTGTTTGTAATAAATTGATTTTGATATATATATATATATATATATATATATTGTTTGTGATAAATTAATGAAACTATTTTGGGGCAATTTGATTTGATATTGATTTGTGAAATAAATTTGAATATAATTTTGAGTCTTTTTTATATGATTATTGATGATATATTTGGATTTTGTAAATGTGTGTATTGATTTGAATTTGATTGAAAATTGAATTTGACTATAAATGAAGGATTGAGAGGATTTCTGTTTTATAAAATTTATTTGATTGTATTGTAAGAATTTTGAAGTTGAAAATTGAGAATTTTTGATGATTTGTGAAATCTAGAATACCTGAATTACAGTCTTGATATATGTATAGGGAAATATGGATATAGGAGATTGACATGTCAATTGGGTAAATTAGCAGTACTGCACCGATATTCTTGATGATTATGATGATGATTCTACGGATACCATTTCCTTTGAAATGGAAAACCAACTGTGAAATACGGATACCATTTCATTATGAAATGGGAAACCGACAGTTTATATAGGGATACCATTTCATATGAGATAGGAAACCCAACTATAAAACCCGTAATCCAGTCCTGTAAACCCTGTTATTTGTATCAGAGGCCCAATCAAAACTGAAAGTCAGAAAATAATGTGGTAATAGAAAAATGTTATTGAGATTGAAACTCAGGAACTTTTGAAATACTTTATTTTATATAGTTTCAGTAATCGAAGTATATAATGTTTGTTTTATATATATATATTTCTGAATTTCTGAATTTAAGATTTATTGCTTTATATTACATTAAAATTTATTTTAGTGTACACCCACTAAACATTATTGCTTAGCGCATTGATGTTTATCATGCGTAGGAAATAGAGAAAGCAGCGGACAAAAAGAGTGAAGAGTTGGTCACTGCAGACAGAATCCAGAGTCACCTCACTCTTGGGTAGTTATTTACATTCTTATGTATATTAATTTATTAATGCATGCATGTATATAAAAGAATGTGAAAGTTTTTAATGTATAAGTTTTGTAAATATTTGTTTTATAGTTTATGTGGTTTTGAAGTTATAGTTATAGTTTTGTAATTATAACTTATGTATTGTTTTATTGTAAATGTTTGGGAAAGTCGCACTATATGGCAGAGTGCGCATTTGATTGAAAAAGAGATTTGAAGTGTGGTTTTTATTTTATTTGAGATTTTATTTGAAACAGGTTTTGGAAAATCAGAAAAATAGAGGAAACTCAGGCAAAATTTTTCAAAACTAATTTTGATGGGCTCACTAAAAATGATTTTAAATTATAAATTATTTGATTTTCATATTATAAATAGAATGAAAAAAAGTTTTGAAAAACCCGGTAACGCTCCCTGAATACGCAGCGGGGGGTGTTACAGGAAATCTGATCTGGGATACGCAGCGGGTCCTCCGTTGGTATCCAACTCTGTTCTGATATATCTGGGATATGCAGCGGGTCCTCCATTGGTATCCATCTCTGTTCTGTATAGCCCGTAATCCAGTCCGAAAAGTATGTTTAGTATATCAGGAGCCTAAAATAGAAATAGAAATGAAATATAATTTGTTATATGATTTGATTTGGTATTAATAAATTTGATACGATATTTTATTCCGATTTCGGAAGATGTTGTTGATAATTGCTTTGAGATGATATTTGTTATCGTTTTTCCAAAGGATATATATATATATATATATATATATATATATATATATATATCTGAAATATTTGATTTAATTGTGCCCCATATGTTGGTTTTATATGTTATTTACGTTATTGAGATATTATATTATGTTTATACAATTGGATTTTGGGTACACCTACTAAGCGTTATGCTTAGCGTGTTGAGTTTCTCACACGCAGGGAAGAGAGTTCAGGAAGAAGATAAGGTTGGAAAGAGTTGAGTCTGCAGTGATTGAGTCCTAAGTCACATCGCTCCCGCATTTTTGGTAGCCCACTATATTTTTGATGTTTTATATGTATTATATCAGCATGCAGGACAAGAATGTTTTTATAAATATTTGAAACGGTATTTAGTTTTTATGTATGTTTGTAAATATTTGTAATATTTGGGCCCATGAAATTTAATGCTTTTGGAGTTGAATATTTATAAGTATTTTGATATAATTTATTTTGGTAAGTCGCACCGGATATGGAAGGGTGCGCAATTTGATTTGAGATTTTAGAAGTGTGAATTTTATGAATTGTGAAAACAGGTTTTGGAAAGTCAGAAAAACAGAGGAAACTCTGGCGAAATTTTCAGAAACTATTTTGGACTATTGATTTCGATTTATGTTTAAATATATGATTTTAAGTTTTCGATAGTATAATTTTAATGCTAACTGTATAAGAAAGTGCTTCCGCTACTGTTTTCAATTTTCAGTATATGTCTGTATCCGGTAGCGCTCCTCGATTCGGTCCTAGCGGATTTGGGTCGGGGGGTGTTACAGTTTTTAGTATCAGAGCCAATGGTTTAGGCGTTTCTAGACCAGAGCGAAATGTTTTGTACATTCATGCATTATAGAAAAAAAAAAAAAAAAGGAGAATGTGACTCTAATCTGCAGAATTCCTTTTCTGTCTTATATATAGGAAAATGGAAAGTGAAGGAGATAGAGATAGACCTGGGAGCCCTGCCAGCATGGCTAGGGAAGCAGCGGGAGAATCAGTGAGTCCGAGAATGGCTGGACCGAAGATCCAGGATCAGCCAGTTAATGTGCGACAGATGACTGAGATTCTGCGGACAGTAACTAGAGCCTCACCTCAGAGATCAGCAGTTAAGAGGTTGGCTAAACACCGACCTACAGATTTCCGGGGTAAGTGTGATGATGATGCTACAGCCGCTGAATACTGGTTTGAGCGGACAGAGTACATATTACAGCAGATGCACTGTACCCTAGAGGAGAGTCTAGAGTGTGCTGTATCCTTATTGCAGAAGGATGCATATCAGTGGTGGACAGCCATTACCCGGACAGTGCGGCCAGCGGAACGAACTTGGGAGTTTTTCTAGAGGGAGTTCCGGAAAAAGTAAGTGGGTCGCATTTACATAGAGAACATGAAGAGAAATTTTGTGAATTTGAAACAAAGACAGATGTTCGTTACTGAGTACGAACGAGAGTTTAACTGATTGAGTAAGTACGCCAGTGACATGGTGTTGACAGAGGAGAGCAGGTGCAAGAGATTTGAGGATGGTCTGAATAATTATATCCGTCTTCAGGTTGCTGCATTGGAGATAGTTGATTTTACTAGGCTTGTATCTGCAGCCCTTATTGTTGAAAGGGTACAAATAGATGAACAGGCCAGGAAGAGCTGAAGTCAGCAGCGGAGAGGTCAGGGACAGTCCAGTTCATCTCAGCCGCTCAGCAAAAGGTATAGGGGACCTCAGAATAGTGGACCTGACCTCCAACATCCGCCAGACCAAGTCAGTCTACAGCATCTGTGGCTAGTGCTCCTGGTAGTACAGTTAGGGGACCAGCCTTGGCTCTCTGTGATCATTGTGGAAAGAGTCATCCGGGTGAGTGCAGGAGAGTGACCAGAGCCTGTTTTCGATGCGGTTCCCGTGACCATTTCCTAAGAGACTGTCCGAGGGCTCAGGCTACGTCTGAGATGCCATCAGTGAGGTCAGCTCCCACCATTCCCAGGGGGAGGAGACCTAGTCAGGCAGGGACGGAGGTCAGTAGGCCCGGAGGGGCAACAGAGTCTTCAGGGCGTCAAGAGAGTCGGGCACCAGCTTGAGCCTATGTTATTAGGGCTCAGGAGGACAGGGATGCACCAGACGTGATTACTGGTATGGTTTCTATTTTTGACCTTACTGTAATTGCATTGATAGACCCTGGATCTACACATTCATATATTTGTGATACCATGATTAGAGATAGATATCTGAACACTAAGTCTACTGAGTTTGATGTGATAGTGATAAGTCCCTTAGGTCACAGTGTGATCGCGAATAGGGTTTCTAGAGATTGTCCTGTCAGAATACAGGAGTATGAATTTCCAGGTGATTTGATGGAGTTGTCATTCCATAACTTCGATGTAATTTTGGGCATGGATTAGTTATCCAGATACCGGGTTATAATTGACTGTATTCTAAAGCGAGTGACGGTTAGGACAGCAAATGGTGCAGAGGTATTAATGGTGGGCGATAGAAGGGATTATGTCTCTAATGTTATTTCGACCATTACTACTCTGAAATTGATTAGAAAGGGGTGTGAAGCCTATTTAGCACATGTGGTGGATTCACGGAAGGTTGATTTCAGTCTACAGAATATACCTACCGTATGTGATTTTTCAGATGTATTTCCAGAAGAACTTCCTGATCTACCACCGGTGAGAGAGGTGGAATTTGTAATTGATGTGATACCGGGAACTGCACCAGTATCAATTGCTCCATACAGAATGGCACTTGCAGAATTAAAAGAGCTGAAGTTGCAGTTGCAAGAGTTATTAGATAAGGGATTCATTCGACCTAGTGTTTCCCCGTGGGGAGCACCGGTACTATTTGTGAAGAAGAAAGATGGGTCGATGAGATTGTGTATTGATTACAGGCAACTGAATAAGCTCACAATCAAGAATAAATATCCGTTGCCTAGGATCGATGACTTGTTTGATCAGTTGAGAGGAGCTACTGTCTTCTCGAAGATTGATCTCAGATCAGGATATCACCAGTTAAGGGTGAAAGATTCTGATATTCAGAAAATAGCTTTCCGGACATGGTACGGACACTATGAATTTGTGGTGATGCCATTTGAGTTGACTAATGCACCAGCAGCCTTTATGGATCTGATGAACTGTATCTTCCGTCCGTATCTGGATCTTTGTGTTGTAGTATTCATCGATGATATTCTGATATACTCTCAGACTGCAGCAGAACATGATCGGCATCTCCGAATAGTGTTACAGATTCTAAGAGAAAAGAAGTTGTATGCCAAGCTCAGCAAATGTGAATTCTGGCTAAATGAAATTGTTTTTCTGGGACATATAATATCGGCAGATGGTATTAAAGCAGATCCCAAGAAAATTGAAGTAGTTATGGAGTGGAAGCCTCCTAGAAATGTTTCTGAGATCCGGAGTTTTCTGGGTTTGGCCGGATACTACAGACGGTTTGTAAAGGAGTTTTCATCCATAGCTACTCCTCTGACTAAACTGCTGCACAAGAATGTCAGGTTCGAATGGAATGAGAAATGCCAGGCGGCTTTTGAGAAATTGAAAGCGATGTTGGTTGAAGCACCAATTCTTGTACATCCAGTATCAGGAAAAGACTTTGTGGTTTACAGCGATACTTCACACAATGGCCTGGGATGTATATTGATGCAGGATAGGAAGGTAGTTGCATATGCTTCCAGACAGCTGAAAACGCATGAACAGAATTATCCGACGCATGATCTGGAACTTGCAGCCATAGTGTTTGCTATGAAAATATGGCGGCATTATCTGTATGGATAGAAATGCTATATTTACACTGATCACAAGAGTCTTAAGTATCTGCCTACCCAGAAAGAACTTAATTTGAGGCAGAGGCGATGGATGGAGTTGATTAAAGATTATGATTGTGTGATTGACTACCATCCAGGGAAAGTGAATGTTGTCGCTGATGCTCTGAGCAGGAAATCTCTGTATGCAGTGAGAGCTATGAATGCTCAATTGAGACTGACATCAGATGATGTTATCCTGGCTGAGTTGAAACTCAAGCCAAATTTGATTAAGCAGATACAGGATCAACAACAACAGGATGAGAAACTTTTAGCCATCCGTGGTCAAGTCCAAGAGGGGAAGCAGACTGACTTTGTAATCAAGGATAATGGTATTCTGTACTTCGAGGACAAAGTTTGTGTTCCGAATGATGATGAGTTGAGAAAGACCATTCTGACAGAGGCACACAGTAGTTCGTATTCGATGCACCCTGGTAGTACGAAAATGTATCGAGATATGAGGACTCAGTATTGGTGGTCAGGTTTGAAAAGAGATGTGATTGAATTTGTGAACAGATGTATGACATGTCAGCGGGTAAAAGCGGAACACCAGGTTCCATCAGGTTTGCTACAGCCAATATTCATACTTGAATGGAAATGGGACCGCATTATAATGGATTTCGTTACCGGATTACCCCTTACGCGAAGCAAGCAGGATTCGATTTGGGTAATCGTGGATCGACTGACAAAATCAGCACACTTCCTACCTGTCAGAACGGGTTATTCTCTGGACAAGTTAGCAGAGCTGTATATCAAAGAGATCGTTCGACTACATGGTATACCAGTTTCGATAATTTCTGACAGAGATCCGAGGTTTACATCCAGATTCTGAAAGAAATTTCATGAAGCTTTGGGTACACGATTGAACTTCAGTACAACTTTCCATCCGCAGACAGATGGGCAATTAGAGCGAGTCATTCAGGTGCTAGAAGATATGCTCAGGAGTTGTATCATCGATTTTGAAGGGAGTTGGGTTGATCATCTTCCATTGATTGAATTTGCATATAACAACAGTTTTCAGACGAGCATAGGTATGGTACCGTATGAGGCACTGTATGGCAGAAAATGCAGGACACCCTTGTGTTGGACAAAGTTGGGTGAAGACAAGTTGGTTGGACCTGATGTGATTAGACAGACGGAAGAGAAAGTTAAAATTATAAAAAACAGATTGAAAGCTGCTTCCGATCATCAGAAATCGAATGCGGATCTGAAACGAAGAGACATTGAGTATGTAGTCGGAGACAGGGTATTTTTGAAAGTATTGCCATGGAAGAAGATACCGAGATTCGGAAAGAAAGAGAAGTTGAGTCCAAGGTTTATTGGTCCATACGAGATCATTGAACGTGTGGGATCAGTAGCTTATCGACTGGCTTTACCTTTGGAACTGGAAAAGATCCATGATGTATTTCATGTATCCATATTGAGACGATACAGATCTGACCCGTCGCACAGAGTTTAGACTGAAGCCATTGAGATCCAACCTGATCTGACATATGAGGAAGAACCAGTAGAGATTCTGGACAGAGAGGTAAAAGAACTCCGGAATAAGAAAATACCGCTAGTGAAGATACTCTGGAGGAACCATAATGTGGAAGAAGCTACATGGGAGAGCGAAAAAGTGATGCGACATCAATATCCACAACTATTTGAATGAGGTAAATTTCACGGACGAAATTTCTTAAGGGGGGAAGAATTGTAACAACCCTAGTTTTTCATAATTATGAAAAGTATTATTATTAATTATTATTAAGCATGCAGAAGTTAAGTATGTGATTTAAAGTGGTGGAAAGTATATATATTCAGTATATTGTTGAAAAACGAATAGTGATTTTAACCGAGTTAAATCCCATTAGAGATATTATTTTCAGTGTGCATTTGGATGATAATGGGTTTAATTGACTATTGGTGAAGTCGATTTGGTAATTGGATAGGTGTGGAATATTTTTTGGAATAATTATCGAGATGGGATGTGATTAATTGTAAATTGTTTGTCATTTGGTGATTTGTGGAAGTCAAGGGAGCAAATTGCAATTGTGAGATATATATATATTTATTTATTAAAAAAAAAAAAACATGACAAGCATTCACTTGTCCAAACAAAAAAACGAAAGTAAGGAAAAAAAATTAAGTCAAACAAGCAACAAGCTTGAAAACAATGCAAAACAGAGCAAAAGTTGGCGTGAAAGAGAGAAGAAATAGAGAGAGAAAGTGAGAGTTTTAGAGAGAGAAAGTGCTAGAAGAAGAAGAAGGAGAAGAAATGTGAAGTTGGTCAAGAAGAGTTTTGTGTAATGAATAGTATTTCAGCTTTGGTGATACCGTTTTCGTATTTTTCAGATTTTCCAGAATATTTCGGAATCGTTATATTATATTGTTTTTAGTTTATTTGAGCTATATTGATTATGATATGTTGTTTGAAATTGATTTTGGGATAATTTGGTATATATTGTTTATAATAAATTGATTTTGAATATATATATATATATTATTAGTGATTTAGATTACGTTTATTTGAAATATAATTTGGATCCGTAGTATGGTTTACGAAAAATATTTTGAATTGATTTTCGATATGTTTTGATTATAGTAATATTACGGAGAATATTATTAAAAGCAATTTCGTATATATTGGTTTGCGATTTGTTTTGAAAAGTGATTCAGGGCATTTGGATTTACTATGGATTTATGATATATAATTGCATGTGATTTTAAATGTGATTTGAAGCGATTTCTGAATTCAGAAATATTTTCGGAAACGATTTTGTAATTTGCTTGTATATGTATATTGATGCGGTTCGAATTCGGAAATGTGTATACTGATTTGGATATGATTTCAGAATTTAAATTGACGATTCTGTTCGGAATGAATTATATGATTTTCGAAAATTAATTTGGCTCTAATATATGTAAACATAGATATGGATATAGGAGATTGACATGTCAATTGGGTTCTCTGAGTAGTACTACGCCTATATGTTATTTTTGAGGTACCACCCTTTGCGGGTTGGGAAATCTGATCTGGGATATGCAGCGGGTCCTCCGTTGGTATCCAACTCTGTTCTGATATATCTGAGATACGCAGCGGGTCCTCCGTTGGTATCCATCTCTGTTCTGTATAGCCCGTAATCCAGTCCGAAAAGAATGTTTAGTATATCAGGAGCCTAAAATGGAAATAGAAATGAAATATTATTTGTTATATGATTTGATTTGGTATTAATAAATTTGATACGATATTTTATTCCGATTTCGGAAGATGTTGTTGATAATTGCTTTGATATGATATTTGTTATTAGTTTTTTCAAGGGATATATATATATATATATATATATATATATATATATATCTGAAATATTTGATTTAATTGTGCCCCATATGTTGGTTTTATATGTTATTTGCGTTATTGAGATATTATATTATGTTTATACAATTGGATTTTGGGTACACCCACTAAGCGTTATGCTTAGCGTGTTGAGTTTCTCACACGCAGGTAAGAGAGTTCAGGAAGCAGATAAGGCTGGAAAGAGTTGAGTCTGCAGTGATTGAGTCTTGAGTCACATCGCTCCCGCATTTTTGGTAGCCCACTATATCTTTAATGTTTTATATGTATTATATCGGCATGCATGGACAAGAATATTTTTGTAAATATTTGAAACGGTATTTAGTTTTTATGTATGTTTGTAAATATTTGTAATATTTGGGCCCATGAAATTTAATGCTTTTGGAGTTGAATATTTATAAGTATTTTGATATAATTTGTTTTGGTAAGTCACACCGGATATGGAAGGGTGCGCAATTTGATTTGAGATTTTAGAAGTGTGGATTTTATGAATTGTGAAAACAGATTTTGGAAAGTCAGAAAAACAGAGGAAACTCTGGCGAAATTTTCAGAAACTATTTTGGACTATTGATTTCGATTTATGTTTAAATATATGATTTTAAGTTTTCGATAGCATAATTTTAATGCTAACTGTATAAGAAGGTGCTTCCACTACTATTTTCAATTTTTTGTATCCGTATATATCTATATTCGGTAACACTTCTCAATTCGATCCGAACAAATTTGGGTAAGGGGGTGTTACAATTTTCACGCGTTGTATTCAATTTGAAAGGGTCGTGTATAAAGTGTAAACTAAAACCGACGAAAACTGCTCAAATTGCGGCTACACTTTTTTTTTCTCTCTCTCAACCACCCAACAACAAAAATCTAGAGTCATTTCATTTGTTACTTATTATTATTATTTTTCAATACAAAATTATGATACATAAATGTGCCCCGCCCACGCTTTTTATGCGTCTTTAAAACCAATCATTGAATCTACTTTGAATTGGTCAAATAAATCTCTACATATATATATATATATATATATATATATATATCACATGTTTCTGTCCTCCTCAAGCACAACAAGCTGCAACCCAACAAACTTTAAAGAATTATACAACCATAGGCCATGAAGAGTAGACTCATGGTCCTTTAGGCACAAGTGGCAAACGAGATATAAAGGAACATCACGATGAGCAAGATTAAAATTAGTAGGGATCCAATGCCGACAAGCTCTCCAAACAAATAACTTCACATTCTCTGACACCTTAAGATGCCAAGGGAATTTCCACCAAGATTTAGATGAATCCAAACCCGAAGAATAACTAGAAGAAAGTTGAGAAAGAGCAACATAGTAACCACTATGAACATAGTAGAAGCCAAACTTGTTATAATGCCAGGTAATCAAGTCTTCAATCATAGACCAAGAAAGAGGAATCCGAAGAATAGCATCGGCATCTTCCGTTAGAGTCCCCTAGTGTGTGTAAGGTTTCTTATAGTCATAGAAGTACTAATATGGTTGCTCATTCTCTTGCTCAGCTTACTTTTTCTTTTAGTTCTGAGACTATTTGGGTAACAGACTTTCCTCCTTGTGTGTAGAGTTTTGTTTAAGCTGATTTAACTGGTTTATAGTTCTTTTCTTCCATTGGAATAAAGTTTCATCTTTCAAAAAAAGAAAATTATACATATAAATCTATTTTATTGTAACTTTTTTTTTAATACTGATATTTAAAAACATCAAATCTTTATATTAAGAGAATTATAAAAGGTAAATTTAGATATTTTAAGTTTATTTTATTTTATATTAAACATAATTATAAAAATTACTTTTTTGTACTTTAAATATTTATATTAAGACTATTAATTTGGTTTGGATATCAAATAGAAATTAAGATATTTTATTTTGATGTTTATTATAGACATTATATAAATTCACAGCAATTAACAATCAAATTTACTAATGCATATTTATTACTTTTGAATCTTATAAGAGTTTTAACCGCATAATTAACTAAATAGTCGCCTAAGTAATTTTACAATAGATTATTTCTTTTGCACTAAATAGTCGCCTAAGTAATTTTACAATAGATTATTTCTTTTGCATAGCTAAACGTGATTATTTAAAAAGTACAGTAATACCAAATTACCTCTTAATAACTTTAAGGTCAAAAACTCTTTTCTTTTTTCCTTTCTATATTCACTTGCTTCAATCTCGAGAACACAAAACCTAATTTAGCCCTCCAGAAAATTTAAGACTGTTGAAACAATAGCACAAATATTTCAGATAAATAGTTTTGAGGCGTGTAATCACTTTCATTAAGGTCTTATTTACATCCACTTGCAAAGAGTTTGCTAATGAATTTTGTGTGTAAATTACCTTCAGAATACAACAAAACCAAATATGCAGTTAACAATAGTGAAATAATCCTACAAATACTCTTTTGAAAACTATATGATTGTAAAAAAAAGTTTGGATAATGTAGGAGAATAAAAAATGAAAGAAAAAAATATTGATTTAGGGAGTTGTTCTTATTTATAATGAACCACATAACAATTCATTTAGGTTACAACTCTTAATCATGATATTTTATAAAACGTCAATTTCAAGAGTCACATTTATAGCTCTGTATTATTATCTTTTAATTATTAACACATCTTTTATTAAAAAGACATAACTCTTTGAATCAAACCATACTACCGTATTTTTCCTCCAATCATATATAACCAAGGTTACAACTTATCAACATATCTCTTATATGGAGACAATGCATCTATTTCAAATTCTTACATTAAAATAATTATGTTTTACAATCTATCTACATACAACAAAACGTGGTTGTTTTTAGCTAATAATTAAAATAAAATAGAGAAAAGAAAGAGATCCTAATCGATGAATCTATTAAATACCACATGGTCCCTATATCCTCCAAAGCTTAGAGGATATCCTAATCCATACTTAACAATATCTAATTTATGATTTAATTACAATAAACCTTTTTTTTTTTTTGGTAATATAATAGATGGGTCCAATTGATCAAACTATTTCATAAATGAGCTGTTAGACACAATCTTAAAGCCAAGAATTCTTCTGTTGGGTATATTGACCAATTCAACTACTAAAATATCTTATTATTCAAGAAGATTTTAAAATTTTGGTAGATTTTAGTAGAGTCCATAAATTCTGTAGTCCGTCAAGTCTTACCATTATAGAAAAATTTATATTTAGATAGAGAGAGAGAGAAATTTTCAGGTTTTGAGATCCCATAAAAATATATTTTTTCTCATGTTTGGGATTAAAGGCGGAACCAGTATATTTTATTTAAACGGGTTGTAATAAAGAAAATATTAAATGACTAGAAAAATGAGAAAAACTTTATAATGTTTTCTATATTTTTTTAAATTCAAAATAACGGTTTTCTAACATTAGAGAACTACGTCTCTAATATTAAGTGTACGGTCCCAATTCTAATAATAAAGAAACGTAATTGTAAAATATAATCATGTCTGATATCCCGAATCTGATATATATATATATATATATATATATATATATATATATATATTCTGATTGTATTATTATAGATTTGTGGGGTAATTGTAATAACTTCTCATGTATATAGATATAATTCCACAAAAATCTGAGAATATTGATATAACAATAACATCCTCTTTGACCGGTTGACTAACCGTTGACCACAGTTAGTCACTAACGATCAAAGGGGGTGAAAATTTTCTTTTAGAAATTTTAAAAAAAATCTGAAAAAGAAGAAAGAAGAAGAAGAAGAAGAAGAAGAAGAAGAAGAAGAAGAGGAGGAGGAAGAAGAGGAGGAAGAAGAAAGAAGAGGAAGAAGAAAATAAAAAAAATCTGAAAAAAGAAGAAGAAGAAGAAGAAGAAGAAGAAGAGAGGAGGAAGAAGAAGAAAGAAGCGGAAGAGAAAAATAAAAAAAAATCTGAAAAAGAAGAAGAAGAAGAAGAAGAAGAGAGGAGGAATAAGAAGAAAGAAGAGGAAGAAGAAAAATAAAAAAAAATCTGAAAAGAAGAAGAAGAAGAATAATAAAAGTCGAAAAAAAAGAAGAAGAGAAGAAAGAAAAGAAGAAAAATAAAAAAAAAATTTGAAAAGAAGAAGAAGAAGAAAAATAAAAAAAATCCAAAAGAGAAGAAGAAGAAGAAGAAGAAGAAGATGGAGGAAAAAGAAAAAAAAATGATGAAAAAAGAAAAAAAAATTGGAAGAAGAAGAAGATCTCGGATGAACAAAAAAATTTGAAAAAAAAATTAATTTTTTTTTTTGCAATGGACCAGATGATCTAGTCCATTTTTTAAATTTTCTTTTTTTTTTTAAATTTTTTTTTGAAAGACGATTTTGCCCTTTTGATCGTTAGTGACTAACTGTGGTCAACAGTTAGTCAACCGGTCAAAGGGAAGTTATTGTTATTATCAATTATTCTTAAATTTTTGTGCAATTATACCTATATACACAGGGAGTTATTACAATTACCCCTAGATTTGTTCCAAAATTAAAAGAGAAAATGCAAGTTTTTTTTGTAGGCGTTGGCTTGGTTGCAAAAGAAGAAGAGATAGTAAGATGCGTGATCGATGTGGTCTCACTATTTTCACGCGTTGTATTCAATTTGAAAGGGTCGGGTATGAAGTGGAAACTAAACCAACGAAAACTACTCAAATTGCGGCTCCTCACTTTTTTTATTATATTTTTTTTCTCAACCACCCAACAACAAAAATCTACATAGATCCTATATAATAAATCTCTAACTGGACGGTCCTTAAAAAGAAAAAAAATCCAATAATGAGTAAATAAGTGAGGGGACTTTGCCTCCAGGGGTATTAGCGCCGTGATATTGGGGTCGCTCTCAAGGGTCTAGAAAGTTTTTGGTATGGAGTTCGAATCCTATCGTTGCTATGCGAGTTTTTAACTTACCTTGTTCACTTACTATTAGGTCGGGAGGATAGGTCCGGGGGTTTTACTATCTCCACAAACAGACTTGGGACTTACGAGCCCAAGACGTGAATGGTCCAAAAGCGGTTTCCCTCGGATATCAAAAAAAAAAAAAAAAGTAAGGGGACTTTTGTATTTTTCTTAAGAAACATTGTATCCAAAAACAGTTGGTGATTCCAATCTGAAAACTCCAGTCGAAAATTGAAAAACAACAAAAAAAGCGTCAAAATTTCTTCTTTTTCTAGAAACATCAAAGGTGTTTTTGGATACAAAGAATACAATTCACTTTTTTTTTTTTTTTTAAATTATAATAAAGTATCTGACTTTTATATATTGTTTTTACATCATCAATCAAACATCACTTATAAATATCCTCACCAACTAAGAATTAAAAATCTCGTCACATGCATGCATGTATAATCAATAAATTAATCAACTTTTTTATTTATTTAAAAAAATATAAAAATTAATACAAATTATCTATACGAGCTACCCGTGTTAATAGAACTGACGTACCATATTATCTATATATAAGTTCATTAAATCTTGTTCACTTATGACATATTTTAGAAAAGTAAGATAAGGGTGATTTTAAAATTTAACTTCATACATAAATATATTGGTTATAAAATTTTATGAATATTGTGATATTTTTATCGGATCCGATTGAACTATTATATTTATATGATCCGATTGAACTATTTTTCACTTAAATTGATACGTATATGAAACGCAATATATAAATATATAAAAAATAAATAAAATTAGTTATGTGCATACATGTAAGTATAAAAGTAAGTAAGAATTTAATTAATTAAATTATATATAAATCTCGTGAGGAAAAAATTTAATGGAAAAACTTTAATTTAGTTCCTAATGTTAGATAAAACATCACTTTTTTATTTATCTTTTCTTTTTTGATTCGTATGGTCCCCCACATCTCCTAAACAGATCAAATTGATCATTTGATCAACTATTTGACGGTCAACCATTACTATTTGACAGTTTTTTTCTTAAAAAATTAATAGAATTACAATTTTACCTTTTAATTAAAATATAATAAAAATAATATTAAATTAAATTATAAAAATTTAAACATATAAAACCTAAATACTCAAATTAAATTATGTTATTCGAAAAATTAATATTTAAAAAAATAAAAAATTTAAAAATTGCTAAAAAATTAAATTTTATTCTTTAATTTTTTTAAATGTTAATTTTTCTAATAAAATAACTTAATTTGAATTTTTTTTAACAATTTTTATATGTTTAAGTTTTTGTAATTTAATTTAATATTATTTTATTAATTTTTTATATTTAATTATTTTAATTATAAAATAAAATTATAATTCTATTAATTGAATTTTTTAAGATTAAATAATTTTGTGATGATTGATCATAAAAAAGTTGGTTAAAAAAATTGATTTAATCTATTTAAAAAATATCATGAATCATATAAACTAAAAATAAAAATATAAATAAAAAGTTAATATTTTATTAAAAAATAGAGAATAAATTAAAGTAACTCCAAATTAAATAACCATTTTAAGGGAAGACTCACACCTGAGCGTTCGATTCACATCATCACTGGTTTCATCATTCATTCTTTGTCTCATTCTCTCTCTGTCTCTCGAGAAGTAAACTATAAAATAGTAACAACGTGGAACATCATGGTTTGAAGATTCATGGTCGTCTTCTTTTTCTAACTTAACTTTCTTATTTAACTTATCATTGACTTCCCTTTTCTTTTAGCAAATTGTATTGAAAGTGCTATAAATATACCGAAAAATTATAATTAAATTGTATTTTTTTAAAAAAAATATTATAATTAATGATTATAATTAACAATTAACAGATAGTCAAAAGGATAATAAAATTATACTTTTAAAATTTTTTAAAAATTAATAAAATTAAAAAATCTTTTAATAAATTTTCACCGTCAATTAAGATTAATGCATATTAAAAGAAAAAAAAAAAGTGGAGATTAGATTTTATCTTCATGGATTCATGGATGGAGATCTAGTAAGTATTCCAGATCTTTACCTCCCAACATCTAATTTCCATGGTCAATTTCCAACAGTAAAGCGACATTCAACTTCCATGGTCGATCTACAACACCAAGCGATCACTTGGACACCCACCATCAACCATTACTCATACTAAAGAATAAAAAAAAAAAAAAAAATTGAAATGGGAGCAAATCTGCTCCATCTAACGGAAGGTTGCTCCATTTGCGATGGAGTGATGGAGCTTGGAGCAAAAACCAATGCAAAATTATTTTAATTTTTTTATACAAATTTTTTTTTAGATCTCTTCTTTTTTTAAAAAAACTAATAATTGTTTTGTTAAAAATTTGTATTCATTTTAAAAAAATATTATTTTTTCCATTTTTATTGATTTATTGTTATAACATTTAATTAAAAAATAAATTATTATAATAAATAAGACATTTCCTACTCTTTATTATGACACTTAGGAGTAATTTAGACATTTTATTACTCTTTATTATAACACTTAGGGGTAATTTAGACATTTTTTACTCTTTAAACAGTTTTGACCATTTCTTCATCATTGCAATTTCTCCCTTTTTTTTTTTTTTACTAATTAATTTTAATTTTCTGGGTTTAAACTAAGATTTGAAAATTTAATCATCTGGAAGTAACTAAACAGTGTGAGAGAGAGAGAGAGAGAGGAAAAAAAAAAAAAAAAAAAAGGTCAGTTAGTGTGTCTTAATGATGAAGAAATGGTCAGCATTGGACTTTAAGTAGTTTGAAACCTTATTTTTATTCCTATGACCGAAGACCAGTCTTCACGAAGAAAATCGACCACTTTTTCTTCTTAGTCAAACTTCTCTCTCTCTCTCTCTCTCTCTCTCTCTCTCTCTCTGTCGATTTCCTTATATTTTCTTCATTCAAAAAAAGAATCATGCATCTCCCTCCATAAATCCCAAACCCATCTCCTCTCTCTTTTCCTCACACAATTTCATCATCATCTTCATCTCTTGTTGTTGTTGTTATTGTTGTTCATTCAAACCCCGGCCACTTGAAGATTCACTCAAAGAAAAAGAAAAAAAAAAAACCCAGTTCATGGTTTTGATATATAACTTTCTATAGTTAATTTCAGATTCTCTTTCAAATTGATCAGAGTCTGTGTATTCAATGGAGAACATGGGAGATTGGGAGCAGAACAACCTGATAAGAGAGTTGACACAAGGTAGGGAGCTGGCCAGGCAGCTCCAAATCCACTTAAACTTGCCTGCTGCTACAAGTAATTCTTCCTCATCGCAGGAAATTACTCGAGAAATGTTGGTTCAAGAGATCGTGTCTTCCTACGAGAAGGCGCTTTCGATGCTGGTGGGCGCTGTTGATCAGCCTGCAGCACCGCAGCTGCAGCCGCCCACGTCCGGGGGAGGTCCTGGAATCGAATCGCCACCTCTCAGTGCAAGTCCCCGCAGTGATCAGGACTCTGACCGTGATCAAGAGCTCAAAGATGGCTCTAAGAAGAGGTATATATATCTAACGTCTGGATTTGAATAAAATTCGAACGTTAACTTTCAACTGTCAAATGTATTTAACGGATTAGATTTGTTCATTACTTACCCGAGCTTATATGGTTATATTTTGTTTTCAATTTTTGTGTTGCAGAAAGGCAACTCCAAGGTGGACAGACCGAGTGAGACTTAGTCCAGGAACAGGTTTGGAAGGGACGCTTGATGATGGCTTTAGCTGGAGAAAGTATGGACAGAAAGACATTCTTGGAGCCACGTATCCAAGGTATATATACATACACACACACACACATATATATATATATATATGTATATATATATATATATATATATATATTAAGAGTTAGCAATAATTTGATCAACCAAATTACTATTTTGATTGATCATCATTTGCAAAGGAAAACCCTAATTTTGACCATATCCTAAACTAGAAAATCAGATCTTATAATTGGTTATACCATTCATGATTGCATCTCAAACATAATAGTAAGATAGTTTGCACCATTTATGTATGTAAACATTAATCGTTATACATATATGATATTCTTTTTATGATAAAAATGATTATGAATATATAAACATTAATCATTATACATATATAAGAAATTTTATCAGCTGAACTAGTAACACGTGCATAAATTTATAATACATTAGTACTTATTCAAGAAGAAAGAAAAACAAAGAAACTCTTACCAATATCAAAAGTTTTGGTTAATATATATATACATATAAATGGGATTTGAAACTAATGGTGCATAAATTGGCCATCTGTCTTCAAATGAAAAGTTGTTGCTTGTTATTGGCCATCATTCTTTTTTATTTTTATTTTTGTTGCATGAACAGCTTTCTCCATGATAATGATGTTCTTGTTCGGTCCTCGCAGAGGCTATTACAGGTGCACTCATCGACACGTTCAAGGTTGTTTGGCCACAAAACAAGTCCAGAGATCTGATGAAGATCCAATGATCTTCGAAATTACCTATCGTGGAAGGCACACTTGTACTCAAGCCTCTAAAACAACAACAACAAACCCTCACTTTTTAACTCCACCACCTGAAACTCATCATCAAGAACCATTAAACATGAGTACCTTATTAGACTACCACCCCCAACAACACAACTACCAGCAGCTGCAACAAAACCCCCAAGAAGCGCTTTTGAATCTCAGAAAAAGCCTTCAAGTTGTAACACAAGACTTGGAGATCCACCACCATCAGGAATCACCGCTAATTACTCCTCCATTTCACTTGGGATCAACTTCAAACACTAGTGGAAAAAACCCTGAACATCATCATCAAAACCAAGTCTTTTCTCCTTCTGTGATGAGTAATATTGTCAACAACAACAACACTACTTTCACCTCAGGATCAAGTAGTTTTATGTCTCCAGCAACAACTTCCGGGACCAACTACTTCTCTGTGACGTCTCCAAGTGGGATCATAACCCGCTTCCAAGGCGGCAGCAGCAGCAGCAACAACAACCAGAATATTCAAAGCTCAGACCAGTCATCAGAGCTCTATGACATCATCATCTCCGCCGCAGCTTCCGCCACCAACTCCCCCACTGTCGGTGTGGATTTCCCGTTTGGTAACGGTGAATTTGATCCAAACTTCACTTTTGACAACTTGGGATTCTTTTCCTCATTCCATCCATTCGAAAAATAATTAGTGAAGTGAAAATCAAGTATGTATAAGGGCATACTTGCACTGATTAGGCCTTTTTAGCTAATTTGAGATGGAAAAAATTGGAGAATTTTGATACGTGTAGTATATGTTATTGATAACGTAACAAGTTTCTATGTTTTAATCTTATTTAGTGTATTGAATTATTATTATTTGTTTTTTTTTTTTTTGCTTCAAAGGAAATTAATCCATTGCTTTCAAGCCTAATTTGTAATTGTTGTCAATTTTCAATCATAAAGTGGTCTAATTTAAGACACAAAACTAATTAATTTGTTCATCTATTACATGATCACATCTATATTAATCTATTTGTTGAGGTATTAATTTGGTTGTTTAAAGAAAAGTTTCCAAGTGTTACATGAGCTTCGTTAAATATATATCGCTATTACAATGTTGACTTTTGTAACTATCACCGATAATAATATGAGTTTTTACAGTACTTCAACTGAATTTTGGATAAAAATACCTTTACTTTTCATCCAAGACAAGCATCTTTCATTCAAAACAAAAATAAAAAAACTGAAGAGAAAGAAAGTACTAGATCTAAAAACTAAAATGAAAAAAAGATGTTAGGATGTGAAGTCTGAACTATAGCCAATTTTGCATCAGGGGCACATGAACTCGTGAGTAAGAGCCACGAGCAAAGGTCGCAAAAAATCGAAAGAAGCTCGCAATCTGGCACTGCAACCAATTGTTACACCACAGGTCGCGACAGAGCCATCTGATTTGTATAGGATTCAGTTTAGGATTCACAAACTGATCAGTTTAGGAAGTTTTTATTTAGGTCATTTTGCCCTAACTTTTAAATATAAATACTCATGTAATATGAAAGTTTTGTGGGGGAGAAAATAGGAAGACATAAGTAAGAAATAGAGAGTGCAAAAGCAATAACACACATAGAGAAGAAAAATAGGTACGACGTTTTTCGTGTGTATTCTTATAATCGTTTATTTCATAGTTGATTGAATGCTAGTGCGCTCTGTGGACGTAGAATCAACTTATTGTCAAACCACTTAAAATTCTTGTATTCTTATTTTATTAATCATACTTATTTTTTGTGTGTGCTTCATCTTTGTGTTAGTTTGCATCTAGGTATTTCTATATTGAGTCAATTATCCTAATCCAACAGAAGAGAGGAAAAATAAATTTGAAAACCAAAACAAAATGAAGGGAGACGACTCAAACCTAAAAATAAAAAAAGAAAATATAAACAAGAAAAATAAATCTAAATAACAAAAATGAAAATAAATTTCAATTTTATCGAGACTTATTGAGTCTCTTGGCTTTGACCCAGACAAGTCTTGGCCACTGTTGAGACAATTGTCGAGTCTTTATTTTCAAGTTCTTTTTATTTTTATTTATAGATTTGTTTTATTGATTAAATCATTAAGTTTTCAATTAGTTAATGGTTAATCAATACTGACTTAGGAAATCCTTATACTATAAGTTACTTGAGATTGTAATAAACTTAGGAGTATTAGTACAATTAACTCTTTTTCTAAACGGAACATAATTTGAATCCACCGAATTATCTAACTTCCGATAACATTTCTACTGTCGGAATTAAATTATTGTATAATATAAAATTAAAAGTAAATAACTCCTACTTCCCCTGAGATTTACTCAATTACAGGCGGAGTCAACTTTTGGGTTTATTGACAAAAACCTTCCCTTTCATTAGTCAACTTTAGTCAAACTTAATATGCTTAGGGGTATTTTCATCTTTTCACGCTCTTAAAATTTTATTTTATTAAATAAAAATTTAAAAATATTAAAAAAATCTCATCCCTTCATCTTTGATATGATGGACGGTTATGATTTATTTAAAAAATATTTTTTAAAAATAAAAATTATAAAAAAAAAATTCAGATTTGATCTCCATCCAATCTGGAGATTGGATTTCCACCAAGACAAAAAAAAATAAATTTGCTAAAGATCCAGCCATCCAGTGCGACAAACCCAAAAGAGTTTGTCAAAGAACCCACAAGGTTCGTCTTCGAAGACGAATCTAGATTTCTGGGTTCGTCAACGAAGACGAACCTAAAAATTGGGTTTGTCTTCGAAGACGACACAACAAGAAAATAGCACATCCACTACGGGCACTGAACCCGTATGAATCTAATAGTAGTGGAAAACACGAATATTGACTACGGACAGCGCTCGTAGTCATTGCCGTAGTAAATAATTTTTTTTTTGTCTATAATGGGCAATGCCCGTAGTCAAAAACCTTTTTACTATAGGCTTTGCCCGTTTTAAATACTTTACGTGCTACGGGCAAAGTCCATAGTAGATAATCTGTAACACCCCCTGACCCGAACCGACTGGATCGACCCAAGGAGCGCTACCGGGTTTTCAAAATTTTACTTAATTCACTTTATAAATTTCAAACCAGTGAAAGTCATATAACTTATAGTTTAAAAATATTTTTCTAGTGAGCCCATCAAAACTTTATTTTTAAAAAATTTCGGCAGAGTTTCCTCTATTTTTCTGATTTCCCAAAACCTGTTTTCAATAAAACAAATATAATACAATATACTTTCAACACTTCTATTTCCACATTTCAAATCAATGCGCACTCTGCCGTTTTGTGCGACTTCCAAACAGTTTCAAATAAAACATATAGAATTAATATTCGCAAACATTTGAAAAGTATATAAATCATAAAACACTTGTTTACAAAACATATATATACATGTCGAATTACAGATTTCTGTATATGCATGCTTGACTAAATACAATATACAATTTAAAATTCAATCATAACTACTCAAAAGAATTGTGACTCTGGATCTTCAATCTGCTGATACTTCTTCTCTATGCTTTGTTTCCCCCCTGTGTCTCTGATACATGCGCGTGATAAAATCTACGCGCTAAGCAATAATGCCTAGTGGGTGTACACTTAACTCAAGTCTCAAAATCAAGAATCATTTCATAATAAAAATATACCAATAGTATCGAATATAAATCATTTACAGAAATAAAACTAATGAAATCAATTCAATATAAATTACTTAATATAATAAATACTCCATGCAAAACCAAATCATTAATTATTTTCTAATCATTTCTTTACGAATCATTCTCAATTCTGGCTCTCTAGAATACTCAACATACTTTCTGGACTGGAACTTGGGTCTAATCTCTGTAATATCAGTGTGACGTCCGGGGTTGCCTCGCAACAACAGTCACTAGTATCAGTGTGATTGTCCGAGATTGCCCCGCAGCAACAATCACTAGTATCCCTGTGATTGTCCAGGATTGCCCCGCAACAACAATCACTGATCTCAATGTGACGTCCGGGATTGCACCGCCACAACAGTCACAAGTAATAATGGTGCAGTATGACAGTAATAACCCAGCTGGTATACCAACTTCCTATATCAATTTCCTATGTCCAAGTATCCTAGGGCCGTTTTCCTCATATCATATATTCAATTTGTTTTCTTTTCATTTCAAACTAATTCAGGTTCATGTTCAAAACATTGTTCATACAATAATTAATTCGAAAACTCACTTCATAAACGAAATTCGATTCTATCAGAATGTTCTGAAAATTACAATCATATAAACACATATATAATAACGTAATTCACACAGTTATTGGTACCAAAATTATTTTCAACTCATAACAAATCAATTTCCATCAATTAACACTCTCAACGGATCCAAATCATAATCAAAATCATAAATCAAAATCATCAAAATCAAAATCACAAATCAAAATCATCAAAATCATTAAAATTAATCTATTCGAATTCCTGAAATTTGAAATCAATCAAATCCATTTGAAACGGAAAACTAAACTCAAATTAATTTCAATCAAATCCATTTGAATTTGAAAACTAAACTCAAAATAGTAGTGTACACCAACCTGGTTTCCGTTTTTCGCACAGTTTTTCTTCTGGATTTTTCTTTTTTCCTTTTTCTCTTTCTTTTTTCCTTTTCTTTCTCCTTCCTTTCTCCTTCCTTTCTTCTTCTTTCTTTTCTCTTCTTCTTCTCTTCTTCTTTTTCTTCTTCTCTTCCTCTTCTTCTTCTTCTTCTTTCTTCTTCTTTCTTTTCTTTCTCTTTCTTTTCTTTCTCTCTCGGTCTTCCTCTGTTTTCTCTTTTCTGGAGACTTCACGTCTCTATTTTTTTTTATAAAATTTTGGTCGTCGCGACCTGTGGTCGCGGTGACCAGGTCGCGTTGCTCTCTCGAGCAACTCCACCGCCTTCATCGCGATCACCCATCGCGGTACCCTGGTCGCGATGCTCACTGCTAGGATTTTCTCTTTTTCATCGCGAGCCAGTCATCGCGATCTGTGGTCGCGATGACCAGGTCGCGATACTTACTGCCCAAAATGTCATGTTTCGTCGCGAGCAGCTCATCGCGACCTGTGGTCGCGGTGAGGGGTTGCGATATATACTGCCCCAATTTTTCATTTCTTTTCCTTCATGCATCAGTTCTGGACCGTTTCATCTGGTCCACCTGGAAACCATAAAAATACACATACATTTAATTACATTTACACCCCTCACTCACAAATATTTTATATCCATATATTCCAGATTAATTATCCGAAATTTGGGATGTTACATAATCTGGTATATCTTATTTTAAATTAATTTTATTTATTATACAGTTCAGATTGGTTTCAATTCCCTAAACAACATTCTGCAATATTACATCATAGAATTTAAGAAATTATAAATAATATCATAATCAATAAAAACTAATATGCTTAAGTTGAATAATAATACCACATAATGTTATCATCCTTTTTTTTTTTTCCTAATATCCTCTTATATCAGCTTATTTTCACCACTTTCCATGGATTTTTCTCAAACTAATATCATAATTCGCGAACCCAGCTCACAAAATATTCTTCTGGGTTATAAATAATATCATAATTCGCGAACCCAGCTCTGGGTTTGTTGACGAACCCTTAATCTTCTGGGTTCTTCGAATCCGGTGGATCCATGGTGGATGATCCACCATGGATCTCCACCTTTCTCCCTTCCACTTTTTTTAAAAAAAATAAAGAAAAGAAATTCTTTTTTTAAGAAGAAAAAATCTCGACTGTCCATCTCAGATGAGATGGATGGTAAAGATCTAAAATATTTTTTTATTTAATAATTTTAAATATTATTTTAGGAATATTTTGATATTTTTAATGGTTAAACCTTGTTAACTGTTAAATCTAATGAAATTTGATTAACGGCAGGGGAGATCATTGTTAGTAAACGATAAAGTTGACTTCACTTATAATTGATAATACCTCAAGAGGTCAGGGTGTAATTGGCTTTAAAATTAATTTTTTTTAAAAAAAAAAAATTAGATAATACACGTGGTAAGAGTAGGAGGCTGGAGGTAGCAAGGTCTTGTTTACGCGGTAGACTTGGAAGTCAATGGAAAAAAAAAAAAAAAAAAAGCGACAGAGAGTTTAGCTACGCTGCTTCTTCCTCCAAGACGAAGACGACAGTTGACGACAAGGACACTATTGCAAAACCATTAATGGACATTGATTCAGTTTGTGGAAGCAATCCCGACCAGTTTGTAGACGACCAGTTACTATGGAACGACATGCTCGCTGACTCGTACGAGAACCGGGTTGATGATCATGCTCATGATTGCCATGATCATCATGATTATGATCTTCTGGGACGTCCATCGATGTGGTTCAATGGTAATTCAAGTGATTGCTGGTCTGCTGCTTCAGAGGCTCTGAGTCTGGACCCTGGTGGTCCTGGTGGTGCAGCATCGGAGGCTGTCAGTCTGACTCAAGAAGGAAGCACTGGTCACCTGAAGAGGAACCATGATTGTGATCATCATCATCATCATCATCATGTTGAAGAGCTTCACAGCCCGGTAACATTATCCATGATGCCAAGATATATTGAAGCTCTCCTTTTACATGTTTATTGAGTGTGAAAATTTGGAGATTGGTTTTTCGAACTATTCATATTTAATTGTTCACATGCACCTTTTTGAATGGTTAATTTATCCGGAAAAGAAAGCGGGTAGGAACTTTCGCATTTAGAGTTCTTCTTTAGTCAATGAGTTGCAGGATTAGTTGTTCAGATCGTAAGACCAGTTATTTTGACCTAGCTCGTAGATTGACCTGAAATTTTGATTAACTAGCTCGTAGATTGACCTGAAATTTTGATTATGATACATGCAAAATAAGTCTTATTGTTTAGAAAATAGAAATTTCCTTTTGTTTTTCATGTTTTTTCTGCTTGCTTTGTACCTAATCATTTCTAACAACTCGAATATGTGTACTACTTTTAGAATCGTTTCATATCACATATCAAATGTTAGAGGGTCAGAACTTTCAGATATATTGTCTTTCAAATGATAAGTTATTCAGATCGCGAGATTAGTTGTTTTGACCTAACTTATAGGTCTGGATGAAAAAAACTATGCAAATGATCCAGACCTGAAAGTTTTTATCATGATACAATGTAAAATAATTTGTTTGTTTGCAGAAGGAGATCATGGACAATCCAATCAAACAACTTTCGAGTTGCGAAATTCATTTGTTGCCATCAGAAGCGAGCCATGATGATGGGGAAGATGTGATGTCAGTGGAGGAGAGTGATGGGGATGAGGTTCAATCTGAATCAACAGTCCATTTTCAGGATCCTGAACTTGGCATGAAGTTTCCATCAGAAGAGGAAGCATACAAGTTCTACACAACTTATGCTAAAAAGATTGGTTTCAGAGTACGAAAAGGGAAGGTACAACGGTTGACGAATGGAGCCATCAGGAAACGGTACTTCTTTTGTTCGAGAGAGGGATTCAAATGCAAGAAGGATCAGTCCACCAAGGCAGCAGCAGCAGCAAAGTATCATAGGAAAGAGACCAGAACAGGTTGTGAGGCCATGGTCCAATTCACAATCGAAAAAAATGGCGATTGGGTGATCTCCCGGTTTAGTCCTGACCACAATCATGAGCTTGAAGGCAAGTCTAAGCCTCTCATTGCAGTCTCACCCATCAATGCCTTGGAGGATCATTTGATGAGTACCACTATGAAGAATATAGCTAGGACAGAGGCAGAGGCAGAGGCAGAGACGGAGGCAGAGGCAGGAGCTGCTGCAAATTCTGCAGAAATTCACGATAAGTACTGCTCTAGCTTCTTAGATGATGAGAAAACAAATTGCGTACAACTTGTAGATGGCCAGAGTTTAATTGATTACTTCAGACATATCCAACTGCACGATCCTTCGTTTTGTTCACGGTGCAAGTAAATGATAAAAACTGCCTCACCAATTTCTTTTGGACGGATGGAAGGTCGAAGTTAGACTATGATTGCTTTGGTGATGTTCTTGTTTTGGACACAACGTTGATTGATGCCTATAATATGGTTTTTGCAACATTTTTAGGAATCAATCATCATGGACAATATGTCTTGTTTGGAGGGGCTCTCTTGCTTGATAGCAGCATTGCCTCATTTGTGTGGTTGTTCAGGACTTTTATGGAAGTCATGGGCAGGCGTCAACCAAAGACGATATTTACTGATTTGTGTCAAGCAATGGAAGCTGCGATAGAGGTGGCGCTACCAGGGACGCAACATCTTCTTGGTACTTGGTATATCCTCCAAAATGCTACAAAACACCTTCCCAAAAATCACGGACAATCTGATTTTGACAGCCTCTTCAAGAAATGCATATGTGATTGTGAGTCAGAGGAAGAATTTGAGGCTGTGTGGGAATCTTTACTGGAGCAATGTGATGATCTATGGCTCAAGACTCTATACGCATTGAGGAGAAAATGGTCTCGTTTTTGCTCTGAGAGTATCTTCTCTGCTGGCTTACGCTCAATCCAAGGCCGTGAGAGTATTAGTGATTTTTTACACAAGTTGACAAGTGAGATCAAGAGTACTCCTTTGGATTTTGTTCTACATTACTTAAAAATAGCAGAGCAACAGCGTACAGAAGAACTAGATGAAGATTTCCGCAGCAATGAGAGTGCACCAAAAATAATTTTACGAAGCAGTGCAATGGAGAAGCAGGCAGCAAAGGTATATACTAGCACAATGTTTAGGCTTTTCCAAGAAGAGTTGCTTGGATGTCTGTCTCTTGTAATGGAGCAAATTTCAAGTGATGGGGTGAATTCTACATTCAAGTTAACTGAGGAATGTGGAACAAAGGTGAAAATTGTTGAATTCAATAGTTTGGAATCATGTGTCACATGTAGTTGTAAAAAATACGAATCAGTTGGCATCTTATGCGTCCACGCTCTAAAAGTACTGAACACGAAAAATATCTTTCGTATACCTCCTCAGTATATATTGAAGAGGTGGACAAAATCTGCAAAGGATGGGGTGGTGGTGGTGGATGGTGGGCACGAATCCGAAGGAGGAGAAGTTGCTGATGAGAGCATGAGGCATATGCACATGTACAAGAGTAAACTCATGCGCAAAGCATTAGATGTGATCGATAAAAGCTTATTATCAGTTGATCATCAGCAGCAGACTTGGATGATAGTTGAGGATTATCTGAACATGGCATTGAAAAGCGTTGAAGAGCTTTCGAAAACGAAAAATAGTAATAGTACAGGACATCATCCTCATCATCATAGCACAAGAGATGCTGCTGCTGATAATGCAATGAAAAGTCAGTTAAAGAGGAAACGCGAAAACGAAGCTGTGCCTGTGACAGTGAGACAGATTACAAGCAAGTCAAGTGATGGTGCCATTACTCAACACCATCCTCTCAAAGAAGGAACAAGAGGTAATTAGAAGTACTAAGACATCAAATTATCTAACTTCAATTTTTTTTTTTTTTTAATTCTCACTTGTTTGATTTTTCTGTTGCTAATAGGAGGAGATGATCCTCAAGGATCAAGACGGGCAATTAACCATTCAAATTGCATGGAAGAAAATTCCCAACAATCTGCTTTTAGATCTTCTAGACCTCCATTGCCTTCACAACCTACACCATTCCTCCAAGTTAGAGATCACGGCAAGTCTTCGGTTAGTGTCCAGGTAAAGAGCTATTAAGAAACAAAAATCTATATAACTTTAAATAAATTTGAGGCTCTTTTCTGTTCTGTTTTGATGATTGTACTTTATGTGTATGTTGGTGGCATGTATCAAGCAATGATCATGAGTTAAATGAGTAGTAAACTATGTAGTTGGTAGGGAAAAAATGATCAAAATTCTGTTTTTTGAAAACTTTTTTGTTGCTGATGATCTTGCATACACAAAAAACTGATGATTGTCCACCACAGGAATGTTGGAAGGAACGAGCAATGCGTGGTGTGGTGACGGATAAGAGGATGATCATGGTAGTAGTACTTTCTATACGCTACAATACGTTAAGTTCTTTCATTCCTTTTACGTCATTTGTGTTTAATCATATCGTTCGTTTGTGTATATATATGGCAAGACGCGTATACAGGTGAAGATGGAAGAGATGGAAAAGGAGTTAACGAGGATTAAAAACGAGCATCGTAAATTCGTTACATCTTTGAACAAACCACAGAGAAGTAAAACTCATCTTCCAGGAGAAAGTGACACTACTACATATTAGATGATGATGCTGTTCAAGTTTTCATTGAAAATTTCTTGAAATTTTTTAATGTGTCTACCTATATATCTTGATCTTAATTTGTGCAAACTACTTGAGGATGATATCAATAGGAATTATAGAAATGAAAGCCAAGCTATAGAACTATTTATACCATGCTTTGTGTATAAGTTTAACCTATTGAGTTGAGATACATCAAATCTCGGTTGCATATCTATTCACGTCTCTCTCTCTATTATTCGTGATTGTTTGGATATCTTTGTTATAGGGGTAACTATTCAAGTCATACTTATAATGTGTGATCTAAGCAGGTTTCGACGTACTCTTGAATCAGTCTTACTGTTGATTTAAAAAATATATTAATATTGAATTAAGGGACACATTTACTAATAAGGAATGAAAATCAAAAGAAACTAAGTTCTATTGAAAATGGAATAGGAAAGGGAACTTGATTTCGTAGGTGTGGTAGGGGAATCAAATTTCCTTTTCAATCTGAATTTAATTTCTGATTTGTACGTAAGGTTAACGTAATTTAATTTTCAACCGCCTTTAGTAAATGTTGAAATAAAATAAAAAATTAGAAATTAATTTTTTTTTCTTTTATTAGGATTCCTAATTAGTAAATACGTCATGAGTGAAAACTTAAAATAATATCAAAATTAGTTTTCCTTGGACAATTAGATGTAAACAGTAAACAATAGAGCCCAACATCTCTATATTGGGCAATAAATCATATACTTATATCTGATCACATCTTAAAAGACACAAGGTACAAGAGGAGGCCCAAGTACCCAACAAAGCCCAGAACCAACCTTATTGAAAGCCCACCTATCACAAACATTATTCAAGACTCCTTTTTTTTTTTTTTTTTTTTAGTAATTCAAATTTTAGAGTCAATGATTGATATACTTCTCAAATACACAATCACATAAATGTAAATATGAGGGGTTTATTTATAGTTGGGTCACCTTAACTTTCTTCAAATTTATTTAGATTTTTTAAAATTTAAAAGAATATATTCTCTATTCAAAATCTAATTCCATTTATAAACATTCCATTTGAGGCGGCGTTGTTCTCTTCGTTAGGACGTTTATGAAAAAGGACTAGCATCCTCTCCATCCTCTTGTCACCCTGGTTCTTCCTTACATAATCTTTTGAAACATGTGATTGGTCATTAATAAAGTAACCGTAATAAGTAATCACGTACCATCTCCATTTTCTGTTATGAATAAGATTATATTCTATTAAATTTTATTTTCTTCTCTATTAATATAACTTTCCCTTTTTATTTTGGGTATTACTAGTGTGACCACCACTCAATATGACTCGATAATAAGGGTGCTCATTCAGCATGATAATATCCTATATTTAAATTGTCATCACTGCAAATAGTATATCAAAAATAATAAAATACAAATAATACTAGTGTGATAAGTCTCTTTAGGGTTTAGTCTATGGAACTCACGATAAGCTACAATACAATAACAATTTAGCTATTTCTAGTTAACTACAGCATGCTACTATGTTTAGTAATATTAAGTATATATTCATATAGGTATTTAATTAACCCAAGATGTACCCATTTTATATATGTCTAAATCAGATTCTAGGTCAATTATTATTTGATGTCTATTTTTTTGTTACAGTTGAAAATTTTTTAAGATGATTTCAGAAGAAATATTAAGAACTTTTTGATATACATATATACATACACACACGCATTAAGAGAAGTTTCAGGAGATACAAATTTCACAATAATTAAGATACCCTATATATATATAGGGGCATGATCGGCAGCCCCTAAAAATTACACAAATTGTTACACAATTTATTGATCCTTAGATTACAATGAATTGAATGGTTGAGATGCACTCATACTTTTAATTGCAATCACATTAGTGTACTTTAAATAAATGTATTCTCTCTCCTGTCTTGTAATTAATAAACCATTTAATAATTATTTATCTCTTTTTTATCTCTTTGATTACTATTCTCTTTCATATTTATCACATTGTATGAATTTATATTCATAAATTCATTTTTCTTTCTTTTCTCTTCCAGGTAGTATTTTTTTTTTTTTCATACTTATCTTTCTTACTCCTATTTAGAGTAAATCCATCACCATAAATACAATTTTAATGTAGTTAACTCTTTTTTTTTCAAATACTCATCATAACTCGTTAGAAGAGCAATCATTATACCTTAATAAAAACATACAATATTTTATTTTTAAAATTAAAATTATAAATTTATAGAAATAAAAAAGGATAAAATATTTATTTATTTTTTCTTTTTTGAAAGAGAAAAATTCATTACTAACTTGTATGTTTAGGAAAGTTCTTACTTTTTAAAATTAAAAAATAGGCTTAGCTTAGCACTGATTTTAATTAAAATGGTGCTTTTATAGTTTTATTTTATTTAACCAAATTAAAAGTTGGTAAGAAAATAAGATGAGAATATAAAAATATGAGAAAAATGTTAAAAATGGGAGATAAGAAAGAGAAATAATTATTAAATATTTTATTAATTATGAGAGAGGAGAGAGAATAGAGTAAATGAGAGAGAAAAAACAGATGTATTTAAAATGTATTAAAGTGACTACAATTAAAAGTATGAGTACATCTCAACCATTCAATTTATTGAATCTAAAGGTCAATTAATTGTGTAACAATTTGTGTCATTTTTAGGGGCTGTCGATCCTGCCCCATATATATATATATATTGAGCTACTACAATTAATTTGGAATTTTTGGGAAGGGAAATATGACTCGAACTCACAACCACATAGTGTAAGTGTGAGGGGCATACTACTGGACCAACTTCATCTTGTCAAGATACCCTATATTTAAACTAGCTAATAGATGGGAAAAATGCATGAAATATACCTGTAAAATATTATCAATTTCATTTGCCAACAAACTGAAAACCGTTACTCTCAGAAGTTATATAAAAATTATAAATCTAAGTTTAAAAAACGAAAATAACCGAGATTAAGCACTATTAGTACAGTTTTAATAGTTTCGACAAGTATAAAGGAGAGTACTCTTCATACTTATTTTTATAAGAATAATGTGGACTTCAAATCTATCGTCACAAATAGTTAAGGTGTGACCATTTGAGTAGTCAATGAATATATATATATATATATATATATATATATATATATATATATATATATAGTGTATGATATATAGATACATAAATACATAATGTAGCTAGTGTTGCCTCTCGAATTTTTAGAGACACTAAGAATGTCTACTATTGGCTATAGATCAAGATGCACCTAAATTGTAGGGTAGAAATATTGATATTGGTTATTTATGTGATCTAATTAATTTCTAGTAGGCATTCATGATCCATAGTGCCCTAGTATATCTTTAGGGGAACAATAAGGCGAAATCAAAAAATTATATTTGAGGAATCAAAACAGTAAAATATAATATTTAGCAGAATCAAAGTAAAAAAATATAAATTAATATATATATAGTTATGGCCACGGTTTCAGAATCGGTGGTTTCGGTTCCATTTTTTTGCTAACCGGAACTGAGACCGTGGAGGTCTCAGTCCTGATTCCAGTTAGAACTGCGGTTCCTCCCCCGGTTTTTTGGAACCGAAACCAGCTGGAAAAATAAAAAAAATAAAAAATTATAAATAAATTAATAAAAACTTAAAAAAAATTAAAAGTGGGTACTGGGTTGAAATAAAATTACGATAATATAATAAAACTATAAAATTAAAAAGAAATTTAAATATATAAATAAGAAATTAGCGCTCGCACTTAATTTAAATTAAGATAAAATATGAGAGATATTTGTTTTTAAATTTTTTTTAATATATGGGATGAGATATATGAGAGATGATGTAGAGAATAATTATTTTAAACTTTAAAGAGATGAAGAAGGGTAATTTTGTAAAAATTGTATTTTTACAAAATTACCCTTTTCATCTCTTTAAAATAATTCTTCTCTACATCATCTCTCATATATCTCATCTCATATATATATATATATAAAATTAAAAAGTGGGTACTGGATTGCAATAAAATAACGATAAAATTGAAATAAAATTACTGATAATATCATAAAACTATAAAATTAAATAAATAAATAAGAAATTAGGGTTTGCACTTAATTTTACCTCAATTAAGCTGCCTACGTATCCTCTAGAAGGAATTAAAGCCCACTTAGTTCTTTTACCTATTATGTTCCGGAGGTGATCAATCGTCGCTTGTTCCTTCGGTTGCTGTTGTATCCTCGTTGGTGTCAAAAAAGTCATTGTCGTCGGACACCAAATCCAATTCCTGTTGCCGGTATAAGATTTTGGTCCAGTCGTTAATATAGACCTGGATCTGTATTGAAGTCAGGACTGAGCAATGCTCGTCTCTCGTCGAGAACATTGCCACCTGCACTAAATTCCTGTTCGACTGCCACGGTCGAGGCAGGAGTTCCAAAAATTTGTTTGGCAATGAGAGCCAAAACTGGAAAGTTAGTTTCGTGCTCCCTCCACTAATGTAGGATGTTAAAGTCTTATCTGTCCAAAAACTGAAAATAGGTGTTTATGTAAACATTAACCTCTGATACATAGGTTGATGAAGACGAAGAACTGCCATGCAGTGCCGCCCTTGATTTTTTGGTCAACACGCTTGGCCCTAACTTCCTTAATAAGGGAAAGCAAAAACTAGAATAACCACTAGTACTACTACTTCCGCTTGGTGAATATTAATGTTCAACGAGGGATCGTATACAGAACGGTATTCGTCATACATTGAATAAAATAATTGCCTAACATTATTATATAAAGCACTAATATCTACGTTCGCTATTCCTAAAGATTGATAATAAAGTGTAAAATATTCATATCAACTATCTAATTTACACCTAGGGTCAAAAACTGATGCAATAGTATAAATCACAGGAATTTCACTATAATAATTTAATCATTTATCTCTCATTACACAAACACATGCAGTTAGTTCCGGTACTTATGCACATTCATTAAGTGCACCTACAATATTAATGGCTTTACATAAAAATAAATGTTGAGTTGGGTAATATATACCGGATAAAGTTTTAGTTGCATCATGAAAAACTTTTAAAAGCATGCAAATTTGTGTACAAACATCCCAATAATGTTCATATAAATTAATGCTACTAACATTATGCTGTATAAGTCTAACTAATAATTCTCTATATGCATAACTTTCACAAAACAATTTATATGTGGAGTTCCAACGAGTTGGAACATCACGGGAAAATCTAATTGGATGTTTCCCGTTAGATTTACAATACCTAGCCCATTGTTTCATAGTGCTAGGATGTTTCCACAATAGTATAGGGCATCCCTAATTGGCGTAATCCATTCTTGAAGTGTTTGCAAACCATGTTGTACACATATATTTAAACATGGCAAACACATCTTTGATGAAAAAATCTGCCGCCAGAGTACGGTTGACACAATTGAATTAATTGTGAAACGACGGCAGTATTGTTTGCAGCATTATCAAAATCAATTGCAAAAGTTTTTCTTTTAATACAATATTCTTCAAAAATAATTTTCGTTAATTTATAAATATTATCGGCAGTATGTGTGTCGTCAAAAACTCTAAATGCAAGCATTCATTTTTACAACTCCCATGATTGGTCAACATAATGACAAGTGAGTTCTAAGTATGAATGTTTTTGCTAATGTTCGCTTCAGATATCGACACAAACAGACACACGACCCACATAATTTTGAAAATA
This sequence comes from Xanthoceras sorbifolium, assembly GCA_003430845.1. NCBI lineage: Eukaryota > Viridiplantae > Streptophyta > Magnoliopsida > Sapindales > Sapindaceae > Xanthoceras > Xanthoceras sorbifolium. Next base: position 27,198,014 of record CM010611.1, read on the forward strand.
TTTAACTAATGTTTTTTTTTCTTTTTTATAAATGTCACACATAGTACGTTTTAATGTAGTCCCAAGTACTCTACATGCAGCGGGATTTAATGTATTATGAAAATATTTTACAAAATCAGTTTTTTTTGTCAAAACTAAAAGGAAGATGTTCGGTCGTTACCATTCTTGCTAATTGTTCCCTATTATTTATATCACTATATTTAAATAAAGGATGGTTAGGAGATGTGTACCTGGGAATTTGATATTGTCCTCGGCTACGCTCAATCTGAGCTTTGACTGGATGCTTGTTATTGATGTGCTTCCAGTACGTCCCGTACCCTCCAGATTTGTTCCACTTAAATTCCTTGGAACAATAATTGCAAATCACCACAACTGCCCCCGATTCCTTATCCACTCTCCTCATATGAACTTTAAAAGGTTTAGATTTGTACTTTGCCAAATTTGGCGGCGGCATTTGTACGGTTTCACTTGGCGGGATTTGAGGAGAGGGAGCAACAACAAAGGGATGATAATACTGAGGAGTAAAATCAGGAGGAGTATCATTACCAAATATTACCTCCTCATTTTCTCTGGCTTATATGTATTGTACAAAATTTTCATCGTTGTAGTGGTAATATTCTGGGGCTGGGGCTGGGGCTGGGGCTGAGGCAGGGGCAGGGTGACTCAGTACTTCTTCAGCATTTAAATCCGGAATCTGCTTAATGTTTCTGCTGGAAACGGATTTTCGACCTCAGGAAACAGACTTTTTTGAGCTTGATGCCATTATAAATTTATAAAAATAAATAATAAAATTTAAATTGTAGTATTGAAAAACAAGAGCAAGATTGAGATAATGACTGAATTTGAATGAGAGAATTATAGAAAGATTGAGAGATTAGAGAATGAGAGAATGAGAGAAATATTGAGAGAACGAGAGAAATTGGTGTGAGAATAAAGTGAAGAGGAATGGGGTTTATATAGTTTTTTGGGTTGAGGAGAAAAATAATATTTTTTAAAATTTAAGGGGTCAAAATATAATTTTATAGGGACAATTTGTAATTTTCTATCATGGAGCCATTGGCCGGACGGCTAACGGCTCCATGGTCAGACTGCTGCCACTGGCAGCAGTTTGACATTTGGCCGTTGGCCTGAAAAGGCCAACGGCCAAATGTTTAAAATTAAAAAAAATTAATTTATTTTTTTTATAAAAAAAAAACCGAATAAGAACTGGAACAGCCCGAACCGGGCGGTTCCGATTCTTATTTTCAATCAACCGGAACTGGGACCTTAAATCCCGGTTTCGCTCTTCGGTTCTGAACCGACAATTCGGTCCGCCCGGTTCGAACCGAACCACTAAAAGTTTTTAATAAAACTAGATTTTCAAGAACCCTAGAAATTTCGAGAGAGAGAGACGAAATTGGAGAGAGAAGAGTTGAATCTCAACAATACCAATACATTATATAGCATGAATTACATGTGAGTTAGTTGGCCAGACTTCAACAGTAACTAACTTAACAGTAATATCATATTACTAAATACACTGTTGGATTATACTAAATACACCCACAGATGTTCACTTTACTCTTTGACGCTGATGATAATCTCTAAGACTTCCCCTCAAATGTAGCTGATTGAGATTAGCAAATTTGAACCTCAATTTGGAGATTTGATCAGCATTTGATACAACACCAATCTTGGCATCTGAACTTGAGATGTCACCACCAGTACTCCCCCTCAAATGCAGCTTAGCACAGTCAGTGATAAGTTTAGAACTCAGCAGGTGAAATCTAGAAATTGGTAAGGATTTGGTGAATATATCAGCTGTTTGAGCTGAAGTAGGAACATAACGAATTTCCAACCTCTTGGTAGCAATGAAATCATGAAGGAAATGAACGTCGATCTCAATATGTTTTGTGCGGGCATGAAACACCATATTGTGTGCAAGAGAGTTGGCACTCACATTGTCACACTAAAGGAAAGGAATGCCAACCAAAGGAAGCTGAATTTCAGCAAGAAGGGACTGTACCTATACAATGTCAGTGGCAGCCGTAGCAATAGAGTGATATTCTGCTTCAGTACTAGAACGAGCCACAACTTGCTATTTTTTTAGAGGACCAGCAAATTAAATTGCCTCCTAAGTACAAACAGTATCCTCCAGTAGATTTTCTATCATCCGGATTGCTAGCCCAATCCTCATTGGCAAAACCCTCCAAGGAAATAGATGAGGAAAGAGTGAAATACAAGCAATAAGAGAGAGTACCTTTAATATATCGAAGAACTCTCTTCATTGCCTGCCAAAAATTGGCTAAGCTTATTTACTGAGTAGGACAGGTCTGGTTTTGATAGAGTAAGATATTGTAAAGCGCCAACAGTGCTACGATATAAGGTACCATCAGAAAATGGAGAACCAACAGTAGCTGAAAGTTTGCAGGAAGGTGACAGTGGAGTGGAGCATGGCTTAGCATCAGCCATGTTGGACTTGACAAGAAGATCACGGGCATACTTTGTTTGAGACATGTCAAACCAGCAGCTGTGCGATGAACCTCAAAACCCAAGAAATAGTTCAAGGAGCCTAAGGATTTCAAAGAAAACTGCACATGGAGATCTTGAATAACCTTGGCAATCAACCTAGAATCACTACCAGTCACAAGAATATCACCCACATATAAGTACCAAAAGAACTGTGTAGTAGCCAAAATATGTCAGGCCAAAAATATAAGCGAAGATCCAGCCCAGAAGCCCAAAGTATATCTCAAAGACCAGGCCCAGAGCCAAAAATGGAAAGACATATATGTAGTACGACACATGTTCAGTATAAGATCTTCATGTAGTATGACACAGGGTCAGTATAAGATCTTCATGTAGTACGACACAGGTTCAGTATAAAATCTTCATAAAGTACGACATACACTCAGTGTAAAACCTTCATGTAGTACGACATACACTCAATGTAAAACCTTAATGTAGTACAACATGAACTCGATGCCCCATACAAACCAGGAAGCAATAAGGGAAATAACTCGGTGTCCACGCTTGGAAGAGCTCCTACGTCGCACGACATACTCATCTCAGGTCGACATCCAATCAGCATACCATACGACATACAATCATGATTGTCCAAATTGGCAAACGCACATGTCGTACGACATAGAATCTCTTTGGTTCTGAGGGAGATCAAATCATGATCTACTTTAAAGACGGTCCTACAAAACCATAATTACACTCTGTAACGGCCAGATCAAAAGGAGCATCCAGATACTTCCTTGGTGGAGGACAGCAAGGAGAGGTAATGATGAAATCCCTCAACGGGCAGAAGCATTATTCCCCTACAAAATGAAAGATAGTCTTCCGAAGATAGGGGGAGAACCGAAAAACTTAGATCCTAGAGCTATCAATATTCAAACAATATTCTCTGGCCATTGTTCATTATCTCCGATCACCCTTCGACCTTACATCTCCTTCGATCAAGGAGACCTCGATCGCCAAGATAAAAGGAAGTATTATTCACTCATCTCCATTTACGAGCATTACATACTTATTAGAATTCGCTAACTTGATCGTCGGAGTGACTTTGGCCGGCACAATGTGACCCATGCCAACGTGACAATGCGATCCGAGTCGTACGATCTCGTCAAACAATGTGACCCACATTTCGCATCAGCACCCGAAGCGACTTCACCCCATCTCAGCACCATGGCCCTTCATAAAGTGGGGGATGGACATAGTAGGAAAGATGCCAGTTGCTACCGGAGGAAAGGTCTACATGCTAGCCGTAACGGATTACTTCACAAAATGGGTCGAAGTCGAGTCATATGTAAGGATCAAAGACTCCGAGGTAAAAAGCTTCATTTGGAAGAATGTCATATGCCGCTACGGAGTCCCAAAAGAAATAGACACTAACAATGGCTTGCAATTCATATCATACGACTTCCAAGACTTTTGCGACCAGTGGAAGATCAAACTAAGCTACTCGAGCCCAAGATATCCTTAAGCCAACGGACAAGCAGAATCTACCAACAAAACAATCATGTCCACCCTCAAGAAGCGACTCGACCAATACAAAGGGAAATGGGCCGACGAGTTGCAAGGCGTGTTATGGTCCTACCGTACGACGGTCAGAACGTCAACAGGGGAGACACCATTTTCCCTAACCTACGGCTCGGAGGCTGTAATAGCAACTGAGGTTGATTACCCTTCCTACAGAATACGGCATGCAACCGAAGAGACAAACAACATAGAGTTACTAAACGAACTCGACACAATCGACGAGCGTTGCGACAAGGCCGCAATCAGATTGGCTGTATACCTGATGAACACTTAAATTTGTATAATAATAAAGGTTAAAACCATTATTTTATACTATTAGTGTCATCAAATTACCTAACTTATTTATAACTACACTTAATTGTTAAACTTTCTATTTTGATGCAGGTTCAGTGTAATGGGCATAACTTTGCACTCAAATATCCAATCACTACGTTCTTGATAGTGTTGGAAAGATAACTCATAGCCCTATAAGTTTGGTTTGTAAACTCTTATCAGATTTGGACTCCTTTGAAGACAAATATTGGATTATCTTGGGCTGGTTTGCATGGCCGCGTCAATTGGGCAGTCTTCACTATTTGGGCCATAACTCTCTCCAGAAAATTCCAAATATTATGAGTCTTATCATTCTAGAAAGATAAGAGAATTATCTACAACTTTGGTGTTTATCACGAGATCAAATTGTCAAAGGAACGGTGCCTAATTCGGTGGAAAAAGTCGGTGCATGTGTGGAAAACAACAAAGTTGACAACTTTACCTTACCAAATTCAATCAACTTGCATTAATTTATTCCTACCATTTTTGACTTGTTTGCCTCTCATTGTGTCTATAAATAGAGGCCTTGTATAAGCTTGAAGGCAGCTTGGGTTCCTTGCCAAGTTCACCTTACATTGTTGTATTGTTGAACTTTTGTGATAATCTAATTTCTCTCTTGCTCATTTTATTTCTTTTACTTATTTTCTTTCTTTTATCATGAGTAGCTAAATTCTCTTTTTGCTAAGGTGAAGGGTGAAGCTCTTGGTATGTGAATAAAGATTTATTTAACTCTTAATATGGTCTTAAAGTTTATATTCATTTGTGTAAATTTATCTACATGTTTTATATTACTTTTCTTATTGAATTGAATTTTCATCTCTTACTCTTATGTAAAGTGGGGATCTTGACTTGTTGTAGACAATTCTTGGCACAATGAATACTTGAATCCGTCTAGAACCGCATGGTTATACCTGCACCTCTGACCAAGGATTCTTGATTCATTGTAGACAAACAACACCATAAATACTCGAATCCGTCTAGAACCGCATGGTTATACCTGCATCTGGCAAAGGAATCTTGATTTATGGTAGTTGATTGGCACAATAAGTACTTGAACCCATTTAACATAAGGAGTATAGAGTACCCATTGTAATATAACTAAAAGAAAAGAAATATAACTTGATAGATGTGTAAAGAACTTAAATGGTCTAACTTCCGATTGGAACCTCCTTTATGTGTGGATTCCAATTGAGTGATAAAAATGAGTTAAATATAACTTAAACCATATACCAAGAGTGGAACCTCTAACCTTAGCATGTTTTAATTTAATTTGTTTCACCATTATACCTACCCTCATTTCAAAATATTTTATTTCCTATTATATTTTCCTTGTAGATTTTTGTTGGTTTTTGCAGGATCTAAATATTCTTCCTCGTGGATCGACCCCGGTCTCACCGGGTTAATTTATTACTTCGACACTCCTGCACTTGGGAGTAGAAATCCATTTTCTGGACGTGTCAATACCAACAAAGAGTCGCTCGACATTATAACAGGAACATTCGTCTCAAAGCATTCAATATTGGAGATTGGGTCCTTCGTCGAGTCTTCCAAAACACAAAGGAAAAAGAAGCAGGTAAACTCGGTCCTACGTGGGAGGGACCATACCAAATCACCAAAGTAGTTGGACATAGAGCCTACAAACTACGATGTACAGATGGCATGGAGATCGGCAACAGTTGGAATGCATGCCATCTAAAACAGTATCATTTCTAAAGTCTGAACTTTATATTTTTCAATTTTATAAACCTACGACATGGAACTCACTTAGGCATAAAACCAACGGCCAACCCTAATTATTTTATACAGGTCAGCATCGTTCAGCACTAAAAGTATTCTTTGATTCACGCCACACAACCTGCTTTCGAGATGCAATGTCGCACGACGACATTTACCAAAGTTAAAGTATGAAACTAAAAAGCTCCACACTCCAACTGGGGCAAGTGAATATCATAAGAGCAAAGACTGATCAACTCCACTACAATCAGTGGTTATACGACCTACATTCAAGGTCATGGACCATGACCTGCACTCAAGGTCACAAACACAATCAAAAGTCATACGACCTGCATTCAAGGTCATGAACCATGACCTGCACTCAAGGTCGCTAACAATCGATAGTCGCACGACCTGCATTCAAGGTCATAGACCACGACTTGCACTCAAGGTCGCTAACAATCTACGGTCGCACGACCTGCATTCAAGGTCAGAGACATTACCAGCACTAAAAGTCCCTACATCACAAACAGTGGTCGCACGACCGACATACAATTCCATGAGGAACGACCTGCATTCAAGGTAAACCTCAATCTAAAATACAACTATTCTGCAAACATTTATCGCACGACTATATAGAAAATTCAGATGCATCATATATTGAAAAAAGAAATATCGTTCGACAAAATATAAAAGCCTCCATAGGCCTAAAAACTTAAAATTCACAAGTTAAAAAATTACAACCCCTTATGGGGCAACGTCATCAAGTTCTCCAGTAAGCTGAACAGCCAAAGCTACAATAGCCGAACCTTCTGGAGGAGGAAGGACAGGCTCCTCACCTCCAGCCTTATCCTCTACATCTTTCACTTCGGCTTGCTCATCCGCTTTTTCTTCGTCATCAGAGTGTGTCAACTCCTCATGGTCGACGATCCACCTATCGACCTTCCACTCAGTCGCACGACCATCTCTATACTCCCTCATCAGGTCTGCACGGGTATTAATAACCGCATTGAGGACATTGTCCTCCGCTTTATCGTACAGAGAGTCGTAGTCCGTCTCCTTAGCCGTCAGCTTGGCTTCAAGTAAGTCGACACTCGACTTCAGCTTGTTCAGTTTAAAAGTCGCCTCAACCGCACGATTGAATGCCTCATGAGCTGTCTTCTTGGCCTCCAGGCTTGAGGTTTTTAGCTTCTCATTGTCAAGCTTCAGACTTTAGTTGCTCGACTTCAGCTCCCTCACCTTCTTAAGGGCAAGGCCAAGCTCTTCCTTTAAATGAACGTGAGACTGAAGAGCCTACAAAAATATCGAAACTAAACACTTAGAAAAGTTTAAAGTACACAAAAAAGGAAGATATCAGTCGTACAACTATACCTGGAAAAGGTGGCCAAGGCCCCAATCAGCAGCTTGAGAGATGCCCATCTCCTTCAAGCAATTTTTATCTTCGGGCAGAAGCAGTCGCTCGACTTGGGGAAGGATCGACCTGACGTCAGAATACGCAGAGGCATCCTGTAGGAAAACAAGGTCGACCGACGTGTCGGCTCCAGAAGCTGAATCCTCCCTCCTTCGCTTTTTCCTAGTTGAACCAATATCAATAGCGGCCTTAACTCGACTAGATGAAGGAGGTGGAGGAGTGGACTCTACATGGTCGCTCGACTGAGCCTTTTTCTTCCCCTTCCTTTTCTCCCTAAGCCTCCTCATAGCATCATCAACACCAAGAGCGGCAATTTCTCCAGCCATGATGTCAACTGCAAAGCGTCGCTCAACGTATGAGATTGGAGTAAAAAAGCTTGTGCCGTACAGTCGCTCGATACAATGTCTAACCCTGACAAACTCCACTAAGTTTTTGAAAGCTGGGTAGGGAGTACTTAGCTCGTTGATAACCGAGAATTTCCAGAGATGACTGGGCCGCAGGTTTTCTTTGGTCAGAATATTCTTCTAACTCCTCTCCTTGACGTCGTACGACAGTATCTTAGCTGTACGAGTCACACACGTCAAACCAACAACAGCTTGAAGTGCTCATGTATTCACTGCAATACAAGAAAACAAAAATTAGTAGAGTACATTAAAAAATATATATAAACGTTGAACGATGCGACGAAATTAATGACCCACCAGCCTTGGACCAGGTCGTACGAACAACCGTATCTCCTACAGGCCACTCGACAAGTAGACCCCTCGCGAAGAAATACCTATCCTTCCACGACCTGTCATTGTAGCAAATTGTAGCGACTCTTCTCTGTGTCGTGCTCCCTCATAGAGTATGTGTAGAATAGGTCAGGCAACTCAAAAACTATGCATTCCCTTATACTTAACAAGTCTAGCCCCAGCAAGATCCTCCAACTGTTGGGCATACGTTGCCCCGGGGTAAGCTCGAAGTGATCTAGTACCTTCCTCAGTAGTCCGACTACTGGTAACCTAAACCCAACCCGCTGGAAAGGAAGCTCGTAGAAACATGTCCACCCTGGGATATCCCAATCGGGTCTCTCCTCCTTGTAAGGCTCCCTCAGTGCAACACCATTAGGTATACCATAGCTATACCTGATGCGCATGATGTCTTCTTCCTTCAACACACTGGCTGGGTTAACCAGGAGTAAACCTAGCGGTCTGCTTGGTCCATTGGGATAAGGACCAACCACGTCACCTGGTAGCTCGACAAGGGGAATACCCATAAGTATATCTTCCATCACACGCGACATACCCTCAAGACTAGAGACTGTCACAGGGTCGTACGACGAAGCCACTGTCACTCCACCGCTTGCTGCCTCCGACTCTCCCCACGAGTCGTACGACAGATCTATAGTATCATCGTATCCTCGTACAGAAGTACTAGGAGGACTCTCATCACCTCAACTCGACATCAAAACTTACAAGTCGAACGATAGTAGCGGCAGTTAGTAGTTAAAACCTAAACCAAAGATCCTGCACGACCTAATACCAGTTCCCAAGACTATGCCTATAGAAGGTCGTGCGACCTAAATGTCTTGGCTACTGTCGTGCGACACAGACACTACAAACAGATTTTATATAAACCTAAGTTGTGTTTTTCGATCAAAAACAACATTTTTCAAGTTCTTCTCAAAAGTTATTCGAAAAACACAAAAAATACCTAGAAACCAAAGAGTGCAACTATGAGAAGTCAAAACATAGCAAGAATAGAGAAAACTTACCAATAAAGCAAAAACGACCACTGCTTCCCGGAATACGCTTGAAAAAGGTAAAAACTGAGTAACAAACGCTGGAAAGAGCTTGCACAGGCGACTAGTTTCCAGAGAGAGAAAGAAAAAGAGAGAGAAAGCAAAAATTGAAAATGGAAGAGAAAGAGAAAGGGCGACAATAAAAGGGAAAGCATGAGCTGACGTGTCAGCTCCTTATTGGACACGCACCCCTATAACCGTCATCATTAAACCTGACGTGCGCATTTTCCATAAAAACATAATTACTTTGACACAACTGTCGAGGAGTCATTGGAAGACCAATCACACCGCCTTTACCACAACATTGTCGTATAACAGTGGGAAACACCAGTTATTGTGATCTTCTCATAAAACCCTAGAGCTTTCCTCCACAGGTGACAGTCTTACGACATTATTGAACCACCATTAAAATCTACAATAAGGATCATTGTCTACATGTCGAACGACACAAACCCCTTGACTTTTTTAAATCCAAGGCATTTGGGGGCAAACTGTAGTAGCCAAAATATGTCAGGCCAAAAATATAAGCGAGGATCCAGCCCAGAAGCCCAAAGTATATCTCAAAGACCAGGCCCAGAGCCAAAAATGGAAAGACATCTATGTAGTACGACACATGTTCAGTATAAGATCTTCATGTAGTACGACACATGTTTAGTATAAGATCTTCATGTAGTACGACACAAGTTCAGTATAAAATCTTCATAAAGTACGACATACACTCAGTGTAAAACCTTCATGTAGTACGACATGAACTCGATTTCCCACACAAACCAGGAAGCAGTAAGGGAAATAACTCAGTGTCCACGCTTGGAAGAGCTCCTACGTCGCACAACATACTCATCTCAGGTCGGCATCCAATCAGCATACTATACGACATACAATCATAATTGTCCAAATTGGCAAACGCACATGTCGTATGACATAGAATCTCTTTGGTTCTGAGGCAGATCAAATCATGATCTACTTTAAAGACAGTCCTACAAAACCATAATTACACTATGTAACGGCCAGATCAAAAGGAGCATCCAGATACTTCCTTGGTGGAGGACAGTAAGGAGGGGTAATGATGAAATCCCTTAACGGAAAGAAGCATTATTCCCCTATAAAATGAAAGATAGTCTTCCAAAGATAGGGGAGAACCGAAAAACTTAGATCCTAGAGCTATCAATATTCAAACAATATTCTCCGGCCATTGTTCATCATCTCCGATTACCCTCCGACCTTACATCTCCTTCGATCAAGGAGACCTCGATCGCCAAGATAACAGGAAGTATTATTCACTCATCTTCATTTACGAGCATTACATACTTATTAGCATTTGCTAACTTGACCGTCGGAGTGACTTTGGCCGGCACCACCCCGGTGTCCCAGACGTCCTGCGGGTCACGTGCGTTCTATCTTTGCAGGTTGTAGTGTCCCGTGTCCCCAAGCGATTTTTGAGGACTACAAACTGCAGTAGATGATTTGAAGTAAAATAAAGAAGAGTCAGATTTTGAGTTGAGAAAACCCCACAGCTGAAGAGCAGATTTCAGCTTGTCAAACCAAGCCCTAGATGCTTGTTTAAGGCCATAAAGTGACTTGTGAAGTTTGCAGACCATTGTAGGTTGAGAAGAGTGAATAAAACCTTCGGGTTGGCTCATAAACACAGCCTCCTGAAGATCCCCATTCAAGAAGGCGTTATTGATATCAATATGTTGGATATCCCAATTGGAAGACACAGCCAAAGCAAGCACAATCCTAATAGAAGATGACTTCACAACTGGGCTAAAAGTATCCTTAAAGTCTAGACTAGGAGTTTGATGAAAACCTTTTGCCACAAGACGAGCCTTGAACCTTTCGACAGACCCATCAGCTTTGTATTTGATGCGAAAAATCCATTTACACCCAACAACATTCATGTCCCGAGTGTAGGGAACCAAACTTTAAGTTTTGTTCCTTTTAATGCATCAAATTCAGCCTGTATTGCAGCATTCCACTGAGGATCTACAAGAGCAGCTGAAACTGTGGAGGGAACTTCTGCTGGAGAAAGCAGCTGCTGGAGAGATTGATTGGGGGCAGAACTGAGAAAGTATCTAGGGTTAAACACACCATTTTTAGATCTGGTAATCATGAGATGAGAAGACACATACTGAGTGGCTGAAGGAACAAACTACAGTGGAGAAGAGTTCTCTAAAACTGAAGAGGAGCAATTCTGGGCAGAATCTAATATAGTAGAAGGGCTGTGTCCAGTAGTAGTTGGAGAAGAAAATAAAGTAGAGTAGGAAAATTCTCTTTCATTAAACAGAACATGTCTAGAGATGTACACCCTTCCAGAGGGGTGTAAACATTTGTATCCCTTGTGACAGTCACTGTAGCCTAGGAATAGACATTTTGAAGAATGAAAGCTGAATTTGTGTATATTATAAGCTTGCAGCCAAGGAAAGCAAGCAGTTCCAAAAGTTTTAAGATTAGTATAGTGTGGAACCCTACCAAAAGCCACATAATAAGGTGATTGATGTTGAAGTATTAGAGTTGGCAGCCTATTAATGGTATAAACTGCAGTAGAAAAAGCTTCCCACAAGTAAGAAAGAGGTATACCAGCCTGAGCTAAGAATGTCAAACCCATCTCCATAATAGACCTATGTTTTCTCTCAATATGACCATTTTGTTGGTGAACATAGGGACAAAAATACCTAGCACTAATGTCATGTTGAAGAAGGTAGGGAACTAAGGCTTTGAATTCCCTTTCATTGTCACTTTGAACTGTCTTAATTTTGGCATTAAACAATCTCTCAACAGATTTGTGAAACACTACAAATCTGTCTTTTACTTGAGATTTAGTAACTAGGGGATATATTCAACACATCCTAGTGAATGAGTCTACAAAGCTAACATAATAGTGATATCCAAGGGAGGATATAATGGGAGAGGGCCCCCAAACATCACAGCACATTAGTTCTAAGGGAATAGCAGCCTTATAGCTAGATTGGTTAAAAGGCAATTGATGACTTTTACCAATTTTACAAGCATCACATAATTGAATAAGAGCTGATCCATTAACTCTAACATTTAAAGTTTTAAAAATTCTAGCAAGTATTTGAGGAGAAGGATGGCCTAATTTTTTATGCCAAGTATTTGCAAGTATATCACCAGGAGATGAAAGTATACCCTTAGAAACAGTAAACTATTACATTGTGGTTCTCTTGTAACATTATTCATACACAATAAGGAACTAGTAGATGCATGAGCACAAGAATTACAAGAATTGAAAAATGGAACTGTAGAATTAATAGAGGCAGTATATACTGAAGCAGGAATGTCATGCTTTCTAGTGTATTCAACCCTTGGAAGAGTGAGTTGGTATAGACCATCTTTCAGAGCTCCTTGGAGCAATACTCTCCCCGAAGTTTTGTCCTTGACAAAATAGTGTGCATCATCAAAAATCACAATAATATTGTTGTCATGAGTGAGTTGTGCTATACTCAATAGGTTCTTGTTGATTTGAGGCACACACAAAATATTGTTCAAGTGCAGATTTGTATGTGAAGTTGTGTGAGAATGAATCATAGAACAACCTATATGAGAGATAGGAAGTTTAGCAACGTTACTTACAGCCAGCTGATCTGAACCTTTATAATCACTGCTGATATGCATGTTGTTGAAGTTAGGAGTGATGTGATTCGTTGCTCCACTATCCACGTACCAGCTAGCATCACCAATAGTAGATGGTGTAGCAATGTAGACACTCACATTAGAATGCTGGCCTGGATAATTCCTAGAATAAATAGCAGAATAATACTCCATTTGTGGCTGTGAGAACTGTTGAGCTATATTTCCCTACAGAGGATTGAAAGTGCTTGATATATTTGATTGGTTCTGAAGCTGCTGCTTACCAAAATTGCTAGAAAAGGACTGGTTAAATCTGTGATAACAGATTGCTGAGAAGCTACCAACCTTGCCATAGAGCTGACATGTAAGTCTTTGATTATAATACCTGCCACTTCTTCCTCCTCTTCTTCCTCTTGATCTTCCTTTATTGTTATTAGGATATGGACCTCCTCTTGCAAAATTTATAGATTTAGAGACTGTATTGGCTGAAGCCTGACTAACATCTATAGTTGTACTGGAATGATACTGTTCCAGCCTTGATTCATATCCCATAAGCAGGAACTGTGCATCTTGTAATGTAATCTCTCATTTCTTAGATGCTATATTACACACCACAGGATTAAATTCTAAGCCTAGACCTCCAAAAATATAGGCAACTAAATCCTGTTCTGTGAGAACTTGGCCAGCGGCCATTAGTGAGTCAGTTATGCCCTTAATTTTGACTATGTAATCACTTATTTTATGGCTCCCTTCTTAAGTGATTGAAGTTGTGCCCTAAGGTGCATAATCCTAGCCATGGATTGTTGTGAGAACCTATTTGTGACTGTATTCCACACCTCACAAGCTGTCATACATTGAGTTACTCTACCGAGAATTGATGGACTTAGTGTTGACATTAACCAGCTAACTAACAGTTGATCTATTTTCTTTCGGTTCAAATAATCATTATTATAAGCTGAAATCATCTCACCTGACTCTTCATCAACGATCTGGACAAACTTGGCAGGACATGTTGTTGCTCCAAAGATGAAATTCTCGAGATCGAAGGCTCGTACAACAGGAAGGATTTGAGTCTTCCAGTAGATGAAGTTGTCATCATCAAGCTTGATAGGGAGGTTGAAGTTTAGATTCTTCGAAATCAGTTGAGACTGAGTTTCTCTTTGCTTTTTAATGAGTTTGGGAGTTTGATGGAATGAGTGAGAAAGATTAGGCATAGGAGAAGAGTGAGGAAAATCAAGTAAAGGAGAAGAAGTGGGGGATATCATAGCCTCTGATCGTGAAGCTATGATACCATAAAAGTTTTTGATAAAACACTAATACATTATATAACATGAGTTACATGTGAGTTAATTGACCAGACTTCAACAGTAACTAACTTAACATTAATATCATATTACTAAATACACTGTTGGACTATACTAAATACACCCACAGATGTTTACTTTACTCTTTAATACTGATGATAATCTCTAACAACCGCGGCCATGACTATATATATATATATATATATATATATATAAGTGTTTAAATCCGAGATCCATAATTTGCACCCCTTCATCGTGAGAGAGAGTCCCTATGCAACTCTTACTTAACAACTATACAGGAGTCAAGCATATATAAGCTTGAATATCATTGATATTCTTTCCATGTGGGACAAACTTATTGTGCCACATTTTTTCAACTCCTTTGGGTGCACTTTGAGTATCAATTTCTCATTCACGTGAAAATCATTTTGATCTCTTCAAGGAGGAGAACATGAACCCATATTGACCCATCATTTACATGATATCAGTCATACTCAAAATTGAGATTCAAAATGCCTATTTTCCAACATGTAATACGCCTTTTCTTTTTTGAATAACCCATTCTCATTATCTATCATAAGTTAAGTAGCCTAGGCAAGGTCTCTGATTCAATTCCAAGATGGCCCAGTTGCGCCAAGGAAAAGAATAGGTGAAGATCCATTATCGGGCTAAACTGAGTAGAAAAAAAGAAAGAGAACTGTATGATAGAAGAGATAAGGTGAGAAGAGAGAAAAAAGATAGAAAAGTATAATAGGTGAAGTCAAAATATAAGAGGACTATTTTTATCGGTTCAATAACAAATATTGATAAAAATAAAAAAAAAAGTTATTGAAAAGATAATTTAGAATTAACTATTAATTTTCGATTAAAACTAGAAATTTCCTCTTATGTGGAACTATATAAGGATCCTTTTTCAAAATATTTGCTACATGTTCAAAACTTTAAAAACAAAAAGTGACAAGTGATATGAGATTCCCAAACCTTCGAGTACTTTTCACTTTTTTGATAAAAAAAACAAAATTCTCTAAAATTAAATTTATATAAAAACCTTCGATATATTGGTTTAAAACTAAAATATTATTTCTTAAAGAAAATTTAATTGTTGTATCATTTTGTGATAAACAACACTTGACAATTACAAATCTACTATCTAAAATGTAACAATATTACATGATGTCGTATTATTATATATACAACATAGTATTAAAAATTCTTTTTAAGAGATCTACAAGACTTGTCACAGTCAATTTCATTTTTTTTTAGTAAATAACAGCTAGAGTCCTGAGGTTTATTTATCTACAAGTGTAGTCCTCAAAAATCGCTCGGGGACACGGGGCACTACAACCTGCAAAGATAGAACGCACGTTACCCGCAAGACGTCTGGGACACCGGGGTGGTGCCAGCCAAAGTCACTCCGACAGTCAAGTTAGCAAATGCTAATAAGTATGTATGCTCGTAAATGGAGATGAGTGAATAATACTTCCTGTTATCTTGGTGATCGAGGTCTCCTTGATCGAAGGAGATGTAAGGTCGGAGGGTGATTGAAGATGATAAACAATGGCCGGAGAATATTGTTTGAATATTGATAGCTCTAGGATCTAAGTTTTTCGGTTCTCCTCCTATCTTTGGAAGACTATCTTTCATTTTATAGGGGAATAATGCTTCTGCCCGTTGAGAGATTTCATCATTACCCATCCTTGCTGTCCTCCACCAAGGAAGTATCTGGATGCTCTTTTTGATCTGGCCGTTACAGAGTGTAATTATGGTTTTGTAGGACCGTCTTTAAAGTAGATCATGATTTGGTATCCCTCAGAACCAAAGAGATTCTATGTCGTACGACATGTGCGTTTGCCAATTTGGACAATCAAGATTGTATGTCGTATGGTATGCTGATTGGATGTCGACCTGAGATGAGTTTGTCGTACGACGTAGGAGCTCTTCCAAGCGTGGACACTGAGTTATTTTTCTTATTGCTTCCTGGTTTGTGTGGGGCATCGAGTTCATGTCGTACTACGTGAAGGTTTTACACTGAGTGTATGTCGTACTTTATAAAGATTTTATACTGAACCTGTGTCGTACTACATGAAGATCTTATATTGAACCAGTGTCGTACTACATAAAGATCTTATATTGAACATGTGTCGTACTACATAGATGTCTTTCCATTTTTGGCTCTGGGCCTGGTCTTTGAGATATATTTTGGGCTTCTGGGCTGGATCCTCGCTTATATTTTTGGCCTGACATATTTTGGCTACTACAGTTTGCCCCCAAACGCCTTGGATTTAAAAAAGTCAAGGGGTTTGTGTCATTCGACATGTAGACAAGGATCCATATTGTAGATTTTAATGGTGGTTCAATAATGTCGTACGACTGTCACCTGTGAAGGAAAGCTCTAGGGTTTCATGAGAAGATCACAATCACTGGTGTTTGCCACTGTCGTACGACAATGTTATGGTAAAGGCGGTGCAATTGGTCTTCTAATTACTCCTCGACAGTTGTGTCAAAGTAATTGTATTTTTGTGGGAAACGCGCATGCCTGGTTTAATGATGACGGTTATAAGGGTGCGTGTCCAATAAGGAGCTGACACGTCAGCTCATGCTTTCCCTTTTATTGCCGCCCTTTCTCTTTCTCTTCTATTTTCAATTTTTGCTTTCTCTATCTTTTTCTTTCTCTCTATGGAAACCAGTCGCCTGCGCAAGCTCTTTCCGGCGTTTGTTGCTCATTTTTTACCTTTTTCACGCGTATTCCGGCGAAGCAGTGGTCACTTTTGCTTTATTGGTAAGTTTTCTCTATTCTTGCTATGTTTTGACTTCTCATTTTTGCACTCTTTGGTTTCTGGGTATTTTTTGTGTTCTTCGAATAAATTTTGAGAAGAACTTGAAAAATGTTTTTTTTTATCGAAAAACACAACTTAGGTTTATATAGAATCTGTTTGTAGTGTCTGTGTCGCACGACAGTAGCCAAGACATTTAGGTCGCACGACCTTCTATAGGTATAGTCTTGGGAATTGGTATTAGGTCGTGCAGGATCTTTGGTTTAGGTTTTAACTACTAACTGTCGCTACTGTCGAGCTGATGAGAGTCCTCTCAGTACTTCTGGGCGAGGATACGACGATACTATAGATCTATCGTATGACTCGTGGGGAGAGTCGTAGGCAGCAAGCAGTGGCGTGACAGTGGCGTCTTCATCGTACGACCCTGTGACTATCTCTAGTCTTGAGGGTACGTCGCGCGTGATAGAAGCTATACCTATGGGTATTCCCCTTGTCGAGCTACCAGGCGATGCGGCTGGTCCTTATCCTATGGGACCAAGCAGACCGCTGGGTTTACTCCTGGTTAACCCGGCCAGTGTGTTGAAGGAATAAGATGTCATATGCATCAGGTATAGCTATAGTATACCTGATGGTGTCGCATTAAGGGCGCCTTACAAGGAGGAGAGACCCGATAAGGATATCCTAGGGTGGACATATTTCTACGAGCTTTCTTTCCAGCGGGTTGGGTTTAGGTTACCAGTAAGCGGACTACTGAGGAAGGTATTAGATCACTTCGAGCTTACTTATGTCCAACAGTTGGAGGATCTTGCTGGGGTTAGACTTATTGTGTATAAGGGAAGTCATAGTTTTTGAGTTGCCTGACCTATTCTACACATACTCTATGAGGGAGCATGACATAGAGAAGGGTCGCTACAATTTAAATCTTCGACCCAACAAAACACACCTTATCACGGAGCTGACGACAAATGACAGGTCGTGGAAGGATAGGTATTTCTTCGCGAGGGGTCTACTTGTCGAGTGGCCTGTAGGAGATACGGTTGTTCGTACGACCTGGTCCAAGGCTGGTGGGTCATTAATTTCGTCTCGTCGTTCAACGTTTATATATATTTTTTATTGTACTCTACTAATTTTTGTTTTCTTGTATTGCAGTGAATACAGGAGCCCTTCAAGCTATTGTTGGTTTGACGTGTGTGACTCGTACAGCGAAGATACTGTCGTACGACGTCAAGGAGAGGAGTTAGAAGAATATTCTGACCGAAGAAAACCTGCGGCCCAGTCATCTCTGGAAATTCTCGGTTATCAACGAGTCAGGTACTCCCTACCCAGCTTTCAAAAACTTAGTGGAGTTTGTCAGGGTTAGACTGTACGGCACAAGGTTTCTTACTCCAATCTCATACGTCGAGTGACGCTTTGCAGCTGACATCATGGCTAGAGAAATTGCTGCTCCTGGTGCTGATGATGCTATGAGGAGGCTTAGAGAGAAAAGGAAGGGGAAGAAGAAGGCTCAGTCGAGCGACCATGTAGAGTCCACTCCTCCACGTCCTCCATCTAGTCGAGTTAAGGCCGCCCTTGATATTGGTTCAACTGGGAAAAAGCAAAGGAGGGAGGATTCAGCTTCTGGGGCCGACGCGTCGGTCGACCTTATTTTCCCACAGGATGCCTCTGCGTATTCTGACGTCGGGTCGATCCTTCTCCAAGTCGAGCGACTGATTCTGCCCGAAGATAAAAATCGCTTGAAGGAGATGAGCCTCTCTCAAGCTGCTGATTGGGGCCTTGGCCACCTTTTCCAGCTATAGTCGTATGACTGATATCTTCCTTTTTTTGTGTACTTTGAATTTTTCTAAGTGTTTAGTTTTGATATTTTTGTAGGCTCTTCAGTCCCACGTTCATTTAAAGGAAGAGCTTGGCCTTGCCCTTAAGAAGGTGAGGGAACTGAAGTCGAGCAACCAGAGTCTGAAGCTTGACAATGAGAAGCTGAAAACCTCAAGCCTGGAGGCCAAGAAGACAGCTCATGAGGCGTCCAGTCGTGCGGTTGAGGCGACTCTTGAACTGAACAAGCTGAAGTCGAGTGTCGACTTACTTGAAGCCAAGCTAAAGGCTAAGGAGGCGAACTACGACTCTCTGTACGACAAAGCGGAGGACAATGTCCTCAATGTGGTTATTAAGACCCGTGCAAACCTGATGAGGGAGTATAGGGATGGTCGTGCGACTGAGTGGAAGGTCGACAGGTGGATTGCCGACCATGAGGAGTTGACACGCTCTGATGACGAAGAAGAAGCTGATGAGCAAGCCGAAGCGAAAGATGTAGAGGATAAGGCTGGCGATGAGGAGCCTGTCCTTCCTCCTCTAGAAGGTTCGGCTATTGTAGCTTTGGCTGTTCAGCCTACTGGAGAACTTGATGATGTTGCCCCATAAGGGGTTGTAATTTTTTAACTTGTGAATTTTAAGTTTTTAGGCCTATGGAGGCTTTTATATTTTGTCGAACGATATTTCTTTTTTCAATATATGATGCATCTCAATTTTCTATATAGTCGTGCGATAAATGTTTGCAGAATAGTTGTGTTTTAGATTGAGGTTTACCTTGAATGCAGGTCGTTCCTCATGGAATTGTATGTCGGTCGTGCGACCACTGTTTGTGATGTAGGGACTTTTAGTGTAGGTAGTGTCCCTAACCTTGAATGCAGGTCGTGCGACCGTAGATTGTTAGCGACCTTGAGTGCAGGTCGTGGTCCATGACCTTGAATGCAGGTCGTATGGCCACTGATTGTGTTTTCGACCTTGAGTGCAGGTCGTGGTCTATGACCTTGAATGCAGGTCGTGCGACTATCGATTGTTAGCGACCTTGAGTGCAGGTCATGGTCCATGACCTTGAATGCAGGTCGTATGACTTTTGATTGTGTTTGCGACCTTAAGTGCAGGTCGTCGTCCATGACCTTGAATGCAGGTCGTATGACCACTGATTGTAGTGGAGTTGATCAGTCTTTGCTCTTATGATATTAACTTGCCCCAGTTGGAGTGTGGAGCTTTTTAGTTTCATACTTTAACTTTGGTAAATGTCGTCGTGCGACATTGCATCTCGAAAGCAGGTTGTGTGGCGTGAATCAAAGAATACTTTTAGTGCTGAACGATGCTGACCTGTATAAAATAGTTAGGGTTGGCCGTTGGTAAAACCAATGGCCCTCCAATGCCTAAGTGAGTTCCATGTCGTAGGTTTATAAAATTGAAAAATATAAAGTTCAGACTTTAGAAATGATACTGTTTTAGATGGCATGCGTTCCAACTGTTGCCGATCTCCATGCCATCTGTACATCATAGTTTGTAGGCTCCATGTCCAACTACTTTGGTGATTTGGTATGGTCCCTCCCACGTAGGACCGAGTTTACCTGTTTCTTTTTCCTTTGTGTTTTGGAAGACGCGACGAAGGACCCAATCTCCAATATTGAATGCTTTGAGATGAATGTTCCTGTTATAATGTCGGGCAACTCTTTGTTGGTATACGGCCAATCTGATTGCGGCTTTGTTGCGACGCTCGTCAATTGTGTTGCGTTCATTTAGTAACTCTCTGTTGTTTGTCTCTTCGGTCGCATGCCGTATTTTGTAGGAAGGGTAATCAACCTCAGTTGCTATTACGGCCTCCGAGTCGTAGGTTAGGGAAAATGGTGTCTCCTCTGTTGACGTTCTGACTGTCGTATGGTAGGACCATAACATGCCTTGCAACTCGTCGGCCCATTTCCCTTTATATTGGTCGAGTCGCTTCTTGAGGGTGGACATGATTGTTTTGTTGGTGGATTTTGCTTGTCCGTTGGCTTGAGGATATCTTGGGCTCGAGTAGTTTAGTTTGATCTTCCACTGGTCGCAAAAGTCTTGGAAGTCGTATGATATGAATTGCGAGCCATTGTTAGTGACTATCTCTTTTGAGACTTCGTAGCGGCATATGACATTCTTCCAAATGAAGCTTTTTACCTCGGAGTCTTTGATCCTCACATATGACTCGGCTTCGACCAATTTTGTGAAGTAATCCGTTACGGCTAGCATGAAGACCTTTCCTCCGGTAACAACTGGCATCTTTTCTACTATGTCCATCCCCCACTTTATGAAGGGCCATGGTGCTGAGATGGGGTGAAGTTGCTCTGGGTGCTGATGCAAAATGTGGTCACATTGTTTGACGAGGTCGTGCGACTCGGATCGCATTGTCATGTTGGCATGGGTCACATTGTTTGACGAGGTCGTGCGACTCGGATCGCATTGTCGGCCAATAGTATCCTGCTGTGATTGCCCTGTTGGCTAGGCTTCTCCCCGCTGAGTGGTTTCCACATTGCCCTTCATGCAAGTCCTTAAGTACCTGCTGAGCTTCGATTGGGTCGACGTACTTGAGGTAGGGCCCGGAATAGGACCGCTTGTAAAGTTGACCTTCTATTATGGAAAATCTGGTAGCCTTTATCTTGATTCTTCGCGCTTCTATTTTGTCAGATGGAAGGGTGTCGTTCATTAGGTAGTCGTAGATCGGGGTGATCCAAGTTGGCTCGTCCGAAATTGGTTCAACTTCGAGCTTCATTGGTTTCCACACAGCTGGCCATTGGGAAAAAACCATGGGGATGGTCCGCTCAACTGTGGTATCTAGTGCGGAGCCAAGGTTGGCAAGCGCGTCGGCATACGTGTTTTCTGATCTTGGTACTTGTTCGATGTCAAATGACTCGAACGAGGCTTGTAGTTCTTTCACCAAGGTTAAGTAAGCCGTCATTTTCAAATCTCGGGCTTGGTAGGATCCTTGCAATTGTCTTACAATTAATTGGGAGTCACTACGTACCTTTGCCCGTTCGACGCGTATATCCTTCGCCAAGGTGAGTCCGGCTACAAGGGCCTCATACTCGGCTTCGTTGTTAGTGGTTTTGAACCCGCATCAGATGGATTGTTCAATGACGTGTTCCTTGGGTGAGGTAAGTACTATCCCTAGTCCGCTGCCCTTGGCGTTACTCGATCCGTCGACTACCAAGGTCCATTCATCTTTTGGCATGTCGTACGACATGGTGCAAAGTTCTTCCTCCGCTTGTTGTAGAATCCCAGGTGTGAAGTCTGCTATGAAGTCTGCCAATGCCTGTGACTTGATAGCTGTACGTGGCTGATAGCTGATGTCGTGCTCGCTTATCTCTACTGCCCATTTTACTAGTCGTCCGGAAAGTTCGGGCTTGTGTAGGACGTTCTTTAAGGGGAAAGTAGTTAGCACACTGATGGTGTGGCATTGGAAGTATGGCCTCAATTTTCTTGCGGCTGTAACCAATGCAAGGGCCAGTTTCTCAAGTTGAGTGTACCTTGTTTCTGCGTCGAGCAAGGTCTTGCTGATGTAGTATACGGGGAGTTGTTTACTATCTTTTTCCCTTACTAGTACTGCACTAACGGCCGTCTCGGACACAGCGAGGTAGAGTAGAAGTGTATCTCCTTCCTTAGGTTTGGATAGGAGAGGAGGGTCTGCTAGGTACCGCTTTATATTTTGGAATGCGTCCTCACTTGTTTGGTTCCAATCAAATGATTTACTCTTCCTCAGAGTGTCGAAGAAGGGCTTGCATTTTTCAGATGACTTTGAGATGAAACGGTTGAGGGCCGCGAGTCGCCCAGTCAGTTTTTGCACGTCTTTGATGCTTTTGGGGGACCTCAAATTCATGATGGATTGGATTTGATCTGAGGTTGGCCTCGACGCCCCTCTTGGTCACCAAATAGCCGAGGAACTTTCCTAATGAAACTCCAAAGGAACACTTGGTTGGATTAAGCTTCATCTCATACTTGTCGATGATATCGAACGACTGTCGGAGGTGGTCGAGGTGTTGATCCGCTATTAATGATTTTACCAGCATGTCGTCGATGTAGACTGTCCGAGCATGCTTGCGAACATTTTGTTGACTAATCTTTGATAGGTTGCCCCGGCATTTTTGAGGCTAAAGGGCATCACTTTGTAGCAAAAAATGCCGCGCTCCGTGATGAAAGAAGTTTTTTCCTGGTCATCCGGATGCATGAGGATTTGGTTGTATCCGAAGAATGCATCCATGAAGCTCAATAGTTCGTGCCCCGCAGTAGCGTCTACCATCATGTCGATGTGTGGTAAAGGGAAGGAATCCTTTGGACAGGCTTTGTTGAGGTCTGTGAAGTCGATGCAGACTCGCCACTTCCTATTCTTCTTCTTCACCACCACTACGTTTGCGAGCCAGTCCGGGTAATTCACTTCTCTTATCGAGCCGCTGTCGATTAGCTTTTGGATCTCCTCGTTGATAACTTTATTGCGTTCGAGCGCGAACTTCCTTCACTTTTGCTTCACGGGTGGGTAATCTGGATCGACTTGCAGCTTATGCACTAAGACTTCTTGGTTAATGCCAGTCATGTCGGCGTACGACCATACAAAGCTGTCGTATCGGGCCGTCAAGAAGCTGATCAACTTTATTCTAATATTTTGTAGAAGGCGGGATCCGATACTCACTTTGTGGTCTGGGAAGCTCGGATGTATGGATACTTCGTCGAGTTCCTCCATTTCTGGCCTGTCTTTGTTGATGGCGGTGCTTGCGTTCTGTAATTGCTATAAGTCGGACGGCTTGGTTTTCAGAGTGTTCTGGTAGTAGTCGCGCGACGTCTTCTGCTGTCCTCGGATTTCATGGACTCCTCACTTGGTAGGAAAACTGGATGACCTGATGATAGGTCGAGGGGACAGCCTTCATCTCATTAATCCACGGGCGACCCATGATTATGTTGTATGATGACGGGCAGTCGATGATGAGGAAGCGTGTGTTCAGGTTGACTCCATCCACGTAGACGGGAAGGACGATTTCCCCTATGGTGTTCTTATGTTCTCCACTAAATCCCACCAAGATGGTTGAGCGGCATACGATGTTACACTCGTCAATGTGCATCTCTCTTAGCGCACCAAGGAAGAGTACGTTTGTTGAGCTCCCATTGTCTACTAGGATCCGCTTAATCAAACAATTGGCCACTGTTAATGAGATGACCAGCGCGTCGTAGTGAGGGTTGAGCAGGTCTGTATGCTCATCGTTGCTAAAACTGATTGGGTAATTGTAAGCTAGGTCCTGCCGTATTAGTTTGTCGGACTTCCGTACGACCGGCTTGCCGTGAATGGCGCTTTGCTCCTGAGTAAGTGACTCTGTTTACCTCGGATCCGCCAGAGATGACGTTTACATTTCTCTCATGTTTGGGAGGTTCTGGTGGTGGAATTGAAGCGATGTAGCGCGACCTATCCTTGTTCAAAAAGGTCTGCTTACCTTTGTCAGACAGGAACTCTTTGAGGTGGCCCTTCTTGAGTAGCTCTGCCATTTCCAGTCATAGTGCGACGCAGTATTCTGTGCAATGGCCGTGGTCGCCATGAAATTCGCACCACTTGGAGTTGTCCCTCTGGTCCGGAGGGCTAATCATCTTATCTGGCCACCTAACTGATCTACCCATTCCTTTGAGAATGGCGATTACCTCTGCTGGTCTGATGCTCAAATTATATTTAGGCAATACGTTATTTGGCCGGACGAACGGTCTTGGCGGTCTGTCGTCGTGTCGGCGCTCGTATCTTATTCGGCCGTCCCTTCGGGGTACCGTTGGGTATGGCTTGACACGCCTGTCATTAATTCGCTGCTCGACCCCCCTACTCGTCCTGTCCTCCCTGCTATTTGCTCTATTAGGTTTGTAGTTTACCTCGTCTTCTTCCCACTTTATCTGTGCCCATGCCTTAGTTAGGACGTCTTTCATTGTTTTGCAAGGGTACTTGGTGAGCTCATTGTATAGGTCGGAATCATAGAGTAGACCCTTGCGGAAGGCCGATATGGCTATTGCCTGGTTGCAATGAGGGATGGAAACCTTTTCATTATTGAAGCGGCCTACAAAGTCATGTAGGCGTTCGCCTCTTCTTTGGCTGATTGTGTAGAGGTCGTCGAATTGTTTTTCTAACTTCTGGCTGCTAGCGAACTGTTCCACGAAGATGTCCGTGAGTTGGGATAAGAGTTGATGGACACATTGGGAAGGTTGGTGTACCATTGTAGAGCTGGCCCTACGAGGCTCGATCCAAATCCTTTGCACATGCATCCTTCCCTTAGATCTCGTGGGATGGCAGCAGTGAACATTCGTTGTCGATACTATGCAATATGGTCGTTAAGGTCTGTCATTCCGTCGTACTGCTTCATATCGGGGAAGTTGAACTTTCTTGGCATCTCCACCAAAGCTATTGCGTCGACGAAGGGAAAGTCGGCAAAGCTATTGGCTGCGCTTTTCTTTATAGGAGCGGACATTCCCAGGATGCATTGGATGAGTGTTTCCATCTCAGCGAACCTTCGCGCTAAGTCGTGATTAGCCAACATTGGTTCAATATTTACCATGTTCGGGTTCGACGGCGCCAAATGCAAAGGACCAGATGGCGTTCTCTGTAGCGGGATGGTTGGTAGGGTTGAACCGACATTGCCATTGGGGGTGGAGATAGGTGGCACCTTTTGTGTAGCTCTTGCCGTGTCATTTGATCGGCGCTTTCCTGTCCTGTTCGACGGGTTGTCCGCCGTGTGTCGTGTGACAGTGTGCACTCCGTCCGTGGCTTGAATGTTAGGCTCCGTACCTGCAAGGATTGGATCGATGTCGCCTGCCGTGGTTCCATGCTCATCCGGTCGTACCTGCGCGTAGTAGGTAGTGTGGGTGGCTTGATCGAATGGCACGGGTTGCGACATTGAAGCATCTCCAAATGGTCGGATGATGGTGAGGGAATTGATCCTATTTTGCAACTCTTGGTTCTCCACCAACACTCGTTGGTTCTCTTGTTCGAGCGCTTGGAGCCTTTGGGTATTCTCTTGCATCTAGGATATGAGGAGTTGTACCCTAACCTCCATTGCATCGTGATGAAAATCATCTGACGACATAGTCGGAGTTGTTACGTTCTATCTTCGCTCGTTTAGAGATTGTCGTGCCCCACGGTGGGCGCTAAATTGTAGTGCTTAAAAATCGCTTAAGGACATGGGGCACTACAACCTTCAAAGATAGAACGCACGTGACCCGCAGGACGTTTGGGACACCGGGGTGGTGCCGGCCAAAGTCACTCCGACGGTCAAGTTAGTGAATGCTAATAAGTATGTAATGTTCATAAATGAAGATGAGTGAATAATACTTCCTGTTATCTTGGCGATCGAGGTCTCCTTGATCGAAGGAGATGTAAGGTCGGAAGGTGATCGGAGATGATGAACAATGGCCGGAGAATATTGTTTGAATATTGATAGCTCTAAGATCTAAGTTTTTTAGTTCTCTTCCTATCTTTAGAAGATTATCTTTCATTTTATAGGGGAATAATGCTTCTGCCCGTTGAGGGATTTCATCATTACCCCTCATTTGTGTCCTCCACCAAGTATCTGGATGCTCCTTTTAATCTGGCTGTTACAGAGTGTAATTATGGTTTTGTAGGACCGTCTTTAAAGTAGATCATGATTTGGTCTCCCTCATAACCAAAGAGATTCTAAGTCGTACGACATGTGCGTTTGCCAATTTGGACAATCATGATTGTATGTCGTATGGTATGCTGATTGGATGTCGACCTAAGATGAGTATGTCGTGCGACGTAGGAGCTCTTCCAAGCGTGGACACTGAGTTATTTCCCTTATTGCTTCCTGGTTTGTGTGGGGCATCGAGTTCATGTCGTACTACGTGAAGGTTTTACACTGAGTGTATGTCGTACTTTATAAAGATTTTATACTGAACCTGTGTCGTACTACATAAAGATCTTATACTGAACCTGTGTCGTACTACATAGATGTCTTTCCATTTTTGGCTCTGGGCCTGGTCTTTGAGATATACTTTGGGCTTCTGGGCTGGATCCTCGCTTATATTTTTGGCCTGACATATTTTGGCTACTACAACAAGTGGAATCAACTTTTAAGTTTTTTAACAAAGACCTCCCCTGTTGTTAGTCAAACTCCTTCCAATTTAACAGTTGTTCATGTTTGACTGTTAAAAAGACCAAAATACCCTCAAATAATATATAAAATTACTAATATTCATTAAATTAAAAAAATAGAAAAATAATTAAAAAGATAAGATGCACGGTGAAAGATTTTAATCATTTATTTTATTTCTTTATTTAATGAATATTATTAATTATATATATTATTTGGGAGTATTTTGGTCTTTTTAACAGTCAAACATGGTCAATCATTAAATTGGATGGAGTTTGATTAATGGCAGAGAGGTCTTTACCAATAAACTCAAAGGTTGATTCCGCTTATAGATGGACAAATCTTAGCGAATTTAAGTATTATTTGCTCTTTTTTTTTTAAATACATTGGTGGTGACATTATAGAGTTAGGCTTTAAAGTTGTTTGTCCAAAGTACATTCTCTCTCTCTCTCTCTTTCTCTCTTACAAGGTCACATGCATGCGTATATTATTGCATTATTTGTGTAGAAAATTTGAGAAACAAGAATTTACTCACAAGGAAACACAAAGACATACATGCATTGATGTACTGTAGGAACAGTGTTATAAATTTAACTAGAACAGGTAATTTTGCATCGAAAAAAACCCATTCTCTGATCTCATTTATTTCGCAACTACAACCACACACATGTTTATTTTTTTTATCTTCTAGTGAATCAACATTAATTAAAAGTGAAATATATGAATTTCAAAATATGAAGACAATATTGACATGACAATTGTGATACTCACCTCGATAAATAATTGTGCTACTAACTATATAAATTAAATGAAAAATATATTTTGTAGGACCCAAAGATCATGAAATCGACGAGGAAACAACATCACCAACATTTATTTCAATACCTTACAAGAGATACTAGAAGATTTCCTTTATAAAATAAATAAATAAATAAATAAATATATTTATTTATATATATACTGAATTTAATTGGTGAGGGAAAGGGAGCTGCACCAAAGTTTAACCCTCTCAACGGTTATAGGCCAGAAATGGGGTCATGATATAAAACAAAAGTTGTTTTTTAAATTTTAGGGGAATTAGCATCTTGAAGGTGTTTTGGGATAAAAATGTCTCTTAATCATCGGACAAGAAAAAAAAAATCAAACAAGAGAGAGAGAGAGAGAAACCGTCAGCCATTTCCTTGGACGCGGGAGTGAAGCTCGAACGCCACCGTGATTATCAACCGACTTGGGCAGTTGACATTGACTCCAACTCAAAGCTTGACTACTGTTGACTAGATTCAAAGGGAGGCAAGTATTGGTGCGCCAAGAACAGTCAGCCAAAGAGAGAGAGGTGGCAACTGAAGGAATAAGCGCTTCAAGAGAGTTTTCTGAAATAATAATTAGTTCATGGTAATTAAATTAGTTCATGTAAACAATAATCAGTTTAAGGTAACTAAATTAGTTTATAATACTTTAAACAGATCACACTAACTAAAAGAAATAGTTCAGCACTGTAATTAGAATAATTCACAGAAAACATTAATCTTAAAAAAAAAAAAAATAGGTCTCTTCGTTTCGCAATACATGTTTACAACTTTAAAGACATTAAAATATAGTAAAATAAGTGAGAGCACTATTCTCAAACAAACGTTAACGCATCGCTCAAATCAATATAAATCTAATTCTAAAATAAATATTTACATATCAAGAACTTCCATTGAGCCTTGCTTGCTCGAGAAAATGCACACTCTTCCTTAATTTGTGTAATGCCAATAGCTTTTTGATCTTTTTTTTTTTCATGGGAGAAATGAAGAGGATTTTAATTGAGAGAGTTTGAAAATTTCGTGAAAAGGAAAAAGACAAGAAAGAAAGCGATAAGAGGAGATAGAGACAAGACAAAATAGAAAATAATGCACAAGATAAGGTAAAAGAAAACAAATTTGGTTTAATAAAGGAAATAATGGGATTTTCAACTAAATTGTTGCTATTTCTACAAACCTTATTAAAATGGTGTTCTTGTCACCAAAACAGCCTCAAGAGGTGACATTTCCCACCAATTTCTCATATAAAATAAAAAAGGGTATGAAAATCAAATATGCAATCTCATTAAGTTAGTGGGACCCAAAAAGCCGACATCCATCCGGTTCGATAGTGACGACGGCCGCACAATTCCCAAGATGTCGCGAAGCCCTCAATGCGTAGTAGGACGCGATATGTCGGAGAAGAAAGGGGGAGGGGAGGGGGAGCAAAAAAAAAAAAATATAGAGAGAGAAATTAAGGGTAAATGAGTTGCAGTAATGTCTTGCATCGTAGATTTCGTGGTGGTAGTAAATGATCAGTGATGATCAATGAAGTTGAGTAGGAGGAAGATGAACAGGAAGAGGAGGGGAGGACCCCAGTACTGTAATAATATTGTGTATTGATAATAATAATAATAATAATTGATTGTGTTATAATTTTGTCCCATGCAATGTTCAATTGATGATCACATAGATTGTGCCTAGTTGGACATTAAATGATCGATGGAAGGAAGAGAAAGACAGAGAGAGAGAGAGAGTTATTAATAGAGGGTGCATATTTGTGGGTTTATTTATTTTATGTAGCTATAACAAAAACAAAAGAAAAAAAGAAAGAAAGATGCTGATAGTAGCTTATCGATCCGCAGAGATCTTTGTCTAGTATCTAGCTCTTTATATCATAATTAAATTTTCACAAGCCTACGAGAGCAAATCATCAATATAGAGAGAGAGAGAGAGAGAGAGACTATTCGCAGCCAAAAAGACTTACATTTTGGTTGGATTTTTTGTTAGCTAGCTAGTTGTGTAAGTAGTAGAACATGTGATGTGTGTGGAGTTTGATCAATTAGGGTTTTTTTTTTTTTTTTTTTGGGGGTTTTTTTTGGGGGTTTTAACTCAATAAATGTAACTTACCAACTTTAGAATAGTCTTGTGTGGCCATCTTGAGAGAAAATTAATAAGTTTTGTGAGACGAATATATACCGAATTGTCAGGGGACAAATTTTTTTAAAAATGAAATTATGGGAGGCCTTGGCCCTCAAACGGGACCGGTCTCTGTATATTGTTGTGTTTAGATTGATTGCATGTTTTTATGTGTATGAATTGTTTGAGTTCATTATTAATCAAAATCCGAACTAGAATATAATTTTCAACATCACATGCCATTGTATTTAAGTTGTATCAATGCTCGTATCATAAATTATGATGTGGCAATCGATAAATAGATACATATTAATAATTATTTAATTGATCACTTATGTTTGAGATCAAGATGATATATAAATATAGGATGTCTAGTATTACTCTTCAAGTAATTTATGAAAATAGATGCATACACATGTTACTCAAATATAATTATAACATATATTTAGTACGTCAATTTCATTGAAATTTTTTCTTGAAAATATATAGTTAATTAATCTAGGGGTTGTTTGTTTTTTTATCTGAAGACTGAATATGTCTGAATTTAAAAATATATTAATATAATAATGATAATTATGGAAAAAAAATATCATAATTATGAAAAAAAATATTATAATTATAAGCTGTTAATATTGTCAATCGTTAAATTCATTTTTTTTATTTTTGAGCTATTACAATTAATTCGGGATTTGGGGGAGGGATACACGACTCAAACTCACAACTTCATAATATAGGTGTGAAGAATAATATATCACTGGTCAACCTCATCTTGTCATCGTTAAATTCATTATCAGCGGATTACAAACTTCTAAAATCCGTATTTTAATATAACTTATGGAGGCGGGACTGTCTTTAAGAGATAATTTTTAACAAATCAAATTAAGTTGAACGAACAATCTGTATATAATTATCCTAGAGAGAGAGAAGGTGAGAGAAGTGCATGGGGGGTTGTTGGGAATGGTAAATGTGAAAATTGATGTTTGATAGAAAAAAGTTGGATTCATTTGAAGAAAAGTAATTGTGATGAAACCAAAAACCAGTACTCCCTCTATTCATCAATTTAATGTAAACGCATTCCCATGCTGTAACCATTTGCAATAACTACTCTCTCTCCTTCCTTTTCTCACTCGTCTCTCTTCTCTGCAACTGCAACCATCCATAACCATCACTCACACACAGAGAGAGAAAGAGAGAGATGAAAAAAATAATTTAATTGTAAAAACAAAAAATAGATAGATAGATATATAAATAGCTAGAAGGATCATCATCGTAGACACGGAGATACCGTGTCTTGAACATTGAAAGCTCACCATCTAATTTATATCATTTGTATGAAAACTCTTTATGCAGCAGACATATCTGACAGACATTTTTGCAGACTCTCTCTCTTCTTCGTCATCGCCTTCGTCATTTACTCTCTCTCTCTCTCTCTGTCTTGTTCGTATATGTATAATGTGTATGTATGTATGTGTGTATTATCATAATTATTTGTCGTGTACTGTAATAAAGGTTGCCATACATATACAGCCCTCTGCATGGTTTTCTGTAGCCACGTTTCCATTAATCCAACGTCATGATTTTTTTTTCTGGTTGCTGCGTTTGTACTACCTCTTTACCATGATTAATTGTTTTTAGTTTTTCGTACGTTATTCACGCATATTTGATTCATAGGAATCATAATAGTTTGAATAGATATTGTTCGATTTGGCTTTTTTTTTTTTTTTTCCTTGATAATTCTAAAATTTCATGAATCCACTTAGCGGACTCAAGTTCGAAACTGTAACTCCCGCCAAATTCTACGATATTTAGAAAGCAAGAAACTATAATCTTTGATAATGTAGGTACACATTTAGCTATGAAGGGATACAAATCCTAAATTTTGCGGGAGCAAACCACATACCTAACCATTCTGCTAACCCCGCATGGGTTTGGGATCCTTTTGTTTTTAATCATGGACTTCATGCAAACATCCTTCGCCATAAAACATCTTTACTTAGTTAAGGGAATTCGAAACTTAAAAACTAGTACAATATCTCATTTACTATCACATGTTTTTTTAACACTTTGGACTTAGGCTCCCATGGTTGTTACTTATAAAAATATCTCATACTAGTTTGGGGAGGGTCTCTTTGAAAGTACAAAGTATTCATATATTTTCAGAGTCCCCAAATATTATTAGATTATAATAAAACGCTCTCAACTCAATCATCTTGACGTCTATATTTCAAGAGTCTTCGATCTTAAGTCTAATTCCTATCACGAAATTTAAAAACCTCCGTGAAGTTCAATAAAATGTATGTATCTTCTTCTCATAGAGGCCTATAAATTTATTTAAAACCTGAAAATAAGCTGCTACTTTAATTATAATACCAATGTCTTAGAACAAAATAGATTATTAGTTTATAATTCTACAAATTATAACAAATCCCCCTTAATTAGGTCAAATTATCTCAGACCCTTCTTGCATATATATATATATGAAATTAGTTAAGCCAATTCTTATTGTCAAAAGTGATATATAGAGATCATTTAATGGCCTGGTTTTTACTTTTTTCAAAAACACAAAAAGTTGCTGAATAAAATGATGATCTCTCCCTCAAAAAAAGCTAAAAGTACAAAAACAGCTTTCAAATGCACAAAAAAAGGAACTGTCTGATGAATTACTCATCAGTCACTACCCAACACAGCCTATATATATACACACAGAGTCACGCACAGATACTTAACGTAAAAGAAAAGTTTCTGCTGAGACTTTTTAGCAGAAAAAAACATTCTTCACTTTTCGGCTCTGCAAACATAACTGTTTGAATTCTTTTTCCGATTAAAACTACGGCATTTATTCATGCCGGAATCTAAATTAAACACACTTATTCTGACCACTGCATAAACATGAATTCCTAGGTCTTTCATTAGAAAAAGTTGACGAAAACTAACAAGTAATTAATTGATCAACATCCGTACCTTAAACATATCCTTTAAACTAATAGTATATAGTAGACAGACTCTGTGTGCATTGCGTTGCATGGCTACACAAGCCGAGGAAGCTAGAGCATACATGCATGCATGCATCATCCAGACTTTATTGGATCGTGATTTTATGTAAAATATATTACTTTGATCGAATATTTCATGTTTTAACCAGCAAAATTCAAGCTTGTCTTTGATTTTACATGTATTATAAAAAAAAAGGTATAAATCGTATATTCGTAATCTGAGTATTTTTTAGTATTTTTATTACGAATTTATTATTATTTTACAGATTAATCCAAGAAAACTTAAACCAGTTAGATTTATTAGTATTTTTTTTTAGCCAAATCAAACTAACAAAAGGTGACTGAATTTTACCTTCTTTAATTTTATGTCTAAATTGTAATATCAGAGCTTATTAACCTATTGAGCTCAAGATGGATAAATGGTATATAACAACTTATTTCAACTCCTAAAATGTCCTTTTATGTTTGATTTTTACACCGTTAGTATTTGATAATGATCGTAGATGAGATGACCATTGAGGTTGTGAGTTCGAGTTATATCTCTGATCTCCCTAAAATCCAAACTGATAGTATTAGTTACAATATATAACGATAATCATGACTATTAACAGGTTTCATGACACATTCACTCATAGCTCAAGTGGTTAATGAATCTCTTTTTTACCTCAATTGCGAGAGTTTAAATCTCATCATGCGTATTTACCAGCATATATGGTAGTTCTCTCCCCTTATTGTGGGAGTAAATATTCAGTCCAAACTGCGTGTTTAATGATTGTCTTTCACATATAAAATTATGTATTATAAAATTATGTATTTTAAAGGAATAATACATTGGTCCTTTGATGATACGTGGGTCCTATTATTGATATAGGTATAATATTGCTCAAGTGTGGGCGGCTGGAAAAATTGTAACCAATAACCACAAACCATGGTCAGGAATTTATGACAACCAGCAACTGGCACATTGAAATTGAAGAAGAACCCTAACGACTAGCTAGGGTATCTTGGTCATTTACCATCTTATCAATTTCAAGCTTTGGAGCAAAATAAATAGAAGGGTAATGTTAACACCTGGAAAATTGGATAAATTGTTAACAAAAGTCAGGTCATTTATTACCTCCATTTTTATAGTTTCTTGTAAACTGTTAAATACCTGTTTTACCCTTATCTGTAAATATTTTTTTTGTCATTATTTGCAAACTCAATAAATTCAAATAGTTAAATAGAAAATCCAACATTAAATAGACAGTAAAACCCTAGTAATTTTTTTTCTTGACATATCACTTATTAGGATTGAATGAGTACAATTATCATCGAGTCGAGTAGTGATTAATTTTATTTTTCTTTACTAATTTAATTTAAAGTCAATCAAAGAAAGAAAAGAGATGCATACCCATTAAAAAAGATGCGGTACACACTCAAAGTCTATAAAATTATAAATAAATTTTGAATGTAAAATAATATAAAAAAATTATATATTAAAATTATTTAGTGTGAACAATTATGTTCTTGTGGAGTTTAGTTTTAGTTGTTTGAGGTAACGCCACAATAATAATCATTCAAAGAAATTAGAGCATACTCTTCGTATGTATATTTGTTTATTTATTTCAAAATTATCAATTATATTCATAAAATTATTTTTATGTTATTATTATATAAATTTATTTGTATATTCTTCAAATACGTAATAAAGATGACGGAAGTTGAGGTGACCCAGCTCTCGTACCAACATCAATAAAATACTAAGATTATGATCCGATTCAAGTTTAAAACTAAAATGAAATAAAAAGACAAACTTACACAAACTTACTTATTAAAATATGAAAATGTAATACAAATCTACATGTTCTTATATCTAAAGATGTAAAAATATAAAACAAGCCATATATAGATTTTATTTATTTATTTATTTTTCATTGATTGGGTAGATTTCAACATGCGAAGCAATTGGATTTCATCTATAATGGCTAATTATATATGTAGAACAAACACACACAACTTAACAGAGAATTTATTACACGGATCGATCGATGCATGTTGGAGGAATATCAATATCAATATATCAAGCGCATGCAGCCAATAAATTTTCAAACATATATATGTAGATTAAAATATAAAAGAAAAAGTAAAATTAATTTTCTATTTCCATTAATTTATTCTTCAAAAAATAATCTATCTTAGCTAGCTGGTAGTATGCACCTCCCCATCCAACTTAGACCATGTGTATTTACCAGCAATAGGGTGTAATGATCAGTTTTTTCTACATATTGTGAGAGTAGTTATTTCCCGATTATGAGAGTAAATATCCGGACTGCGTATGTAACTAATTATTGATTCGGCAAGTCTCAACAGACTTGTAAATAACATGCGTGAGAAGTTTTCTTTTCCAGTATTGTAGGAGTAGATGTCTCTCGGTTATGAGAGTAAATACCCGGACCGTGTATATAGTCATTGATCAGATAGGTTTGGGCAGAAGACAAATGAATTGATTCCTCTACCATACATTGGTGTATAATAATTAATTTTTTTATTTCCATTAATTATTCTCCAAAAATTAATCTATCTATCTCCCCCATTCTCTCAATCTCTTATATAGCTGCAACTGGTTCCCTCTCCTCTCTCTATCTCTCTATATCTATATGGAGTAACGGCTCTCATTTTCCTCCATTTGAGCTCTTGATTGCTAGCTATAGTCTCTTTCCTTTTCATTTTTCTTGGATTTTTGTGCTTCATTGCCTCCCTGATTCTTCGTTAGAAAAAAATCCCACCCACCATCAACCTCAACTGATTTTTATTTCAAAAACAAAAGGGTGTTTTGATGGTGATAGTTTAGTCCCTTTCAAAAAACATTAAAAAAAACTGCTCTCTCTTTATTTATTTATTTATTTGACTCCTTTTGGTATCCTTTTCTTGATCTCGACAATCTCCCTTTCCTTTTCTCTCTTTGCACACAAATAGCAGGGTCTCTTTTCACTTATTAACACTTTCCGGGAAAAAAAAATTTATATTTTCTTTGCCGAGAAAAAGGAAAACAAACACAACCAGGAGAGAGCTAGAAACGTCGAGATGGGTGATGGTTTGTCTGATTTTTTCGAGGAATCTGAGCTGGGAGAAGACGATCTGTTTGCGATCTTCGAGAGCTTGGACTCGGTCACTGAGTTTCCTCCGTTTACGGTGGTGGCGCCAGGCGCCGCCATTGGATGAGAATGCTGCTGTGATGAGCTCGTATCAGGAAGAAAAAGCAAGACTTGTGGGGTCTCATCGGAAATCTACAGCTTCTTCAACTAGAGCTTTACTGCAGGAGTCTGAAACTGATCAGCTTGAAACGTCCCCCAAAAGGAAGAGACAGAAGATAGCGGCTGCTGCAGCGGCGGCTGTTTCTAGCTTGGATGAACCGAACAACTCGGACGGACAGCAACGGATTTCTCATATAACTGTGGAGCGTAACCGGAGAAAGCAAATGAACGAACACTTGTCGGTGTTGAGATCACTTATGCCTTGCTTCTATGTCAAAAGAGTAAGTGTATATATAAAAATCACTTCACTTTCTGTAAATATATATATATATATATATATATATATATATATATATATTTCTCCAACTTGAAATTATCGATATCCATCGTGTTTTTTTTAATGTAGAAACCTTTTTTTTTAATAAATGTACTTCCATTTGCAACTGTACTTAACAGTAATCATTTCAATAAATTAAAAAGTGATTCTCCCTGAAAAATGCTTATCATAGAAGCACTTTCTTTTTGTGCTTTATTTCAAAAGAATAAACTATCATTTACTAATCTCCATTATTCGTCAAAAGTGCTTATGATAGAAGCTATTTTTTATTTTATTTTTCTGTGTCCCATTGTGGTGTTGTTTTTGATGGGTTATATAGGGAGATCAAGCATCAATAATAGGAGGAGTTGTTGACTACATCAATGAGTTACAACAAGTTCTACAATCACTTGAAGCCAAAAAGCAAAGAAAAGTAGTTTACAGTGAAGTTCTAAGCCCTAGACTTGTCTCAAGTAGTCCAAGAGTACTACTACCTACTACTACTACTAGCAGTATTACTACTACTACACCACTTAGTCCTAGAAAACCACCACTGAGCCCTAGACTCAACCTCCCAATAAGCCCAAGAACCCCACAACCAGGAAGCCCTTACAAGCCAAGAATTCATCATCAACAAGCAGCAGCAGCTGCTGCTGCTGCTAATGTTACTAATGGTAATGGTAATTACCAGCTCTCCCCAACCAAGGCAGCAGCTGGTTCTGTCGAGCCGTCTCCTTCTTCTTCTACTTCCTCCAACATTGACACCATCAACGAGCTTGTCGCGAATTCAAAATCAGCTATTGCCGATGTGGAGGTGAAGTTTTCCGGCCCCAACCTCCTCTTGAAGACGGTTTCTCCCAAGATTCCTGGACAAGCTGTGAAAATAATAGCTGCCCTTGAAGACCTCTCGTTGGAGATCCTCCATGTTAGCATTAACACAGTTGATGAAACCATGCTTAATTCCTTCACTATCAAGGTAACCTCCATCTCTACCCTTTTTTTAAAAAAAAATTCTATCTATGGAAAATCTTAATTCACAAACCATTAATCAAGCATCTAAAGGAAAGAAAACAACAACGCCAACAACTCTTTTGTAAAAGTACTAACATCATTAAATAATTTGCAGCAGTAATTTCACTCTCTCAAGTGAAAAAAAAAAAAAAAAGCACTTGCGTTGTGTATCATCATATAGTCTAGTACAATGTGCTTGTACTGACCATTGAAGTGTAATATAATACTATTGCATGTCTGATCCTACTCTCTCTAGGTCATCATTTTCACATACAAACCCGGTAATAATAATTTGTCTTGTGTTTTTTTTTTTTTGTGTAAGAATATTTATTGTGTTGAAAAGGTAATGATTATGTTTTTGTTTTTGTTTTGTTTTTCAATTAAACAGATTGGAATTGAATGCCAACTCAGTGCAGAAGAACTTGCACAACAAATCCAGCAAACATTCTGCTAAGTAGTAGTACTACTCGATCTCATGCATGCATGTAGTCCTGATGATGATAATTAAATGAATTAAAAATAGTTTTAATTTTAATTATTTTTAGTCTCTCAAGAGTACGATCCCAAATTCCCACTTCCCCAACCCCTAACTCTTTTTGCTAAGGTGTTTGTTAATTAATTAGATAATGTGTAACCCCAAGTTTGTAATTGAGTTTTTTTTTTCTTTTTAATATTTTAATTAATTTCGCATGTATGATTATTAATAAAATATCTCCATTTCCTTTGTGAAATGTTAAATTCATGAGTTTTACTTGAAAGAAAATGATATCAACTGATTATATATATATATATATATATATATATATATATATATATTTGTGTTTTTTTTTTATTTTGTGGTCTTGTATGTGATATATTTTGTTTATTAGGCTGATCAAATTTATTATCATAAAATAAAATAATAAGAGAAAATGGATCTCTCTCTTCTTTTCTAATTGTTCTCTTTCTTCAACATTTATGAATCAAAAGATAAAAAGTGTGCTTTATCTTCTTTAAAATTGATGTTCAAGTTCTACGAAATCATCATTCTAAATTTTTATTTCTCTTCTTTTCTTTAGACGCTAACTTGTAAAATTTAAATTTTTGACTCTACAGAATTTTTTGTTTGTTAATGTTTGTTGTTCTTTTACATTCAGGAGGTAAAGTTTTATATTGATAAGAATTATATTTTAGTAGCTTGCTCTACTGTTAAAAAAAATTAATTTTTAGCATAAAATTGAAAATTGAAATATAATTGTTAAGAATTATATTTGAGAGAGAGAGAGAGAGAGAGAGAGAGAGAGAGAGAGAGAGAGAGAGTGACTATTGTGTCCACTCTTCTCATGTTTTGTCTCCATATGTATATACAACCTCACAGATTTGTCTTTGTAGTAGTTTTGTTTCTGCATGGCGATTTAAGAAAATGGGGACAAACTCTGTGTGTGTGTGTCTCTCTCTCTCTCTCTAAAAGGTGCAAAATGTTTCTTCAATTAAAGCTCTTGAAATCAATATATATAACTGTGTAAATGTGGGATGAAAATGGTCACAGATCCATGCAATGGTGTGGGCAGTTAGACATATATATATATAGAGATATATATATATATATATATATAGAGAGAGAGAGAGAGAGAGAGAGAGAGAGAGAGAGAATTAATGCAATTTGTGTGAGCTCTCTCGTAGATACCCCATCTAGGCTCCAGGAATGTCTGAACACTACTACCTGAGTCCTTAATTAACTAGTGATTACTCTTAATTACATGCTAATTATATTTAATTATTGACAACCATCTTCTCATTTCTATCATTGAATTAATATAACATAAAATAAAAGAGTAATGATAGATTACTCAAATTTTTTATTCAAATAATATGACATCTGAGTTGAAACTAACATATCATCTACACGTAGTAAGTATAATTCACGTGTGAGATTATTTGAATAAAAAATATAAACTGAAAAACTCCGTACAAGAGAGGATTTATCAATAAAAATAGGTAGGAAAAGGAAAATTTAATCGTGGGATATTTGGTAGCTTAGCTGGTAAAGTCTCTTCTCATTATAGAAGATGTATTGAACTCGAAGTTCGCTCAAACGGGGGAGGATTTGATTTATATATATTGTAATAAATAAAAAATTAAAAAAGAAAGAAAAATGGAAAATTTGATTAGAAAAGCAAATTAATATTGCAAAGCCTATATATATGCATATTGGATGTTTTTGACCATTTGAATTGATCAATTGAAGCATATAATTTATTTATTTTTTACAATTTAAGTTGTGAACTTTCACATAAATAGAATTGTGAACATAGTTGATGCAGTCATTGAATAACTAGTTACAACAATTATAGAGGTTAATGGAAGATAACAACATTACTTGTGAAGGGAAGCCAATACTGATGAAACGATATGTAGAGATCCTGTGACTACAAGGATACCTGAATGGTTTCTCGTTCTGCTCTTGAGAATCTGATATGCAACCTGCATGGAAACTGCTAATGAGTTCTCAGCAGCCAGTACGGTTTTGTGTTCTGATGCCGTTGTAGAATTAACTGATTGATCCTCCAACATTTCTCGGTATTCTGCCATTCCATCATGAATAATATTGATGCCCAATGCGCTTGCAGCTTGGATCCAACGATCCCTTAACAACAAAGCTGAAGTTATTCGAGTCTTGCCTCCAGCGACTTCAGCTTCTGTAAGGAAGACAGCCTCTAATCTTTTACCTGTGCAGATGTAATGATATTAGACCTTTCCTATAAATTGTGTACTCCCATCTGTAACTATTAATATAAGAGTGCTACATTCATAGGTGGTGAATATGTTTTTAAGTACGGAGACCTAACGTCTCCCCGTTCACCAGGTCGGGAATGATATCAAATGAAGTTT
Source organism: Xanthoceras sorbifolium (assembly GCA_003430845.1). Lineage (NCBI taxonomy): Eukaryota > Viridiplantae > Streptophyta > Magnoliopsida > Sapindales > Sapindaceae > Xanthoceras > Xanthoceras sorbifolium. The sequence goes on from CM010611.1 coordinate 27,238,181, forward strand.
TGTTCTTTAGTATTATCAACTAGGACGTCTCCCTGTGACATGGTAACATCTTCAACAACCCAGTTCTTGTTTCTAAAGTTCTATGTTTTATATTTTCTGATTTCACCCAACTCAACAGCGATGCCCTTTGGTAAAAACAGCAGAAAATCAGCAAACTAACCTGAAAGAAATTCTCTTGCAAATGCTAAATGATCTTTGTCACTGGCCATTGCAACTACAAGAGCCAACCTTGACTCTGGAAATGTCATTTGAATAGTGTCCACCAAGGCCTTAGCTGATTCCTTAGTGTGAGCTGAAAAACGTAAAATGAAGCGAACAAGAATTTTGTTTAGGGGGTTACGAATACGTTAAGGCACCAAACAAATGCTTGAAGAGAAATGGTACATATGAGAACATGCCAGAGACTATTTAATGTCACATCGTTGGACATTCAGGAAATTCAAATAAAATTAGACTCCACGTCTACAATAGCAGATAGGACTATTCTATGGATAGTATCTAATTGTGCCAAGCATGATATGTTGATAGAACATAGAAGTGCAGTAACAATAACCTCCATCAAGAAGTATAGTTGCACCAGGTAGTCCTAAAGCCTCCGCATCCTTAGATGTTAGAAACTGGCTTCTTCCAACCAAGCATGTATTCTCTAAACCAGACCTGATAGATTCATCTGACATTCTCCAACCTGCAATATTCACACAAACAAAGTGAGAAATCATATAAGAGTCGATAATGAACTTAGGATGAATCAATAAAGCCTTTTTAAACTATTTAGAAATGGCTACAGATATCCATTTTCCTCCTCATCTCATTTTTGGCTCACTAGTTGATGTTTGATTTTTTTTAGATAATTCCCAATTCTACAAGAGTCAATAAGAGGTAATGAAGTTTGATGAAAACCATGGTTAGTAGCAGAGGGTGATCATATATGTAAGCCCCAAATAGCTTGTAGGGAAAATATTCAACATTGGGATGCTCATATAGATACAGAAAAATATGTCAGAAGTTCCATCCACTAGAATAAACAAAGCATATGTCCAATGGTCGCAACAATTCCAACCAAAACAAACTTCATGTCTACACTCTACACCTTACAAGTAGTAGTCACCTATTGAGTAACATTTTTTCTTTTCATCCAGTGTTCATCAAAGAAGCCGAATATAACATGGACAACATTAAGTACCTACCTTGATCACGAAGGCAGAGCGCGGTGCATGCTGCAGTCACTGCATTCTGAAGTTGGTGCCTTCCAATCATGCACAGTTTAACATCTAATAACTCGATGGACTGCATGGAAATATATTACAATATAAAGTTAAACCATATGTACACACTTGAGGATGTGAATATTTTAAAAGTAATTTTCTTAAAAAAAATAATAAATAAATTCAAATAATAATGTTTCAGGAGCTGAGGAGCATACCATTGGAAAGTCTCTCTCAACTTCTAATATTACGTCACAAGATTGGCAAGGTCTACCATTTAACATACTCAGTCCTTTGATGGTAGATTTAATTCCAGCATCAGATGTAGATACTACTGGTGAACTCATTGACAATGCTTTATCACGAAGAATACGCTCAATATGTGGAAGAAATAGCCCTCCCAAAACCAACTGAAAATTCAAACCGCTTAAGATCTTTTAGATTTTGTTGTGAATAAGAATGAAAAGAATACTGAATAGATTCCATATATTAGAAACCAGAAAGCATAATGTCACATCATTAGGCAAGATAATTCCTAAGCAGAATTCATAATTAGATATGCCCAGCCACCTTTGAACATGTCAAATATGTTGCTGTTTTATTGTTGTGCCTAAATTTACACCCTGCTTCTTTCATATAATACTTTTGAGACAAAATATTCAGACCAGTGTTGTAAAATTCGGATTGTGCGGCCGCCTAGGCGCCGCCTCGGGGCTAGGCGGCAGCAGGCCGCACCGAACAACCCCTAGTCGGCCATGCTAGGCGGCGGGGCGCACAGGACTGTCTAGTCGGCCGCCTAGGCGGTCTTGGCGGCCGCGTAGCCGCCTAGACTGCGACCGCCTAGGCGGTGCATTTCGTCTCCGCGGCCGCACAGCCGCGGAGACGAGTTATTTTTTTTAGCTTTTGACAAGCCCAACTTACAAAAAAGGTAAATCCAAAAAATTTTGTAAGAATTACAATAAACCCAGAAAGGAAGAAGGAAGGTAATCACCGGAAGCATCGAAGAGAGATGAAGGGAAAATGGAAGGAAAAACAGAGAAGGAAGCGGAGAGAGGGAGCTGGAAGCGGAGTGAATCGGCGACTCTGTGGAGGAGCAAACAGGAGAGGAAAGAGAAGGCGAAGAAGAGGACTTATGTCGAGCAGGAAAGAAAAGTTGGTGTTAGCTTTAGAATCATCCACCCTTTCTTCTTCACACACGTCACTTGATTTATTGCTTTCCTCCACTTACACCATTTTTTTTAATAAAGAACACTCCATCTATTTTGTTTTTATGTGTTAAAATGATGATTTGTGGGCCTACATGTTGGATATGATTTCAATTTCAATTAATTAATAAATTATGTTATTGTCTTGGCTTCTTGCTAAATGCTACCTTACTTTTTTGATTTATACCAGACCTATTATGCTAATCATACAAATAAAAAAAAAAAAATTCAGATGGTCAATCAGTCAACATTGACCGTTGACTTTCGAGTAACCGCCTAAATGCCGAGTAACCGGCGCCTAGAGCGTCTAGGCGCTAGGCGCTAGGCCGCCGAACGCCTAGCGCCTAGCGCATTTTAGAACCATGATTCAGACAGGACATTTACACTTAAAGATCAAGTTGGACTCAATGAACATTATTCTGGTTAGTATTTGTAATCAGAATCCATAAACTTTGAATTAATAAATAAACCATATTTCTCAACTAGCTTATGAGCAAAGACTCTGCAAACATTGCAATTCTTAATGAACTAGTAATGTGAACATCCATTTAAAGGATGGCGAAAACAGGAAAGAAATGAAAGGAACTGATTAGATAAACAGCATTCAAAGAAATCCTACCTCCTAGGACTTACATAAACAAGAACACTGTATATCACCAAATCATCATTACATGTAGCGAAGTATCAAAGGTTTGGTCATACCAATCTAAAACATTTTAACTATAAGAATATAGCATTTATATCTCGTAAAGAATGATATGATTAAGATGCAAGTATGTGACTTCTACAATTAAGTTAAAGTGTTGTCAAATAACCACGTGAAACAACATGTGCAGGGAGAATCACCTAACTGGGCGACCATGTTTGATGATTCCTGACTTTGCCACAGCAATACTTTCAAGAGAACCGCCTAGTGCTGCCATATGTTCCTCACCTATAGTCGTTATGATTGATGTAATGAGTCCAGAACTACAAATAATATTTGTTGCATCACGTGCACCTCCCAAACCAGCCTGTTAAATTTGAAATGAGCATACTTATTATTAGCATGGCACCCTTCTTTTTTAGGTAAGAAAAGAACACTTGAATACAAATTCAAGTATTCAACAGAAGCATACAGGAGCTTTTGTGTGGATTCAACAATACACAGACTATTGCTGAAATGAATTAAAGGTAACAAAATGAATAACCTCAATGATGGCGATGTCCACATTCTCTTGTGCAAATAGAGCGAATGCCATAGCAGTAAAAACCTGAAAATCTCCATCTTTACTTCAAGAATGACATAAAAAAATGCAAAAAAAAAAAAAAAAATGATAGCACGTTTACAGCGTACAATGCTCTGTCTAATTTATTACATATAAGACCGGCAAACTACTTATTACACAACTCATTACATATAATGAAAATTTTATAATACAAATTCTAATTGGATACCTCAAAATGTGTGATGCAACCATTCTCAAGCTGCATTGCCTTGTCAAGAACATGCCTGATCCTATGGAAAAGACAACTCAGTGTCTTTGCAGAAACTGGCTGACCTGATCTTCCCACTGACATGCGTTCCCTGATTGTCGTAATATGTGGGCTGCTTAGAGAAAATCAAGCCTGCTGTCAAGAAATTATAAAATGAAAAGTTGCAGATTTTCTAAATCTTTGATCTTTTGATATCTAAAAAATACATACTGCAATAATAATTTCATACCTAGTATAACAACCAACTGAATAACCTTCTGCACGTAAAATATTAGAGAGAAAAGCAGCCGTTGATCCTTTCCCTTTGGTCCCAGCTATATGAATGGCCTATAATTTTTCCCATTTTAATCATGTTTGTTTAGATTAACCAGAAAAATATTCATAAATGACACTCATTTGCTTGGAAAATGCATTAGCACAGTGAACTTTATATTGGAGCTAAGAAGCACAAACCTTGAACTTAGAAATAGGATTACCGAGTTGGTTCATGAGACGTCTCATCCGACCTAAATCGAACCCATCTTCTGAATCTGTACCTGCACCCTTGGGCATGCCTGACTTTTCGTAATTCTTTAGAGAATCCAGGTATTCCATAAAGTCCTTCAGCTCTGGTTCCTCTGAATAAGTAGAGAAGAAGCAATTCTTCGACCCCATTGTTAACTTCTTGAGAAATCCTCCATCAATCGAAGAATAGAATGTAGTGTACGGAGTCACATGTCTTAGAATTTTCATGCTTGGTTTCTGTTTGTTTCTCGGGGGAAAACTCAATAGCTACCTAGCGCTAGCGGTTATCACTAATACACAAAAACCATGCGAATCCCTTCAAAGAAAAAGAACCACCAAAAATAAAAATATCCTAAAAAACTTCAAGTGAAAGAACTATAATCTCAACAGACCATAAACTCATCTCCATAAGTTCCAAAACCTTAAAAAACAATTGCAATTCTTTTTCCATTTATAGTCTAGCTATTCAATCTAGTGATGGATTTCAAGACACAAAATTTTTGCCAACTTTAAACAGCTCTAACAATCACATTAAACTGCTCAATTTCACCAATCACAACAACAACTCTTAACTCAAAATAATAGAATTCATAGTAAAGGGCAATAGAAATTGAACCCAATACAAAAAAGCTTCCAAATTTGTAACAAAAACTAAGCAAAAACTGAAATCCAGATGCAATGAGTTAACAAAACTTCAACTTTCACACTCATTTCATCAAACACCTTAGTTGCATACACAAAACACTTCAGTTCCACAATGCAACAACCAGTTAATTCAATCCTCGACTTCTCACTGACGGTTAATGGGCATCCGAGATCGAATCGAATTGGAAGCGAGAGAGGAGTCAACTCGATCAATCAGATGGTAGGAACAGCCAATCTCATACAATAAAAATAACAAAAACAAAAACCCACGAATCTCCAAAGTTAAAAGGTCAAACAAGTACCGGGAAATGGCTGCAAATTTCAAGCTTGACATGCGAAAGAGCCTCTATAGTTGATGGGTGTCGAAGTATATCAGAACTTGAAGATCCGACAAGAGAGACCTGTGGGCTTATTGGACGTATTGGGCTTTATGTGGGGCCTTTTTAATTTTGGTTTGGGCCACTTTATGGGCCTCATTGTGGGCCACTCGAGTTTCGGTTTTGGGCGAATTATGGGCTTTTCAGTAATGTTGGGTTGGGTTGGGTTGGGTTTTCGAGTAGAGAACCCGAGACTACAACTTCTATGTCGCGGGAGAATAAAATGAGATTCCACGTGGCACCCGCTCGAACTAAAAACCGGTGTCGTTTTCTTGTTCCCAAATCTTCCTCAGTGAGATTTTAGTTTCCCCTTATCGTCTTGTTTGTTGTGTCAGTACTTTTTACTGTCTCTGCTGACTCGTGAGTCGTGAGTCGACTCAGTTGCTTGCAGAGAAAAACAATTCAAGACGTTCGTCAAACCTTTCTTGCTTTGAAAAGTTTTGATATTGAGAGTTAGAAATGGAGTGTTTAGTTCGAGAAATGGTCGAGTGTCGGTGCAGCGAACTTGAGTCGAAGTGCGTCAAATTGGAAGCAGAGATTGTGAAGAAGAAGAGCGAGCACGAAGCTCTCGAGGTCAGATTCAGGGCGCTGGAGCTCGAAAAGGTCGCGATTGAAGACGAATTGAAGGCGTTTGAGAGAGAAAAAGAAGAAGGAATTGTCGACTTGACGGAGAACGCGGAAGACGAACCTGAAGAGATGTTGGCTCAGCTTATGATTGAGAACAGCGTGTTGGAGTGTGAAAAGAGAAGAGCTGAGAGCGAAGTCGAGTTTTTGAAGCGAAAATTGAAGGATTTGGAGTCCAAATTTGCAGGTATTCATGAATTTTGTTGTTTTTTTAAAATAAAAAAAATTCAGCAGTTCATATATTAATTCGATGTGATTATTGTTAGATGAATAACAATTTTTTTACTTAAATAATTCAACTTTTTACTAAAAAAATAAATTCTCTCGAGTAAAAGATTCAATTCTTGATGTAAAAAAATTCAATCAAAACCAAATTTTCTGTAATTTTAAGACGCAAAAGTTTGTATAAAATTTGTTTCGATTCAGTTCATTACCATGCGTGGTAAAGGCACACGTTAACGCAATCCATTTATAGCAACTGAGGAAAAAACCATTAATTGAGTAATAGGCAATTAACTTCGATTTCGGGTTGTGAGAAGGGTGATAACTGATACCAATGAAATTGTTTATCCTTTAGTTTAGTTTAGAAATTATCTATTTCGAATCTAATTTAGCTAAATTAATCGATGAATAGTAGGGCACCATTTGCAGCTACATCGTGCAGAAGCATTACGATGAAATATCTATATAATGTAGTCATCGTGAGTCGTGAATATACAGATTTTGTTTAATAGTTTTGAGTCTTCATTTAGGGCAATAGTTTTAGTAGGTTTCTCTTTCTAGTTGCCTTTAACATATAACTCTTGGATGGATTCAAATGGGGCCTGTTGATTGAAGTTTCTGCCTTTAGCGAAGCTCGAATTATGTTTTGATGATTAATGAGAACGACATGTGGACATTTGCTTAATTGAATTTCGCTGTGTGTGTTATTAACATCTTTAGCTCCCTTTACGTTTTAATGTTATATTCAATGAGTTTCTTTCTTGCAATTATTTCTTTTTTTACGCATTGTCGAACTGGTGCAGTCCTTATTTCTGTTGAAATAATATTCATTCCTTTTATGTAATTGGAAGTTGTTGCTTGTTGAGTGAGACCAATTTGTGTAGACGAATCTTCTGAGCTGAAAATTTTATGTTTATGGCTTCATGGCAGAAACACCTTCAAAGCATATTAGTTGTACAAAGGGAGAAAATGGAGATGTCAATGGAGAACTCAAAACGGGCCATGGTACACAAATTAGAAAACATCTGACTTTTGAAGAAGACAGAAGTCCCAGCAAAAAGATGGCTCCATCAACGCCATGTGCTGCTAGAATTTCTTCTCTAGGTGTCATTGATATATGTGACAGTGATGATGAAAATGTCCAACTACCGTCTGTCGATAACCAGGGAAGTGGAGATGTTTTTATTTCAACCAATCAAGCATTAGAAAAGAGTCCGGGTGGTGAAAAAGAAATGACGTCTAAGGACAGTTCAAAGAAGGTTCTTTTTCAGCATAGCTTTGAGGAAAACTTGAATAATTGCAATGGTGAGATCCCATCTATTGCAACTCCTAAAAGAAAACGAGCTTCTAATATTGTCACAAGTGACTCGGAGAATGAGGAAGATGATAATGTTCCCATTTGCAAACTCAAAAGGATGCACCTTCAGGATATCTCCGGTCAACCAAGTCCTGAATTGAAAATTTGCTCTGAAACTGGTACTCCGCCTGGAGATAACGACATCTCAAATCTCGTGACTCCTCCAAGGAGGCGCCTTGTGTCGTTGAGGAAGCGTGAAGGACAAAGGGGGACAGGAAAAGGCTCTTCAAGTAAGACCAGTGAAACCAAACGTCAACTTGGAATTCCTACAACTGAGGATGTTGGGGATGGTGAATCCGAAGAGGCTGGGTCAGACAGTGAGGGTGAGAGCTTGAGTGGATTTATTGTTGACAGCAGCACGGATGTATCTGATGATGATGAATCTAGTGATGCCCAAGATGAATCAGATGACAATGAGGACTTTCATGAGATTTTATCTAGGATTAAAAGGAGCAAAAATCAGAAATTAGCATGGGAGTTTGAGGCAGACATGCTTGCAGCCTTCGGTAAGGATCCCGAACTGTGTATGAAAGCTGTATGTGCTCTTTATCGACAACAGACATCTGAGGAAAAAGTTAGTAAGGGAACTTTGGTCAACAATTGTCGGGGTTTCAACAAAATTGACGCTCACAGGTATGAGCTTCAATGCCTCGTTGCCACTATAAATTGCACATTTCTATATAGATTCAATTTAACGTTTCTTCCTTTCTTATAAAAATCATGAAAGTCAATACGCATCCGCCTTTTACATTCAGTAATAACAAATCTACATATAAATTGGTTATATGATGTAGATTTGTCTTGTTGAATTTGGTGAAAATTGGTACGTGATCATGTAAGATGGCCTTATTTTCTTGATCATTGTCTCTCTTCATTTGTAGGGGCTCTATTCTGGCTCAATTTCTTACCGATGGAGACTCAGAATGTGATCTGAAAAAATCTGTGAAGGAGTTGCTAGAGCGTGACCCTAAGGGAGTTGAGAAGTGCAGAACGCTGGCCACCCGCTACTCCAAGCAATTATTTGAAATCTACAAGAACAAAGAGGATCCTCTTTTTCTCCCTTCTTGACCAAGTTTGCAGAGAATGGTATTTTGTTGTGTTTCCATTCTAATTTTGCGCATGATTATATATTTTGTTATCATAGAAGTAATTAACATGCTAATGTCTTATATATTTTTGTATGTTTTAACTAAAAACTGGTTCTGTAATTATACACGCTTGATCTTTCCTATATAATATAAGCAGTTGTCTGTATCGATTTCTGGAGTGATGTCGGCTTGCTAGTAGACTTGCGAAACAATGCCCGAATGGCAGCTCACTTGCTCGATCGCCTTTATGTCCAAATATGGCCTTCCGATCTTTGGTAATGTAGATCAGAAACAGAATTTTATTCGTATCGTGGAAGGTTGTTAATGAAAAATGTACTCTGAATTTTGTAGTTGCCAAGATTAGTATAGTAGTTGCCTTCATTAACAACCTTCCACGATACGAATATCTTCTATCACTCGGGTTGTTTCTTTTTATTTCTGTTCAAAGGCTTACTGTTGAGAAAATCATTCCCATAGGAAACATTAACATCAAATGGTTTGTATTGTAAAACATATCACGTTTTTTGTTAGGGATTTTTTTATAGAGAAAATGAACTTCCATATCGCGATTAAAAATGTAACATTCATTTGAAAAAGGGAAAAGAAATGAATTGACCCATGCTGAGATCATATAAAAATACGGAAGTTGTATGTCATTAGAATATGAAGTCAAATATAAACAATAAAAGATAAATAAAAAAATAAAAATGCACCACAGTGAAATCTAAAGAGAGAAAAATTAGGATTATGAAACCAAACTCTTAACATTCTCTATAGCCTTTTCTAGCAACCAACCTATTACACATATATGAAGAAGATGGAGAAGAAAACAACTACTTTGTTTGGGAGAAGTCAAAGAGCTATTTTATTGCTACTTTTATATATATATATATATATATATATATTTTTGTGAATTTAGGGTTTTGCAAATGAGAAAATAAAATAAAAATAACAAAAATGAGCAAGTTACTCATATCGGGTCTAGAGTCAAAAATGGTTTTTTTGGCACCGAGTCGGCGTATTGATCACCTAGTATATGTTAGTAGTCTAAGGTAGCGTATTTTAGGAGAGTGTATATGATGTGTATATATAATAATTAAAATAGGTAATTCAAGTTAATTGAAGTGTTACTCCCTGTAGTTGGCGGATGTGGCCGGACCGTGATTGAGATGAAGGAGTACATTTGTGCCCACGGTGGCTTGAGGCGAAGGACCTCGAAGTTGGCAAGAACTCTAGATAGTTTGGCCATTGAGAAGCGAGAAAACATTGTAAATTTATAAACATGTGTGGAGATATTTCTTTCCAATATTCTGAGAGTAGATAGTTTCCGATGTTGTATGAGAAATTATCTCGTGTTTGTAATATTTGACCTAAACAGGTCTCGGCAAACCTTAATTCTTTCATTATCATACTTTTTTAAATTTATCGAAACTTATTATTTAATGGTAAGTCCTTCATTCTACATTTTAATTAGTTTCATTAATTAGTGTAATTAATTAGTTTCTGGTGTTGTGGCAGAATATTAATTTGATTAGTTTTTACTAATCAAATAAAATATATATGATCTTAATTTTCAAACTTTCATTTTGACTTAACTCTTTGGTTTTGAGATATAAATATTTTAAATAATTTAATTAATTTAATTAATTAAAAAAGTTTTTTTAAAAAAAGAAAAAAGTAAAAATCTCAACTGTTCATCTCTAAGATGAACACTAGGGATCTCTACTTTTTTTTTTTCAAACTAAAAAAAAAAAAAATAGAGATATCGACGGTAGATATTCGATCTAAATATTATATTTTTTTCTCATCTAACAGTTGCAATATGTGTAAATATTTAATTATTTTTATTTTACTAATAAAACGAGATAAAATCTATCTTAATTTCCATCTAATTAATAGTTCTGATAAACTTCCATTTTGACTTATCTTTTGGGTTTGAAATATATACTTATCATTTTTAAATTCTATCACAAATTACTACTCCTAGTCTGACTAAAATTTCACACCCAATGTAAAAGTCAGTATAAATAACTCTTTTCACTTCTCTTTCTCCTCCATGTGTGAGCAATGAGTTTTTCGCTAGAAACGACTATGGCATTTAATTTCCGTGAAGCCTTAGAGAAGGTTAGGCCATAGGGATTCCGTGAAACTCTAAATAAGGTTAGTGAAGCCTTAGAGAAGGTTAAGGTTAGGCCGTGGGAATTCCGTGAAACTCTAAATAAGGTTAGTGAAGCCTTAGAGAAGGTTAGGCCGTGGGGATTCCGTGAAACTCTAAATAAGGTTAGGGTATGGATTGATAATAGTCCTCTATTTTCTTTATTTTTCTTTCTCTTTATCTACTTGATTTTTACCGGGTCTGGTATTTGGTTGTGGTCATATAATAATGATATTGCACCTCCTGAAATTTACATAAGCTCGGCATCTGTTAATCCATTCCTCATTTCTGTTTTTACCTCTCCAATAACCCCTAAATGGAATATTGCTTCGTTAACTGCAGTATGGAAGTTCACTTTCTCTATCAAAAATCCAAATAAAAAATGTGATATGTTTTACAAGTTGTTTGATGTTAATATTTTCTATGAAACATATTATCTCTCTAGTGTATCGATCAAACCCTTTGAACAAAAACGAAAGGAAACGACTCGTATGATAACAACCATTAACGCCTTGCCATCATTTGTTTGTAAGGAAGTGGCAAAGACAATTGAAGATGGGTTGATCAAAAAAGAGGCACTCAATTTTTACATAACGATCCGGGCAATAAGGAGAGGAAGTCTTTTACATGGTGTGTTTGAGAAAGAAATCACAGCCTCGTGTGAGAATGTAAAGATGTTATTTCCATCTAATAACTCTAAATTTGGGAGGATGTTTGATCGTAAATATTGTCAAGTAACAATAAAAGAAATGTGATTTTTTTTTAGAAGAAATATATTGTAATATGCAGTAAAAATGTGTTGCAGAGACTGTTGTTACAAAAATATTTTTACTGCAAGGCATTATATTTTTATTATATTCTTAATTCGTTGTTTCTTATTAATTACATGTTATTTGTGATTTTATAATTTTATAATTTTATAATTTTATTTTCTGTGTTAATGTTATATATATATATAACGTCAAGTAAATTTTGATTAGAAAAAGCACTGCAAAAAGTACAAGCAGGCTTGTAGTACTACAAAATCACAGACAAACAAAGTCAAATCATCAGATCAAACCTGCCTGTAGATATTTCGCTTACTGACTTCTCACTTTTCAAAATATATACAAAAAATCGCATTTAGGCAAGAAAAATTCGCCTAGCACAACAATTAAATTACCAAAATAACATTCATTTAAATAATAAAAAAATTAATTAATTAAAAAAAATGAAGACAAAATTTTAAAAAATAAAAATAAAAGATAAAAATATCTACTATGCATATGTATCTACTACACATTCATGTTAATGAAAGCGGATGTGGCTGGACCGTAATTGAGATGAAGGAGTACATTAGTGCTCACGGCGGCTTGAGGCGAAGGACCTCGAAGTTGGCAAGAACTCTAGATAGTTTGGTCATTGAGAAGCGAAAAAAAGTTATAAATTTATAAGTATGTGTGGAGATATTTCTTTCCAATATTCTGAAAGTAACTAGATAGTTTCCTTGTTGTATGAGGAATTATCTTGTGTTTGTAGTATTTGCCCTAAATAGGTTTCGACAAACCTTAATTCCTTCAATATCAAATTTTTTTAAAATTTATTGGAACTTGAAATTTAATGGTAGTTTAATTAGTTTAATTTAGTGCAATTAATTAGTTTTCGGTGTTGTGGCAGAATATTAATTTGATTAGTTTTTGCTAATCAAATAAAATATATATGATCTTAATTTTTAAATTTTCATTTTGACTTATATTTTAGTTTTGAGATATAAATATTTTAAATAATCAAATTAATTTTTTTAATAAATTAAAAAAATTAAAAAAGTAAAAAGTAAGAATCTCAATCGTTTATCGCTAAGATACACATTAGAGTCTTTAGAGAGCTCCACTTTTTTTATAAAAAAAACTAAAAAAATAAAAAATAAATGGAGATATAGACGGTAGATATTTAATTTGAGTATTACATTTTTCCTCATCTACGGTTGCAACATGTATAAATATTAATTTAATTATTTTTATTTTACTAATAAAACAAGATAAAGTCTATCTTAATTTCCCAACTGATAGATCTAACAAGTACGCTATCACATAGATACGAGTATCGTTCGTATCATACAGATTGTTTCAACGAAATAAAATCAAACGTTGATGAAGATCCAACGGTTTACGAAAATGAAAAATATTAAAAAGAAAAGAAATAAAAAAACCTATTTGCCAAAACCTAGAAAAATCATGAAAATTTATTTCTCATCCTTGCAAGTTTTCATAGTTTGTTTTCCTTGTTTATGTGTCCCACTCTCTTCTATCTACTTCTTTTTATAGTTTTAAAGTAAAACCCAATTTACTTATAGGTTTTTTTTAATCTCGCCAAGATCTGCAAGGTATTTGTTAAGTTCCTTAAGTTGCGGTGGGGATGGAGTTTATGGCGGGATGAAATTGAAACTAAACTTTCACACGATGGACGATCCAATGACGATTACAAAAAGGCTCTTGGCAGATTGCAACACTCCTAGTACTGTTGAAGAAATTGGCTTTGCGGTGAGCAATGCTGAGGATTACGAAAAGGCTATTGACTGAGTGCAAATACTTCCAGTAAGCTTCAACACGCTAATCTCCTAAGACTGATTTTAACTTCATTTTTCAAATTAAATTATTATTTTTTGTGTGTGGGAATTTCTAAGGATTCTGAGTTTTGTTTTTTGATAACTTGTGGTTTGAAGTTTGATTTTTAACTGTTTTGCTAATTAGTTATTTTTTTGTGAGAATTCCGTATTATTCTGTGTTTTGTGTTGATGTGTATTGAAATTATAGGATGCAATTACTTTGTTTATTGTTTTTTTTCTTTTTTTTTTCTTTTTTTAAGAAGTTAGAATGATTTGTCTTCAAATGAGGACACACAAGTACCAGCTGCTGCTTAGCAGCTTGCCTAGCGGCTGGTGCAGTAGTGTTGTTCAGATATCCAAAAAAATAAGGAAAAAAACTAAATAAAGTTGTACCAAAACCGTAAACAGTAAATGGCGTTTACTATTTTTCATAACTACAATAATGTTAATTCACCTTAAAGAAAAAACGACATTTGATATTTCATATATTGCCAGGCAGCACCAGCGGTGTTCTTATTTCCTGTGCAAAAAAAAAAAAAAAAAAAATTTCAGTTTATTTTCTTTTATGTTGTTATATAAATAAGGGGTTAGTATTATTGTATTTCCTTCAAACAGCTTTCTTATAATTTTCAAATAGTTTTTATTTCTAAAAATTCAATGGTTATCAATTTCAAGATAATCTTCCTCTTTTTCATAATCATGTTATATTACCATAACATTTTTGTTTATATTTCACCCATCAACAACACTGCAGTAGGACCACCAACAGAAGCACAAAATGCAGAACATAAAGTTTCACAATATATCATCTACATTTGGGATACTATACTTAATACTTTTATCCTTCTTTATTAGCACCAAAGGAGACATACTCAAACTGAAGATTCACACCTAGAAGGAGCCAATGATGACCGGCCAGCCGCGAACAAAGGAGACCGGCCAGCCGCCAACACAGAGCAAGTAGATAGAGCCGGAAGGAAGTTGATGGTATACAAATGGGTAAATACTGGCGCTACTATTCTACTTTTTCTTATTTCGATACATCTTCAGTATCACTACTTTTCAAATAAATAAAATTATATCAAAAAAATATCACCTACGATCATAAAGACAGAGACATCCAAATATTTAGGTGGCGCTGCCATGCAGACATCAGTCACAGTAACGTGTAAGACTGGCTAAACTTATAATGTTTAATGTTTTGAATTACAACCAAATATCCCACATTCCCATGTATACGGATATCAAATATTTAGAGCACGCTACCACATAGATACGACTATCGTTCGTATCATACAGATTGTTTCAACAAAATAAAATCAATCGTTGATGAAGATCCAACGGTTTATGAAAATGGAAAATATTAGAAATAAAAGAAACAAAAAACCTATTTGCCAAAACCTAGAAAAATCATAAAAATTTATCTCTCATTCTTGCATGTTTTCATAGTTTGTTTTCCTTGTTTATGTTTCCCACTTTCTTCTATCTACTTCTTTTTATAGTTTTAAAGCAAAACCCAATTAATTTATAGGTTTTTTTTTATCCCGCCAAGATTTGCAAGGTATTTGTTTGGTTTCTTAAGTTGCGGTGAGGAAGGAGTTTATGGCGGGAAGAAATTGAAACTAAACTTTCACACGATGGACGATCCAACGATGATTACAAAAAGGCTCTTGGCAGATTGCAACACTCCCAGTACTGTTAAAGAAATCGATTTTTTGGCGAGCAGTGCCGAGGATTACGAAAAGGCTCTGACTGAGTGCAAACACTTCCAGTAAGTTTCGACACGCTAATCTCCTAAGAATGGATTTAACTTCATTTTTCAAATTAAATTTTTTTTTTGTGGGCATTTGTGAGGATTTTGAGTTTTGTTTTTTGATGACTTGTGCTTTGAAATTTAATTTTTAACTGTTTTGCTAATTAGTTACTTTTTTGTGAGGATTCCGTGTTATTCTGTATTTTGTGTTGATGTGTATTGAAATTGTAGGATGCAATTACTTTGTTTATTATTTTTTTTTTCTTTTTTTGAGAAGTTGGAAGGATTTATCTTCAAATGAGGAGACACAAGTACCAGTTGCTGCTTGGTGGCTTGCCTGGCGGCTGGTGCAGTGGTGTTGTTCATACATTCAAAAAAGAAAAAAGAAAAAAACTGAATAAAGTTGTACCAAAATCGTAAATAGTAAATGGCGTGCACCAGCAGTGTTCCTATTGCTTGTGCAAAATAAAAAAAAAATTCACTTTATTTTATTTTATATTATTATATAAAGGGAGGTTAATATTACTGTATTTTCTTTAAACTAGCATCTACCCTTTGTTTAGCTTTTTTATCATTTTCAAACAGTTTTTATTTTCAAAAATTCAATGGTTAACATTTTCAAGAAAATCTTCCTCTTTTTCATTATCATGCTATATTACCGTAACATTTTTATTTATGCTTCATCCATCAACAACACTCTAGTAGCACCACTACCAGAAGCAACAAATGCATAACATAAAGTTTCACATTATATTTCTACATTACTATACTTAATATTTTTATCCTTCTTTATTGCCACCAAAGGAGACATACTCAAACTGGAGGTTCACACTTAGAAGGAGCCAATGGAGACCGGCCAGCTGCCAACAATGTTTAAATCATGTGCATTAATTATAACCTATCCATCATTCCAAGAATAAAAATTACTCATGGGTCTTTTAATTACTTTTGACTCTTGAGTGCTGCCAATCAACACTAATTGCAAATCAACAGTTACTTATAGCAGTGGCTAAACAAAGGCACTACTTTTCAAACAAATAAAATTGTGAGCAAACAAAAATCATACAACGAAACCAGTTACCGTAGTGATACAATATTTACAATACAAATAGGAGTTCGAGTAGCAAATGAAAATGGTTGGGAGTATAAGCGGCTTTTAAACAAAGGTATTTATTCGGTCCCTTAAGTTACGGTGGGGATGGAGTTTGTGGTAAGAAGAAATCGAAGATAAACTTTCGCCAGATGGATGATCCAACGACGATTACGAAAAGTCTCTTGGCTGAGTGCAACACTTCTAGTACTATTGAAGAAATCGATTTTTTGGCGAGCAGCGCCGAGGATTACGAAACGGCTCCTGGCTGAGTGAAAACACTTCCAGTTCTATGGAAGAAATTTAGGCTAAGCTTTGACACGCTAATCTCCCGAGACAGGTTTTAATTTTATTTTTCAAATTAAATTATTATTTTTTGGGTGTAGGAATTTGTGAGGATTTTGAGTTTTGTTTTCTGATGACTTGTGGTTTGAACTTTAATTTTTAACTGTTTTGCTAATTAGTTACTTTTTTTATTCCATGTTATTTTGTGTTTTGTGTTGGTGTGTATTGAAATTGTAGGATGCAATTACTTTGTTTATTGTTTTGTTATTTTTTTTTTTTTTTTGCTTTTTTTGAGAAGTTGGAAGGATTTATCTTCAAATGAGGGCACACAAGTACTAGCTACAGCTTGGCAGTTTGCCTGGCGGCTGGTGCAGTGGTGTTGTTCAAACATCCAAAAAAAAGAGAAAAAAAACTGAATAGAGTTGTACCAAAACCGTAAACACTAATAAGGACATATCCAATCCCAACAGTTCCACCTAATCCCATATTGATGGGACTAAATAATCCCATCAAATTGGTGGGATTATTTAATCCCACCAATTTAGTCCCACCTCTTCACACCTAGAAGGAGCCAATGGAAACCGGCCAGCTGCCAACAATGTTTAAGTCATGTGCATTAATTATAATTTATCCATCATTCCAAGAAAATAATTACTCATGGGTCATTTAATTACTTTTAATCAACACTATTGCAAATCAACGTTACTTGTAGCAGTGGCTAAACAAAGACACTACTTTTCAAACAAATAAAATTGTGAGCAAACAAAAACCATACAACGAAACTAGTTACAAAAGTGAGACAATATTTACAATACTTATAGGAGTTCGAGCAGCAGATGGAAATGGTTGGGAGTATAAGCGGCTTTCAAACAAAGGTATTTATTCAGTCCATTAAGTTGCGGTGGGGATGGAGTTTGAGGTAAGAAGAAATCGAAGCTAAACTTTCGCCCGATGGATGATCCAACGATGATTACGAAAAGTCTCTTGGCTGAGTGCAACACTCCCAATATTGTTGAAGAAATCAATTTTTTAGCGAGCAACGTCGAGGATTACGAAACGGCTCTTGGCTGAATGAAAATACTTCCAGTTCTATTGAAGAAATCGAAGCTAAGCTTCGACATGCTAATCTCCTGAGACAGGTTTTAACTTATTTTTCAAATTAAATTATTCTTTTTTGTGTGTGGGAATATGTGAGGATTTTGACTTTTGTTTTTTCATGACTTGCGGTTTGAGCTTTAATTTTTAATTATTTTGCGAATTAGTTACTTTTTTGTAAGGATTCCGTATTATTCTGTGCTTTCTGTTGATGTGTATTAAAATTGTAGGATACAATTACTTTGTTTATTATTATTTTTTTCTTTTTTTGAGAAGTTGGAAAAATTTGTCTTCAAATGAGGACACATAAGTACCAGCTGCTGCTTGGCAACTTGCCTGGCGGCTGGTGCAGTGGTGTTGTTCAAACATCCAAAAAAAAGAGGAAAAAAACTGAAAGAAGTTGTACCAAAACCGTAAACATTAAATGGCGTTTACTATTTTTTATAACTACAATGCTATGTTTGGTACATGGACTAGAAGTGGGATTTGATTATTTACTTCTAGTCCCATGTTTGGAACATGTTGAGATTCGGCATATCTAATCTCAACAGTTCCACATAATCTCATAATGGTGGGACTAAATAATCCTACTAATTTAGTCCCATCTCTTCACACCTAGAAGGAGCCAATGGAGACCGGCCAGCTGCCAACAATGTTTAAATCATGTGCATTAATTACAATCTATCCATCATTCAAAGAAAATAATTAATCATAGGTCTTCTAATTAATTTCGACTCTTGAGTGCTGCCAATCAACACTAATTACAAATCAACGTTACTTGCAACAGTAACTAAACAAACACACTACTTTTCAAACAAATAAAATTATGAGCAAACAAAAATCATACAACAAAACTAGTTACAGAAGTGAGGCATTATTTACAACACTAATAGGAGTTCGAGCAGCAGATGGAAATGGTTTGGAGTATAAGCGGCTTTCAAACAAAGGTATTTATTCGGTCCCTTAAGTTGCGGTGGGGATGGAGTTTGAGGTAAGAAGAAATCGAAGCTAAACTTTCGCCTTATGGATGCTTCACCCATATCATTTTGTTTATGCTTCACCCATCCACAGCACTGCTGTAGCACCACCAACAAAAGAACCAAATGCGGAATATAAAGTTTTACGTTATATCATCTTTATTTGGGCTACTATACTTAATACTATTATCATTATTTGTTGCCACTAAAGGAGACATATTCAAACTGGAGGTTCATACCTAAAAGGAGCCAATAGAAACCGGCCAGCCGCCAACAATGAAAACCGCCCACCCACTAACAAGGGAGACCAGCTAGCCGCCAACAGAAAGCAAGTAGAAAGAGCAAGAAGGAAGTTGATGGTATACAAATGGATAAATATTGGGGCTAGTATCCTGTTTTTTCTTATTTCGATACTTCTCCAGTATCAGTTTACATATCCAAAAGTGATTGCATTTTTCGGTTTATTCAGTTATTTAATAGCTGCATTTGTTGTGTTTAGCTTTGTTTTGAAAGTTTACTTCGATTATGGTCACATGGACTTTATCATGAGCATGCTATTGCAATATGTCATTGCTGGTATCCAAGAAAACAATGTGGCCTAATATAGTATCTATGTGTTCGTTATTCTGTCTATTAGTAAATATTAATTGTATGTTTGACTATTAGGATATTTAGGTGAATGTTAGTTGTATGTTAGACTTATATATTATTAGGTGAATATTATGTGAGTGTTTGTTGTATGTTTGACTATGTATGTTGTTAGATGAATATTATGTGAGTGTTAGTTATATATTTGACTTTATATGTTGTATCTTCATGTATATATACCACAGAAGGTTAATGAAAATTTCAATACATTTTCCCTCCATTATATTTTCTTCCACTTTCATTATTTTACACATTTCCTCCATTATATTATCTGTCATTTTCATTATTTTACATGGTATTAGAGCAAGTTTCTAACCTGGACAATGTCTTTTATTGATTTTCCACCGAGCAACTTCAACAACTTTCTCGTATTTTATCAATGATGAGTTCAAACCATGATGTTGGAAATAAAAACACTTATGCAAATGCGACAGGTCTGTATCCATTTTCTGATGCTTCAATTAATTTTGTATTTATAAAGCCATGGATTTTGGATAGTGGATCCACCGATCATATCATTTCTGATTCCACATTTCTCACCAAAACACAATCATCATTCATTCCTATTGTTAATTTACCAACAGGATCTACAGCCCCAATCACTTCAACTGGCACTGTATCTTTTAATTCTAATATCACTTTAGATGATGTTTTATGCGTTCCTAGTTTTCGCTTAAATCTAATTTCTGTAAGCAAACTTACCTCTCCCCTAAATTGTTGTGCCATTTTTTTCCTCACATTTTGTGTCCTACAGAATTTGGCTATGGGGAAGATGATTGGCTCGGATAAACAACATAGTGGTCTCTATTACATGCCTCCGTTGCAAAGGATGTCAATCTGTCACCAAATTTCACACCCTTCCAATCTATGGCATATGCGTTTTGGACATCCATCACTATTTCGTCTTAAATTAGTTTTTTCTTTATTATCTTCAAACAATATTTTTTATGATAATAATTGCACTGCTTGTCTCATGGCAAAACAAACAAGACTTCCATTTCCATTAAGTTCCATATCAACTCATGCTTCATTTGTTTTATTGCATTGTGATATATGGGGTCCTCACAAAGTTCATACACACTCAGGGGCATGATTCTTTATTACCATTGTAGATGACTTCACAAGATGCACATGAATATTCTTTATGTAACACAAGTCTGAAACTCAAAACTTTTTGAAATCTTTCATTAATTTTGCTCACACTCAATTCCATGCATATGCCAAAACAGTCAGAGTAGACAATGGTTCTAAATTTTTATCTATGAAAAACGTTTTTAGACTTCATGGCATTGAATATCAACGCACTTGTATTTACACTCCACAACAAAATGGAGTTGTTGAAAGGAAACATCGTCATATTCTCACCGTGGCACAAGTACTACTTTTTCAATCCCATTTACCTTTGCATTTCTGGGGTGGATGTGTTTTAACTGCAGTTTATCTCATTAACCGGTTACCATCACCATTACTCTCAAATAAAACACCTTTTGAATTGCTATATAATCGCCCACCATCACTTGATCACTTAAAGGTTTTTAGTTGTCTATGCTATGCAACTGTTGTACAACCCATTCAAAAATTTGAATCTCGTGCCAAACGTTGCATCTTTGTTGGATATTCGACTGGGCAAAGGGATACAAATTATATGACATGGAAACCAATAAATTTTTTGTCAGTCGTGATATCAAATTGCATGAAACCATTTTTCCTTTTTCATCTGTCTTGATCACATCCACTTTTGATTTTATGGTGCCTAATTTCATCTCTAAGACCATATAAATGCAACCTATCACACCACCATGCCCTTCTAACACCAATCCTCACCCACCTGAGCAAACATAAACATCTAATACACATGAAGCCATATCACTCACACCTGTTGTTCCTTCCAACATTAAACAATCTTCCACAAATACACCAAACGCTGAAACCTCACCACCACTTTCAGACCCATCAAACATTCCTTCTGAAACTACTACCATTCCACCTCCGAGATAGTCAACACGGCCTAAGCGATCTCAGGCATCGCATAGAGATTTCCTGATGTCATCTCAGGCACATCAGTCTACCTCTGGACCAAGTCCTATACCAGGTAGTCGATATCCACTCTATGATTTTCTTTCCTACTCACGTTTTTCACCTTTCCATTATACTTTTCCAGTTAACATCACAGATCACACTGAGCCCAAAAATTATGTTCAAGTTGTCCTTAATCCACATTGGCGACAAGTTATGAATTCAGAATTAGAAGCCTTGTAGCTTAGCAACACATGGAGCTTAGTCCCTCTGCCCATTGGCTACAAACCAATTGGTTGCAAATAGGTCTACAAAATCAAATACAAATCTGATGGCACCATTGAACGCTACAAGGCTTACCTTGTTGTTAAAGGATACAATCAAGTTGAGGGCATTGACTATCAAGAAATATTTTCTCCAACAGCAAAGCTTACAACACTTCGTTGTCTTTTTACTGTCGCTACTGCTCGCCATTGGCACATCCACCAATTGGACGTTCAAAATGCTTTCCTCTATGGCGACCTCCATGAAGTTGTCTACATGGAACCTCCACCTGGTCTTCACCGATAGGGGGAGAACACTGTATGTCGGCTCAACAAGTCTCTTTATGAACTTAAACAAGCATCAAAAAATTAGTTTTCCATATTTTCAGATACTATCTGAAAGGCCAGCTATCAACAATCAAAGGCTGATTATTCCCTTTTCACCAAGACTCAAGGTACTTCGTTTACAGCAATTCTCATATATGTTGATGATATACTTCTCACAGGAAATGATCTACATGAAATGGAAAGTCTCAAAAGATTCATTCTTAAACGCTTCCGTTTCAAAGATCTTGAAAACTTGAAGTACTTTCTCGGTATTGAATTCTCTCACTCCAGAAAAGGTATTTTTATGTCACAGAGAAAGTATGCATTAGGACATTCTACAAGATTCTGGACTCCTAGGCGTATGTCCCAACAATTTCCCAATAGAGCAGAATTTGAAACTTACTTCCACTGATGGAGCATTGCTAAATGATCCAACAAAGTACAGAAGACTAGTTGGCAGATTGATATATCTCACGATGATAAGACCCGATATAGTCTATTCAGTTCGCACATTGAGCCAGTTCATGTAAGAACCTAGAATACTTATTGGGACGCTTGCCATTCGAATCCTCAAATACGTCAAAGGTACACCTAGTCAGGGATTATTACTTCCTTTCAATAACAGCTTAACTTTAAAAGCTTTTTGTGATCCAGATTGGAGAGGCTATCGCGCCACAAGAAGATCAGTTACAAGCTATTGTATTTTTCTTGGAAGTTCTCTCATATCATGAAAATCTAAGAAGCAAGCCAATATCTCTAGATCATCAGCTGAGGCTGGAGCAATGGCTAACACATGTTTGGAGCTAACTTGGTTGCGTTACATACTACATGACCTAAAAGTTCCTCAAACAACTTCTACACCATTGTTTTGCGACAATCAAGCAGCTTTACACATTGCTGCGAATCTTGTCTTTCATGAGCGTACAAAGCACATTGAGATAGACTGTCATATAGTACGAGAAAAAGTACAAGCCAAAATAATTAATCCTTCTTTTGTTTTCACACTTGCAACTGGCTGATGTATTTACGAAGGCTTTAGGAAAGGATCAGTTTGTGAATTTGCGTAACAAGTTGGCACTTCATGATATTCACTCTCCAACTTGAGGGAGAGTCTTAGTAAATATTAATTATATGTTTGACTATTATGATATTTAGGTGAATGTTAGTTGTATGTTAAACTTATATGTTATTAGGTGAATATTAGGTGAGTGTTTGTTGTATATTTGACTACGTGTATTGTTAGGTGAATATTAGGTGAGTGTTAGTTGTATATTTGACTTTATATGTTGTATCTTCATGTATATATACCACACAAGGTTAATGAAAATTTCAATATATTTTTCCTCCTTTATATTTTCTCCCATTTTCATTATTTCACACATTTCCTCCATTATATTCTCTGCCATTTTTATTATTTTACACTGTCCATAATAGTATTTGACGGTAAAGTTGAAGTTCTTTTTCCTTAGATATTATTAAGATTCACTTCTGTAGTTGTTTTATTATATTTTTAATGGCATATTTTACTGAGGTTCACAAGTGAATTTATTTTCTATTACACATTCAGTTACTTATGTTTTATGTTTGATGATCGGTTTTAATGGATGTTCAAGTTTATTAAAAATAAAGTTAAGATTAGCAGATATATTTTATTTTTAATTATAAATATAATAGTGAAGTGACCGTTCCGTTTTATATGGTGGCACAATAAAGGAATATTTTCCGACTTCAAATGAGATTGTCAAGTTAATTTGGTTTGTAATTATTCGTCACTTTATAATAAGAGAACAAAGAAAGTGTATGATAAACTATAATTAAGTATAAATTTTGTTATACAATACATAAAGTAATACGAAATTTGAAAATATTTGGTTTTTTTGTATATATTTTGAAAAGTTTGAGAAGATAGTGAGCGGAAAATGTACAGGTCTGATGGTTTGGTTTTGTAGTCCTATAAACCTGCTGGTACTTTTTGTAGTGCTTTTCCAATAAAAATTGACTTTACTTTATTATTATATATATATTTTTTAAAAGATTTACTTTATTATTATATAAAACATTAACACAGTATAAAATTATAAATAATATGTAATTAATAAGAAACAATGAATTAAAAATAAAATATTTTACTGTAAAAATATTTTTACTAAAACAGTATTTGCAATATATGTTTACGGCTCCAAGAAAAAAATTACATTTTTTATAGTTTTACTTGACGTCCTCCCAAATTTAGAATTATTAGATGAAAATAACACTTTACATTCTTACAGACTGTAATTTTTTTATTAGCAACACCACGTAAAATACTCCTTTTCTTTATTGCTATTATACAAGTTGTTTCCTTTTGTTTTTGTTTAAACGATTTGATGAATACACTAGAGAGATAATATTTTTCGTAGGAAATATTAACATCTAACAATTTATAAAACATATCACATTTTTCATTCGGATTTTTAATAGAGAAAGTCAACTTTTATATTGCAATTAATAAAAAAAATATTGTTATTGAAGACGTAGAAACGAAAATAAGAAATGAATTTCATATATTACCAGGCATCGCTAGCACCAGCAGTGTTCTTATTGCCTATGCAAAAAAAAAAATATAATAAAAAATTTTACTTTATTTTCTTTTATATTGTTATATAAAGGGCTTAATATTACTATATTTCCTTCAAACTACCTCTTACCATTTATTGAGCTTTCTTATCATTTTCAAACAGTTTTTTTCTCTCCAAAAATCAATGGTTACCATTTTCAAGACAATCTTCCTCTTTTTCATAATCATGCTATATTACCGTATCATTTTTGTTTATGCTTCACCCATCAACAGCACTGCAGTAGCACCACCAACAAAGCACCAAATGCATAACATAAAGTTTTACATTATATCATATTTATTTAGGCTGCTATACTTAATACTATTATCATTATTTATTGCCACCAAAGGAGACATACTCAAAGTGGAGGTTCACACCTAGAATGAGCCAATGGAGACCGGTCAGCCGCCAACAGAGAGCAAGCAGACAGAGCCGGAAGGAAGTTGATGGTATACAAATGGATAAATACTGGGGTTAGTATCCTGTTTTTTCTAATTTCGATACTTCTCCAGTATCATTTTGCAAATCCAAAAGTTGTTGAATTTTTCGGTTTATTCAATTATTTAATAGCTGCATTTGCTGTGTTTAGCTTTGTTTTGAAAGTTTACTTCGATTATGGTCACATAGACTTTATCATGAGCATGCTATCGCAATATATCATTGCTAGTATCCAAAAAAACAATATGGCCGAATATATCATCTGTGTGTTGGTTATTCTATCCATAATAGTATTTAACGGTAAAGTTAAGGTTTTTTTTCCTTGTATTAGAAAGACCATCTTAGGCCTTATAGCATGCATCTTTCACTGCGGTAGAGAACAATAGGCAAGCTTTCCATTCTGTTTTTAACTATTGTTTGGTTATAACTGTTTTTTTTTAAATTTTTTTGTATTGATTATAATATTTGTTTTATATATGCAGGTAGACCTTTTTTTTAGAAAAGAAAGAAATAAAGGTGGTAACTTTTTTTATTTTTTTTTATTTTAATGGATGTTATTAAAATCTACTTTTTGTAGTAATTTTATTATGCTTTTAATGGTATATTTTAATGAGGTTCACGAGTGAATTTATTTTCTTTTACACATTTGGTTATTTATTTTGATGATCTTGTTGGTTTTAATAGATGTTCAAGTTTATTAAAAATAAAGTTAAAATTAGCTGATATATTTTATTTTTAATATAATATAATTTTTATTTTTAATTATAAATATAATAGTGAAGTGATCGTTTGTTTTATATGGTGGCACAATAAGGAATGTTTTCCCTTCACTTCAAATGAGATTGTCAAGTTAATTTGGTTTGTAACTATTCCGTCATTTTATAATAAGCGAATAAAGAAAATAACACTTTACATTCTCACATGAGACTGTAATTTTTTTATTAGCAACGCCACGTAAAATACTCATTTTCTTTATTGCTTAGCTCATCTGCAATTGTCTTTGTAATTTGCTTGGAAATAAATACTAGTAAGGTATTAAAGGTTGCTATTATAAGAGTTGTTTCCTTTTGTTTTTGTTTAAAAGGTTTGATGGATACACTAGAGAGATAATATTTTTCCGTAGAAAACATTAACATCTAACAACTTGTAAAATATATCACATTTTTCATTCGGATTTTTAATAGAGAAAGTCAACTTCCATATTGTAATTAATAAAAAAATATTGTTATTGAAGATGTAGAAACGGAAATAAGAAATGAATTAACCGCCGTGGAGCTCACATAAAGATCAGGAGGAGCAATGTCATTATTATATAACAACAAACCATAACCAAACATGAGAAAAAAAGTCAAAAACAAGTGATAAAGAAAAGTAAATATAAATAAAATCGAGGATTATTATGAACCCATATCTTTTCTAGCAACGTACCCATTGTTCATATACGGAGAAGAAAGAAAAGTGAAAAGAGCTATTTATGCTGACTTTTGTATTGGGGTGAAATTTCAAACCCAAAAGATTAGTCAAAATGGAAGTTTGTTAGAACTATTATTTAGGAAATTAAGATAAACTTTATCTTATTTTAATTCATGTTGCAACTATTGGATGAGGAAAACTCCAATATTCAGATTGGATAATTACCGTCCATTTCTGAATCTCTATTTAATTTTTTTATTTTTTTTAATTCTAAAAAAAATGGAGCTCTCTAATGTCCATCCTAGGGATGAACAGTGAATATTTTAACTTTTTTATTTTAAATGTTTTTTAATTAATTAAAAAATTAATTTGATTATTTAATTTATTTATATCTAAAAGGATTGATCAATATTTATCAATACAAATTTGTGAAATGATAGGGTTTTGGTATAGATGACCCATATAAAACCTTTTAAAACCCAGCCCAACATTAAAAACTAAAAAAAGCCCATGAATCGAAAAGGAAAGGCCCATTAACCCATATAAACAACCAGAAAGACCAAAAATCCCAATAATCCCATGACACATGTTTTTCCTATTTTGAGCTTTATTTATTTTTTATTTTTTAAAATATTATAAATAATTTGAAATTTGAAATTTGAAAGAGAGAGAATTTGGAGGTGAAATTGAGGGGTTACCCCTAAATTCTGATAAAAATCTTTTAAAAAAAGGGTTAGCAATAAGGGTGGACGTAGGATTTCAACCAAATCCAATCAAATATAAATTATAACTCAACTCAACCCAACCCGATTTTGATCTATTGGATTGCGTTTAGTTGATTGAATTGTACTTCTAAGTTCAATAGAACTAATTTTATTTTATATGTTATTTAAAATATATGAATTTAGATTTTTATTATATTCAAATTCACTTTTAAAATATTTTTTCCCCTAATATTATATCATATGTAGTTTAAATTTTTTAAAAGTTTTTAAATCAAAACACAACATATAATACATCAATTTATCAAAGTTGGAAAGTCTCCATCTAAGTCGTTCATATATTTTACAATTATAATCATTTCGTCGTATATCTCTTGATTGGAAAATCTATTATTTATTTCAATCAAACATAATAATTAAAATTTATATACAATTGTTTGACTTTTATATATAAAATTCTTAATCAAATCCTAAACTAATGGGTTAAGAAAAAATATTCTAAAGTATAATCAATGATAATATAATTATTATAAAAATATTAAGATAATATAATTATATATTTTCAATAGATGTGTAATGTGTTTATATATTATATATTTTTGGTATAAAAAAAATTAAAATTATGTAAAATTTGTCACATATATTTTTTTTTAAAAAATAAAGTTTATAAAAAATAATACATACAATTATTTATTTATTTTATTAACCCAACCCAACCCAATTTTAAAATTAATACAACCCAACCCAAGTAAATCCGATTGAGTTGCAAGTTGAGTGCCCCCCTTAATTAGCAAAGATCTATTTAGTTCAAATAATATTAATATATATATATATATATATATATATATATATATATATATATATAGATATAATTGGGATATTTTCTCGTACAACACCGGTAGTCCGGAACCAATAAGCGGGCGACTTTTTTTTTTAGAATAAACTCTGCTCTCATACTTCTTTTCAAAAAAATAAAAATAAAAATAAAATAAAATAAAACTCTGCTCTCATACTTTTTCACTAGAGTTCTAATCGCACTCAACCCGACTAATCCAATCCGATTCGCTTGGATTGGGTTGAATTAATTTTAAGATGGGTTAATAAAATGTTACCTAATTCAATCTGATCAATCCGATATAGATTATATAAAATAAAATAAATAATTGTGTGTATTACTTTTTATTAGTTTTATTATGAACTTTTTTTTTTGAAGATATATGTGATAAATATATACATAATTTTTAATATTTTTATATATAAACATATTTATTGAAAATATACAATTATATTATCTTATTCATTTTTGTAGTAATTACATTGTTACTGATTATATTTTAAAATATTTTTTTTCTTAATGCATTAATTTAGGATTTCATTAAGAATTTGATATATAAATTTTAATTATTATGTTGATTGAAATAAATAGATGAGCCACTTAGATGAAGACTTTCCAATTTTGATAAATTGTTAATTTTGTATTTTTATTTTTTTTATAATTTATACAACAAAGATTAAATCGAATATATAATGTATATTATGTTTTGATTTTGAAGCTTTTAAGAAATTTAAACTAGATATGATATTAGGATGGAAAATTATTTTGAAAGTGAATTTAGATATAATAAAATTTGAATTTATATATTTTAAATAATATATAAAATAAAATTAGTTTTGTTGGACTTAAATCTCAATCTGATCAACTCAACCCAACCCAACTTGACCAAAATTAGGTTGGGTTGGGTTATAATTTATATTTGGTTGGATTGAATTGAAAAATTTCAATCTAATCCGACTCAACCCTGAAAATGACCACCCCCTAGAGTTCTTTCCAACTTCTAGGTCCTTCGCCTCAAGCCACCGTTGGCACAAATGTACTCCTCCATCTCAATGACGGTCTGGCCACATCTGCCAACTATAGGGAGTAACACTTCCATTAACTTGAATTTCCTATTTTAATTATTATATATACACATCATATACACTGCTAAAATACGCTCTACTAACCTATACTAGGAGCTTAATACAGTGACTCGATGCCAAAAAACCCATTTTTGACTCTAAACCTGAAAAAAGACACTCGCTCGTTTTTTCACAAAAATCTAAGTCCTAACTCGTTACCTTCTTCAGATATTTATTTTCTATGCTCGACTTTTCCTAGTCCGACTAAAATTTCATATCTAGTTCCATATACAGAACTTCTAAAGTCAGCACCTCTTAATATATCATAATGAGCAGCTTTTAATTCAAGTACTTAGATCAATACAAAGTCCTTAAATCAATTATAACTTTTTTCTTAAAAAAAAAGGTCTTTAACAATAATATTTAAATTGAAAAGTACTTATTATACCGAGATATATATATATATATATATATATATATATATATATATAGGTATAGGTATAAATAGCTCTTTGACTTCTTCTAAACAAAGTAGTTGTTTTTCTTCTCCTTCTTCTTCATATATGTGTAATGGGTTGGTTGCTAGAAAATGCTATAACATTACATCTCCATGAAACCCTGTTAAGTGAATTTTTATTTATTGAAAAACAAAGAATTAGATAAGATAGAAAAGAGAAGAAGTGTTTGTTCGAAATTCAACTCTCTTTTTATTCAGATATTTTCTTGATTATTTATCAGCCAACTTGGCTACATGAATGGAAGTGGATAAACCCACGTTAACAACTTAACTGAAACAATGAAAATGCTTCATAATTAATTGTAACACTTACACCTGTTAGCATTAACATTCCCACTAACAAGACCACTTTTTATTCACTTAAAACAGAACCAAACGTGCATTTAAAACAGAGCAAGACTTAGTTAAGGACCTAACTCATTGACTCGACTCACTAACCTCCCTTTCATATAAACCATGCAACGACCCTAACCATGCAAGCAACACTTGGCCAAAGACCAACTCATTAAGTCGACTCATTGACCTCTCTTTCATGCAACCCATGCAACAGCCCCTAACCAACCAATGTACGCAGTGCATCCATATCATTTCTCCCTTCCCTAAAGTATCCTTGTCCGCAAGGGTAAATTCAGGGTAGGTTCGTGAAAACCTCCATAAGTTTTCCCACGTAGCCTCCTTCATCGAGGCCCCTGCCCATCTCACCAATACTTTCGTGCGTGGCCTGTACTTCCCTTTTTGAATGATACGTCGATCCAAAATAGTTTCGGGTATTGGAAGGATAGAAGACTCATCTAAAACTGGTGGAAGTGAAAGGAGAGCTGGTGGTCGGTCACCCAAAAGTTTCCTCAAAAGGCTCACATGTACAACATCATGAATTTGAGCTCCAGGAAGTAATGCGAGACAGTAAGCAACCTGTCCAATCTTTTCTAAAATCTCGAATGGTCCAAAGAACCGTGGAGATAATTTCATAGAGCTACGAAAAGCCACAGAAGTTTGTCTATATGGGTGTAATTTTAGGTAGAAAATCTCCAGCTTGAAACTAAACCTCTCGTTGACTACGATTCGCTTGTTTCTTCATGCGTTTTTGGGCCAAGGTCAGATGGTGTCGTAGTTCTTTGATGACCGCAGTGCGATCACGAAGGTATTCCTCTACAGTTTGCACTCGGGTGGTTCTTGGTACATATGGAAGCAAACCAGGGGGTGGAACGCCATAAACAACTTCAAAAGAGGGTCGTCTTGGTATGAAGATTGGTATTGTAGCTGAACTCAGCCCAAGGCAACCAATCCATCCATTTCCGTGGTTGGTCTCCAGCGAAAGCAACGTAGATACTGTTCCAATGTCCGATTAACAACCTCAGTCTGCCCATCGGATTTGTGGGTGATAGCTTGAGCTCATTTTAAGTTTTGTTCCCTGTAATTTAAAAAGATTAGTCCAAAAAGAACTAATAAATATTTTGTCCCTGTCACTTACAATGGATTTTGAGAAGCCATGTAACTTCACAATGTTGGAAACAAATGCCTTAGCCACGGATGCTGCTGTGAAGGGATGTTTTAAAGAAACAAAATGGCTGTATTTAGAAAGCCGGTCAACCACAAGCATGATAACGATGTGACCTTGTGATGGTGGCAGTCCCTCAACGAAATCCATGGATAGGTTAGTCCATATTGTGGTAGGAGTAGGCAAGGGTTGTAACAAGCCTACTGGACTCAAACAATATGTCTTGAACCTGTTGGTATATCTCATAGTGCAACACGAATTTCTTGATTGACTTGCAGAGGCCAGGCCAAGTGAAGCTACGTTGAATTCGCGCTTAAGGTTTTATGGTATCCAAATTGACCTCCTGTGGGTGAAGAGTGGCATTCGGCTAAGATGATTGGTGACAGAGAGCTAGTGGGACTCAAATAGATTTTCCCTTTATAATACCAAACTCCATCTTGTTGCTGATATAAAGGTTCAATTCTACTAGAATTCTTCTCAATTAATTTTGCATAAAAAGAGTCCTCTTTTACCTCCTGTTGAAGTGTTTGCCACCAATTAGAACAGGGCAAGGATATAGCTAACATATTAATTTCCACCTTATGAGATAAAGCATCGGCTCCTCTATTGTCTGGTCCACATTTATATTCAATCTTGTAGTCGTACCCGAGAAGCTTTGGAAGCCATTGCGCCTGGGTAGGAGTTATGATACGTTGCTCAAGGAGAAATTTTAGACTTTTTGGTCTGTTTTAACAATGAAAGGTCGTCCGAGCAAGTAAGGCCGCCATTTTCGAATTGCCTTCTCTATTGCCAACATTTCCTTTTTATAAATGGAAAGGCTCAAGGTGGTTCCTTTCAATGCCTCATTGAAAAAAGCTATGGATTGTCCTTGCTGAGAGAGGATGGCTCCAATTCCCAATCCACATGCATCACATTCTACAGTAAAAAGTTGAGAAAAATCTGGAAGCCGTAATACTGGAGAAGAGGACAATGCCTCTTTCAATTTATTAAAGGTTAGGTCGGCTTCAGTAGTCCATTGGAACTCTTCCTTAGTGAGAAGTCGTGTAAGGGAGGCTGCAATAATTTCGAACCCACTGATGAACTTGTGATAGTAACCTACTAATCTTAAAAATCCGCGAACTCCCTTAGCAGTTGTAGGGGTTGGCCACTCTTCGACTGACTGGATTTTGGACAGATCTACTTCTACCCCTTTTTCAGAAATAATATGGCCTAAATAATCCACTTGAGATACCCCAAAATGATATTTGGACTCTTTATCAAACAACTGATGTTTTTCCAATAATTCTAACACTACATGTAGATGTAGAAGATGGTCTTTTCGAGATTAACAGTAAACCAAAATATCATAAAAAAAAAAAACTAAAATGAACTTTCATAGGAAAGGCCTGAAAATATCGTTCATTAAGCTTTGGAAGGTGGCCGATGCATTGGTGAGCCTGAATGGCATTACCACGAACTTGTAATACCCTTCATGAGTTCTAAAAGCTGTCTTGGGGATGTCTTTTTCATTAACCCAAATTTGGTGATACCTAGAACGCAAATCCAATTTTGAAAAGAATCTAGGGCCATATAATTCATCCAAAAGTTCATCAATTATGGGAATGGGGTACTTATTTTTTACTATTATTTCATTCAAGGCCCTATAATCGACGCAGAACCTGCAGCTCCCGTCTGATTTTTTAACCAACAATACTAGGGACAAAAAAGGACTATGGCTTGGACGAATTAATCCAGAGTGTAGGAATTCTTCCATCTTTTCTATTTCTGATTTTTGGTAATAGGGGTAGAGATATGGTCTCACATTAATGGGTCCACTGTTTGGTAATAAGGGAATTTGGTGGTCATGTTTGTGGATTGAAGGCAATTGGGTTGGTGATTCAAAGACATGTCAAAACTGATTAAGTATGTGAACAATATTAGAAGGGTGGGTCATACCTTGCTTGGCCTCAGTGGATGTTATCAATTGGAGAAAATAACTTGACCCATGAATATGTTGATCATCTTTTGCTTCAAGAGCTTCTAACCCTGTCTGCCTCATACCTTTTAAGGTGTGTATAATGCCTCCTTCTTGAAAGTTCATTGTGAGCTTCTAGTAGTCGGTCTCTATAGGTCCCAAAGTGGCAAGCCATTGCACCCCTAATACAAGTTGACACGCAGCGACCGGTAACACATAAAAATCTACTTGCATTTTATAGCCTTGGATTTCCAGTGACAAAGCTAGACATCTCCCTACACAATCTATCTTTTCTCTATTAGCCACCATGACTTGGAAAGTGTGATCATTAGTCACAGTTAGACCACACTTTTTGACTAGGGACTGGTCTACAAAATTGTGGGTGCTGCCACCGTCTACTAACATAATGACTTCTTTTCCCTTCATTCGTCCTTGTAGACGTATGGTTTGAGGATCAGTTGTTCCTGTTATTGCATGGAACGAAATCTCTGGTAATTCCTCTTGCCTTTGCGAGTCGGTTAAGCTTTTAAGGGTTTCTTCAACTGATTCCTCTATATCTTCTATCATGAAAAGTTGAAGGCCTCTCATAACGGTGATCAGGCTTGAAGTGCTCATCGCAATAATAGCATAGACCCTTTTTCCGTCGCTCACACCCTTTTCCCGCTAGATTACTATTTGAAACTTTTGGTGGTGTTCCAAATATAGAGGACCTGAAAGGCGCTAGTCCCTTTTTTTTTTGCAATCCTTTTCGTTCTTCTATGAGTCATGCAACCCCAATGGCATCAGTTAAGGAACGAGGTTGCTTGATTTTTACATCCAATCTTATGTCGTCTTTAAACCCGGCTATAAAACACCCAGCCAAAATTTTTTCTGGCAATTCATCAACTCTGTGAGATAGCTTTTCGAACTCCTCTTGGTAAGTGGAAACGGTGGTGGTCTGTTTAAGTCTGGTAAGTGCTTCTAATGGGTCTTCATAATCAGTTGGACCAAACCGTAGCAGCAGTGCCTTGGTGAGTTCGATCCAAGTAACCGGTCCTTTGAGTTTTGCAAACCACCTATGCCATTGAAGAGCTATTCCCTCAAGGTGAAATGAGGCAAGTTGGACTTGTTGTTCGACAACTACTTCCTTGAAATCGAAGTATTGCTCGGCCTTATAAATCCACGCTTGCGGGTCGTTTCCATCAAACTTGGGAAAATTCAGCTTAAGATGGTGGTGTTTACGGTTTGTGGAGGGTTGAGAATGGCTGGCTGAAGGTAAATTCACATATTGGGATGATTCGGTGGGAGCAAAGGGATTTATATTAGGCTGATTTTATGAATGGTTTTGTGAGGCGCGTAGGGACTGTAATTCAGTTAGGACAGTCTGCAATGTTGCATGAACCTTGTCAATACTTGATTCGTGACATCCCAAAATCTCATAGACTTCATTTCGGAACTCGGCGTTGGTTTGATTTCGGGTACCCATGATGAGCCAAACCTGTCTCTGATACCACTGTTAAGTGAATTTTTGTTTATTGAAAAATAAAGAATTAGATAAGATAGAAAAGAGAAGAAGTGTTTGTTCGAAATTCAACTCTCTTTTTATTCAGATATTTTCTTGGCTATTTATCAGCGAACTTGGCTATATGAATGGAAGTGGATAAACCCACGTTAACAACTTAACTGAAACAATGAAAATGCCTCCTAATTAATTGTAACACTTACACATGTTAGCACTAACATTCCCACTAACAAAACCACTTTTTATTCACTTAAAACAGAGCCAAACGTGCACTTAAAACAGAGCAAGACTTGGTCAAGGACCCAACTCATTGAGTCGACTCACTAACCCCCCTTTCATGCAAACCATGCAACGACCCTAACCATGCAAGCAAGACTTGGCCAAAGACCAACTCATTGAGTCGACTTACTGACCTTCTTTCAGGCCACCCATGCAACAGCCCCTAACTAATCAATGTACGCAATGCATCCATATCAAACCCTAAAGAGGTTAAGATCATATTAATTCCATGAAACCCTATATAAGATTAGATTGACATTCCATGAAACCCTAAAGTTAGGGTTTGGTTTCATAATCCTAATTTTCCTCTCTCTTTA
This sequence comes from Xanthoceras sorbifolium, assembly GCA_003430845.1. Classification (NCBI taxonomy): domain Eukaryota; kingdom Viridiplantae; phylum Streptophyta; class Magnoliopsida; order Sapindales; family Sapindaceae; genus Xanthoceras; species Xanthoceras sorbifolium. The sequence goes on from CM010611.1 coordinate 27,273,212, forward strand.
GTTTTCACTACGATGTGTTTTTATATTTTATTTATCTTTTATTCTTTAATATGACTTCATATTCTAATGACATTACAACTTCCGCATTTTATGTGATCTCAGATTAATCTATTTCTCTTTTCCGTTTCTACCTATTCAATAATTACCCAAAAATAGAACATTACTTTCTTAACCGTACTTTCTCTATAAAAAAATCTTAACGAAAAATGTGATATGTTGTACAAGCCACTTGATGTTAATGTTTCCTATGAAAAAGATTTTCTCTATAGAATATTGATCAAGCTTTGAACAAAAACAAATCGAAACAACCCGAATGATGGCAACCATTAATGCGTTGCCAGCATCTGATTCTAAGCAAGTTGCAAATACAATTGAAGTTGAGTAGATGAAAAGAAAAGTTTTAAATTTTAACGTAATGATCTGCGCAATAAGGAAAGAAAGTATTTTGGTGTTAATGATAGAGATATTAAAGCTTCATCTGAGAATTGAATATTTTATTTTCATCTAATAATCCTAAATTTGGGAGGATACTGTGTCATAACAAATGTCAAGTAGAATTATAGAAATGCAGAAAAGAAGGAAATAGATTGTAATTTGTAGTAAAAGGGTGTTATTAAAACTTTTTTACCGCTGTGCTTTATATTTTTATTTTATTCTTAATATCTTGTTTCTAATTAATTACATGTCTAAAATTTTATAATCTTACATATTTGTGTAATTTCCTACCAACTTATTTTCGTATTTTGTATATGGGTATTATAAGTAATTTATTTCTAAACAACAATTTGAAACATAGTAAACTCTCAAGTAAAACCCCGTTTGTGCTTTACAAGAAAGCAATATCCATGTCGTGCAATAATATATAAGAAGCGTAGATACATTTTGATGGGCAAAAATGCTACAAAATGTATATAATCCTAGCAAGAGTTGGAGGATGCCAATTGAAAATGGATTTTTTTTAAAATGATTTAATTATGAAGAAATAATTAATCATGCTGTATGATTTATTTTTGTGTTCAGTTGGTTTGTTTTTGTTGATTTTGTGGATTATATGCTACTTTAAAATCCATAAAGCGATAATATTTGAGCGTCCAACTGACTGTGAAATTATAATAGAAGTTCAAATTTTACAATAATTCTTAATTATTGAGCTATAGAATTTATACAATAATTCTTGAATGTTAATTTTAATATCTTTTAATAATAGGCAAATTACAATAAGATATCCTAATATTTGGTCATGTTACAATGAGATTATACTTTTACTTAAACTACAATGGAGTATCTTGAATAATTCTCAATTGGTCCCTAATGTAATATAAAATATCACTTTTTGATCTAATTTTATTTTTTTAACTCATATAGTTCCTAACTTTTTTAAAATACATTAATTTAATGTCTATGACCAAACTTTTGACAGTCAAACCTAATATAAAGTATAAACTGGTCATTTTATATTTTTATTAAATTATTAAATTAGAATGATACTTTACCCTTTAATTTTTTAATAACTTTATTTATTTCGATAGTCCAATAAAATATTAATATACGTTATAAAAGTTTAATTTTTTTAAAAATACTTATAATTATTAAATAATAAAATAAACATGATAAAATTTATTGAAAATAAAAAATAAAAAAATTTAAAAATTTAAAAGTCTTAAAAGTAATATAATTTCTTAAAAATAAAATAAAATTTAATATTGAATAATTATAAAACTCAAAATTTAGTAATTTAATACCCCCACACACACACATGCATACATATATATATATATAATAAATTTATATATATATATATAATAAATTTATATATATAACGGTTTTATTATTATATTTTGATTTTATAATATAATAATAAATGCATGTATATATATTGTAATTCTATTATTATATATATATATATAATGTATATATACTATATAATATACTCTAAAATATGTATATATAATATTTTTAATATTTTAATTTTTTTTATTAAACTTGGAGTTTTATAAGTATTTAATCTTGAATTTTATTTTTATTTTAATAAATAACGTTACTTTTAAATATTTTTAATTTTTAATAAATTTTATCATATTTATTTTTTATTTAATCATTTTTAAATACTTCAAAAATAATATAAATTTTATAATAAATAACAATTTCTTATTGAGTTATCTAAAAGATTAAATTGTTCAAATGTAAAAATAGGTCAAATTTTTATAGTATTTTTATTTTTAATAAATTTAATTATATTTATTTTTAATAAATAACGTATATCAATTTTTATTAGATTGTGAAATATGAAAATTGTTAAAACGTTAAAGGGTAAAAGCATCATTCTAATTTAATAATTTAATAAAAAAATATAAAATTATCAATTTATACTTTATATCAGATTTGATCATCAAAATTTTTTGGTCATAAAGATTAAATTAATGTATTTTAAAAAGTTAGAGACCGAATGAGTTGAAAAGATAACAATAGATCAAAAAGTGATATTTTAAAATATATTAGGGACCAAATTGATAATTATTTAAGGTACTCCATTATAATTTAAGTAAAAATACAATTTTATTACAATATGACCAATATCAGGATATTTGATTGCAATTTGTCCTTTAATAATTGATGGACAGATTTTACTAATCTTGGCAATTACAAAATTAAGAGTACATTTTTCATTAGCGACCTACCACGGTACAAATAAAATTCCATTTCTTATCCACATTACCAATGATCGGAAAGCCATATTCCAACGAAAAGGCGATCAAGCAATTGAGTTGCCATTCGGGCATTGTTTTGCAAGTCTACTAGCAAGCCAACATCACTCGAGAAATCGAGATACAGACAGCTGCTTATATTATATAGGCAAGATCAAGGGTGTATAATTACTGAACCAGTTTTTAGTTAAAACATACAAGAATTAATTAATTCTACGATAACGTGCAAAATAAGAATGGAAAGACAACAAAATACCATTCTCTGCAAACTTGGTCAAGAAGGGAGAAAAAGACTAGTCACTCTAAAAATAGAGATAGAATAGGAGTATTGACACAACAACCATTCCAAGAATAATTATTATTTATTGTATTTTTTATTGACTCAATATATTGAGTTTAATAAAAACACTGATCACTCTTACTATTAATTGTAAATCCGTACATTTACTTATAATAATAACTAAATTTTTAATGTTTATATAAATTAAATTATAATAATGAAGAGAAACAAAATCGAGAAAAATCATGAAAATTTATCTCTATCCTTATAAGTTTTCATTGTTTGTTTTCCTTGTTTCTCTGTCCCTCCCTCTTCTATCATTTCTTTTTTAGGATTAAAACAAAACCCAATTATCTTGTAGGTTTTTTTTTATCCCGCCAAGATCTGCTTGGTGTTAGTTAATCTATTTTTCGTTTCCTTTTCTATCTCTCCAATAACCCCTAAATGGAATAATTCTTTATTAACTGTAATATGGAAGTTCACTGTCTTTATCAAAAAATTCGAATGAAAATGTGATAGGTCTTATAAGTTATTTGATGTTAATGTTTCCTATGAAAAATATTATCTCTCTAGGATATTGATAATAATCTTTGAAGAAAAATAAAAGGAAACAATCAGTATGATAGAAACCATTAATTGATTGCCAGCACTTATTTCTAAGCAAGTTGTAAAGACAATTGATGATGAGTCAATTAAAAAAGAAGCTCTCAATTTTATCATAACGATCTGGCAATAAGGAAAGGAAGTATTTTATTTTACGTGGTCTTACTAATAAAGAAATCACAGCATCATGTAAGAATTTGAAGATGTTATTTTCATCTAATAATTTAAAATTTGGAAGGATGTTAGATCATAAAAAATGTCAAGTAAAACTACAAGAAATGTGATTTTTTTTTTCTTAGGAGAAAATATGATGTAACATGCAGAAAAAAATTTGTTGTAAATACTGTTATTGTGAAAATATTTTTACCGCAAAGCATTATGTTTATATTATATTCTTAATTTATTTATTTTTCTTTTAAAGGGGTATAATTACAATATTAATAACTATCGAGACCTGTTGAGATTAATCAATAAATGCACAGTTCAGATATCTAATTCTGTAACGAAAGACATATATTCACATAGTAAGGGAAGAAAATTACTCACATATACTGATAAATGTGCATAGGTGGGAATAGAACTCTCTTACCACTGAGGTGGGAAGAAGGTGTACTAACCACTTTAGTTATGAGTACATATATTTAATCTGTTGTTTCTTATTAATTACATGTTATTTATAATTTTATAATCTTATAGATTGTGTTAATGTTTCATTCGTGTCATCGTATGTGTATATAAATTGCTATATTTATAAAAATATAGAATTTATGGATACTAATAAAGTAAATTACGTTAAAAAATTTATAATTCTTTTAAATTGGGAGATTAAATTGATAATTGTCCATAAATCTTTTTTATTTTTTTAATAAAATTTTTATATATTGTAATATTTATATTATTAAAATAAATATAATATAAAAATTAATTTTAAAAAAATTAAATCTTGTGCATTAATTACAATCTACCATCCATTCCAAGAATAATTATAATTCATCGCCTTTATTGTTGACTCAATTATTTATACAGTTATCCTTAAAATCGTAATTATAAGTGTAAATTCCTCTCATTATTGGAGTAAACAACTTTTGAAATAGAAATAGATGTTTAGACTATGGTGTCCATAAAAATACGATGTGTGGGTAAACCTCTCCTGTTGTTAGAGTAGATGATTTTGAAATTAAAGTAGACATCTAGACCATACTCATATGGTTTGATAATCCTCCAACCTACAAGTTGTTATATATATAATATTAACCTAGGGAGGGAATCGGAACTGAAACCGTGTGGTACCGATTACGGTTTCGGGTTAGGAACCGATGGAGAACTACTGGTTTCGATTTCGAATCCGATTCTCGATACCAATTTTGTGTATATATATGAGAGTGAGAGAGTGAAAATAAATAAGGAAAACTTGTAAGGTGAAAGAAAGATATTTTCATAATTTGTCTCGGTTTGGTAATGAAACCGGTTACTTGTTTCTCTTTTTTTTTTTTTTTTTTTAATATTTTCCATTTTAGTAAACCGTTGGATGTTCATCAAACGGTTGATATTATTTCGTTGGAACAATCTCATAGCATACGAACGATACTCATACTTATATAATAGCATGGCTCAAATATGTTGAGATATCGGGAATATGTATTCACTGCAAAAAGTCTGTAATTTGTGCGAACACAGTAATGTTGATAGACACACTAATAGACAGTAGGCACATCTGTCATCTGTCAGCATGTCAAAGGGTAATTTATATTTTCCCCTTAACATTTGATATATTAGACGTTTCCCTCCTGTATTTTTAGTATTTAATATTTTTCCCCCCTACTATTAAAAAATTAATTTTTCAATAATAAAAAGTTACATAAAGACCAAAATACCCTCCTATTATTAATTGAAAAAAAAAAGAAAAATACACATTTATCCCTAAAAATATTTAAATAAAAATTAAAAGGTGACTGAAATAAATAAATGACTAAAAACATTATATTAAAACTTATTTAAAAAATATTTAAACTAAAATTATAAAAATCAAATCATCTCTTCTTCATTATCATTATCACCATACAAATCTAATATTCTCTCCATCACCATAATAGCATCATCAACAACTCAAATACAACATTTCTTTTTTTAATATCTTTTCTTATTAACAACTCAAATATAATTCAAATTTAAACATCCAAACACTACCCACCAATACTATATATATATATATATATATATATATATATATATATATATATATATATTCACTTTTTTAATTTTTTTTAATCAACTCTTAAAGTCAAACACCCACCAAAACCATCATCCAAACAAACTCACCACCATTCCAACACCCAATTTGCATTTTTCTCTTCCATTAGAGAGAAAGAGAGAGGAGTTTTTATAATTTAGAGAGAGAGAGATTGAAATTATAGAGAGAAAGGAATAAAAAAATGAAAGAAAGAGAGGGGGAGTGAGATAGACACAGAGAGAAGATGGAGGGAAGGGAAAATGAAATAAATATTGGAAAGAAAAGATAGGGGGGATAGAAAGTGAAATCAATAGTGGAAAGTGATTTTTTTATTATTTTAATATTTTAATAACATTTTTTATTGTTTTATTTTTTAACTCTTTTAATAAAGATTTTTTTATCTCATTTCTTTTATTCATTTACCAATTTACCCTTAAAATTTAATGGTTAAATAACTTTTTAAATGGTTTGATAACAGTAGGGGAAAAAATGTCTATTACTGAAAATACAGGGGAAAAATTGTCTAATATATTAAACGTCAGGGGAAAAAAATATAAATTACCCTAAAAACGACTCACTTTTTTCCTAATATGTATTTGAAGGATATTAAATTAATTTTTTATTTTTCTAATATTTTTATAATAATTTTATAACATATATATTAAAATTAAAGTCTTTTGAAAAAAAAATTAAAGCATATTAATTGGAAGCTATTCATCAAGTCAAGTCTCTAATACAACAAACATTCCAAGAATAATTATTATTTATTGTATTTTTTTATTGACTCAATATATTGAGTTATTTAATAAAAAAAGGGATCACTCTTACTATTAATTGTAAATTAGTACATTTACTTATAGCAGTAACTAAAATTTTAATGTTTATATAAATTAAATTATAATATTTTATTTATTTATTTATATCTATCTTTTAATAAATAATACATATTATATTAAAATAAATATAAATAAAAACTATTTTTAAAAAAAAAATTAAATCATGTGCATTAATTGTAATCTATCCATCATTCCTATAATAATCATTATTCATGAGTCTTTTAATTGCTTTTGACTCGTGATGCCAATCATTACTAATTGTAAATAAACATTACGTGTAGCAATGGCTAAATAAAGACATTACTTTTCAAACAATATAATTGTATCAAAAAAGTGTCACCTACGATCGTAAAGACAGAGACATCCTAATATTTGGGTAGCGTTGCCATGCAGACATGTTATAGTAACATGTAAGACTGGATAAACTTATAATGTTTAATGTTTTGAATTACAACTACGGATATTAAATATTTGGAGCACGCTACCACATAGATACGAGTATCATTCGTATCATACATATTGTTTCAACAAAATAAAATCAATCGTTGATGAAGATCAACGGTTTACGAAAATGGAAAATATCAAAAAGAAAAGAAACAAGAAATTAGTTTGCCAAAACCGAGAAAAATCATAAAAATTTATTTCTAATCCTTGCAAGTTTTCATAGTTTGTTTTTGTTGTTTCTCTATCCCACCCTCTTCTATCTAGTTCCTTTTTTAGGGTTAAAGCAAAACTCAATTAACTTATAGGTTTTTTTTTATCCTGCCAAGATCTATAAGGTATTTGTTCGGTTTCTTAAGTTGTGGTGGGGATTGTTGAAGTGTAAACTTATTTTAGGTCCAAACCATTTGAAGGCCCGAACCATTATGGGAGCCCAAACCCAAGCCTAAATAAATTAGAGTCCAAATCCATAAATAAAGTCCAAGACCTTTATCTAGAATTCTCTAGGGTTTGGTAATTAGACATAAAAATCATGTGGTCAATTGGAAAGGTGTGGAAGGATGTAGAATGATGAGGTGTATGGTTATTATAATTTTGGATTAGTTTATTTGTATGGTCTAAAATTGTTTGTAAGTAGTATAAATATCTCTTACCCATTTTGGTTTAGACATCAAGAAGAAGCAAAGCTTCTAAGTGAGTGAAGAAGAAGCAAAATAGTGAGTTAGTTCTTGAGTGAGAGTTTTCTTGTAATATTTGTTTTGAGTTTAAATAACAGTTGTTTGAGTGTTTTATTTCCAACAAAGTGGTATCAGAGCCGAGTTGGAAGGTGTGTACTATAGCATATCAAAATTGAAGTTCTCGACGAGACGAAGCCGATGCCACAAAAATCTCCCTGATCGGAGTTCAAATGAGCTGCCATGGGCCGCTGGACGTTTGCTGCCAGAGAGTGAGTTAACTCACCGAGTCCAAACCGAGTTCAAGTGAGTCCAGCCGAGTTGGAGCTGAGTTGATCGAGCCGCCAAGCCTGTTGACAGTTGACCATGTTAGGTTGACCGTTGACTTTGACTTTGACCAAAAAAATTGATTCTTTGTCTGAGTCCATCTTAAGGTTTTTCGACGTTCTAAGTCCATCCGTATAGTCAGAATTTCGAAATTCTTACCATATTGAGAGTTATGGCTAATGGTATGGCGTCGTTTCAAGTTCCAACGCTCAAGAATAAAAACTATGATAATTGGAGTATCAAGATGAAAGCTCTCCTTGGAGCACACGATGTCTGAGAGGTCGTAGAGAAAGGCTACACCGAACTAGAAGATGAGTCAACTCTATCCCAAACTCAAAAGGATAGTTTAAAAGACTCAAGGAAGAGAGACAAGAAGGCTCTTTATCTCATCTATCAAGCGTTAGATGATGATAGTTTTGAGAAAATTTTGAGTGCAAGCTCTGCTAAGCAAGCATGGGAGAAGTTGCAAATCTCTTACAAAGGAGTCGAAAAGGTAAAGAAGGTCCGTCTCCAAACATTAAGAGGTGAATTCGAATCCTTACACATGAAAGCATCTGAATCTATTTCAGATTATTTCTCAAGAGTAGCAGCTGTTTCTAACCAATTGAAAAGAAATGGTGAAAAGTTAGAAGATGTGAGAATAATAGAAAAGATACTCCGTTCATTAGATCCAAAATTTGAGCACATTGTAGTGACGATAGAAGAAACTAAAGACCTGGAAGAAATGACGATCGAGCAACTCCAAGGATCATTGCAAGCATATGAAGAAAAACATAAAAGGAAGCAAGGGATCAACGAGCAACTCCTCAAGATGCAACTGAAAGAGAAGGAAGAAAGTCAAGGCTACGAGAGAAGCCAGCGTGGACGAGGTAGAGGTCGAAGCCGAGGACGAGGTAGAGGCCGTGGTCATGGACGAGGTTGGAATTCTAACAGTAGCAACCTCAACAATTACGAGAAAGGAGAAAGCTCAATAAGAGGTCGTGGGAGAGGCAATTCAAACTCGAGGTACGATAAATCTCAAGTTCAATACTATAATTGTCAGAAATTTGGGCATTATGCTTCGAAATGTAGAGCTCCCAACAGTAAGGTTAATAAAAGATCTAATTATGTGGAAGTAAAAACCGAAGAGAAAGAGACAGTGTTACTAGCTTGTAGAGACAATGATGGAGACCAAGAAAATGCTTGATACCTCGACACTGGTGCAAGCAACCACATATGTGGAAGAAAAACTATGTTCGTAGAGCTAGATGAATCAGTGGCTGGCAATGTCTCTTTTGGAGATGATTCAAAAATATCAGTGAAAGGAAAATGTAACATCCTTATCCGCACTAAAACTGGTAGTCATCAATTAATCTAAAATGTCTACTATGTGCCCAACATGACATGCAACATTCTGATTATGGGTCAACTCTTAGAAAAAAGCTATGATATTCATATGAAGAATCGTAGTCTTTCTATAAGAGATGGCAAATGGAATCTAATAGCTATAGTAAAAATGTCAAAGAATAGATTATTTTCTTTGAACATTCAAAACGATGTTGCAAAGTGTCTGAAAGCCTGCTACAAAGATGCATCTTGGTTATGGCACCTTCGATTTGGGCATCTCAATTTTGGAAGCTTAGAGCTACTATCTAAGAAGGAAATGGTGAGAGGACTACCATGTGTAACACCCCCTGACCCGACCCGACTGGATCGACCCAGGAAGCGCTACCGGGTTTTCAAAACTTTCTAAAGTCACGTTGTATATTTCAAATCGGTGAAAATCATATCACTTTGTAATTTAAAAATATGTTTCTAGTGAGCCCATCAAATCATTATTTTTTAAAAATTTCGGCAGAGTTTCCTCTATTTTTCGGATTTCCCAAAAACCTGGTTTCAATAAAACAAAGATAAAACAATATACTTTTAACACTTCTATATCCATATTTTCAAATCACTGCGCACTCTGCCGATTAGTGCGACTTCCAATCATTTTTCAAACAAAACATATATAATTGGAATTTACAAACATTTGCAAAGAATATAAATCATAAAACACATATTACAAAACATATAAATACATGTCACATTACAGATTTCTGTACATGCATGCTTCACTAAATACAATATACAAATAATATTCAATTGTAACTACTCAAAAGAAACTGTGACTCTGGACCTTCAATCTGCTGTTACTTCTTCTCTATCCTTTATTTCTCCCTGTGTCTCTGATACCTGCGCGTGATAAAATCGACGCGCTAAGCAATAATGCCTAGTGGGTGTACACTTAACTCAAGTATCAAAATCAAATATCATTTCATAATAAAAATATTTCAATTTTCATCATTGCATAATATTCCAATACGATCATATAAAAACATTTTAATCTTTAACTTTCTTACTGAAATAAGTCATATACAAACAGTTTTATAAAACATCTAAATTCAATCAATAAAGCATACAACATTTCGTTTTCAATTCTGTTATAAGCATTTATTTAATTCTGTAACATTTTATTTATATAAACATTTCCTCAGCATACATTTCAATATCTGTATCATCAGTGTAACGTTTACCTCCGGGATTCGCCTAAACTGGTTAAGCCAGGTTTGCCCCGCGAGATGTAACTGTCAGGAATACATTGCACTGGCTATCTCCGGGATTCGCCTAAACTGGACTCAGCCAGGTTTGCCCCGCGAGATGCATCAGTCATCACTATCAGTACAATGGCTATCTCCGGGATTCGCCTAAACTGGACCTGCCAGGTTTGCCCCGCGAGATGCAACAATCATCAATAACAGTGAAATGGCTATCTCCGGGATTCGCCTAAACTGGACTTGCCAGGTTTGCCCCGCGAGATGCAACAGTCATCAATATCATCAGTGCAATATCTATCTCCGGGATTCGCCTAAACTGGATTAAGCCAGGTTTGCCCCGCGAGATGTAACTGTCAGAGATGTCAGTACAATATCTATCTCCGGGATTCGCCTAAACTGGACCTTACCAGGTTTGCCCCGCGAGATGCAGCAATCACGGATACAGTGAAATGGCTATCTCCGGGATTCGCCTACACTGGACTAAGCCAGGTTTGCCCCGCGAGATGCAACAGTCATCAATATCATCAGTACAATATCTATCTCCGGGATTCGCCTAAACTGGATTATACCAGGTTTGCCCCGTGAGATGCAGCAATCACGGATACAGTGAAATGGCTATCTCCGGGATTCGCCTACACTGGACTAGGCCAGGTTTGCCCCGCGAGATGCAACAGTCATAAATTTATTATATATATATTTTTTTTCAATCAATCAATAGTTTCAAACAATATTCATAACACATCATTCATAAATTTCATATCAAAACTTTCCAAACAATATTCATAATTTATACGCTATTCTCAAATACTTTCCTTTCATATAATCATTCGAAATCGAAAATCGAATCACGAGTAAAACATCGTAGTCAATTTAATAAACAATAAACATATTTATATATATCAAAATATTCAAAAAGTGTAAAGTTCATATTGAAATGCATACTGAAACCGTAAAATTTTCAGAATAAGTGTACACCAACTTGGATTTCGTTTTTCTCACAGTTTTTCTTCTGGATTTCCTTTTTCCTTTCTCTTTTCCTTTTTCCTTTTCTTTTCCTTTCTTCTTTTCTTTTTCTTTCTCTTCTCTTCTTTTCTTTCTCTTCTTCTCTTTCTCTTCTTCTTCTTCTTCTTCTTCTTCTTCTTCTTCTTCTTCTTCTTCTTTTTATTCTTCTTTTCTTTCTCGGTCTCTCTCGGTCTCTCTTATCTCTATTTTCTCCTCTCTTTCTCTTTTTTAGGGCTTTCTGCGATGAATTATTTTTTTATAAAATTTTGGGCGTCGCGACCTGTGGTCGCGGTGACCTGGTCGCTTTGCTCTCTGGAGCAACTCCACCGCCTTCATCGCGAACACTCATCGCGGTACCCTGGTCGCGCTAATGGTCGCGATGCTCACTGCCAAGATTTTCACTTTTTCATCGCGATCGGTGGTCGCGGTGACTGGTCGCGATGCTCACTGCCAAGAATCACCATTCTTCATCGCGAGCAGCTCATCGCGATCTGTGGTCGCGATGGCCAGGTCGCGATGCTCACTGTCTCAGTTTTTCACTCTCTCTTCGTGCATCGTTTCGACCGTTCAATTTGGTCCACCTGGAAACCATAAAATAAACATACTTTTAATTACATTTATACCCCTCAACTCTCAAATATTTTTATCCACATAGTCAAACTTAAGTACTCGAAATTCGGGATGTTACACCATGCATCAATCATCATGACCAACTTTGTGAAGGATGTTTACTCGGGAAGCAATTTAGAAATAGCTTTCCAAAAGAGTCAGATTCAAGAGCCAATAAGCCACTCGAGCTAGTCCATACCGATGTGTGCGGTCCGATCAAGTCAAGCTTTCTCGGTAACAGTAACTATTTCCTTCTCTTCATTGATGATTTTTCAAGAAAAACATGGGTTTATTTCTTGAAGCAAAAATCAGAAGTCTTTGGAGTATTCAAGAAGTTTAAAGCCGCTGTGGAAAAAGCGAGTGGCCATAAGATCAATGCACTGAGATCCGATAGAGGAGAAGAATTCACATCCAAGAAATTCCTGGAGTTTTGTGAAGCGAATAGAATTAGACGTTCTAACTGTTCCCAGATCCCTCCAACAAAATGGAGTTGCAGAAAGGAAGAACAGAACAATCCTGGATTTGGCGCGAAGCATGCTCAAAAGCAAGAGATTGCCCAATGAGTTTTGAGCAGAAGTAGTGGCGTGTGCAGTCTATTTGTCTAATCATTCTCCAACAAGAAGTGTGTGGGGAAAGACACCTCAAGAAGCTTGGAGTGGAAGAAAGCCCGGCATCTCCCACCTAAGAGTTTTTGGAAGCATAGCTCATGTTCATAAACCAGATGAGAGAAGAACCAAGCTTGACGATAGAAGTGAGAGTTTCATCTTCATTGGCTATCCCGCTTATTCAAAAGGTTACAAGCTATACAACCCGAACAACAAAAAGTTTGTGATCAGCCGAGATATGATATTTGATGAAAAAGGAGAATGAGATTTTGGATCGCATGTAGACAACTTCAATTTCACTCCACAATTTAAAGAAATAGAGTAGATGCCAGTGGAGCAACTAGAAGAACCTTAACAAGAACTCACTACACCACCAACATCACCATCTTCAACAAATAATGAAAATTCACCACCATCATTTTTAGAAGAAAGAGCAATGGAGCGAACAAGAGGTCTTCAAGATTTATATGAGGTAACTGAGAGATCTGATAATCTTACTCTTTTTTGCCTCTTTGCTGATTGTGAACCGGTGAATTTTGAAGAAGCTGCTCAAGAAAAGAAGTAGAGAGATGCGATGGATGAAGAAATCAAGGCCATTGAAAAGAACAACACTTGGGAACTTGTTCCACTTCCAAAAGGACACAAGGCAATTGGTGTCAAATGGGTGTACAAAACCAAGCAAAATTCTAAGGGAGAGATTGAAAGGTACAAGGCAAGGCTAGTTGCGAAAGGCTACAGTCAAAGAGCTGGAATAGACTATGATGAGGTATTTGCTCCAGTTGCTAGATTAGAAACTATAAGACTAATCATTTCTATGGCAGTGCAAAACAAGTAGAAGATACATCAGATGGATATAAAGTCTGCCTTCCTAAATGGAGTTCTTGAAGAAGATGTCTACATTCAGCAACTACTGGGTTATAAAGTCAAAGGCCAAGAAGACAAAGTTCTGAAGCTGAGAAGAGCTTTATATGGGTTAAAGCAAGCACCAAGGGCATGGAATAGCAGAATTGACAAGTACTTCAAACAAAATGGCTTCACCAAATGTCCCTACGAGCACGCCCTATATATCAAGATCATGAATGGAGATATTCTAGTAGTATGCTTGTACGTGGATGATTTAATTTTCACCGGCAATAACCTAAGCCTAATTGAAGAGTTCAAGAAAGTATTGGCCAAGGAATTTAATATGACTGACATCGGATTAATGGCGTACTATCTTGGTATTGAAGTCAAGTAAAAGGAAGAATGCATCTTTATCTCCCAAGAAAATTATGTAAAGGAGATACTCAAGAAGTTCAAGATGAATGATTGTAAGCCGATAAACACGCCAGCAGAATGCGGAATCAAACTATCGAAGTATGGTGAAGGTGAAAGCATAGATCTAGCATTTTTCAAGAGTTTAGTTGGAAGCTTACGCTATTTGATGTGCACAAGGCCAGATATTCTTTATGCTGTTGGACTTGTGAGTCGATACATGGAGAATCCAACAACCACCAATTTCAAAGCGGCTAAGAGAATCCTCCGTTACATTAAAGGTACACTTAATTTTGGCTTGTTTTATTCAATTTCTAATGATTACAAGCTTGTCGGATATAGCGATAGCGATTGGGGTGGAGATGTAGATGATAGAAAGAGCACCAGTGGGTTCGTGTTCTTCATGGGAAATACAGCTTTCACATGGATGTCAAAGAAGCAACCGATTGTCACTCTATCAACTTGTGAAGCCGAATACGTAGCTGCTACTTTGAGCGTCTGTTATGTAATATGGCTCAGAAATTTGCTGAAAGAATTGGGTTTGCCACAAGAAGAGCCAACTGAGATTTGTGTCGACAACAAGTCAGCCATTGCCCTAGCAAAGAATATTGTAGATATTTTCACCAAACCACTCAGGTTTGAAGATTTTTCAAGATTAAGAAGTTTGCTTGGCATGATAAAAAAAATTTAAAGGGGGGTGTTGAAGTGTAAACTTGTTTTAGGCCCAAACCATTTGAAGGCCCGAACCATTATGGGAGCCCAAACCCAAGCCCAAATAAATTAAAGTCCAAGTCCATAAATAAGGTTCAAGACCTTTATCTAGAATTCTCTAGGATTTGGTAATTAGACATAAAAATTATGTGGTCAATTGGAAGGGTGTGGAATGATGTAGAATGATGAGGTGCATGGTTATTATAATTTTGGATTAGTTTATTTGTGTGGTCTAAAATTGTTTGTAAGTAGTATAAATACCCCTTCCCCATTTTGGTTTAGACATCAAGAAGAAGCAAAGCTTCTAAGTGAGTGAAGAAGAAGCAAAATAGTGAGTTAGTTCTTGAGTGAGAGTTTTCTTGTAATATTTGTTTTGAGTTTAAATAAAAGTTGTTTGAGTGTTTTATTTCCAACAGGGATGAAGTTTATAGCAAGAAGAAATCGAAGCTAAACTTCCACTCGATGGACGATCCAATGACGATTACGAAAAGGCTTTTGGCGGAGTGCTACACTCCCAGTACTGTTGAAGAAATCGAAGCTAAGTTTCGACACGCTAATATCCTGAGACAGGTTTTAACTTCATTTTTCAAATTAAATTTTTTTTTTTTTTTGAGAATTTGTGAAGATTCTCGGTTTTGTTTTTTGATAACTTGTGGTTTGAACTTTTAATTTTTAACTATTTTGCTAGTTAGTTACTTTTTTGTGAGAATTCCGTGTTATTTTATGTTTTGTGTTGATGTGTTTTGAAATTGTAGTATGTAATTACTTTATTTATTGTTTTTTTTTTTTTTTGAGAACTTGGAAGGATTATGTATTTTGTGTCTTCAAATGAAGACACACAAGTACCAGCTGCTGCTTGGCAGCGGCTTGCCAGCTTGTCTGGTGGCTAGTACAGTGGTGCTGTGCAAATATGAAAATAAAAAAAAAATTGAATAAAGTTGTACTAAAATAGTAAACCGTAAACAATAAATAGTGTTTACTATTTTTTTATAACTACAATTATGTTAATTTACCCATAAGAATTAATTCTCCCAAAAGAAAAAACGACGTTTGATATTTTATATTGTACCAGACAGCACCAGCACCAGCAGTGTTCCTGCTGTCTGTGTAAAAAAATAAATAAATATAAAATTTCACTTTATTTTCTTTTATGTTGTTATATAAAGGGGTTATTTTGGGAGCAAACCATCAAAGTTCAGTTATGGTTTCACCCTTACCTGGGCTTATCTGTGTGAGTTGCTTTGGTTTCGAGGAACTTATTTCCCGATATTACTACATTTATTTGTAGTCATTATTTTCAGTCGGTCGTCGAGCAGCCGGACGTCGAGCAGCCATTGCAACCAATAGTTAATATTTCATCCAACCTGCTGCCACCAGCAGTACCAGTCATTCCACAGCTACCAGCAGCAGCAGTTGATAATGTTGCAGCTATCGGAAAATATTGCAGCAATTAACCATCCTCATCAAGCATGAGAAAATTGAAGCAGGCAGCTACCAGTCTACGAATTAGTGTTTGTTTTAAAACTTTTTCATTTCTATTTGGCATGACTTCTGGTAATTAATTTAGTTTATCTACTTTTGGAGGTGTTTCTAAAAATATTAAAAGAGACTTCTGTAGTGCTTTTGCCCATCAAAAGCACTAGAGAACAAACAGAAATATTTGGCATGACTTTCTGGTAATTAATTTAGTTTATCTCCATTATATATTATTGCATGCCCATGACTATTGCGTTCGTAATACTCCATTGTACACATTCAGTTGAACATTCAGTCAATATTGGACCAACAGAACAAACAGAAATATAAATCTTTCAAAATAATTAACTTTTTCTTCATAATTTAATCAAATTTTCCATTTTTAATTTGTATCCTTCAGCTCTTGCTAGGATCTAGATTTGTCTGTTTGTGAAGTGCTCTTACAACGTGTGACAATGTGAAGAATTGTAATGTTAATGCGAGATTGAGTGACAAAAGTTGATATACGAGTATTATTTCATGAACATTGAATCGCATGTTTAATTTTAGGGGTGGATACCAAAATAGGAACCGAAACAAAAAATTTAGTTTAGTTTGGTTTACCCACTTAGTTCAATTCAAATCGGTTTTTAAATTTAAAAACAGAATTGATTTTGAGTCAACCGGTTTTGGACCATTTATATAAAAGCTAAATTTTTTGGAATATTATTACTTACTAGGTATAATTTATTTTATTTATTATGTTCGATTTTTTTGATTTTTAGATTAAAATTAGTAGTCCAAAGGCCAAATCAACCAGTATCGATCCAAAATTACCATTTAGAACTCATTAAATTTAAATATATGTAAAAACTTATTATTCCTAATAAATTAAAATCGAAATGAACAGAACCGAATAAAATAAGGTTAGTTCAATTGAGTTCACAACTTTAATTCAGTTCAATCTGGTGTTAATTTTTCAAAACAAAATTCCAGCATTAGTCCCATCACACATTACATGAAAATGTGTTCTTCTATCATGAATAAATAATTACCCGATGCTGCATCTACAAATTGTGCCCATCTACAAATGTGAAGTGCGTGCTTTTTTCCCATCAAAGTGCAGGCTGAGCAATGGTTTTTACTTTAGTATTGTGTTTTTTACTTTAATTAATAAAAAAAAAAGTTAATAATAGATTCTAAAATTCTAAAAATAAAACAAGAAATTAAAATGTAACAATTTTTCAGATTATAACATTATGGACAGCATGTAATTAGTAAC
Organism: Xanthoceras sorbifolium; assembly: GCA_003430845.1. Classification (NCBI taxonomy): domain Eukaryota; kingdom Viridiplantae; phylum Streptophyta; class Magnoliopsida; order Sapindales; family Sapindaceae; genus Xanthoceras; species Xanthoceras sorbifolium. The sequence goes on from CM010611.1 coordinate 27,290,802, forward strand.
AAACAACAAATTAGGAATATAAATTTTCATGTAAGAAAGTTCTTGGTACAGTGGATTACAACATATTATATACAAAAAAAAAAAACTTATTTAAAAAAGTACAATTCCTTCAACTTAAGAATTAAATTACCAAAATAATATTCATCTAAATAATAAAAAAACACTACAAAAAGTCTGCAATTTTTGAAAACACATTGGCCTAGATAGTAGCTGTCAGCATATCTCTTCATTTGATAATATCTATTCACTCCTCTCTTCATAAAATATGTATATTGTAGTGGTCAAAATCTGTCAAGCCCAATCACAAGTGAGAGTCCAGCCCAAAAGCCCATTTACGCACCGAACCTAGGCCCAATCATGACACATGACTCGGTCCAGAGCCAAAGGTGACCATCTTTCATGGCCCAAAGCTTGGGCGACCAACGACTCAGGCAGTACAAAAGCTTCGTTGCACGACATTTACGGGGCCATGGTCGCATGACACCCACGTGACAAAATCATCGCACGGTGGTCCAAGTGATGACAAACCATGTGACTCCACAATGGCCCCACACCTCGGGGATCCCTATGTCGCACGACACTCATGTCGCTGGACATGAAACCCTCTTAGGGCTACGTAGGCCTAATTCATAACCTATATGAATGTCGCACGACACTCATGTCGCTGGACATGGAACCCTCTTAGGCCTACGTAGGCCCAATTCATAACCTATATGAATAGGCCCAAGCCTAACCCGGCCCATCAGATTTTGAATCTCAGAGTCTAAATGACCAAGTCAAGGAAGCATCCATATCTTCCTTGATTTGGGGCAATAAATTCGGAAAGTGATTCACTCCCCCAACGGGTGAATCACCATCCCCTATAAATGGAGGAAGGTACTCCCAAATGCCGCCTTATGAGAAAACAAGGGAAAAACTTGCGAACTCTCAACTAAGCAACAATCAGTATACATAAAGCACTTTCCGACTGACCTACGCCATCTGCGATCGTCTCACGATTGTACTCCGGCCAACCGATTCTACACCACCTTCAACCACGAAGGTCTCAATCCACAGGGTTAAGGAAGTATTTCTTACTTTACTTTATCTCTTGTCTACTAGCATTCACTGACTTGACCGTTAGAATGACTTTGGCCGGCACAACCCCAGTGTCCCAGATGTCCTACGAGTCACGTGCGTTCTTTCTTTGCAGATTGTTGTGCCCCATGTCTTCCAAGCGATTTTTGAGGACTATAATTTGGCGCCCACCGTAGGGCACGACGATCCTTGAACAAGCAAAGGTAGAGCGCGACGTATTCAGCAATGTCGTCCTACAACTCGTACAACGATGCAATGGAGACTAAGTTCCAACTCCTCATGTCCTAGATGCAGGAGAACACCCAGAGACTCCAAGTGCTCGAACAATTGAACCAATGAGTGTTGGCGGAGAACGAAGAGCTCTAGAACAGAGTCAACTCCCTCACTGTCGTCCGCTCATTTGGAGACGCCTCGACGTCCCAGCCCATACCATTCAACCAAGCCGCCCATGTTGCCTTCTACTCACCAGTTTGCTCGGACGAGTAAGGTCAGACGGCGAGCGACCCCAACCCAGTTCTTACAGGTACGGAGCCGAGCACCCAAGCCGTAGACGGAGTGCCTAATGTCGCACGACATCCAGCATGCATCCCGTCGAACGGGACAGGTGTGCACCAATCGGAGGGAACGATAAGGGCTGCGTAGGAGGTGCCACTTGTTTCGACCCCGAATGGCAACATCGGTTTAACCTAACAAGTCGTCCCGCCACAGGGAACGCCTTCGGGCCCCTCGCATTCAGCCCCGTCAAACTCAAAATTGGTAAACTCTGAATCAACCTTAGCTAACCCTGACTTGGCACGTAGGTTCGCAGAGATGGAGGCGCTCATCCAATGTATTCCTGAAATGTCGGCTCCTATAAATAAGAACGCGGCCAACAACTTTGCCGACTCTCTCTTTGTTGACGCGATAGCACTCGTGGAGATGCTGAGAAAGTTCAACTTTCCAAACATGAAGCAGTATAACTGGACGACCGATCCTGACAACCACATCGCTCAATATCGGCAAAGGATGTTCACTGCCGCAATCCCACGAGACCTGAAAGAAGCATGCATGTGCAAAGGTTTTGAGTCAAGCCTTATAGGGCCAGCTCTGCAGTGGTACACCAACCTCCCCAACCTTTCCATCAGCTCGTTTGCTCAACTCACGAACACCTTCGTAGAGCAGTTCGCTAGTAGCCGGAAATTAGAAAAAAAAAGTCTGACAACCTCTACACAATTAGCCAGAAGAGGGCGAACGCCTGCGCAACTTTGTGGATCGCTTCAACAAGGAGAAAGTGTCCATTCCCCACTGCAACTAGGCGACGGCCATATCAGCCTTCCGTAAAGACCTGTTTTATGATTTTGACCTATACAAGAAGCTCACTAAGTACCCGTGCAAGACGATGGAAGACGTCCTAACCAAGACGTGGACACAGATAAAGTGAAAAGAAGATGAGGCAAACTACCAACCCAATAGGACAAGTGGAAGGGAGACAGGTCGAGTAGGAGGGTCGAACGATGAACAAGTGACAGACGAGTTGAACCATTCCCGACGTCCTCTCGAAGGGATGGCCAAATGAGAGACAACCGCCTACCTAATGATAGACCCTCTAGATCAGTCGACCGACCAAAGAATAGGCTACCGGAGTATAATTTGAACATCAAGCCAGAAGAAGTAATAACTGTTCTCAAAGGAAGGGGTGGATCAGTTAGGTGGCCGGCAAATATCAAGAGCCCGTCGGATCAGAGGGTCAGCTCTAAGTGGTGCGAGTTTCACGGCAACCATGGGTATCGGACGAAAAACTACATTGCCCTACGACTGGAAGTGACTAAGCTGCCCAAGATGGGCCACCTCAAGGAATTCCTGACTGACAAAGGCAAAAAGACTTTGAACCTACGTGATGACAAGTCGCACGACAGTGGCTCTACTCCACTACCAGAACCTCCCCGGCAGGAGAGGATTGTGAACGTCATCTCTAGCGGATCTGAAGTAAGTGGAGTCACCTACTCATAAGCGAAATGCCATGCGCGACAAGCTAGACTCCCGGAGGTCCGACAGACCCGTCCATCAGACCCGGCTTATAACTATCCAGTGAGTTTTAGCAGCGACGAGCACACGGACCTACTCAACCCCCATCACGACGCGCTGGTCATCTCATTAAATGTGGCTATCTGCTTGATCAAGAGGATTCTGGTCGACAACGGGAGCTCAATAAATGTGCTCTTTCTCGATATGCTAAGAGAGATGCACATCGACGAAAGTAACATCCTACGATGCTCGACCGTACTGGTAGGGTTCAGCGGAGAACATAAGAACACAATCGGGGAAATTGTTTTGCCCGTCTATGCGGAATGAGTCAACTTGAACACTCGCTTCCTGATCCTCGACTGCTCGTTGTCCTACAACATAATCATGAGTTGCTCGTGAATTCACGAGCTACCGTGGGCCATGAGCTATTGAACTTCATGGATGCATTCTCCGGCTACAACCAAATTCTCATGCATCCGGACAATCAGGAAAACACCTCCTTCATCACGGAGCGCGACATCTTCTATTACAAAGTGATGCCTTTCGGCCTCAAAAACGCCAGAGCAACTTACCAAAGATTGGTCAACAAGATGTTCGCGAGTATGCTCAGATAGACCATGGAGGTCTAATTCGACGACATGTTAGTGAAATACTTGGAGCAGATTAACATCTCGACCACCTTCGACATCATTGACAAGTATGAAATGAAGCTTAATCCTACCAAATGCTCCTTCAGGGTGTCATCAGGGAAGTTCCTTAGCTACCTGGTAACTAAGAAGGGCATCGAGGTTAACCAGATCAGATCCGATCAATCATGGATCTGCAATCCTCCAAGAGCATCAAAGACGTGCAAAAATTGACCGGACGACTCGCGGCCCTCAACTGCTTCATCTCAAAGTCGTTTGAAAGATACAAACCCTCATTCGACACCCTAAGGAAGAACAAGTCGTTCGACTAGAATCAAACATGCGAAGAAGCCTTTTAGAGCATTAAGCAATACCTAGCAGACCCTCCACTCCTATCCAAACCTAAGGAAGGGGAGACACTTCTACTCTACCTTGTCGTATTCGAAACAGTTGTGAGCGCAGTACTAGTAAGAGAGGAAGGAGACAAGCAACTCCCCGTCTACTACGTCAGTAAAACCTTATGCTTGCGCTAGTCACAGCCACGAGGAAGTTGAGGCCGTACTTCCAATGCCACACCATCAACGTGCTCACTGCTTTTCCCTTGAAGAACGTCCTACACAAGCCCGAGCTTTCTGATAAGGGGCCATGAAGCTAAGCGAACACGACATCAACTATCAACCCCGCACGCTGATGAAGTCGCAAGCGTTAGCAGATTTCATCGTGAATTTCACACTTGGAACTCAACAACGAGTGGAAGAAGAGCTTTGCACCATGTCGTGCGACACATCGGGTAAGGAATGGACTTTGGCTGTCGAAAGATCAAGTAACGCTAAAGGCAGCGGGCTAGGAGTAGTACTCACCTCGCCCGAGGGACATGTTATCTAGCGATCCATCAGGTGCAGATTCAAAACTACTAACAACGAGGCCGAGTCAAGGCCCTCATTGCCGGACTAACCTTGGTAAAAGATTTACACATACGACGGATAAAGATACGAAGCAACTCCCAACTAATTGTAAGGCAATTGCAGGGGTCCTACCAAGCTCGAGACTTGAAGATGTCCGCCTACTTGACCCTTGTGAAGAAGCTACATACTTCATTCAACTCGTTCGACATCGAACAGGTACCACAATCAGAAAACACCCACGCCGACCCACTTGCCAACCTTAGCTTTGTACTCGATACGTATGTCGAGCGGACCATCCCCATGGTCTACGTCCAGTAGCCTGCTGTATGGAAACAAGCCGAACTCAAAGTCGAACCGATCACAATCAAACCAACTTGGATAACCCTGATCTATAATTACCTGTCGAACGACACCTTACCTCCCGACAAGGTTGAAGCACGAAAAATCAAAATCAAGGCAGCCCTTTTCTCCATAATAGATGGGCGACTCTACAAGAGGTTTTAATCTAGACCCTACCTCAAATGTGTCGACTCTAGCGAAGCTAACCGAATACTTAAAAACCTACATGAAGAGCAATACGAAAACCACTCAGCAGGAAAGAACCTAGCCAATCGAGCCCTCACAGCAGGATATTATTGGCCAATAATACGGTCCGAGTAGGGGTGACCCGTGCCAACGCTTCGCCCAAGTCTCACGATCGTACCCCGGCCAACCGATTCTACACCGCTTTCAACCACGAAGGTCTCAATCCACAGGGTTAAGGAAGTATTTCTTACTTTACTTCATCTCTTGTGTTAATTTTAGTACTCACTGATTTGACCGTCATAGTGACTTGGGCCAGCACCACCCCGATGTCCCAGACGTCCTACGGGTCACGTGCGTTCTTTCTTTCCAGGTTGTAGTGCCCCGTGTCTTCCAAGCGATTTTTGAGGACCACACACACACACACACACACACACACACACACATATATATATATATAAACAAACAAACCATCTCTCCTATCAAACTGTTGATACAAACTATACTCGAACGTATTTGTATCGTTGTATGGCAGCGCCACCCAAATATTTGGAGTTCTTTGTTTTATGATAGTTTAAAATATTTGTTTACCAGTTTACCGTTTATTACACTCAAGCACCCTATTTTCAGTTGATCAAGTTAAAACTAACAGTTGACCAACTTGTTAAAAGGTAAACCGTTAGTATTTTTTATAAATGGTACACTGGCATTATGCGTGCAAACTGGCATTATGTGTGTAAACGTTAGTATTTTGAATAACTGTTATCCTTAATTACACGCATAATGCAAGTGTCTTTATTTAGCCACTGCTACAAGTAATGTTGATTTGCAATTAGTGTTGATTGGCAGCACTCAAGAGTCAAAAATAATTAAAAGACCCATGAGTAATTATTATTATGGATAGATTATAATTAATGCATATGATTTAATATTTTTCTTTTAAAACAATTTTTATTTATATTTATTTTAATATAATATGTATTAGTATATTAAAAGATAGATATAAATAAATAAATAAAATATTATAAATCAATTTATATAAACATTAAAAAGTTTAGTTACTGTTATAAGTAAATGTATTGATTTACAATTAATAGTAATAGTGATCTGTTTTTTTATTAAACAACTCAATATATTGAGTCAATAAAAAATACGATGAATAATAATTATTCTTAGAATGGATGTTGTGTTAGAGACTTGATTTGATGAACAACTTTCAATTAATATGCTTTATTTTTTTTCACAAGAATTTAATTTTAATATTATATATGTTATAAATTATTAATATTATTATAATATATAGTAATTTTATTAGAAAAATAAAAAATTAATTTAATACGTTTTTGTTATGTAAATATTATGAAGAGAGTGTACTATCTATTGTCAAATGAGGAGACATACTAACAGATGTGCCTACTGTCTATTAGTGTGTCTGTCAACATTACTATATTCACACAAATTGCAGACTTTTTGAGTGAATAAATATTCCCAATATCTCAACATATTTGAGTCATGCTACTATATAAGTACGAATATCGTTCGTATGATATGAGATTGTTCCAACAAAATAATATCAACCGTTTGATGAACATCCAACGGTTTACTAAAATTGAAAATATATATATATTTTTTTTATAAAAAAACAGAGAGAACCGGTTTCATTACCAAACCGAGAAAAATCATGAAAATCTCTCTCTCGCTCCTTACAAGTTTTCCTTATTTACTCTTCACTGTCTCACTCTCATATATATATATATATATATATAAAATTAAAAGACCCATGAATAATTATTGTTCTAGAAATGATGGATAAATTATAATTAACGTACAGGACTTAATAATTTTTTTTTAATATAATATGTATTAGTATATTAAAAGATAGATATAAATAAATAAAATACTATAATTCAATTTATATAAACAATAAAAGTTTAGTTTATAATTAATAGTAATAGGGATATGTTTTTTTATTAAACAACTCAATATATTGAGTCAATAAAAAATACAATGAATATTAATTATTCTTAGAATGGATGTTGTGTTAGAGACTTGATTTGATGAATAACTTTCAATTAATATGCTTTATTGTTTTTCAAAAGAATTTAATTTTAATACTATATATATGTTATAAATTATGAATATTATTATAATATATAGTAATTTTATTAGAAAAATATTAAAAAAATAAAAAATTAATTTAATAGGTTTTTTTTATATAAATATTATGAAGAGAGTGTACTATCCATTATCAAATGAGGAGACATACTGACAGATATGCCTACTGCCTAGCAGTGTGCCTGTCAACATTACTGTATTCGCACAAATTACAGCCTTTTTGCCGTGAATTCATATTCCTAATATTTCAATATATTTGAGTCACTCTACTATATAAGTACGAGTATCATTCGTATGATATGAGAGTGTTTCAACGAAATAATATCAACCGTTTGATGAACATCCAACGGTTTACTAAAATGAAAAATATTTAAAAAAAATAAAAGAGAACCGGTTTCATTATCAAACCGAGAAAAATCATAAAAATCTCTCTTTCTCTCCCCTTACAAGTTTTCTTTATTTATTCTTCAATGTCTCACTCTCATATATATATATATATATATATATATATATATATATATATATACAAAAAATTAAAAGGCCCATGAGTAATTATTATTCCTGAAATGATAGATAGATTATAATTAATGCACATAATTTAATATTTTTCTTTTAAAATAATTTTTATTTATATTTATTTTAATATGATATGTATTAGTATATTAAAAGATAAATATAAATAAATAAAAATATTATAATTTAATTTATATAAGCATTAAAAATTTAGTTTATAATTAATAATAACAGTGATATGTTTTTTTATTAAACAACTCAACTTATTGAGTCAATAAAGAATACGATGAATAATAATTATTCTTAGAATGGATGTTGTATTAGAGACTTGATTTGATGAATAACTTACAATTAATATGCCTTTTTTTCAAAAGAATTTAATTTTAATATTATATATATATCTTATAAATTATTAATATTATTATAATATATAGTAATTTTATTAGAAAAATATTAGAAAAATAAAAAAAATTAATTTAATAGGTTTTTTTATGTAAATATTATGAGTATACTATCCATTGTCAAATGAGAAGACATGCTGACAGATGTATTTACTGCCTAGTAATGTGCCTGTCAACATTACTGTATTCGCACAAATTATAGACTTTTTGCAATGAATACATATTTCCAATATCTCAACATATTTGAGCTACTATATAAGTACGAGTATTGTTCATATGATATGAGATTGTTCAAACGAAATATTATCAACCGTTTGATGAACATCCAACGGTTTACTAACATGGAAAATATTAAAAAAAAAAAAAAAAAGAGAACCAGTTTCATTACCAAGCGGAGAAAATCATGAAAATCTCTCTCTCCCCCCTTACAAGTTTTCCTTATTTATTCTTTACTATCTCACTCTCATATATATATATATATATATATATATATATATATATATATATATATATATATATATATATATATACAAAATTAAAAGATCCATGAATAATTATTATTCTTAAAATTATTAATTTATTATAATTAATGCACACAATTTAATATTTTTCTTTTAAAATAATTTTTATTTATATTTATTTTAATATAATATGTATTAATATATTAAAAGATAAATATAAATAAATAAAATATTATAATTTAATTTATATAAACATTAAAAGTTTACAAATTTCTATTGACAAATATTGATCGATCAAAATCTTCATATTTATCCCCTATTTCAGGACATATTTGACTTTATTCATATGTGTGATTATTATTCTTACGACCATTGGATTGCCGTTTTTTCTCATCGGGTTGCAACATGCCTAATCCAGCTGCGCGAAGGGTGGCAGAATATTAATTTAATTAGTTTTTACTAATTAAATAAGATATATATAATTTTAATTTTCAAACTTTCATTTTGAGTTACCTCTTTAGTTTGAGATATAAATAAATTAAATAATCAAATTAATTTTTTTAATTAATTAAAAAAAATTTAAAATAAAAAAGAATCCTTACTGTTCATCTCTAAAAGGGACATTAGAGAGCTCCATTTTTTTTTAATTAAAAAATAAATAAAAAAGATTGAATGGAGATTCAGAAATGGACAATAGATATCCAATCTGAATATTGCATTTTTCCTCATCCAACGGTTGCAACATGAATTAAACAAGATAAAGTTTATCTTAATTTCCTAAATAATAGTTCTAACAAACTTCCATTTTGACTAATCTTTTGGGTTTGAAATATATAATTATCATTTTTAAAATTCCATCACAAATTACTACTCCTAATCTCGCTAAAATTTCACCCCAATACAAAAGTCAGCATAAATAGCTCTTTTCACTTTTCTTTCTTCTCCGTATATGAGCAATGGGTACGTTGCTAGAAAAGACTATGGGTTCATAATAATCCTCGATTTTATTTATATTTACTTTTCTTTATCACTTGTTTTTGACTTTTTTTCTCATGTTTGGTTATGGTTTGTTGTTATATAATAATGACATTGCTCCTCCTGATCTTTATGTGAGCTCCACGGCGGTTAATTCATTTCTTATTTCCGTTTCTACATCTTCAATAACAATATTTTTTTATTAATTACAATATGGAAGTTGACTTTCTCTATTAAAAATCCGAATGAAAAATGTGATATATTTTACAAGTTGTTAGATGTTAATGTTTTCTACGAAAAATATTATCTCTCTAGTATATCCATCAAACCTTTTAAACAAAAACAAAAGGAAACAACTCGTATAATAGCAACCTTTAATACCTTACTAGCATTTATTTCCAAGCAAATTACAAAGACAATTGCAGATGAGCTAAGCAATAAAGAAAATGAGTATTTTACGTGGCGTTGCTAATAAAAAAATTGCAGTCTCATGTGAGAATGTAAAGTGTTATTTTCTTTATTCGCTTATTATAAAATGACAGAATAGTTACAAACCAAATTAACTTGACAATCTCATTTGAAGTGAAGGGAAAACATTCCTTATTGTGCCACCATATAAAACAAACGACCACTTCACTATTATATTTATAATTAAAAATAAAAATTATATTATAATAAAAATAAAATATATCAGCTAATCTTAACTTTATTTTTAATAAACTTGAACATCTATTAAAACCAACAGGTCATCAAAATAAATAACCGAATGTGTAAAAGAAAATAAATTCACTTGTGAACCTCATTAAAATATGTTATTAAAAGCATAATAAAATTACTACAAAAGTAGATTTTAATAACATCCATTAAAACAAAAAAAACAAAAAGTTGCCACCTTTATTTCTTTCTTTTCTAGAAAAAAGGTCCACCTGCATATATAAAACAGATATTATAATCAATACAAAAAATAAAAACAGTTATAACAAAACAATAGGAAAAAACAGAATGGAAAGCTTGCCTAGTGTTCTCCACCGCGGTGAAAGATATATGCTATAAGGCCTAAGATGGTCTTTCTAATACAAGGAAAAAGAACCTTAACTTTACCGTTAAATACTATTATAGATAGAATAACCAACACACAGATGATATATTCGGCCATATTGTTTTTTTTTGATACTAGCAATGACATATTGCGATAGCATGCTCATGATAAAATCTATGTGACCATAATCGAAGTAAACTTTCAAAACAAAGCTAAACACAGCAAATGCAGCTATTAAATAACTGAATAAACCGAAAAATTCAACCACTTTTGGATTTGCAAAATGATACTGGAGAAGTATCGAAATAAGAAAAAACAGGATACTAACCCTACTATTTATCCATTTGTATACCATCAACTTCCTTCCGGCTCTGTCTGCTTGCTCTCTGTTGGCGGCTGGCCGTTCTCCATTGGCTCATTCTAGGTGTGAACCTCCGGTTTGAGTATGTCTCCTTTGGTGGCAATAAATAATGATAATAGTATTAAGTATAGCAGCCTAAATAAAGATGATATAATGTAAAACTTTATGTTACGCATTTGGTGCTTTTGTTGGTGGTGCTACTGCAGTGCTGTTGATGGGTGAAGCATAAACAAAAATGATATGGTAATATAGCATGATTATGAAAATAAGGAAGATTGTCTTGAAAATGTCAACCATTGATTTTTAGAGAGAAAAAAACTGTTTGAAAATGATAAGAAAGCTCAACAAATGGTAAGAGGTAGTTTGAAGGAAATACAATAATATTAAGCCCTTTATATAACAACATAAAAGAAAATAAAGTGAAATTTTTTATTATATTTTTTTTTGCACAGGCAGTAGGAACACTGTTGGTGCTAGCGATGCCTGCTAATATATGAAATATCAAACGTCGTTTTTTCTTTTGGGTGAATTAACATTATTGTAGTTATAAGCATTATTTACTGTTTACTATTTTGGTACAACTTTATTCAATTTTTTTTCTTGTTTTATGGATGTTTGCACAGCACCACTGCACCAGCCACCAGGCAAGCCGCTGTCAAGCAGCAGCTGGTACTTGTGTGTCTTCATTTCAAGACACAAAACACACAATCCTTTCAGCTTCTCAAAAAAAAAAAAATAATAAACAAAGTAATTGCATCCTACAATTTCAATACAAATCAACACAAAACACTGAATAACACGGAATCCTCACAAAAAAGTAACTAACTAGCAAAACAGTTAAAAATTAAAAGTTCAAACCACAAGTGATCAAAAAACAAAACCCAAAATCCTCACAAATTCAAACAAACAAAAAAATAATAATTTAATTTGAAAAATGAAGTTAAAACCAACCTCAAGAGATTAGCGTGTCGAAGCTTAGCTTTGATTTCTTCAACAATACTGGAAGTGTTTGCACTCAGCCAAGAACCTTTTCGTAATCCTCGACACTGCTCGCCAGAAAACCGATTTCTTCAACAGTACTGGGAGTGTTGCACTCCGCCAAGAGCCTTTTCATAATCGTCGTTGGATCGTCCATCGTGTGGAAGTTTAGCTTCGATTTCTTCACGCTATAAACTCCATCCTCACCGCAACTTAAGGAACCGAACAAATACCATGCAAATCTTGGCGGGATAAAAAAAAACTATAAGTCAATTGCGTTTTGCTTTAACCCTAAAAAATAACTAAATAGAACATAGAAGAGAGTGGAAGAGAGAAACAAGGAAAACAAACAATGAAAAATTGCAAGGATTAGAGATAAATTTTCATGATTTTTCTCGGTTTTAGCAAATAGGTTTTTTGTTTCTCTTCTTTTTAATATTTTCCATTTTCATAAACCGTTGAATCTTTATCAACGGTTAATTAGCGTACTCCAAATATTTGATATCCGTGTACATAGGAATAGGAGATATTTTGTTGTAATTCAAAACATTAAACATTATCTGCATGGCAGCGCCACCCAAATATTTGGATGTCTCTGTCTTTATGATCGTATGTGATATTTGTTTGCTCACAATTTTATTTGTTTAAAAAGTGGTGTCTTTGTTTAGGCAGTGCTACAAGTAATGTTGATTTGCAATTAGTGTTGATTGGACAACACTCAAGAATCAAAAGTAATTAAAAGACTATTCTTGGAATGATGGATAGATTATAATTAATGCACATGATTTAATATTTTTCTTTTAAAACAATTTTTATTTTTATTTATTTTAACATAAAATGTATTAGTATATTAAAATATAGATATAAATAAATAAATAAAATATTATAATTCAATTTATATAAACATTAAAAGTTTAGTTATTGTTATAAATATGTATTGATTTATAATTAACAGTAATAGTGATCTGATTTTTTATTAAACAACTCAATATATCGAGTCAATAAATTGAAAAATAATTATTCTTACATTGTGTTAGAGACTTGATTTGATTAACAACTTTCAATTAATATGCTTTATTTTTTTTTCAAAAGAATTTAATTTTAATATTGTATATATGTTATAAATATATCAATATTATTAATATATAGTAATTTTATTAGAAACATATTAGAAAATAAAAAATTAATTTAATATCATTTAAGTACATATTACGAAAAGAGTGAGGTTTTTTTATGTAAATATTATAAAGAGAGTAAGTGGGTACTATCCATTGCCAAATGAGGAGACATGCTGACAGATGTGCCTACTGACTAGTAGTATGCCTGTCAACATTACTGTAATAGAACAAATTACAGACTTTTTGCAGTGAATACATATTCTTAATATCTTAACATATTTCAGCCACGCTACTATATAAGTACGAGTATCGTTCGTATGATATGAGATTGTTCCAACGAAATAATATCAAACGTTTGATGAACATCATCCAATCAAAATTTTAGGACCAACAAGATCATCAACATAAGTAACCGAATGTGTAACAGAAAAAAATTCACTTGTGAACCTCATTAAAATATGCCATTAAAAGCATAATAAAACAACTACAGCAGTCGATTTTAAGAACATACATTATAACAAAAACAAACCAGAAAAAAGTTGCCACCTTTCTTTCTTTCTTTCTTTCTTTTGTAGAAAATAAAGGTCCACCTATATATATAAAACAGATATTATAACCAATCCAAAAAAAAAAAAACACAGTTATAAAAAAATAATAGGAAAAAATAGAATGGAAAACTTGCCTAGTGTTCTCAATCGTGGTGAAAGATGCATGCTACAAAGCCTAAGATGGCCTTTTTAATCCAAGGAAAAAGAACCTCAACTTTACCGTCAAATACTATTAAGGACAGAATAACCAACACAGAGAAGATATATTCGGCCATATTGTTTTTTTGGATACCAGCAATGACATATTGCGATAGCATGCCCATTATAAATTCTATGTGACAATAATCGAAGTAAACTTTCAAAACAAAGCTAAATACAGCAAATCCAGCTATTAAATAACTTAACAAACCGAAAAATTCAAGCACATTTGGATGTGCAAACTGAAACTGGAGAAGTATCGAAATAAGAAGAAACAGGACAGTAGCCCCAGTATGTACACATTTGTGTACCATCAAATTCCTTTCGACTCTGTCTGCTTGCTCTCTGTTGGCGGCTGGCCTGTCTCCATTTGGTCATTCTATGTGTGAACCTCCAGTTTGAGTATGTCTCCTTTGGTGGCAATAAATAATGATAATAGTATTAAGTATAACACCCCAAATAAAGATGATATAATGTAAAACTTTATGTTCCTCATTTGGTGCTTTTGTTAGTGGTGCTACTGCAGTGCTGTTGATGGGTGAAATATAAACAAAAATGATACGGTAATATAGCATGATTATGAAAAAGAGGAAGATTGTCTTGAAAATTGTAACCATTGATTTTTTGCGACAAAAAAACTGTTTGAAAATGATAACAAAGCTCAACAAATGGTAAGAGGTAGTTTGAAGGAAATACAGTAATATTAAGCCCTTTATATAACAACATAAAAAAAAATAAAGTGAAATTTTTTATTATGTTTTTTCTTGCACAGGCAGTAGGAACACTGCTGGTTCTGGCGCTGCTTGGTAATATATGAAATATCAAACGTCGCTTTTTTCTTTTAGGTGAATTAACATTATTGTAGTTATAGCATTATTTACTGTTTAATGTTTTGGTACAACTTTACTCAGTATTTTGGATGTTTGCATAGCATCACTGCACCAGCCACCGCGCAAGCCGCTGCCAAGCCACAGTTGGTACTTGTGTGTCTTCATTTCAAGACACAAAACACACAAATTCACATCAACACAGTAAATAATAATAATAAACAAAGTAATTGCACCCTACAATTTCAAAACACATCAACACAGAATAACACGGAATCCTCACAAAAAAGTAACTAATTAGCATTTGATATTGTATATATGTTATAAATATATCAATATTATTAATATATAGTAATTTTATTAGAAACATATTAGAAAATAAAAAATTAATTTAATATCATTTAAGTACATATTACGAAAAGAGTGAGGTTTTTTTATGTAAATATTATGAAGAGAGTAAGTGGGTACTATCCATTGCCAAATGAGGAGACATGCTGACAGATGTGCCTACTGACTAGTAGTGTGCCTGTCAACATTACTGTATTAGCACAAATTACAGACTTTTTGCAGTGAATACATATTCTCAATATCTTAACATATTTCAGCCACGCTACTATATAAGTACGAGTATCGCTCGTATGATATGAGATTGTTCCAACGAAATAATATCAAACGTTTGATGAACATCCAATCGAAATTTTAGGACCAACAAGATCATCAACATAAGTAAACGAATATGTAACAGAAAAAAATTCACTTGTGAACCTCATTAAAATATGCCATTAAAAGCATAATAAAATGACTACAGCAGTCGATTTTAAGAACATTATTATAACAAAAACAAACCAGAAAAAAGTTGCCACCTTTCTTTCTTTCTTTCTTTCTTTTATAGAAAACAAAGGTTCACCTGTATATATAAAACAGATATTATAACCAATCCAAAAAAAAAAAAACACAGTTATAAAAAAATAATAGGAAAAAACAGAATGGAAAACTTGTCAAGTGTTCTCCATCGTGGTGAAAGATGCATGCTATGAAGCCTAAGATGACCTTTTTAATCCAAGGAAAAAGAACCTCAACTTTACCGTCAAATACTATTAAGGACAGAATAACCAACACACAGAAGATATATTCGGCCATATTGTTTTTTTGGATACCAGCAATGACATATTGCGATAGCATGCCCATTATAAATTCTATGTGACAATAATCGAAGAAAACTTTCAAAACAAAGCTAAATACAGCAAATCCAGCTATTAAATAACTTAATAAACCGAAAAATTCAAGCACATTTGGATGTGCAAACTGAAACTGGAGAAGTATCGAAATAAGAAGAAACAGGACAGTAGCCCCAGTATGTACCCATTTGTGTACCATCAAATTCCTTTCGACTCTGTCTGCTTGCTCTCTGTTGGCGGCTGACCTGTCTCCATTTGGTCATTCTATGTGTGAACCTCCAGTTTGAGTATGTCTCCTTTGGTGGCAATAAATAATGATAATAGTATTAAGTATAACACCCCAAATAAAGATGATATAATGTAAAACTTTATGTTCCGCATTTGGTGCTTTTGTTAGTGGTGCTACTGCAGTGCTGTTGATGGGTGAAACATAAACAAAAATGATACGGTAATATAACATGATTATGAAAAAGAGGAAGATTGTCTTGAAAATTGTAACCATTGATTTTTTGCGACAAAAAAACTGTTTGAAAATGATAACAAAGCTCAACAAATGGTAAGAGGTAGTTTGAAGGAAATACAGTAATATTAAGCCCTTTATATAACAACATAAAAAAAAATAAAGTGAAATTTTTTACTATGTTTTTTCTTGCACAGGCAATAGGAACACTGCTGGTTCTGGCGCTGCTTGGTAATATATGAAATATCAAACGTCGCTTTTTTCTTTTGGGTGAATTAACATTATTGTAGTTATAGCATTATTTACTGTTTAGTGTTTTGGTACAACTTTATTCAGTATTTTGGATGTTTGCATAGCACCACTGCACCAGCCACCGCGCAAGTCGCTGCCAAGCCACAGTTGGTACTTGTGTGTCTTCATTTCAAGACACAAAACACACAAATTCACATCAACACTGGTAAATAATAATAAACAAAATAATAATAACAAACAAAGTAATTGCACCCTACAATTTCAAAACACATCAACACAGAACACAGAATAACACGGAATCCTCACAAAAAAGTAACTAATTAGCATTTGATATTGTATATATGTTATAAATATATCAATATTATTAATATATAGTAATTTTATTAGAAACATATTAGAAAATAAAAAATTAATTTAATATCATTTAAGTACATATTACGAAAAGAGTGAGGTTTTTTTATGTAAATATTATGAAGAGAGTAAGTGGGTACTATCCATTGCCAAATGAGGAGACATGCTGACAGATATGCCTACTGACAAGTAGTGTGCCTGTCAATATTACAGTATTAGCACAAATTACAGACTTTTTGCAGTGAATACATATTCTCAATATCTTAACATATTTCAGCCACGCTACTATATAAGTACGAGTATCGCTCGTATGATATGAGATTGTTCCAACGAAATAATATTAAACGTTTGATGAACATCCAATCGAAATTTTAGGACCAACAAGATTATCAACATAAGTAACCGAATGTGTAACAGAAAAAAATTCACTTGTGAACCTCATTAAAATATGCCATTAAAAGCATAATAAAACGACTACAGCAGTCGATTTTAAGAACATTATTATAACAAAAACAAACCAGAAAAAAGTTGCCACCTTTCTTTCTTTCTTTCTTTCTTTTATAGAAAACAAAGGTTCACCTGTATATATAAAACAGATATTATAACCAATCCAAAAAAAAAAAAAAAACACAGTTATAAAAAAATAATAGGAAAAAACAGAATGGAAAACTTGTCAAGTGTTCTCCATGGTGGTGAAAGATGCATGCTATGAAGCCTAAGATGGCCTTTTTAATCCAAGGAAAAAGAACCTCAACTTTACCGTCAAATACTATTAAGGACAGAATAACCAACACAGAGAAGATATATTCGGCCATATTGTTTTTTTGGATACCAGCAATGACATATTGCGATAGCATGCCCATTATAAAGTCTATGTGACAATAATCGAAGTAAACTTTCAAAACAAAGCTAAATACAGAAAATCCAGCTATTAAATAACTTAATAAACCGAAAAATTCAAGCACGTTTGGATGTGCAAACTGAAACTGGAGAAGTATCGAAATAAGAAGAAACAAGACAGTAGCCCCAGTATGTACCCATTTGTGTACCATCAAATTCCTTTCGACTCTGTCTGCTTGGTCTCTGTTGGCGGCTGGCCTGTCTCCATTTGCTCATTCTATGTGTGAACCTCCAGTTTGAGTATGTCTCCTTTGGTGGCAATAAATAATGATAATAGCATTAAGTATAACACCCCAAATAAAGATGATATAATGTAAAACTTTATGTTTCGCATTTGGTGCTTTTGTTAGTGGTGCTACTGCAGTGCTGTTGATGGGTGAAACATAAACAAAAATGATACGGTAATATTGCATGATTATGAAAAAAAGAAAGATTGTCTTGAAAATTGTAACCATTGATTTTTTGCGGCAAAAAAAATGTTTGAAAATGATAAGAAAGCTCAACAAATGGTAAGAGGTAGTTTGAAGGAAATACAGTAATATTAAGCCCTTTATATAACAACATAAAAAAAAATAAAGTGAAATTTTTTATTATGTTTTTTCTTGCACAGGCAGTAGGAACACTGCTGGTTCTGGCGCTGCTTGGTAATATTTTAAATATCAAACGTCGCTTTTTTCTTTTGGGTGAATTAATATTATTGTAGTTATAGCATTATTTACTGTTTAATGTTTTGGTACAACTTTATTCAGTTTTTTGGATGTTTGCATAGCACCACTGCACCAGCCACCACGCACGCCGCTGCCAAGCCACAGTTGGTACTTGTGTGTATTCATTTCAAGACACAAAACACACAAATTCACATCAATACAGTAAATAATAATAAACAAAATAATAATAATAAACAAAGTAATTGCACCTTATAATTTCAAAACACATCAACACAGAACACAGAATAACACGGAATCCTCACAAAAAAGTAACTAATTAGCATTTGATATTGTATATATGTTATAAATATATCAATATTATTAATATATAGTAATTTTATTAGAAACATATTAGAAAATAAAAAATTAATTTAATATCATTTAAGTACATATTACGAAAAGAGTGAGGTTTTTTTATGTAAATATTATGAAGAGAGTAAGTGGGTACTATCCATTGCCAAATGAGGAGACATGCTAACAGATGTGCCTACTGACTAGTAGTGTGCCTGTCAACATTACTGTATTAGCACAAATTACAGACTTTTTGCAGTGAATACATATTCTCAATATCTTAACATATTTCAGCCACGCTACTATATAAGTACGAGTATCGTTCGTATGATATGAGATTGTTCCAACAAAATAATATCAAACGTTTGATGAACATCATCCAATCGAAATTTTAGGACCAACAAGATCATCAACATAAGTAACCGAATGTGTAACAGAAAAAAATTCACTTGTGAACCTCATTAAAATATGCCATTAAAATCATAATAAAACGACTACAGCAGTCGATTTTAAGAACATACATTATAACAAAAACAAACCAGAAAAAAGTTGCCACCTTTCTTTCTTTCTTTCTTTCTTTTGTAGAAAACAAAGGTCCACCTGTATATATAAAACAGATATTATAACCAATCCAAAAAAAAAAAAACACAGTTATGAAAAAATAATAGGAAAAAATAGAACGGAAAACTTGCCTAGTGTTCTCCATGGTGGTGAAAGATGCATGCTATAAAGCCTAAGATGGCCTTTTTAATCCAAGGAAAAAGAATCTCAACTTTACCGTCAAATACTATTAAGGACAGAATAACCAACACACAGAAGATATATTCGGCCATATTTTTTTTTTGGATACCAGCAATGACATATTGCGATAGCATGCCCATTATAAAGTCTATGTGACAATAATCGAAATAAACTTTCAAACCAAAGCTAAATACAGCAAATCCAGCTATTAAATAACTTAATAAACCGAAAAATTCAAGCACGTTTGGATGTGCAAACTGAAACTGGAGAAGTATCGAAGTAAGAAGAAACAGGACAGTAGCCCCAGTATGTACCCATTTGTGTACCATCAAATTCCTTTCGACTCTGTCTGCTTGCTCTCTGTTGGCGGCTGGCCTGTCTCCATTCGGTCATTCTATGTGTGAACCTCCTATTTGAGTATGTCTCCTTTGGTGGCAATAAATAATGATAATAGTATTAAGTATAACAGCCCAAATAAAGATGATATAATGTAAAACTTTATGTTCCGCATTTGGTGCTTTTGTTACTGGTGCTACTGCAGTGCTGTTGATGGGTGAAACATAAACAAAAATGATACGGTAATATAGCATGATTATGAAAAAGAGGAAGACTGTCTTGAAAATTGTAACCATTGATTTTTTGTGACAAAAAACCTTTTTGAAAATGATAAGAAAGCCCAACAAATGGTAAGAGGTAGTTTGAAGGAAATACAGTAATATTAAGCCCTTTATATAACAACATAAAAAATAAAAAAAAGTGAAATTTTTTAATATGTCTTTTCTTGCACTGGCAGTAGGAACACTGCTGGTTCTGGCGCTGCTTGGTAATATATGAAATATCAAACGTCCCTTTTTTCTTTTAGGTGAATTAACATTATTGTAGTTATAGCATTATTTACTGTTTAATGTTTTGGTACAACTTTATTCAGTTTTTTGGATGTTTGCATAGCACCACTGCACCAGCCACCACGCAAGCCGCTGCCAAGCCACAGTTGGTACTTGTGTGTCTTCATTTCAAGACACAAAACACACAAATTCACATCAACACAGTAAATAATAATAAACAAAATAATAATAATAAACAAAGTAATTGCACCCTACAATTTCAAAACACATCGACACAGAACACAGAATAACACGGAATCCTCACAAAAAAGTAACTAATTAGCATTTGATATTGTATATATGTTATAAATATATCAATATTATTAATATATATAGTAATTTTATTAGAAACATATTAGAAAATAAAAAATTAATTTAATATCATTTAAGTACATATTACGAAAAGAGTGAGGTTTTTTTATGTAAATATTATGAAGAGAGTAAGTGGATACTATCCATTGCCAAATGAGGAGATATGCTGATAGATGTGCCTACTGACTAGTAGTGTGCCTGTCAACATTACTGTATTAGCACAAATTACAGACTTTTTGCAGTGAATACATATTCTCAATATCTTAACAAATTTCAGCCACGCTACTATATAAGTACGAGTATCGTTCGTATGATATGAGATTGTTCCAACAAAATAATATCAAACGTTTGATGAACATCATCCAATCGAAATTTTAGGACCAACAAGATCATCAACATAAGTAACCGAATGTGTAACAGAAAAAAATTCACTTGTGAACCTCATTAAAATATGCCATTAAAATCATAATAAAACGACTACAGCAGTCGATTTTAAGAACATACATTATAACAAAAACAAACCAGAAAAAAGTTGCCACCTTTCTTTCCTTCTTTCATTCTTTTATAGAAAACAAAGGTCCACCTGTATATATAAAACAGATATTATAACCAATCCAAAAAAAAAAAAACACAGTTATAAAAAAATAATAGGAAAAAATAGAATGGAAAACTTGCCTAGTGTTCTCCATCGTGGTGAAAGATGCATGCTATAAAGCCTAAGATGGCCTTTTTAATCCAAGGAAAAAGAACCTCAACTTTACCGTCAAATACTATTAAGGACAGAATAACCAACACACAGAAGATATATTCGGCCATATTTTTTTTTGGATACCAGCAATGACATATTGCAATAGCATGCCCATTATAAAGTCTATGTGACAATAATCGAAGTAAACTTTCAAAACAAAGCTAAATACAGCAAATCCAGCTATTAAATAACTTAATAAACCGAAAAATTCAAGCACGTTTGGATGTGCAAACTGAAACTGGAGATGTATCGAAATAAGAAGAAACAGGACAGTAGCCCCAGTATGTACCCATTTGTGTACCATCAAATTCCTTTCGACTCTGTTTACTTGCTCTCTATTGGCGGTTGGCCTGTCTACATTTGCTCATTCTATGTGTGAACCTCCAGTTTGAGTATGTCTCCTTTGGTGGCAATAAATAATGATAATAGTATTAAGTATAACAGCCCAAATAAAGATGATATAATGTAAAACTTTATGTTCCGCGTTGTTGCTTTTGTTAGTGGTTCTACTACAGTGCTATTGATGGGTGAAACATAAACAAAAATGATACGGTAATATAGCATGATTATGAAAAAGAGGAAGATTATCTTGATAATTGTAACCATTGATTTTTTACGACAAAAAAACTTTTTAAAAATGATAAGAAAGCTCAACAAATGGTAAGAGATAGTTTGAAGGAAATACAGCAATATTAAGCCCTTTATATAACAACATAAAAAAAAATAAAGTGAAATTTTTTATTATGTTTTTTCTTGCACCGGCAGTAGGAACACTGCTGGTTCTGGCGCTGCTTGGTAATATATGAAATATCAAACGTCGCTTTTTTCTTTTGGGTGAATTAACATTATTGTAGTTATAGCATTATTTACTGTTTAATGTTTTGGTACAACTTTATTCAGTTTTTTGGATGTTTGCATAGCACCACTGCACCAGCCACCGCGCAAGCCGCTGCCAAGCCACAGTTGGTACTTGTGTGTCTTCATTTCAAGACACAAAACACACAAATTCACATCAACACAGTAAATAATAATAAACAAAATAATAATAATAAATAAAATAATTGCACCCTACAATTTCAAAACACATCAACACAGAACACAGAATAACACGGAATCCTCACAACAAAGTAACTAATTAGCATTTGATATTGTATATATGTTATAAATATATCAATATTATTAATATATAGTAATTTTATTAGAAACATATTAGAAAATAAAAAATTAATTTAATATCATTTAAGTACATATTACGAAAAGAGTGAGGTTTTTTTATGTAAATATTATGAAGAGAGTAAGTGGGTACTATCCATTGCCAAATGAGGAGACATGCTGACAGATGTGCCAACTGACTAGTAGTGTGCCTGTCAACATTACTGTATTAGCACAAATTACAGACTTTTTGCAGTGAATACATATTCTCAATATCTTAACATATTTCAGCCACGCTACTATATAAGTACGAGTATCGCTCGTATGATATGAGATTGTTCCAACGAAATAATATCAAACGTTTGATGAACATCCAATCGAAATTTTAGGACCAACAAGATCATCAACATAAGCAACCGAATGTGTAACAGAAAAAAATTCACTTGTGAACCTCATTAAAATATGCCATTAAAAGCATAATAAAACGACTACAGCAGTCGATTTTAAGAACATACATTATAACAAAAACAAACCAGAAAAAAGTTGCCACCTTTCTTTCTTTCTTTCTTTCTTTTGTAGAAAACAAAGGTTCACCTGTATATATAAAACAGATATTATAACCAATCCAAAAAAAAAAAAACACAGTTATAAAAAAATAATAGGAAAAAACAGAATGGAAAACTTGTCAAGTGTTCTCCATCGTGGTGAAAGATGCATGCTATGAAGCCTAAGATGGCCTTTTTAATCCAAGGAAAAAGAACCTCAACTTTACCGTCAAATACTATTAAGGACAGAATAACCAACACACAGAAGATATATTCGGCCATATTGTTTTTTTGGATACCAGCAATTACATAGTGCGATAGCATGCCCATTATAAAGTCTATGTGACAATAATCGAAGTAAACTTTCAAACCAAAGCTAAATACAGCAATTCCAGCTATTAAATAACTTAATAAACCGAAAAATTCAAGTACGTTTGGATGTGCAAACTGAAACTGGAGAAGTATCGAAATAAGAAGAAACAGGACAGTAGCCCCAGTATGTACCCATTTGTGTACCATCAAATTCCTTTCGACTCTGTCTGCTTGCTCTCTGTTGGCGGCTGACCTGTCTCCATTTGCTCATTCTATGTGTGAACCTCCAGTTTGAGTATGTCTCCTTTGGTGGCAATAAATAATGATAATAGTATTAAGTATAACAGCCTAAATAAAGATGATATAATGTAAAACTTTATGTTCCGCATTTGGTGCTTTTGTTAGTGGTGCTACTGCAGTGCTGTTGATGGGTGAAACATAAACAAAAATGATACGATAATATAGCATGATTATGAAAAAGAGGAAGATTGTCTTGAAAATTGTAACCATTGATTTTTTGCGACAAAAAAACTGTTTGAAAATGATAAGAATGCTCAACAAATGGTAAGAGGTAGTTTGAAGGAAATACAGTAATATTAAGCCCTTTATATAACAACATAAAAAAAAAATAAAGTGAAATTTTTTATTATGTTTTTTCTTGCATAGGCAGTAGGAACACTGCTGGTTCTGGCGCTGCTTAGTAATATATGAAATATCAAACGTCGCTTTTTTCTTTTAGGTGAATTAACATTATTGTAGTTATAGCATTATTTACTGTTTAATGTTTTGGTACAACTTTATTCAGTTTTTTGGATGTTTGCATAGCACCACTGCACCAGCCACCACGCAAGCCGCTGCCAAGCCACAGTTGGTACTTGTGTGTCTTCATTTCAAGACACAAAACACACAAATTCACATCAATACAGTAAATAATAATAAACAAAATAATAATAATAAACAAAGTAATTGCACCCTACAATTTCAAAACACATCAACACAGAACACAGAATAACACGGAATCCTCACAAAAAAGTAACTAATTAGCATTTGATATTGTATATATGTTATAAATATATCAATATTATTAATATATAGTAATTTTATTAGAAACATATTAGAAAATAAAAAATTAATTTAATATCATTTAAGTACATATTACGAAAAGAGTGAGGTTTTTTTATGTAAATATTATGAAGAGAGTAAGTGGGTACTATCCTTTGCCAAATGAGGAGACATGCTGACAGATGTGCCTACTGACTAGTAGTGTGCCTGTCAACATTACTGTATTAGCACAAATTACAGACTTTTTGCAGTGAATACATATTCTCAATATCTTAACATATTTCAGCCACGCTACTATATAAGTACGAGTATCGTTCGTATGATATGAGATTGTTCCAACGAAATAATATCAAACGTTTGATGAACATCCAATCGAAATTTTAGGACCAACAAGATCATCAACATAAGTAACCGAATGTGTAACAGAAAAAAATTCACTTGTGAACCTCATTAAAATATGCCATTAAAAGCATAATAAAATGACTACAGCAGTTGATTTTAACAACATACATTATAACAAAAAAAAAACAGAAAAATGTTGCCACCTTTCTTTCTTTCTTTCTTTCTTTTGTAGAAAACAAAAGTCCACCTGTATATATAAAACAGATATTATAACCAATCCAAAAAAAAAACACAGTTATAAAAAAATAGAATGGAAAACTTGCCTAGTGTTCTCCATCGCGGTGAAAGATGCTTGTTATAAGGCTTAAGATGGCCTTTTTAATCCAAGAAAAAAGAATCTCGACTATACCGTCAAATGTTATTAAGGACAAAATAACCAACACACAGAAGATATATTCGGCCATATTGTTTTTTTGGATACCAGCAATGACATATTGCGATACCATACCCATGATAAAGTCTATGTGACTATAATCGAAGTAAACTTTCAAAATAAAGCTAAATACAGCAAATACAACTATTAAATAACTTAATAAACCAAAAAATTCAAGTACGTTTGGATGTGCAAACTGAAACTGGAGATGTATCGAAATAAGAAGAAACAGGACAGTAGCCCCAGTATGTACCCATTTGTGTACCATCAAATTCCTTTCGACTCTGTCTGCTTGCTCTCTGTTGGCGGCTGGCCTGTCTCCATTTGCTCATTCTATGTGTGAACCTCCAGTTTGAGTATGTCTCCTTTGGTGGCAATAAATAATGATAATAGTATTAAGTATAACACCCCAAATAAAGATGATATAATGTAAAACTTTATGTTCCGCATTTGGTGCTTTTGTTAGTGGTTCTTCTGCAGTGCTGTTGATGGGTGAAACATAAACAAAAATGATACGGTAATATAGCATGATTATGAAAAAGAGGAAGATTGTCTTGAAAATTGTAACCATTAATTTTTTGCGACAAAAAAACTGTTTGAAAATAATAAGAAAGCTCAACAAATGGTAAGAGGTAGTTTGAAGGAAATACAGTAATATTAAGCCCTTTATACAACAACATAAAAGAAAATAAAGTAAAATTTTTTATTATGTTTTTTTTGCACAGGCAGTAGGAATACTGATGGTTCTGGTGCTGCCTGATAATATATGAAATATCAAACATCGTTTTTTCTTTTGGATGAATTAACATTATTGTAGTTATAACATTATTTACTGTTTACTGTTTTGGCACAACTTTATTCAGTTTTTTTTCTTGTTTTTTGGATGTTTGCACAGCACCACTGCACCAGCCACCATGCAAGCCACTGCCAAGCAGCAACTGGTACTTGTGTGTCTTCATTTCAAGACACAAAATACGCAAATTCGCATCAACACAGTAAATAATAATAAACAAAATAATAATAAAAAGCAAAGTAATTGCTTCCAACAATTTCAAAACACATCAACACAAAACACAAAATAACGCGGAATCCTCACAAAAAAATAACTAATTAGCAAAACAGTTAAAAATTAAAGTTCAAACCACAAGAGATCAAAAAACAAAACCCAGAATCCTCACAAATTCACACGCACAAAAAATAATAATTTAATTTGAAAAATAAAGTTAAAACAAGTCTCAGGAGATTAGCGTGTCAACGCTTACTGGAAGTGTGAAAGTTTATCATCGATTTCTTTTTGCCATAAACTCCATCCCCACCTCAACTTAAGGAACCGAACAAATACCTTGCAAATCTTGGCGGGATAAAAAAAAACTATAAGTCAATTGGGTTTTGCTTTAACCCTAAAAAATAACTAAATAGAACATAGAAGAGAGTGGAACATAGAAACAAGGAAAACAAACAATGAAAACTTGCAAGGATTAGAGATAAATTTTCATGATTTTTCTCGGTTTTAGTAAATAGGTTTTTTGTTTTACTTCTTTTTAATATTTTTCATTTTCATAAACCATTGGATCTTCATCAACGGTTGATTAGTGTGCTCCAAATATTTGATATCCGTGTACATAAAAATACGAGATAATTGGTTGTAATTCAAAACATTAAACATTAAAAGTTTAGCCAGTCTTACACGTTACCGTGACTGATGTCTGCAGGGCAGCGCCACCCAAATATTTAGGTGTCTCTGTCTTTATAATCGTAGGTGATATTTGTTTGCTCACAATTTTATTATTTGAAAAATAGTGTCTTTGTTTAGCCACTGCTACAACTAATGTTGATTTGCAATTAATGTTGATTGGCAGCACTCAAAGAGTCAAAAGTAATTAAAAGACTATTCTTGCAATGATGGATAGATTATAATTAATGCACATGATTTAATATTTTTCTTTTAAAACAATTTTTATTTTTATTTATTTTAATATAATATGTATTAGTATATTAAAAGATAGATATAAATAAATAAAATATTATAATTCAATTTATATAAACATTAAAAGTTTAGTTATTGTTTTATATATGTATTGATTTATAATTAATAGTAATAGGGATATGTTTTTCTATTAAACAACTCAATACATCGAGTCAATAAAAAATACAGTGAATTATAATTATTCTTAGATTGTGTTAGAGACTTGATTTGGTGAATAACTTTCAATTAATATGCTTTATTTTCTTTCAAAAGAATTTAATTTTAATATTGTATATATGTTATAAATATATCGATATTATTAATATATAGTAATTTTATTAGAAAAATATTAGAAAAATAAAAAATTAATTTAATATCCTTTAAATACATATTACGAAAAGAGTGAGGTTTTTTTATGTAAATATTATGAAGAGAGTAAGTGGGTACTATCCATTGCCAAATGAGGAGACATACTGACAGATGTGCCTACTGCCTAGTAGTGTGCCTGTCAACATTACTGTATTTGTACAAATTACAGACTTTTTGCAGTAAATACATATTCTCAATATCTCAACATATTTCAGCCACGCTACTAT
Organism: Xanthoceras sorbifolium; assembly: GCA_003430845.1. Taxonomy (NCBI): domain Eukaryota; kingdom Viridiplantae; phylum Streptophyta; class Magnoliopsida; order Sapindales; family Sapindaceae; genus Xanthoceras; species Xanthoceras sorbifolium. The sequence goes on from CM010611.1 coordinate 27,318,702, forward strand.
ATAAGTACGAGTATCGTTCGTATGATATGAGATTGTTCCAAAGAAATAATATCAACCGTTTTATGAACATCCAATCGAAATTTTAGGACCAACAAGATCATCAACATAAGTAACCGAATGTGTAACAGAAAATAAATTCACTTGTGAACCTCATTAAAATATGCCATTAAAAGCATAATAAAACGACTACAGCAGTGGATTTAAGAACATACATTATAACAAAAAAAAAACAGAAAAATGTTACCACCTTTCTTTCTTTCTTTTTTTTCTTTCTTTTCTAGAAAAAAAAGGTCCACCTGCATATATAAAACACATATTATAATCAATAAAAAAAATGATAGGAAAAAATAGAATGAAAAACTTGTCTAGTGTCCTCTACCGCGGTGAAAGATGCATGCTATAAGGCCTAAAATGGCATTTCTAATCCAAGGAAAAATAACCTCAACTTTACCGTCAAATACTATTAAGGACAGAATAACCAACACACAAAAGATATATTCGGCCATATTGTTTTTTTTTTATGCCAGCAATGACATATTGTGATAGCATGCCCATGATAAAGTCTATGTGACCATAATCGAAGTAAACTTTCAAAATAAAGCTAAACACAGCAAATGCAGTTATTAAATAACTTAATAAACCAAAAAATTTAAGCACATTTGGATGTGTAAACTGATACTGGTGAAGTATGGAAAAAAGAAAAAGCAGGACAGTAGCCCAAGTATTTACCCATTTGTATACCATCAAATTCCTTCCGGCTCTGTCTGCTTGTGCTCTATTGGCGGCTGGCCGGTCTCCATTCGCTCCTTCTAGGTGTGAACCTTCAGTTTGAGTATGTCTCCTTTTGTGGCAATAAATAATGATAATAGTATTAAGTATAGCAGCCCAAATAAAGATGATATAATGTAAAACTTTATGTTCCGCATTTGGTGCTTTTGTTGGTGGTGGTGATGCAGTGCTGTTGATGGGTGAAGCATAAACAAAAATGACACGGTAATATAGCATGATTATTAAAAAGAGGAAGATTGTCTTGAAAATTGTAGCCATTGATTTTTGGAGAGAAAAAAACTGTTTGAAAATGATAAGAAAACTCAACAAATTGTAAGAGGTAGTTTGAAGGAAATACAGTAATATTAAGCACTTTATATAACAACATAAAAGAAAATAAAGTGAAATTTTTTATTATCTTTTTTTTGCACAAGCAGTAGGAACATTGACGTTGCTGGCCCTGCCTGGTAATATATGAAATATCAAACGTCGTTTTTTCTTTTGGATGAATTAACATTATTGTAATTATAGCATTATTTACTGTTTACTGTTTTGGTACAACTTTATTCAGTTTTTTTCTTGTTTTTTGGATGTTTGCACAGCACCACTGCACCAGCTACCAGGCAAACCGCTGCCAAGCAGTAGCTGGTACTTGTGTGTTTTCATTTCAAGACACAAAACACACAAATTCACATTAACACAGTAAGTAATAATAAACAAAGTAATAATAATAATAATAAGAGCTAATTGCACTCACACCCCTGAGGTTTGGCCAACTACAGGTAAAATCAACTTTATCATTTATTGACAATGACACCCCCTACCGTTAGTTGACTTCCGTTAGATTTAACGGTTGACCAACTGTTACTCTTAAAATGACCAAACTACCCCTCAAACAATATTTTCTTTTTATTAAATAAAAAAAATTATTATAAATTTTTTAATTTTTTTTAAAAAAAATAAAAAATTAAAGTGTGGATCTCCACCGTCCATCAAATCTGATGGACGGTGGAGATCCAATCTGGAGATTGGAACTCCACCCACAAAAAAAAAAAAAAAAAATTTGGGATCTTCGAAGAACCCTCTGGGTTCAGATGGAAGAACCCTTCTGGGTTCTTCGATCGAACCCATCTGGGTTCGAACGAAGAACCCACAAGGGTTCTTCGATCGAACCCAGATGGGTTCGTTCGAAGAACCCTCTGGGTTCGATCGAAGAACCTAGTTGGGTTCTTCGAACGAAGAACCATCAAACCATGGTTCTTCGTTCGAAGAACCCAACTGGGTTCTTCGAAGAACCCAAAAAACTGGGTTCTTCGAAGAACCCAGATGGGTTCGATCGAAGAACCCTCTGGGTTCTTCGTACGAAGAACCATCGAACCATGGTTCTTCGTTCGAATAACCCAACTGGGTTCTTCGATCGAACCCAGAGGGTTCTTCGAACGAACCCATCTGGGTTCGATCGAAGAACCCTTGTGGGTTCTTCGTTAGAACCCAGATGGGTTCGATCGAAAAACCCAGAAGGGTTCTTCGATCTGAACCCAGAGGGTTCTTCGATCGAACCCAGATGGGTTCGATCGAAGAACCCTCTGGGTTCTTCGAAGATCCCAAAAAAATTTTTTTTTTTTTTTTTTTGGGTGGAGTTCCAATCTCCAGATTGGATCTCCACCATCCATCAGATTTGATGGACGGTGGAGATCCACATTTTAATTTTTTATTTTTTTAAAAAAAATTAAAAAATTTATAATAATTTTTTTTATTTAATAAAAAGAAAATATTGTTTGAGGGGTAGTTTGGTCATTTTAAGGGTAACAGTTGGTCAACCGTTAAATCTAACGGAAGTCAACTAACGGTAGGGGGTGTCATTGTCAATAAACGATAAAGTTGATTTTACCTGTAGTTGGCCAAACCTCAGGAGGTGTGAGTGCAATTAGCTCTAATAATAATAAACAAAGTAATTGCTTCCTCCAATTTCAAAACACATCAACACAAAATACAGAATAACACGGAATCCTCACAAAAAAAGTAACTAATTAGCAAAACAGTTAAAAATTAAAGTTCAAACCACAAGTGATCAAAAAACAAAACTCAGAATCCTCACAAATTCACATGCACAAAAAATAATAATTTAATTTGAAAAATGAAGTTAAAACAAGTCTCAGGAGATTAGCGTGTCAAAGCTTACTAGAAGTGTGGAAGTTTAGCTTCGATTTCTTCTCACCATAAACTCCATCCCCACCTTAACTTAAGGAACCGAACAAATACGTTGCAGATCTTGGCAGGATAAAAAAAACTATAAGTCAATTGGGTTTTACTTTAACCCTAAAAAATAACTAAATAGAACATAGAAGAGAGTGGCACAGAGAAACAAGGAAAACAAATAATGAAAACTTGCAAGGATTAGAGATAAATTTTCATGATTTTTCTCGGTTTTAGCAAACAAGTTTTTTTTTTCTCTTCTTTTTAATATTTTTCATTTTCGTAAACCATTGGATCTTCATCAACTGTTGATTTTATTTTGTTGATACAATTTTTATGATACTCTTATCTATGTGGTAGCGTGCTCCAAATATTTGATATCCATGTACATGGGACTGTGGGATATTTGGTTGTAATTCAAAACAATAAACATTATAATTTTAGTAAGTCTTACACGTTACCGTGACCAATATCTGCATGACAGCGCCACCCAAATATTTTGATGTTTCTGTCTTTATGATACTAGGTGATATTTTTTTTTATACAATTTTATTTGTTTGAAAAGTAGTGATACTGGAGAAGTATCGAAATAAGAAAAAGTAGGATAGTAGCTCCAGTATTTACCCATTTGTGTACCATCAATTTCCTTCCGGCTCTGTCTGCTTGCTCTCTGTTGGCGACTGGCCGGTCTCCACTGTTGGTAGATGGCCGGTCTCCATTGGATCCTTTTAGGTGTGAACCTCCAGTTTAAGTATGTCTCATTTGGTGGTAATAAAGAAGGATAAAAGAATTAAATACAGTAGTCGAAATGCATATGATTTAGGGCAAATTACACTAACATCCCCTTTAAATATTGTTTTTTGCACTCGCTGGCAACCTTTACCTTTATTGCACAAACATCCCCTAAATTTCGTTGACCAAACCGTTAACTGACGGAGAAGTTAACGGTTTGGTACTGTAGCAGCCCAAATAAAGATAATATAATGTAAAACTTTATGTTCTGCATTTGGTGCTTCTGTTGGTGGTGCTACTGCAATGCTGTTAATGGATGAAGTATAAACAAAAATGTTACGGTAATATAACATGATTATGAAAAAGAGAAAGATTGTCTTGAAAATGGTAACCATTGAATTTTTGGAAATAAAAACTGTTTGAAACTGATAAGAAAGCTGAACAAATGGTAGGAGCTAGTTTGAAGGAAATACAGTAATACTAACCCCCCTTTATATAACAACATAAAAGAAAATAAAGTGAAATTTTTTATAAGTTTTTTTGCACAAGCAGCAGGAACACTACTGGTGCTGGTGGTGCTTGGTAATATATGAAATATCAAACGTCGTTTTTTCTTTAAGATGAATCAACATTATTGTAGTTGTAAAAAATAGTAAACACTATTTACTCTTTACTGTTTTGGTACAACTTTATTCAGTTTTTTTCCTTTTTTTTTTTTAGATGTTTGCACAACACCACTGCACCAGCAACCAGGCAAGCTGCCAAGCAGCAGCTGTTACTTGTGTGTCCTCATTTGAAGACAAATCCTTCCAACTTCTTAAAAAAAGAAAAAAAAACAATAAACAAAGTAATTGCATCCTACAATTTCAATACATATCAACACAAAACACAGAATAATACAGAATCCTCACAAAAAAGTAACTAATTAGCAAAATATTTAAAAATTAAAAGTTCAAACCACAAGTCATCAAAAAACAAAACCCTGAATTCTCACAAATTCACACACAAAAATAATAATTTAATTTGAAAAATGAAGTTAAAACTAGTATCAGGAGATTAGCGTGTCAAAGGTTACTGGAAGTGTTTGCACTCAGCCAAGAGCCTTTTCGTAATCCTCGGCACTGCTCGCCAGAAAATTGATTTCTTCAATAGTATTGGGAGTGTTGGAATCCGCCAAGAGCCTTTTCGTAATCGTCGTTGCATCGTCCATCGTGTGGAAGTTTAGCTTCGATTTCTTCTCGCTATAAACTCCATCCCCACCGCAACTTAAGGAACTGAACAAATACCTTGCAGATCTAGGCGAGATAAAAAAAAACCTATAAGTCAATTGGGTTTTGCTTTAACCCTATAAAAAGAACTAGATAAAAGAGAGTGGAACAAAGAAACAAAAAAAACAAACTATGAAAAATTGCAAGGATTAGAGATAAATTTTCATTATTTTTCTCGGTTTTGGCAAACAGGTTTTTTGTTTCTTTTCCTTTTAATATTTTTCATTTTCGTAAACCATTAAATCTTTATCAACGGATGATTTTATTTTGTTGAAACAATCTGTATGATACAAACGATACTCGTATCTATGTGGTAGCGTGCTCCAAATATTTGATATCCATGTACATGTGAATGTGGGATATTTGGTTGTAATTCAATACATTAAACATTATAAGTTTAGCCAGTCTTACACGTTACCGTGACTGATGTTTGCATGGCAGTGCCACCCAAATATTTGAATGTCTCTATCTTTATGATCGTAGGTGATATTTTTTTAATACAATTTTATTTGTTTGAAAAGTAGTGATACTGGAGAAGTATCGAAATAAGAAAAAGCATGATAGTAGCCACAGTATTTACCTATTTGTATACCATCAACTTCCTTCCGGCTCTGTCTGCTTGCTCTCTGTTGGTGGCTAACCGGTCTCCATTGTTGGCAGCTGGTCGGTCTCCATTGGTTTCTTCTAGGTGTGAACCTCCAGTTTGAGTATGTTTCCTTTGGTGGTATTAAAGAAGGATAAAAGAATTAAGTATAATTGCCTAAATGCAAATGATATAATGTGAAACTTTATGTTTTGCATTTGGTGCTTATGTTAGTCATGCTATTGCAGTGCTATTAATGGATGAAGCATAAACAAAAATGTTACGGCAATATAGCATTATTATGAAAAAGAGGAAGATTGTCTTGAAAATGGTAACCATTGAATTTTTGGAAATAAACACTATTTTAAAATGATAAAAAAACTGAACAAATAGTAGGCGCTAGTTTGAAGGAAATACAATAACACTAACCCCCCTTTCTATAACAATATAAAAGAAAATAAAGTAAAATTTTTTATTTTATTTTTTTTGCACAAGCAGCAGTAACACTGCTAGTGTTGGTGCTGCCTGGTAATACATGAAATATCAAACATCGTTTTTTTTTTTAAGGTGAATTAACATTATTGTAGTTATAAAAAATAGTAAACAATATTTATTGTTTATTGTTTCGGTACAACTTTATTTAGTTTTTTTTTTTTTTTTATGTTTGCACAGCACCACTGCACCAGCCACTAGGTAAGCTGGCAAGCAGCTACCACGCAGCAGCTGGTACTTATGTGTCCTTATTTGAAGACAAATCCTTCCAACTTTTCAAAAAATGGAAAAAAAAATAATAAACAAAGTAATTGCATCCTACAATTTCAATACACATCAACACAAAACACGGAATAACACGAAATCCTCACAAAAAGGTAACTAATTAGCAAAACAGTTAAAAATTAAAAGTTCAAACCACAAGTCATCAAAAAACAAAACCCTGAATTCTCACAAATTCACACACACAAAAAATAATAATTTAATTTGAAAAATAAAGTTAAAACTTGTCTCAGGAGATTAGCGTGTCGAAGCTTACTGAAAGTGTTTGCACTCAACCAAGAGCCTTTTCGTAATCCTCAGCGCTGCTCGCCAGAAAACCAATTTCTTCAACAGTGTTGGGAGTGTTACAATCCGCCAAGAGCCTTTTCGTAATCGTCGTTGGATCGTCCATCGTATGGAAGTTTAGCTTCGATTTCTTCTCGCTATAAACTCCATCCCCACCGCAACTTAATGAACCAAACAAATACCTTGCAGATCTTGGCGGGATAAAAAAAAACCTATAAGTCAATTGGGTTTTGCTTTAACCCTAAAAAAAGAACTAGATAGAAGAGAGTAGAACAAAGTGTTAGAGTATTTTATTTTGTAAGATATTTGTTGTATATAGTTGACAATCTATTACTTAATCTTAGCCATTGGTGTGGTAGGTGAGGACTTAATCCTAACCATTGGTATGGTAGGTGAGGACTTAATCTTAGTCATTGATGTGGTAGGTGATGACTTAATCTTAGCCATTTGTATGGTAGGTGAGGAATTAATCTTAGCCATTGGTGTGGTAGGTAAGGACTTTGTATTTTTCTATAAATAGCCTCCATATGGAGAAGAATAAAATTAACAAACAATTTGTATTTGTTCATGGTATCAGAGCTCAAACAAATTGTTTAGGGTTCTTCTCCTTTCTCTACAAAACTTTTTTCCTTTTTATTGTCTACCTAAACTCCTTTTATTTTTCTGGTGAAATTTACCACCGGAACTACTTCTACAATCACCGATCCTTTCTACAGTGACCAAAATCGACATCGTACACCTCCGACCGTCATCCTACCAGACTGCCGCTGAACTTCGTGCGCCATTATCATACGACAATCTAGGTTTTTTTTTTTCCTTTTAATTTTTCCTCTGCTCTATTTTTGGAGAAAAAAAAATTTTTTACTTCCGCTGCTACTGTTACTACTTCCATTGTTATTATGGCCATTGTTGAAGATGAATCCGACATATCTAGCCATATGGTTCCACTAACCCCAACACTCCCTCCAATTTATTCTCATGACAACTCATCTAAGATTGAGATTAAATTGGATGGATCAAACTATCATTTATGGTCCAAGTTTGTCGAGATCTTTGTGGCTGGAAAAGACAAATATGGTTTTCTCACAGGGGAAAGTGTTAAGCCTACAACCATCAGTCCTACCTATAGACGATGGTTGGCAGACAATACTCTTGTGCAAGGATGGCTCCTAGGATCTATGACTCCCAAAATTATGGGAATGTTTATCCGATTACCTACAGCTCAGGCCATTTGAGAAGCAGTTACACGTACTTACTATGATGGTGCATATCAGTCCATCATCTATGAACTTAACAGCAAGGTATTCCATATGCGTCAATTTGGGCGTCCTATTTCTGAGTACTACGGGGAATTGAATACAATCTGACAAGAGTTAGATCATCGTTGTCCTAATGATATGATTGATGCTACAGATGTAGTTCGACTGAATGATCGCATTGAGAAACAACGAGTATACATGTTCCTTGCAGGACTAGACCCTGAATTTGACAAGGTGCGAGCTGATGTTTTACGTATGGATCCGTTTCCTGGTGTTGAAGGAGCATTTGCCTATGTCCGCCGTGAGGCACAGTGTCAAGCTACTATGCTAGCTCCACCACAAGTAAGTGACCACTCTGCCCTACTAATCAATAAGGGAAATTTAAGGGACAGGAAATGTACTCATTGTGGACAGAAGAATCATATTCGAGATGCATGCTGGAGATTGATTGGGTATCCTGAGTGGTACTTGGAAAAAAGGAAGAAGGGGCCTCTGAAGACTGGAACTGCCTCTCTTGCTTCCTCCTCTGGCAACTCGTCTTCTACTCCATATGGTAACATATGTGATTCTCAAATTCAATTCTCCAACTTAAGTATTTTTCATTCTACTTTCAGTGTTACTACAATTTCTAGTAATAATACGTGGATAATTGATTCTGGTGCAACGGATCACATGACTTTTAATTCTCAAAACTTTAGTCATCGTAGTCCAACCGAAACAAATAATGTGTCATATGCTGATGGTACGCCCACCCCGGTTCTTGGGGCTGGATCTATACCTCTAACTCCGTCCTTAAATTTATCATCTGTTTTACACGTGCCCACTTTATCTAACAATTTACTCTCAGTTAGCCAAATCACTAAATCTCTAAATTGTGTTGTTACGTTCTGGCCTTCTCATTGTGTGTTTCAGGACATCACTACCAAGGAGACGATTGGAATTGGTAAGGAAAAAGGAGGGTTGTACTACTTTACAGCAGATAGTGTTTCCAGTCATCCTCACAGAGTAGTACAAGTTAGAGCCGACAATGAGAGTAATATCTTCCTTTGGCATAGGCGTTTAGGTCATTGTTGTTTTGGATATCTCAAGTTTTTATTTCCTTCTTTGTTTAAAACTATTGGACATGATAATCTGCAGTGTAAGACATGTGTTTTGTCTAAACACCATCGCACTGTTTTTCCTCCTAGTAATGGTAATAAAAGATCTATGCCTTTCTCTCTTATTCATTCTGATGTTTGGGGTCCATCTAATGTTATGTCTATATTTGGTATGTGCTGGTTTGTTACATTTATTTATGATTGTACTCGCATAACCTGGATTTTTCTTTTAAAAAATAAAAGTGATGTTTGTGACGTCTTTCAAAATTTTTATCATATGATTCTCACACAATTTCATAAGAAAATTCAAGTTTTACGCTCAGATAATGGTGGTGAATATCTAAACCATAGTGTCAAAACTTTTTGTTTGAAAAACGGTATTCTCCACCAAACATCTTGTGCACATACCCCACAACAAAATGGTACTGCTGAATGTAAAAATCGTCATCTCCTTGAGGTTGCACGATCTTTACTTCTTGGTATGCATATGCCTAAATCTTTTTGAGGTGATGCAGTTCTATCTGCTGCATATCTCATTAATCGTATGCCATCTAGTGTTCTGTCTTTTCAAACTCCACTGCAATCCTTGTCTCATTACTGTGATATTAACTCTGCATTACATATTCTTCCTCGAGTCTTTGGATGTGTGGTATATGTACATGTGCATGCTCCTCATCGAGGAAAGTTAGACCCACGTGCTCTTAAGTGTGTTTTTATAGGGTATTCTAGCTCATAAAAAGGGTACAAATGTTATCATCCTCCATCCCGTAGGGTATTTATGTAACAAGATGTCACGTTCTGGGAAAATGAGGCATACTTTACTCTCGAGACTTCTCTTCAGGAGGAGAACTCGAACTATGAAGAGAAGTCTTCTAAAACTGACAGTGGTATACCCATTAGTCTGAGAGGTCAATCTTCCGAGAGAGAGAATTTACCTTCTGAAAATGAGATTCCTGGTAGTCTCACGAAAAAAACAGAACCACCTTTGAGAATATATGAAAGGCAGAATAAAGGGAAAGAGAAACAGGGGGAGTCAGTTCGCATACTGGTAGTACAACCTTCCTCTTCTCCATCACCAGTTCGTCAATCAGACTCTGAAGTTAAAAATGCAACTGAGGTAACTCTTGAACCCTCTATTTTATCTGATGACTTGTCCAGTGAAAATCACACAGATCCTAACCCCAGTCTATCTACTAGATGGTATCCTAGTCGAGAACATAGACCACCTATACGGTTTGGTTTTCTCTCGAATGACCTCCAGCAGATAGTAAGGCCCTTTACTCTATTACTGATTACACTTCAACTCACAAACTATCTAAAACCTTTAAAGCCTTTGCACATCAATTATCCTCTGTATCTATTCCTAGTAAATTGCAGGATGCATTGACAGACTTAAATATCAATAAATTTGTGATTATTATTTATTATATATTTCAATTGAATGTTTACATGATTCATATCAATAAATGAAATACTAATTAATAACATGTAGTTTTAAATAACAATTATATATAGTAGGTTTTTTGTTTAATCTATAAATATAATATAATTCCCTTCAAAAATATAATATAATTGGTTAAGCTTACATTTCTAAAACCATTTTTGGAAATATTAATTAGACAATAAGAATTTTGGATTTTATTTAATATAATGTACACTTATAATTGTGTAATCTAATAATTAGACAAAAATAAAGTGAAGTGTCGAGCAAAAATCTCTAAAATATTAAAAATTCATAATAAATAATTTTGATAAAAATAAAAATAAAATTAAACATATTATTTTTGTAGTCTTATTTAACCTAACTTATAATATAATGTCGGTATATATATTAACAATAATTTAATTAACTTGCAACATAATAGGCAGGGGAAACTAAGAGAAGGCTTCATAGTTTATTTGGATGGTCGATTAATTAAAATAATTGTTAAGGCGATCCCGCCAATGCAAGCAACATTGTATTAACATTGTTATAAAGATAAGATAAAGCTTTAAAAGGACAAAACGAAGAAGATGATGAGATTTAACAGCAGTTCTTACATTGTACGGTACGTGCATTCATTTCGTTCCACTGTTTGTTGTCTCTTGTCCAATAGCTAAAGCCAAACCGTTTACATCAAATATTGTTGCTGTGGGATCTTCCCGAGGTGGCATTTATAGCTTATGAAGAAGCTATCTTTTTACCAAATACTATACTACTTTTTTTTTTTTTTTGAAAGAAAATACTAGAATACTTTGTAATCCGTAGATTGCACAAATATAATTATATTGTATGCTAATAATAATAATAATATTCTTAATTTTAAATTCAACTTATATCCCAACTAAAACAATATATCCTTTGACAAATTGATAACATTATCGATTATTTATTTCAGATATCACGTGTAATATAAATTAAATTACTATATAAAGTGGAGATAAAAATTAAGATTTTTAGGACTATTATAAATAAAAATAGAAACTCCGTATATACCAAAATACAACACCCCAGCAGCTTAGCAGTTAACAGAGCAAGTAAGAAATAAATCACGTGTGTAAATTACAATTATGACAAGATGAGGAAATATGAATCCACCACATGACATTGGATTTGAAAGAAAAGCTGCTTCCCATCTCATAGCAAGAAAACTTTGATTTTGATTTTGTTCTCTTTTTTGTTGTCTATCTTACAAGTTATGGTCCTCGTTGGCCACCATGACCGCCGGTGTCGAGCTGGAATATGATAGCTGGTGAGCAGAACCGAAAGCAGCCATTCATCATCCCTGAAACCAAATGAAAATCCAAGCTAAATTTTTAGCAGTGGATCATAATGTCAGTACAACCACATTATAGAAGCTGAAGCTTTATTTCAACCTTTTAGAATCAAATATTTATATGATATGAATCACATGAGCATGAAAAAGGAAAAAACAGTGCCTTACCATCCCACAGATTTCCAGAGTTGTTAAATTGAACGACTTTCTTCATAATATGATCAAGCGAACTATCTGGCCCAAAAACTTGAATGACTTTGTCGCTTCCTTTAAGCATTTGTTTTCCTTTAATCACATTTATTGTGGTTGAAGAATTTATTGAGTGATTTGAGATTTCACCAAAGAGATTGCATGAGACTGTATTGTGATAATAAGGCTTCAGTACAGATTGCTAACAATCCTATACAGCATGATCGTACTAAGCATGTGGAGATTGATCGATTCTTCATCAAAGAGAAATTAGAAGAAAAGATAATCGAGCTTCCTTTTGTTCCAAGTAAGGACCAACTTGCAGATATCCTTACAAAGGCCATTAATGGAAAGAGTTTTCATGACTCAATTAACAAGTTGGGCATGAGTGACATCTATGCACCAACTTGAGGGGGAGTGTTAGAGTATTTTATTTTGTAAGATATTTGTTGTATATAGTTGACAATCTATTACTTAATCTTAGCCATTGGTGTGGTAGGTGAGGACTTAATTCTAACCATTAGTGTGGTAGGTGAGGACTTAATCTTAGCCATTGGTGTGGTAGGTGAGGACTTAATCCTAATCATTGATGTGGTAGGTGATGACTTAATCTTAGCCATTGGTGTGGTAGGTGAGGAATTAATCTTAGCCATTAGAATGGTAGGTAAGGACTTTGTATTTTTCTGTAAATAGCCTCCATATGGAAAAGAATAAAATTAACAAACACTTTGTATTTGTTCACAAAGAAACAAGGAAAACAAACAATAAAAACTTGCAAGGATTAGAGATAAATTTTCATGATTTTTCTCGGTTTTAGCAAACAGGTTTTTTGTTTCTTTTCTTTTTAATATTTTCCATTTTCGTAAACCGTTGGATCTTCATCAGTTGATTTTATTTTGTTGAAACAATCTATATGATACAAACGATACTTGTATCTATGTGGTAGCGTGCTCCAAATATTTGATATCCGTGTACATGGGAATGTGGGATATTTTGTTGTAATTCAAAATATTAAACATTATAAGTTTAGCCAGTCTTACACATTACCGTGACTGATGTCTGCATGACAGCGCCACCCAAATATTTGGATGTCTTTGTCTTTATGATCATAGGTGATATTTTTTTTGATACAATTTTATTTGTTTAAAAAGTAGTGATACTGTAGAAGTATCGAAATAAGAAAAAGCAAGATACTAGCCCCAGTGCTGTTGATGGATGATGTATAAACAAAAATGTTTCGGTAATATAGCATGATTATGAAAAAAAAGGAAGAATGTCTTGAAAATAGTAACCATTGAATTTTTGGAAATAAAAACTGTTTGAAAATAATAAGAAAGCTGAACAAATGGTAGGAACTAGTTTGAAGGAAATATAGTAATACTAACCCCCCTTTATATAACAACATAAAAGAAAGTAAAGTGTAATTTTTTATTTTATTTTTTTTGCACAGGCTGCAGGAACACTGCTGGTGCTGGTGTTGCCTGGTAATATATAAAATATCAAACGCCCTTTTTTCTTTAATGTGAATTAACATTATTATAGTTATAAAAAATAATAAACACTATTTACTGTTTACTGTTTTGGTACAACTTTATTCAGTTTTTTTCCTTTTTTTTTTAGTTGTTTGCACGGCACCACTACACCAGCAACCAGGCAAGCTGCCAAGCAGCAGCTGATACTTGTATGTCCTTATTTGAAGACAAATCCTTCCAACTTCTCAAAAAAAGAAAAAAAAAACAATAAACAAAGTAATTGCATCCTACAATTTAAATACATATAAACACAAAACATAGAATAGCACGAAATCCTCACAAAAAAGTAACTAATTATCAAAACAGTTACAAATTAAAAGTTCAAACCACAAGTCATCAAAAAACAAAACCCAGAATCCTCACAAATTCACACACACAAAAAATAATAATTTAATTTGAAAAATGAAATTAAAATCAGTCTCAGGAGATTAGCATGTCGAAGCTTGCTGGAAGTGTTTGCACTCAGCCAAGAGCCTTTTCGTAATCCTCAGCACTGTTCGCCAAAAAATCGATTTCTTCAACAGTACTGGGAGTGTTGCAATCCGCCAAGAGCCTTTTCGTAATCGTCGTTGGATCGTCCATCGTGTGGAAGTTTAGCTTCGATTTCTTTTCGCCATAAACTCCATCCCCACTGCAACTTAAGGAACCGAACAAATTGGAAAGTTAGTGTAGTGATCCCTCTGCCAGTATAGAATGTCAAAGTCATCGATGTCCACAAATTCAAATTAGGTGTTTAGGTAAATATCAACCTCTGAAAAAAGGTTGATGTTAACGAACTCCCCAGTTTATTTGATTTTTTGAACAACACACTTAACCCTAACTTCTTTAATGTGAAGAGAATACTAAAATGAGGATGAGAAGTACTACTTCTACTTATATCCGGTTGTTGAACAACAATTTTCAGTGAGGGACCGTATACACAACGATATTCATTATACAAGGCATAAAATAAATTCCTAACATATAAATCATTAATATCTATATCAGTTAGACCTAAAGATTGATAATAAATAGTATAATATTTGTATAAACTATCAAACCTACACTTAGGGTCAAAAATTACTGCAATTATATAAATTATAGAAATCCTCCTATAATAATTTTACCATTTCGGTTTCATTGCACTAACACATTCAATTAATTCCGGTAGTTGCATACACTCATTAAATAGCTTGTAAAACATATTACATTTTTTGTTGAGATTTTGTTTTTATAGAGAAAGTGAAAAAACTTTTATATCGCAGTTAAGAAAGTAATATTCCATTTAGGGGCAGTTATTGGAGAGGTAGGAACAAAAAAGATAAATAGTTGATCAACGCTGAGATAACATAAAATGCAGAAGGTATAATATCATTAAAATATGAAGTCAAATATAAAGAATAAAAGATATTAAAAAAAATGCACAATAGTGAAAACTAAAGAAAGAGAAAATAGGATTAGGAAACCAACCCCTAACTTTCTCTAGGATTCCATATAATCCCAACCTAACCTTATATAGGGTTGTAGAGACCTAAACTTTTCTAGAGTTTCATGGAGATGCAATGTCATAGTCTTTCTAGCAACTAACCCATTACATATAAGAAGAAGAAGGAGAAGAAACAACTACATTGTTTAGGAGAAGTCAAAGAGCTACTTATACCAACTTTTATATATATATATATCATTTCTTAAGTCAGCACCTTTTTTAATTTATTATGATTTGTAACTTTTAATTGATCCAAATACTTAAATTAAAAAACGCTCATTATAATACACTAAGGGACTATGACTATACAAGTTATGTATAATTTTATATATATGGAACTGGGTATAAAATTTTAGTTAGACTAGAACAAGTTGAGCACCAGCAAATAACTTCGAATCAAATTATACAACCAAATATATATAGTTGTTTAATGTTATGGTACACTACACAATGCATGCATGCTCGCGTTATGTTAAGCTTTTCAATAGTCTGTTTTGCATATATATTATACAGTATTGTTCTCTCGACAAAATCTTAATGAAATTTTAAAAGATCTTATGGTATAAAATTTTTTTTTTCCTTTAAAAAAAAATAATAATTTAGTGGCTCTCTGTCTTTGAGGTCGTTTATTTTTTTATCTGAAAACTGAATGTTTATACCATTATTACTATTAATTATTATATATTTTTATTTACTATGATTAAAAAAATTAAAACTAAATAGTTTAATAAATCCTAAAGTATTTTTATGTATATATTAATAAGATTTTATTTCCCTTAAAAAAAATTATTCAGGATGAAAATATAACAAATAATTATACTAAAAAAAATTCATTTTATTTTAAAAGCCGAGACCAAAATATATACAAAGACTCAAATTGTAGCATAAATATTTCATTCAATCTCAATTATGAATAATAATATATATGTATCAACTTGCTGCAAGACTATAATTAATGTATATATCACAAATAAAGTTATAATTTTCATTACAAACAATAGAATTATATAGAGTACAAATGGTTCATTAAAGAAAATAAATAAATGATTTTTATCGAAATTTTACTCAGAGATAATTCAATCTTTCAATTCTAAAAAATTTTGAAGATAAGAAGTGATTAGAGTTTGTTTTTTCTTTTTATAAAGCCGTTAGTGAAAAGAAATAGAGTAAAAGAGATAAAATTGTATGATATAAAATTAAATAAAATTGAAAAAATGTTATATTTAGAAGGATACTTTTAGAAGAAAATAATTTAAATATATTTAAAAAATTATAATTAAATAAAAGTCAAAAATTTTTTTAAATTATATTTTTAATATTTTTAAATTATTCAACCACTTAAAAAAATAAATAAAATAGCTTAATGAAATTCAGACGTCCTAAGTTATAAGCCGCAAAAAGAAACGAACTCATTCTTATAATAAAATTGATCATCTAATAAGATTGAAATCATTTAAATGGTAATCGATTCTAGCCCAACCCAACAATAAATACTACAAAAAGAGCCCACAATTGGCCCAAAATCAAGAAGGAAAGAGTCCATTAACTCCTATAAACAACCAAAAAAGACCAAAAATCACAATAACCCCAAGCTACATAAAGTATTTATACTCGCTTGTTTTCCTTTATCACAATATTTCCGTATAAAACGACTGACTTGAGAGTCGTATTATATTTAGCCGGTATTATTCCAATCACTAAGCATTCTATTGATCTCAAATTCTCTAGTTTTACAAATAGTGCCCTGATCTTTACAGATTTTGTGATCTACATCTAGTAAATTAATTAAAGTTTGATTATTTTTTAAATTACTCCTCTAATATTATATTTTTAAGAGCAACGTAAAAAATAATTAATTTTTAATTACTTTACTATAAATACTTTTTAAATTTTATATTATAATTATTTTATAAATTATAGAAATTTAAAACGCATCTTTACTATTCAATTGATGTGAATGTAAAGAGCTTATTGTTGGATTTCAACTTTCGATAAAATCGAGTTTGCTAGAATCATTATTATTCCACATATTGAACCAAAGAATAATTGCTAAGCAAGATCGAAAATCTATTAATTATAGTGATTAAACATCTATAAAGATTAACACAAGATTGTATAAGATAACTATTTGTCAAATTTATAACTGGAAGAACTACAAATCCCACCTCATGCACATCCCAATTGACATAATTATGGATTTTTGTTGTTGTTGTTGTGTGATCAATAATATAATTTTACCATTAAATCATTTATGATTAAAAATTTTCAATAGATTTATTATTAACTTTTTAAATTCAAGAGTTAATGGTCTGTCGAATTTGCTTATATTAAACGCTACGTGCACGATATAAATATTTTCTCTTACAACACCAAAAAACATATACTTCTACAATTCAATAAGAAATATCCCTGCACAAGTTTATAAATACAGATGGTCATACCAATGGGACCCTCTAATAAATCTATTGGAATTGGTTTTATATCAATGGAATCTTATCATCTATACATAACGAATTAGTGTGGTATATTCATATTATAATATATGATCAATAAGAACTAGCATTCTTATTGAGACTCGAACTCATAAGCAAACTCCATTACAAATGTTAAAGACGAGGTACAAAATATTTACGCTAAGACGAGATAAGTAATTACAGTTGATTTTAAGATTTAACGTGATTAGATATGAGCAAAAGGAGTAACAACATACATGGTAAGAAATATCATAAATTTAGACAATGCTATATCTTATCTTTAACTACCATATAAATTATGAAATAATATAATTAGGTAAAAGGTAATTTATTAGTAAAAATAATCCAAAAATATTCTCCCTTTGTTTGCAAATTATTCTATTACCATGCATTCAGTTAATGACATGTATTACCCTTCCCTTTTATTATTGTTTTTTTGACAATTTTACCCTTCTTCCAATCCAGCCAGGTCAGATACACACACATCATATACACATTGCTAAAATACGCAACCTCTGTCTGCTAACCTATACTGGGTGCTCACTACGCCGACTCGGCGCCAAAAATACCATTTTCGACTCCAGACCCGATAAGAGAAACTGGCTCACTTTTGTTGTTTTTATTTTATTTTCTCCTTCGCGAAACCCTAAATTCACAAAAATATCACAAAAATCGAAGTAATAACTCGTTGCATCCTTCAGGTATTTGATTTTTTATGTTCGATTTTTTCCAAGTTCGTATATTTTGTTGCTCTAATTTGTATCTGATTGTATTTTATTTGTTTTGCTGGGATTTTATGAATCTTTATTTTATTTTGGAAGATTCGAGATATTGTTAATTGATACAAATTTAAATGTATTTTTGTTTATCGCTTGTTTGTTTTGTTGCTCTTGCAATTATGGATTTTGGGCGTGAGGAGTTTTTGTGGGTTTGATATTTTTTTTTTTTTTTTTTTTTGATATTTTTTGTTTTTTGGTTGCTCTGGTCCATGCATTGTAGTTCAGTTATTAGGAAATCTGATTTTAAATGTTTGAAAAGAAACTGAAGAAAAGAAAAAGTGAAGAAGGCTTTTGACAGTGCTTGTTGTAAGCTCGTTTTCGAGCAGTGTGGTGTTGAAATTGACAAGGAAGAGGAAGATTGTCATCACCTGCTTGGATAAATCGTTTGTCTGTATTTTTATGATATAAGTTTGTTGATAGATTCATGTGTCTATTAATATACATTGTTGTGTTCGCGCGCGCGCGCAAACAGTAGTTCGTTATGAGACGTTATGATGAATATGAAATCAAATATTTTTGTTAAGATGTATTAAAGATGATATGTGCAATTAAATACTTCTATGATTGGCCAACACAGTTTTATAATGGACAGTCCTTGTCCATTACGTGTAAGCTCGTTTTCGAGTCACGTGGACTGACACCAAAGAAGAATGTCATGATCCATTTGGATAAATACATTTGTTTGTATTTTTATGATTTACTTTTGTTGATAGATCCACGTGTCATATATGTATGCGCGAGCACGTGTTAAGGGGATTTTGTTGCGAGACGTTATTATGAATATGAAGCCAAATGTTTTTATTGTCCATTAAAGATGGATATATATACAAATTAATGCTTCTATGATTGACATTAACCAACTCATTTTGATATGGGTTCTATTGTACAGTCGAAGGGGCTACACATTTTTGTGGTGTTCTTGACTGGTTGGGGTGGTTGTGCAGAATGGCATCGGTATCTAGTCAGCCACAGTTCCGTTACACCCAACCCCCATCGAAGGTGCTCCATTTGAGAAACTTACCCTGGGAGTGCACAGAGGAAGAGTTAATCGAACTTGGGAAGCCATTTGGTAAAGTTGTGAATACAAAGTGTAATGTTGGAGCAAATCGGAATCAGGCTTTTATAGAATTTGTGAGTGGAATTGGATCTTTTTGTTTTTAGTTGTATTCCCGTATATTTTCAATAACATGAATGTTCATCCGTTTCATTGTTTAATATAATCCAGGCAGATTTGAATCAAGCTATTGCGATGATATCATATTATGCTTCGTCCTCGGAGCCTGCTCAAGTGCGTGGGAAGACTGTCTACCTGCAGTATTCTAATAGGCAGGAAATAGTAAACAATAAAACGACAGCAGATGTTGCTGGAAATGTACTGTTGGTGACAATCGAGGGTACAGATGCACGCCTTGTCAGCATTGATGTTTTACACCTGGTAAGCAAATTTCATCCTTTCCTTTCGTGGTTAGAAAAAGGTGAAACATATTACTGAAGGATGTTGTCAATGAGCTTCTGTAATTAGGTTGTGCTTGTCATGCTTTGGAATGTTTTTGTTTGACATGAATGTGAATGGATCAGCAGGCCCATGTCAAGGCAATATCTTCGATGGCAGCTTATTGCATCGGGAGAAAGAGCACATGTGTGTTTGTCTTCTTTCTCCTTTCCTTAACACTGCCTCTTTCTTCCCTACTTTAGCTCCTCGCCTCCTCTTCCTTCCATTCTACTAGTTAGGATGATTTTTTTATATTTTTTTTTTCTCTTGTGCATCCCTCTCTCTTTTCATTTCACATGCTCTATGTTATGTTTTGGTTATGGTGTAGTTGATGAGAATGCACTTTTCAGGTCCAGTATAAACAACTGTTGTCTCCATTCAGTTATATTTTGGTTTTTGTTTCTATTTGAGTGATAAATAAGGTTTTTTCATCAAATTTTACCGAATTTAAGAATCATTATCTGTTTTGAGTTCTGTTGATTTTGGATGGAGGACAGAAACTTGATTTTCATTTCTTGGTTGAATAACTTGAGTTCCAAGGGGTGTCACTTATCCTCTTATCCGTCTTCAATATTTTGTTGCTTATGTGTTTCAGAGAATACGGAGACTACTTTTAGCTTTGAAATAGTTGATAAATATTTTGAAGTTCAGGGAGTTGGTTCCTATAATGCATTGAGGCTAAGTATCCACCAACCTAAGAGTGTGAGCCTTTTCTCCATGAGTTTTTGGAGTTTTAGATTATCTTATTACCTGTTATCTCTTAACACTAGTAAGTTTTGACCTTTCTGAGTTAGTTATTCATTTCTGATTAAGTTGATTTGCACTTATGAACTCTTCAGGAATAATAAATTTCCCTATAAATGCTTATTTTATAACTTCAATATCTGTAATTTTTCAGTTTACTTTTTCGACAGGTATAAAATGCTGCTGCTGCATGTGTAAAACCTGGAAATTTTGGATTTGTCTACATTTGTGTTTCTCTGATAATTATTAGAAGGAATATTTATATGAAGTGGCTTTTTGAGCTTGTGAAATATCTTTTTTCAACTTACCTATCTGAAAATTGTCTCATTGCTGCAGGTTTTTTCAGCTTTTGGTTTTGTGCATAAGATTACTACTTTTGAGAAGACAGCTGGATTTCAGGTTTATGGAATTTTCATCTATTTTATTGCTAGTTGCTTTCTTTCTTTGAACCTGAACTCATCCTATGTTTGATCTTTGCAGGCACTGGTGCAATTTTCTGATACAGAAACTGCCTCTTCTGCAAAAAACGCATTGGATGGAAGAAGCATCCCTAGGTGACAATTGTATTAATTGTTAGACATGGTATTTTGTCCAACTGTTATAGATAAATACCTGTAGACTCCATGCACATTACTGGAAATGAACACATGTTGACCCTTTAGGAGTCCTTTTTGGCTTCGATAATGTATTAACCTTGTGATAGACAATTAAACTCGTTATAGCTAATTTGTTTTCAATTTTGTAATAGTTGAAACTTCTGCAAGAAGTTGGTTTTTTCTATTCTATGCTAACTAGAGCTTCTTTTATCTAGTGAGTTTTCTGGGGCAAACCATTAGATACGGTTCCTTGAACTTTCATATGTTTCCTAGTTGAAGCTATGCGCCTTACCAATTAGTTCTCATGAGTAACAAATGTTCCACCTTAATGATCTATTGACTTCTTCTTGTCTTGGATTTCAGGTATCTTCTTCCTGAGAATATGAGCCCATGTAACCTTAGGATCACATATTCTGCTCACACAGATTTGAGTGTGAAATTCCAGAGCCACCGAAGCAGGTATTCCTGTTGTCAATTATTTAGTATTTGAGTTTTTATTATGCTGTACCAAATGTCAGGTGCACACAGTTTATTTTTCTCTCAGTCTCTATGTTAATATGTATTTATGGAAAGACATTTGATTCTTTCATTATGTTAATAAGTAGCTTGCTCTCCCTGTAGTTTGTTCCATGATGGTGTGTATTTTATTAATTACTAGACTCCCCTTTGGCTCTGATGCTTATCACTGTTTTATCTCACTTTTGTAAGTTGTACCATTCAGGGACTATACTAACCCATATCTTCCAGTTGCTCCATCAGCCATAGATGCCACTGGCCAGGTAATTGGAATACAAAATTTTATTTATATAATTATAGGTAATTATGGTTAGAAATTGCAATCTGATTGTTTGTGAATTACATGGTGGCTCAATTGAAGCACACAAGGCATTGTTTTAGCCTAAGTGGGCTCCCATTCAGATGTAATCATCTACGTCACATGCATTCTTTGTGATGACTTGAAAAATTTTCACCATAAATTTCTCGTGTATATGTTTCCTTCTGTTTACATAAGCATAGAGTGGTAATTTTTAATCCTTGGTATATGTTTCATATGTGCAAACTCCAATTTGGACAGCTTGAAGTGCTAGATGATGCAAATAATGGGTGCATTATTACAATGGTCTATCTGATTGTTCATATGTTTGGTTCCTCAAATGGAATTTATATGTAATCATTGCAGTTTGGCGTGGGACTTGATGGAAAGAAGCTAGAACCCGAGAGTAACGTTCTTCTTGCATCAATTGAGAACATGCAGTATGCTGTCACCTTGGATGTTTTACACATGGTATTTACAATCACCATAAGCTAATTGTGTTAACTTTCTTAGCCAGGCATGCTGTTGTTCATACTGATTGTTTTGTCCCTTCTCCTTTTTTTCCCGTGATTAGGTCTTTTCTGCTTTTGGGCCTGTCCAAAAGATTGCTATGTTTGACAAGAATGGTGGACTTCAGGCTTTGATTCAGTACCCTGGTAGTATCTGAACTTGAGAATTTAATTTTAATACAATTGTTATTGTTTTTACAAGGCAGAGGCTGGCAAAGTTAAATTTGTGAAATCTTTTGTCATTGTTCTGTTGCATCATACTAATATTACTTTGATCGTATATTCATAAAAGGAATAAAATGTACTTCCGTGTAAAGCCTAAAAGTTTGTTAGTCCTTGAGTTACACCAAAAGTGACCTATTGCTGCTATGGATAACTTTTGGACCTAGTTTCCCTGATTCAGACAATGGGCCACTCGAGTCTTTTTCTTTGTTCCCGTCAAATCTTGTGTATCCAGTTTGCTCTGTGTTGAGCCTCTTCCTTTTGTTTTGTTTATTTTTTATTTTTTATTTTTTTAAATGTCCCTGTTCCAAGTATATTAAATGATTTATTGGAAACAGTAATTTTTGAAGGAATTCATTCTGTCTCTTTCTTTTACTCGATAACGGGAAAAGAAATATGAAAGAAATGGCTTATGCTTAGGTGAGGTATATCCATCTTTTATTTGAGAAATATTTTGGGAATTATAAAAAGAAGTTTAAGTTAGTGTTATTGAACACGCTGCGCATTTTATACCTTAAATTAACACTTGATCTAAGACGTTTAATTGAGGTCTCAATGATGCCGCTGGTTGCAGATGTTCAGACAGCAGTTGTTGCAAAGGAAGCCTTGGAGGGACACTGCATCTATGATGGAGGTTTTTGCAAGCTTCATTTATCATACTCTCGCCATACTGATCTCAGTATAAAGGTAATTGAATCATACCCTTAAAATAGCGTTGATTCCATGACATGTCCAGTCTCCAGTCAGTATCCGGCTTAAGAGCATTGATTTCGTGACATATTGCTTTTACTCATATTCTCAACATATTATTAACTAAAGTTGGCCAACCCTTTTTGAGTCTTTTTTTTCGCATGACGTAATTATATATAAAGAGTGTTATTGAGAGCTCGATATGCTGATTACAGGTCAATAATGATAGAAGTAGAGATTACACAATCCCTATCCCTGCTATGGTGAACCCTCAACCATCTATTCTTGGGCAGCAACCAATGCCAATGATGGGTGCACCTGCTCCCCATCAATACAACGGAGCTCAAGCTCAGTTTGCTCCAAACCCCGAACAGCCTATGATGCATCAACAACCTCCAGCTGGGTGGGGCGCATCTGGTCAGTCAGGACCTCAATCCATGCCCATGATGCATAACCATCACCACCCCTACATGCCACCCGGAAGTATGCCTCAAATGGCCCCCGGAATGATGCAGCCCATGCAAGGCCAGGGCAGCGCACCTCATCCAGGAACGATGCCCCACAATAGACCTGATCAGATGCAATAGCGTAACCTCCCGAAATTCTTCTGGTAGATTTTTGTTCAATGGTGTCGAATCGGAAAAGAAAATGTCCAAACAAGCCTACTAGTGAAGATGAAAAATGACAAAATGTTCTCGACTTTCTTTCAAATTTTCACCTTCCAATTTTGAAGGTGAGAGAATTTTTGAAGCAGTAGGCTCCGAATATGTGTTCAACCATGGAACTATGGTTTTTATTTTATTTTATTTTTATGTTATTGTGAAATGCTTTGCACAATCTTTTGTTTTTTATTTTTTTTTGCTTTTATCTTTTACAGCTTCTGCCATTAAAACCACCTTTGAAAAATATTTTTTTTTTAGCCTTACAATTTCTCTACACTACTTCTGTTTTAAGGTTTCATAGGATAAAAGTTGTAGAATGAAATTGTTTTTTTTTTCTCACTTTATATTTAATTTTACTTTTATAAAAAAAAAAAAAAAACTTTGCTTGTAATTTTGAAATT
Source organism: Xanthoceras sorbifolium (assembly GCA_003430845.1). NCBI lineage: Eukaryota > Viridiplantae > Streptophyta > Magnoliopsida > Sapindales > Sapindaceae > Xanthoceras > Xanthoceras sorbifolium. The sequence continues at coordinate 27,342,989 of CM010611.1, forward strand.
GTTTTGTTTTCGAGAAAGTCAGTTGTCCATTTGATAAAGGGCTTTTATTATTTTTTAGGTGTTTGATATCATTTAAAAATAATGTTTTTTTAATATTAGAAAAGCTCCTTCTCAAGAAATTCTTTTTGATATTTTTTTAAAAAATAAATTCACTTAAATGTTATTATAATATTTTAAATATTTTATCATATATCTTTTTTAATTTATCTATTAAAATTCTATTTACAAATGTATTCTTAAAACAATAAAAATATTTGTGTAATTCAATATTAAATATCAAAATTTTATATTTTATAATAAATAAATAATACTAAAATATTTAAAATTAAAATTTATAAAATTTTACATATAGTTTTTCTACCGTTAAGTTAGTCAAGTGTTGAAATTGATTAAGTGGTTTGTCACGGGTTATTAGTTGAAATTGGTTAAGTGATTTATCTCTTATACCTGTACTTTTAAGGTTGTGAGTTCGAATTATATTTTACTTTACGAATCTAATAAAAGTTATTAGTTGAAATTTGTTAAGTGATTTGTCTTTCACACCCACCTGTATTTTTAAGGTTGTGTGTTCGAATCATATTTTATTTTATGAATCTAATAATTTTATGAATCTAATAAAGGACATAATATTTTGTAAAGAATACTAGTACGCAGTAGTTCCTCGAATTGAGGAAGTAGTCGCTTTGAGTTCACAATCAAATCCAAAAAGCCCTCTCACTAGTCCAGTGTGCGGACGGAGAAAAGTCTCTCGCACGAGTGTTAACTCGCACAACGCGAGCCGGCGCCAATTTCAATCCAGATAAGGTTTTTTTTGTTTCTCTTCACTTAAACTCCACTTCTCTCTCTAAAAAATCTTGTGGCTCTCAACTCTCTCTGGAAAACGCAGAGATAAAACCGAAGAGAGAGAGAGAGATAGAGGTTTTTTTTTTTTTTTTTTGTTTCTTCTCAGTCTACGATAAACCCTAAAACAACGAGACGACGACGACGACAATGGCTATCATTATTCAAGCTTCTATTCTCTGCAAGCCTTCTTCGCTTTATCTCACTCCTCTCTCTCTACCTCCGAAACGACACCGCCGTTTTCATCACTCCCTCACTCTCCTTACTCGCAGCCACCACTGGCGCCTGTACAGCTACCACGACTCACTCTCTTCTTCGACTTTTGTACACTCGCGGTTCCATCAGCTTCCAGTGCCACGCGCATTGCATCCGGACAACGTGGAATCTGGTGACTCTAAACTGGTCGAGAATCCGAATTCTTCTGTGGACTTGTCGGATAAGGTTTCGGACCCGAAAAGCGAAGAGCATTTAGTAGTCAATGAGACGACGGAGAATGATTTGGGTGCGGATGGGAAATTGGTGGGAAATGAGAGCGATATGAGCAAAATTCCGTTGGTGGTATTCCTGATGGGTGTGTGGACCAGGGTCAGGGCCGGAATCGAGAGAATGATGAGGTGGGATTGGCTGAATTGGTGGCCATTTTGGCGGCAGGAGAAGAAGCTTGAGCAGCTGGTAGCTGAAGCCAATGCCAACCCGAAAGACTCCGCCAAACAGGCCACTCTCTTGGCCGAACTCAACAAGCACAGGTTCGGTTTTTTTTTTTTTTTTAAAATTCAGTTCAGTTCATGTAAAGATTCAATCTTTTTTTTTTTTTGGTTGGTTCAGTCCTGAGTCGGTTATCAAGCGTTTTGAGCAAAGGGAGCATGAAGTGGACAGCAGGGGCGTCGTGGAGTATCTCCGGGCACTTGTGGTGACTAATGCTATTGCTGAGTATCTTCCTGATGAACAGTCTGGGAAACCCGCTGCTCTGCCCTCATTGGTAATCGAAATCGGAACTTTGCTTCGTTTTGTGTTCTTGTAAATTGTATGTTTGGTTTTCTTTTGTACTGAAATTTGATTGAGTGAATGCTTAGATGTGTTGTTGCATTATTGTTTTTCACACGGGTTTTTATATTTCTGAACTATTTAAATTTACTTGTAGTTGCAAGAACTGAAGCAGCGTGCCTCGGGGAACACGGATGAGCCCTTTATGAACCCTGGCATATCTGAGAAACAGCCATTGCATGTGGTGATGGTAAGGTTCAGTATAAGAGTCTAGTCTTGTGGCTGTTGCTGGGGCGAACAATATAGTTTATACTCTACTATATGTGTATAATCTATGGTTACGGGACGCAAGATGATTAGTTGTTTGCGCTTTTTTTTTTTTTTTACCTTGTCTCTACTTTGCATTCAATACTCTCTCTCTTACTCTGTCATGTTTTGATGCTAATTTATGTCATTACTTTATTAGGTTGATCCAAAAGTGTCTAACAAATCACGATTTGCACAAGAGCTTATCTCAACTATCTTGTTCACCGTTGCTGTCGGATTAGTTTGGTAAGAATATTTTATTCTTATTTTAGTCTTATTTGATTATTCTGATCTCACATTGTGTAACAGATTATGGATTATGATATATACAAGAAAAAATATTCTTGTATGTAATATAATTCAACAGTGCTTGTTTGTATCCTTTAATTATAAATTGGAAAAAAATTTCAGGGTAATGGGCGCTGCTGCCCTTCAAAGGTACATAGGAAGCCTTGGTGGAATAGGGACTTCAGGTGTGGGCTCAAGCTCTTCTTATACTCCAAAGGAGTTAAATAAAGAAGTTATGCCAGAGAAGGTAAAATTTTAAGTTCTTTGCTCGCAAAGCCAGTCTTAAGGTTTTTTGTTACTATTTGCATGTCAACGGTTTTACTTGTCTTTCTTAGTTTGGGTGGATAGAAAAAGATTATATGGATTAGGTTTACCTAGTTGCTCTTTCTGCTTATCTTCTCAGAATATGGAACTTGTATAGGTTTGGAGCATTTCAGCACCAAACTTCTGTTTTTGGGTTGCATTTCTTATTTTTAAAGGGGGTCTGACCAAAGAGTTTAACAAACACAATCTGATTGCAGTGTCAGTTTCATCTCGGCTTTAATAAACTATTGTTGGAGTATCACTCAGATTGTGCACAAGTTATATGCAGTCATGCATGCAGCCATATGGATCAGTTTCTTATTTAATCGCAGTTAGTCATGAACCTGGTCATTTTGTCCTGACTAATTTGTTTTCTTGCAGAATGTTAAAACATTTAAGGATGTCAAAGGTTGTGATGATGCAAAACAAGAGCTTGTGGAAGTCGTAGAGTATCTAAAAAACCCAACAAAGTTTACTCGCCTTGGTGGGAAGTTGCCAAAGGTTTGTGCAAAAAATTTTGATTGTGACAATTGTTTATTTTCATTGAATGCTATTTGCTGCATATATTCTGCTTTAGCTTAATATGATGACCTTTGCTTTTGATATCTTGATGTTTATGTTGCTTTGGTAGAATTCAAAAATTGAAATGGTTCAAAATAAAGTTTGCATGGTTCATGAGATGTGATGATACAAAAGTCACCTCTTGTGTAGCTTGGGTGGCAAGGGATGAAAAGGGTGTTGACAAATTTTTTAGGTCACTTCTACATAAATCATCTTCACAAGCCCAAAGATGTTAGATATTATATTCAGGATCTGGATATTGAATCCTAATACGTTTCTACGGTAGTAAAACATCAAAAGATGGTTAAAAAATTAATAGTTTTTATGTGCAAAATTATTCCATGTTCCCAAATGAGGTTCCATAACTTTTTTTATGCCAAATAAGGTTTAGTAACTTAATCATCAAATTTGTTTTTAAATTCTGTAATCATATGATAGAGTGTTTTTAAATTATATGAGTTTTATATTTACTTCTTTGCAGGGAATTCTCTTGACAGGAGCACCTGGAACAGGAAAAACTCTGCTTGCCAAAGTAAGATATCAGTTGCCTATTCTCAAAAATGGTTTCCAATGTGCTTCAAGGAGTTTATCAGGTTTTTGCATTTGCTATAAAAAGGAGTAGAACCTGTTATAAGACTTATTCAGTTTACTAAAAGTGAAGTGTATGTGGAAAAATTGCTGTTGCATTTTCCTTATGTTTCTTCTTGCCCAAAAATAATATGTTGAAAATAATACTAATTCCAAGTTTTGTACCAAAGCAATACATTCAGTTCCTGCTTAAGTTATATCGATTTCTTTATTTCCCTTGCAATCAGTATGGAACTTATAAAAAAAGCTATGAAAGAAGAAAAAACGAGTAGGTACTTGTCTTGTAGGAATGAAAAATGGCATGTAATTGCTTTTGACTTGAGCTTGTGAAGATGGTATCTTTATTGAATTTCCTTGGGTGGATGGATTCCTTGGAACCTTAAATTCGCTTGCTGGGTTCTTTGACATTCATTTAAACTATTTTTACTGAGTTGATAATGTTTTAATCTGATATAGTTTGATGATTTTGAACCTTGTAGGCTATTGCTGGAGAAGCTGGGGTACCCTTTTTCTATAGAGCAGGATCTGAATTTGAGGAAATGTAAGCCATTTTTTTCTTTTATTTTAATGGACTGCTAACCTCTATTCAATAAATAATATTCTAGTTGAAGACAGTTGTTTATTTGATCCGTTACTGGATGTTTGGTTCTCAAGGCAGTATTAATTAATTTCTTACTTGCATGAGACTTGATTCCTATTTCCATGTTAAATACATTAATACAAGTAATCTTAGATGTTATTTACTTGCAACTTCTGCAGGCGTGAGCTAGTTGTGCGTGCGTGCTCATGCCTGGGGGAACCAATAGTGTTAATACTTGAGTGATATTTTGGGTGTCAGTGACTTGTCATATAAAGTAGAATAGAAGTTTTTTTATGTCGAGTCAAATGTGCTATTTTGTTTTGTATGGCAGGTTTGTTGGAGTCGGTGCTCGGCGTGTGAGATCCTTATTTCAAGCAGCTAAAAAAAAGGTTTGTTGTTTTGAGACATCTTGGTAACTGTTCTGTAAGATTAAAAAGTATATTTTTTTTTTGGTTAGTTGTGTAGATTTTGTCTTCAGCTATGCTGCAATTGAATCTTGTCCATATCATTATGAGTTTTAACATTGCTTGATGTCATGCTAATGTTTGCTTAACACTGATATACTTCTCTAATGGTGCCATCTACATTGTCTGTGTTTTCTAGGCTCCTTGCATAATCTTCATTGATGAAATAGATGCCGTTGGATCTACAAGAAAACAATGGGAAGGCCACACAAAGAAAACATTGCATCAACTGCTTGTCGAAATGGATGGTTTTGAACAGAATGAGGTGAATTTATGAGCTTGCTGTGTGAATGAGTTTCTTTATGCTTTTTTAATCTGTATAAATTTCTTGACCCCAGGGAATAATTTTGATGGCTGCAACAAATTTGCCTGATATTCTTGATCCAGCTTTGACAAGGCCTGGTAGATTTGACAGGCATGTAAGTTCTCATTTCTATTATTCGTTTGAGTTTTAGAGTTGGTAACTTTTATTGGGGTGACTCTTGGAGAAACTGAAAATGATACCATTGAGGTTTGTGTATGCATAAATGCGGTAAAACATAGATTATACTTTTAGTTGACTGGCCTTTTGTCCTTTTCAAATGTTTCTTAATTTCATTAGAATTCATCCTTTCAATCATATGGTAGATATCAAATGCAAATTCTGGGAACTTTTGGTGATACTAGAAAGTTGGTCCATCACTGTGCTTCAGTCTATCTCACATGAATTCACTTTAAGTTCTGTGGAGCTTGCAGTTGTAATTGGCTTGTTTGGTCTCCCTGCTCAGAACCAGAAAGTCATTACCCTCCTTTCTTTTTCCCGTGCCCATCCACACCTTTTGTTTTGAATATTAAATTAGTTTAAAACTTGTCATGTTGGCCCCTCAAAGTTTATACCATTAAATACACCTAAAGTTTTTAACAATCATATCTCTGCCCTTGCCTTTGGAAAGTTTATCCAGAAACTAACTGCACTTTTTTAGCCAACACAGTCATTGAAGTGTTCCAAAACAATCTTTTTGTTCTGAAGTGCTTGCTATACAATAATGATTAGTTTATTTTAAGATTCTTGACTTGATTTTTGACTTTGTTTTACCTATACTGTAGTGAATTCTAGACCTTTGATCAGATCTAATCTTGTCGGATAGACATGTAAAGAATATAACCAAGTCTTCATGTAGTAGCTTCAGTGGAAAATTTACTGAAGTAGCTTTCACGTTGATGAGTCTATTAGTCTGCTCTAGACGTATTTTTGTTTTGTTAATATCTGTAGAATGATTTCCTGCAGTCTTGAAGAAATGACTAACACACCTTTTTTCAGATTGTTGTGCCAAATCCTGATGTGAAGGGCCGACAAGAAATTTTGGAGCTCTATCTGCAGGACAAACCTTTAGCTGATGATGTAGATGTTAGGGCAATTGCCAGAGGCACACCTGGATTTAATGGAGCAGGTAAGGTTTCTTGCATTCAAGTAAAGTAGCATTTTCTTATCAAAATTTAGAGTGTAAAATTACTTTTTCATAAATTTGATATATGTTCTGATAATTGAACTTTCTTATTTTTCTTTTCTTCCATTCAGATCTTGCAAACTTGGTGAATATTGCTGCCATTAAAGCTGCAGTTGAAGGTGCAGAGAAGTTAACTGCTGTAGAGTTGGAGTTTGCTAAGGACAGGATAGTCATGGGTACTGAGCGGAAAACAATGTTTGTATCAGAAGAGTCAAAGAAGGTATGCTATCATTTATGAGCCAATTTTTAGTTTGTGTTAAAAATTAAAAATTAAACAATCATTTATGAGGCAATGCATAATTTTGGGATGAAGAGTTGAAATGTATTTAGCTTAGCCCATTGTACTTGAGCCTTCTGGCTATAAATCTCTTGCCTGCTGCTGAACTGGAAATTTGAAAATGTAGCGTTCTTGTCATTTTACAATACCCGTGAAGTCACCTATCTAACCTGTTAGATTAAATCCAATCTTGTCAGCTTCTTTCTTTTCATTTTCTTTTTTCTATTTCCAAGTCTTGGTCTGGGATCTGATTATGGTGTTGTATGCTTTCGATGAGGTTTCTATCATCCAAATGGGTGTGCTCTTAGCTTGGGCTTTCTCATATTTTGTCTAGATTATGATCAACCATAAACCTGGTAGCATAAAATTTACTCAGGAAATTTTCCAAAAATCTCATCCAAATTAGCCTGTCGTGGTGATAAAACAAGTTGTCTGCTTACTATTTTTGTTATAAATTATTGGTATAATGCATTGAGAATTTAATAAATATTTAGCTCTTCAGTTATGTCAAAATCAGCTGTGTGAATATTTACTGACACATTGCATCACATTATTTCAGCTCACTGCATATCATGAGAGTGGTCATGCAATTGTTGCTTTCAACACTGAAGGTGCACATCCCATTCACAAGGCCACAATTATGCCACGTGGATCTGCATTAGGAATGGTTACCCAGCTTCCTTCAAATGATGAGACGTCAGTTAGCAAGAAGCAGTTATTAGCTCGCCTTGATGTTTGTATGGGAGGAAGGGTAGCAGAGGAGCTCATTTTTGGTCAGGACAATATCACAACTGGAGCAAGTAGTGATCTGAGCACAGCTACAGAGCTTGCCCAATATATGGTATTCTCTTAAGTGCTTTGTTTGTATTAGAACTTTTTAAAAAATAAAAATAAAAATTAGGGATATGGTATACATTAGAAATGCCACTGTTTCCATTTCTTTGTTAAATAAAATTTATTAGCTGATAGTTACATTTGAAGTTAGTTGCTATGACTCTTTATGTGTAATATTTACTCCAAATTTTGTTAAAATAAAAAATTATTTACTCTATTTCGAGTATAAGAACTCATAGTGTTTCATTAACTTACATCCAAATTTCTAAAGAGCATTATAATTGGTGTGTTCTGATTTGATTGGCTGATACTATGGTAATCGTTCTTCTAAGGTATCTAACTGTGGGATGAGCGATGCAATTGGACCAGTTCACGTCAAAGAGCGACCTAGTTCAGAAATGCAATCACGTATTGACGCAGAAGTATTTCTCTGGAATTTAGGCCCTGGTTTATGTTCTTAATTATGATAATTGCTTTTGAATCTGAATTTGTTTGATTGGGTCTGCAGGTGGTGAAACTCCTTAGAGAAGCATATGATCGTGTAAAAGCCCTTTTAAAGAAGGTTCGTCCTTAATATTCCCGTTATTCAGATCTGTCTTTAACACAGAAATATTCTATTTTAGTATATGCACTTCTTCATTAGTATTCTACTGAAGGAACGACGTATTTAACTTCTTGTAGAGCTATTGCTTCATTGAAGTAAAAATCTATGCCATCTTGTACTAGGATCCTTCAAATTGTTACTATTGTTACCTCTGCAATGCGAAAATCTGTTTTCATCGATGTGAGATTGAAGTGTTTTGCTGTTTTTTGTTGTCAATCTGAAAATCTTCAAAATTATTCCAGTTGGGTTTTAAGATATACAGGTTTTAAGGTTTCATACTGCATGGGTGGTTATATCTGCATGGTTATTAAAATTTGTTTTTATGCAATTTATTTTCTTATTGCTCCTTTCTTTATGGAAAAAAATTATCAGTGTTGATGTTTTCTAATGCCTAGTCTTTGTTGACACATTTCAGCATGAGAAGGCATTACACGCACTAGCAAATGCACTCTTAGAGTATGAAACACTTAGTGCAGAAGAAATAAAGCGCATTCTTCTTCCTTATCGAGAAGGACGGCTGCCCGAGCCACAAGAAGTACAAGAAGAAGAAGGAGATCTTGTATTGGCATAAAATATGGATTATGTCAGCCATAGGGGAGAGCTTTGTACAGTGTATTAGAAGCACCAGTACAGGTGATTATTTATATAAGTTTCTAGCAAATTTCTTCCCGTAGTAGTTTTTCGTGAAAAAAAAAAAAATTCCTATAGGAAATCTATTTATATACTGCACAGTTTGGGAAGCAACTAACTCCCCTGCTCTAACAAACAACCATGAATGGCCGAAAAATCATGTGTATTATTTGTGATATCGTTGTATTATTTGAACTTGTGCCCCATTACGGGTGAAATTTTGGATTTAGAAATTAATCAAGATTATACTACATTGAGCGTGTCTGCCTCTGTTTCAATGCGTTTTTTTTGTGTATGATTTCGATTAAGATGTGAGTTTTTTTTTTTTTTTTTTTTTTTTCCGTACACACTCTGATTGTCAATAAAATGTCATTCCACACAGATATTGATACCACTTTATGGGACTGTTTCCTTGTAATATTTATGGGATCTAATGCTTTTTGGGAAATTACCACATTTGGTTTGCTTGCTAGATTTTTCCAATTCCAAGTATGATTTCTTGTAACCTCTGTGTGGTGATTTTAATGGCCTTTCAAAGGGTCAAAGACCAACTCTTTTTCATGAGAAACAGAGAAAGGATTGGATTTTGGGCTAATTATAATAACATCGCCTAAGATTTAAAATAATTACACAGATAAATAAGGTTTGAACATATCAACACTAACTTATTCTGAAGTTTTAATATTGTTATATAAACATTTTCTGCCGTTAGTGTCAATTCGTTAAAATTAGTGTTAGTAAAAGTAAAAGGCTAAAATGCTTTTAAAAAGTTGATAGACAGCCTGTCACTTTAACTGTTATTTTTTTTGGGTGAATTGTACTCAAGTACTTTGACTTTTATCATAATTGTATATTTAATGTCAGTTTTGCCATAATTGCACTCGAGTACCCTGTAATCCGTTGACCGCCGTTAAAGTGACGATTGACCAACTGGGTTCAGGGGCAAATTGGTCTTTTACATTTAAATTTATTTTTAAAAAAATTTAAAAATCATCCAACCAATAAGAACATGCCACGTCATATTTTAATTAATTTTAAAAATATTTTTAAAAAAATTAAAATTTTTTTTTGAAGAACACGAACCCAGATCTGGGTTCGAGCATCGTGCTCGAACCCATTTCTGGGTTCGAACACGAACCCAGGTTGCTGGGCTCGTGCTTGAACCCAGGTTGCTGGGTTTATGCTCGAACCCATTTTTGGGTTCGAACACAAACCCAGGTGCCTGGGTTCGCGATCGAACCTAGCTGGGTTCGCGGTTCAATCGCGAACCCAGTTCATCTGGGTTCATTTGACTTTTCATTTTTTTTTCCTTTGCAGGGGCAGTTTGATCATTTTACCTGAATCCGTTTAGTCAACCGTTACTTTAACGGTGGTCAATGGATTATAGGGTATTCGAGTGCAATTATGGTAAAATTGACATTAAATGTGCAATTATAATAAAAATTAGGATATTTGAATGCAATTCACTCTTTTTTTTTCATAAATTTAAAATTTATTTTTAAATAATTTTAGAAATGACAATTAAAAAATTAAGAAAAATGAAGGTGGAAGCCATGCATAATTCATGACCGCAGGAGCTGTTCATTTCATAATTTTTTGCTGTTAGATCTCTTCCTAATGCAATAAAATGAATATCCAAATATAGTGACCAAATTCAACAGCCGTACACTTGGATGATATGTTTGCTGGTCCATTACCTCATGATTACTTCTTTTTCTTTCTACTTTTCAGGAACAATTACCGATGTCTTTACAAAATACAAACTCATATCACTCTCTTGTCAAAACTAATAATGTAATAAATAAATTATAATTCATTATATAGTAAATAATTGGTTTTTTTAAGGGAAATAATTAATTAATTATAACTCATTTACTATATTGATATTAATTTAAATTCATAAGCTCCCTTTTGCCCATGTCAGGCACTTTGTCAGATGGAATACTTGAAGCCTGGCAGTTGATTTTCATGCCCTTCTCCTTTGTAACCATCTGGCATTCTTGTTGGCTTCACCAGAAGAGCTCTTGAAGGAGAGAACAAATTAAAACAATACAATACCCTTGCCCAAAAACAGAAACTCAACGTCATCATAATCCAACCCAACCCAACCCAACCCAGAAACGAACCAAATCTGATGTGATGTTTGTATAATTGATTAAACAAACCCAACACAACCCAATCCAACATCATCACAACAGCATCCCTCTTAGGCATTTCATCGAAAAACTCTATGGCGACCCCAACCTCTCCGTATTTCACGTAGCCGTCGATTAGAGAATTCCAACAAACTAAATATGTACTGGAGAAGACCAACAAACCAAATCAAATCGTGCAATTAGAAGAAGTTTGTAAAATATTAGAGAGAGAGACCAAAAAAAAAATGAAAAAAATTTAAATCTGGACCAGATCGCATGATTTGCACCTTCACTTTTAATAATCACCGACGCAAGCTCCGGCGAGCACGCGCTAGGCGATCGCCTTCTGAGATGGAGCTTTGGGCTCCATCTCCCACATCTGAGAGAGATAGAGCCTTTAGATCTATCTCTAAGTGTGATCTGGTCCTTCGCTTTTTATAATCACCAACACACGCTCGCAATCTCTTTAGAAGATGGAGCTTTCGCTCCATCTCCCATCTTAGTTGGAACAAAAGCTCCATTAGTAGAGATGGTTCCAGAAATCTGGAACCATTATTTTTAAATTTTTTTTTTTTACAATAGATCAGATAATCTAGTCTATTATTTTTTAAAATTTTTTAATAAATTATTAAATTATTTAATATAATAAAAATTTAACAACATCACTGATAAAATATGGACTAATTCTTTGATAGGGGAAATAAAAACAGTTATTAATTTATTAAACACAATTTCCAACATTATTTTTTCTTTTTAATAATTAAATTAATTATTTAATAATATAATAACTATAGAAGCATTAATTAAGTCTGACGTATCTTGTAACTTTATCATTTTACCCTTACTTTTACACTGACATATTAACATTAACGGACTGACAGTAACGACAGGGAATGTTTGTGTAATAACATTAAAACTTCAGGGTAAGTTAGTGTTGATATGCTCAAACCTTACTTATTTATGTAATTATGCCAAACTTTAGGGGTGTCATTATAATTATCCCTTTTTTTTTAGTTAATGCTCCATTCCAATGTTTAATATGCCTCCGAGGGTATACACCACAATTCACTTATATTGTAATCCAATATAATCAAAACAATGTTTAATATGCCTCCGAGGGTTAGTTAGGAAGAGTTTCTCTATGAGATAAAATAGCGTTTTTAATTTAAAAAGTTTTCTTCAGATTTTTTTTTATATTGTTTGGTTGTTACTCCTGTAGAACTTTTAGACGATTAAAAAAGTTATTTTACGATAATATGGAAAAGTTAAAATTTTTTTGTAAATCTTTTGAGCTTTTAAAAATATTAAAATGTTCAATATAGTCTTATTGTATTTTGTTAATTTTACAATGCTTTTTTAAGTTAAAATCATATCATTTTTTTATATTTTTATCATTTTAAAGAACTTTTTTTAATTGAAAATCAAATGGTAAACGATTTTTTCTTAAAATATCTATTTTTAAAGTTCTACTCAGAGAAACTCTTTCGAACGAATCCTTAATCTAATTTAAATTATATGCATAATTATTGTTTAATACCGACTGGTAAATTTTTTGATAAGAGTAATGTGAGACAACACAACACAGATTTTATTGTAAATAATATAGCAAGTGAAGCATATAAAAATCGTCACCTAAATTGTAAATCATAATGTTACATTGACAAACCATTTTCCACCTTATTTGTGATAAAAACAATTTGTGATGTTCAAACACTTGAAAATGGAAATGGTTGAGTTTTGCTCTAAATAGCCTTGGTTGGTTACTACAAAGAAAAGTTTCAAAAACAGTGAAAAGACAGGAGCAGAGTTGGCTTCTTGAGTAAATTTTGTTAGTTTTGATAGTTGTTAAAGCAACCCCTAATGTAAGAACCAAAGCACAAAATTTGGATAAAATAACACTAGTAACAACAAAGGATGGTTAAGCATCCCTTTATTTTCTTTTTCGTTTTTCATTTTATTAACTACCAATCACAAGCATAACGTATCAAACGTCCATATAAAAGTTCGGATCATTCAAAAAAAAAAAAAAAACTACATATTATTGATTATATATATATAGAGTATTGGGGAAATGGCTGTTACAAGCCTCTCTAACTTGAAACATATCTAGACACCAAACTTGCTTTGCCTGAAACTAGAAACTACAACAAGAAAACCAAAATATACAAGAACTAAACTCTTTTCGGCTCGTTTATATACATTCAAAAACATTACAGCACGAAAATAACTAGGGAAATCACCGAGAAACGAAAACCTAGTCCTTTTTTTTTTTCAACTTCTTCATTCATATGAGAGAGGCTTTTTATAAGAGCTATGGTTCTTGACCTATTTTAAGACACATAACATATTCAAAAACAAGACAGAACATAACAGGGAAAAAAGTAAAAGAGTTTTTCTTGAAGATGAGATGATGACTACTACTGCCAGTCCGACCCCAGAGCCTCCTTAAGATACGAAAGCCTCAGAAGCTTCATCCATGGTAATGTAGCCTTCCGCATCAGCTTCCCATGCCAAGCTTTCAGATACGATCGATGGGCTCAGTACGGTCCTGCACAGCAAGACGCTCCGAGACATCAGCAAGTGATTTGAGATTGCATTTGATCAGAGCTTCAACGAAGTAGCATGTGTCAGCCTTGGTATTTCCTTCAGGCACATCCACCACAAATGACTCGAGCACCAAACTGCCAGGTCTTCCGTCAATGATTTCTGGATGGACGGAAATGATTGAAGAGTAGTTCTGTGGATAAAAAAGTAAGAGAGTCAAGATACATTTGGCAAGTTAAAGATGATAACAAAACTGCAAAATTACTGATTGTAAGCCGTAGTATGGAAATGTTAGGCTTTCAGGTTTTAGTTAATATTTGTGAACTAAAACTGGTAAAGAAAACATATCAGTAAATTTGTTGATCCACCAATCATGGTCAGAGGACAAAGTTTGTATGTCAGCAACCTTAATTCGGGATTGCATGACATGTCAACACCATGAAAAAAATTTCCCTTGTCGAAGTTGAATGACGAGCAAACTTCATTGTAACTCATGTTTATCAACATGAACCAGTAGTTGCTTGTTAAATGAAGAAGCCTAAAGCTACAAGCTTGCCATTTACAAGGAGAAAGATGCAATAATCACATGCACAATAAGAAGACAAATAGTTTATGCAAATAAAAGCACGAATCGACTAGAGCAAGAATCCAGAATGTCCAGGAATGAAGAATCAGGATAGAACAATGTGGTAAATCAGGCGGAAAAGAAGAAGATTCCATACCCTAAGTCTGTGATCCCCACCAATGATCCTGATTCTGAGAACATGCTCTTCGTCGTCGAGAAATTCTAGCCGTTCAGTACTCGTAGTGGCAGGAAGGCCAGACTTAACATCAACTTCTCTAAGACTCCCAATCTCAAGGTTCCCCTGCACGACACATCTGCTAATAAAAGGCTTGTACTTCTGTGGCTGATCGAATCTCCTCACCAATGACCAAACCTGTCGAGACAAACGAACAACTCAAGCATTGCAGTAGTAACCTTATTGAATTTGGAATGTAAAAGCATTCAAACTCTAAAATCTAGGAAGAACAGATCGTCTCTACACCATTCAAAGGTCATTTATCACTTGTCCCATTTTAAAGGTATATTCTTTGTCAAGATAGTATCTCTAAAACCAACCATGAATTTGGTAGATGAAGAAATCCAAGAAAAAAAGAAAAAAAGAAAAGAATTCTGAGCCATATGTTTTGTTGTTTCTAACAACTTGAAGACCAAAAATCTCAAAAGTCAAAATTCAACAGGATGATCCTTATCTTTTCACACATTTTCCCAGAAAGCAAACAGGGTATAAATCAAAAGTTGAAGAAAATTTGACTAAGATTTCAACTTAGCTAAAAATCAGTGACCACAACACCAATTACAGTAAATAAACCATTAAATAGGGGCCTTAACAAAGTCTGATTCAAACATCAAGAATCTTCAAAAACACAACGGACAAGATCAAGATCAACTACTCTCACATAAAAGAAGTCAAACCATCAAAATTTATTACCAAGAAAGACACAAAATCCAAAAAATAGAGGAAAAAAACCCCATCTTTCTCAAACTCACATTCCAAATATCCCAATCAAGATACCAACAGATTTCAAGATTTGAACACAAACCCACTTGAACAAACTCTCCAAACATGACTTTCATTCAATCCATTCATCAAAAAACCAAAAAAAACAAAAATAAAAAAAAAAACCTCAAGAAACATAAACCAAAAACAAACAATATAAAGAAAACATATATGTATGTATCTATATGTATAGATAGAGATGTATTACAAGAGGAAGAGGAGCTCTGATGCGCTTGGTGAGAACTGAAGTACACTGGTTATCAGCTAAATCAGGGGTGTGGTGTCTTCTTATGTGCTGACTCTCAGCTCCTTCTCCTCCTCCTCCTCCTCCTCCTCTTGACACCAATACATCACCATTCTCATTCATTTTTTTCCACCAAAAAAAAAAAAAAGCCCTGAACTTTCACTTCAAAGAAACTATCAAAAGACTCACAAAAGAGAGCCCTTTGTTGCTTAGAAGAAGAATAGTGTGTTTGTGGTGTTGTTCATGGATGTGTGTCTATCGGTTTTTTTTTTTTTTTTTTTTTTCAGTCACCTGAAAAAAATAATAAAAATGACCAACAAACAACAACTCAAAGCAAAAGCAAATATCATTATACACCTATATAAATAACCATTTCTATTTTGTACTCTTGCTGGTTTTGTAAATGCCCTTCGAGTTTTCTTATATTTACGGACGTGCCATTGGCTTTGTCTTCTTCTGGACAAGTTGCTACTTTTGACCAAATTGTCCTTTTTGTTAGTTATGGGCTGTATACAGTGTATATATTAAAATATAAACTAAGAGTAAATAATACCAACACTCTCTAATATTTAATCTTCTGTAAATGAAACCTACCTTTGAGTTTATTGACAAAAGACCACTGAGGCTAGCACTCGCTCCCACTCCCTAAGGGAGTAACACCCATCGTCTTATTATTTTTTTTTTCAAATTTGGTGTAAAATTTAGTTTTAATTATTATATTTATATTTAACTTTTATAACTACTAAATTATTATAAATACATCAATTTAGTCAAATTTTTAATACTAAAACATAAATGAAATTATAATTAATTATTATTAAAGTTTAAAATTTAAAAGTAAGAAAAAATTTTATAGTCAATTGACACAAAACTTCTTCATTATTAGTCAACTCTAATTAGTTTTAACTATAAAAATGGTATTTTAGTCTTTTTCACTTTATTTTTATTTTTTAAAAAATATTAAAAAATATAATTTTAAATCTTAAATGGAGGATGGAGATTAAAATATAACTTTTTTAAAATCCAAATATAAATTTTAAATTATTAAAAAAAATAAATGTGAAGATGAGATCTCTATCCTTTTTTTTTTTAAAAGAGATGGGATCTCCACTTTAATTTCTAGCGATGGAGATCATCTCCATGGAGACAATAAAGATATCGTCTCATCCGGAGGTATGATCTCCATTGATGGAGACCAAGTCTGATCTCTATGCTTCTGTTTTGACCAGGTATGGTCTCTATTATGGAGATCAGATTTGGTTCCCATCAATGGAGATAATGCCTCCAGATGGAGACGAGGTCTCCATTGTCTCCTATGGAGACGATCTCTATCGCTAGAAATTAAGGTGAAGATCTCATATCTACCTTTTTTAAAATAATTTAAAATTATATTTAATCTCCACCTTCCATTTAAGATTCAAAATTATATTTTTTTAATATTTTTAATATTTTTTAAAAATAAAAATAAAGTAAAAAGACTAAAATATTATTTTTAATAGTTAAAATTAACTGAAGTTGACTTACGGTAAGAGATGTTTGTATCAATTGACAATAAAAGTTTTTCTTACTTTTAATTTTTAAATTTGGATAATAATTAATTGTGATTTTGTTTATATTTTATTATTAAAAATTTTATTATATGGATTAAATTAATATATTTATAATAATTTAGTGATTATAAAAGTTAAATATAAATATAAGGACTCAAATTAAATTTTACACATATTTTGAAAAAAAAATAATGGGAAGATCAGGTGTCACTCCCTAGAGTAGCGACTGTGGCGACTGTGGCTACCATTTCTCTTATTGACAAATACCTCTACTGTTATTAGTCAAATTCCATACAATTTAATAGTTGATCAGATATGACGGTTAAAAAGACCAAAATATCCTAAAATAATATATAAAATTATTAAAATTTATAAAATAAAAAGTAAGAAACAATAATTAAGATCTCCACCGTCCATCTGAATTATTTTTTATTTTTATTTTTTAATAAATTTTAGTAATATTATATATTTTTTTGGTCTTTTTCACAGTCAAACCTGGTCAACCGTCAAATTGAGTGGAATTTGATTAACGATAGGAAAGGTCTTTACCAATAAATTCAAAAGTTGTTTTCGCTTGTAGAAGAGTAAACCTCATAGATTTAGATATTATTTGCTTTATAAAATAATAATAATAACAACAACAACAACAATAACAACAATAGGGTACATTATCATTTTCTTCCCTACTTTTAAAATTAATATTATTTTAACCCACAGATTCAAAGTATTAGTCAAAATACTCCCTTACAGACAAACAAGCGTCTTACGTTTTTCAAACAGAATTGTAAAAGTATGGAGAGTTTTAACTGATATTTTAAAAGTGAGAGGCAAAATGATATTATTTTTAAAAACAGTGAGAAAATGATAATATCGCTAATAATAATAATAATTATACATAAATAAATAAAATCACTAAAGTTATTAGAACTAATTATTTTTACGTTATATATTTTTCAATTTCTACATAAAAAAGTTTGAGGAGTAATCTTAGGTGAACGTAATTAATGAAACTAATTTTTGCACCATAAAAATAATTTTAAACTTTTTTCTTATATATTTAACCGTATTTCTTTGAATTTTTATGGATTCAAATGTGTAGAAATTATTCGATCCCTTAACGTTTTTTAAAAAGAAAAAAAAAAGAAAAAAGACTTGCATCGAAAAATATGTTGAGTGCATGCCTACCACCTTTGAAGATGGTGACTTTTGATTCTTCAAGTTGCCTCTTCTCTTTTATCTGCCTCTTCTCTTTTATCTTTACATCTATATTTTTTTTAAGGGTACGACACTAAATTCTATTATATGTTCCAAACGGTGATATAAATTCAATAATATGTTGAATTAATAAAATTTAAAAGTCATTATCTTCACATAATTATACTATATTCTAAGGCCCTTTTAATTTAATTTATGAAATTACAATTTGTTAAAAATAAATTTAAATTACAATCGACTTCGAATTAACCTTTCATAAAAATTCATTAATTTTGAATCGATAAAAACTTTTGTGAAAGATCAGCAACAAAAGGACACTTACATGAGATAAATTTGTACTCTAAACAACAATTAATCATTCGTTTATATTGTCTAAAAATTAATTAAGTCGTACATCCACTCATAACTTAAGTGATTACTGCACCTCCCTTCCATCTTAGTAATTAGGGTTTAAATCTCATTATTCACATTTACCGATATGCGTGGATAGTTTTCTTCCCTAATTATGGAAGCAAATGTCTTTGGGACTCGTTTAATTATTGATTTAGGCATGTACCTATAGATTTATAATTAATCTTGTAAACGTACAATTTCTAAAAGAAAAATTAACTAATTAGGTCAAATAAGCAAATTATTATTAATTATTTATATTATTAGTATTTTGCTATTTCTTTTGTATTAAATATACTCACAAGTTGTATTTATTTATTTATTTATCCATCGTGTAAGCGACCCTACACGGTGGACAGACAAGCCATACCCACGCCAATAAAGGAGTGTGCAAAGCGCTTTTAGATCTCTCTAGCCCACAAGTGCTTTTACGAGCAAAAAGTACGGCTAGATTCGAGCAAGCGTAAACGCAGTCTTACCCTAAAAGGGCTTTCGAAATTCGAAGAATCATGTTTTTCAATAAAGATTCAAGAGTTCAATGCACTCGCTATACCTAAGAGTTTGAAGTTTTTTTTTCTTAATTTGTTTTTTAATTTAATTTAATGTTATTTTATTTTTAGTTGCAGATGCGTGCTTTGAAGGTTAGATTCACGTGATAGGAGTTAATTGAAAGTTTTGCTTCAGTTGTAGACCGTAAAATTGGTCTATAAACTCTTTTTTTTTCTTTTTAAAGTGTCAGAGGAATACCTAGACCTACCGAGATTACACCTTTTATTAATACGGTCCGGATATCTACTTCCATAACAGAAGTCATCTACTCCTAATACGGGAAAGGTCTACCCACTACTTTTAAACCATGGTGACTTGAAGGAGCGTGTGAGGCTCCTCCAATGATGACCCTTGGTTTTTGTTTTTATTTCTTAAAAAATTATTTATATGTGTGTGTGTATATATATATATATATTGGTAATATAATAGCTAGAATTTCATTGTATATTTTAGGTATTAATTTAAATGATAATATATTTTTTTTATTTTGGGTATTATAGTATTTTAAACATATTTTTACATAATAATATCATTTAGTTTATATATATAATAGGTTTGAAACAATGAAATTTCAGAAAAATGGAATTAGTATAAGGATGATTTGGTCATTTTGATACATAACTTGTGTAATGGTTTTATTGTAAATAAATTCATAATCAATGAAGTTTTAATGAGTTTCAAAATTTGTAAATCCAAGTTATGAATCTCATAAACACATTTAGAACCCTTTAATAATTTTTTTTTTTTTCAATTATTTTATTTTCTTTTACGGAATCTAATAGGTCCCGGAAAGTTTCAGCACAAGCTACAAATTATTCTGACATAGAGTTCACATATATCACTGAAAGACATGTATCACCGAAAGCTTCTCACAAACGATAAAATTATAACACGTTAAGAATCACGCATTCACAAACGTGATATCAGATATCGATGGAACGGTTATCATACATGTCAACAATAGAAGATAACAAAATAAGATCTTTACTTGTTAAATACGTTTTAAAAGTTGAATAAACAAAACGGAATAGGTAAAAGAAAGTCACTACAAATCCAATCACGTAATATCTAACTATAGTCATAAGTAACACTATAATGATTTAATTTCTCACATAAACTACAAAATTATAACATATTAAGAATCATGTATTCAAATACATGATCTCAAAATTAGACAAAACAATACTCTTTCAATTATAGCACTGTAATGATTCAATTTCAAATACAATACAATATCTCATCCGAAAGTTTCGCGCAAACTACAAATTTATAACACGACAAAGATCACATATTCATACACGTAATAATCTTATAATTAAACAAAACGGTTACTCTATACATCAGAAACAAAAATATCTAGATTTATAAAGTAACTTTTAAAATATTTCACGCAAATTTCAAATTTATAACACGACAAAAATCACGTGTTCATGCACTTATTAATCTTATAATTAGATAAATCGGTTACTTTATATGTCAATAACAAAATATCTAGATTTATAAAGTAATTTTTTAAAAAAGTTTCGCGCAAACTATAAATTTATAATATGACAAAGATCACATCTTCACACACGTATTAATCTTAGAATTAGACAAAACCGTTACTCTATAACAAAATATATAGATTTATAAAGTAACTTTTAAAAACTTTAGTAAGTAAACTGAAATAAGTAAAATAAAGTTATCATGAATTCAATTACCAATCTCAAAATTGCATTAATAGCACTATAAGTTAGTTTCTTGTAGATTCCAATTTTGACCAAATTTTTAGAATAAACTACAAATTAATAAAACATTTAGAGAGTGAATGCATTGAGTTTTTAATAAGATAGAACAATTTTAAAAGTAAAACAAAAATTCAAGAGAAATTGAGAGATATATATATGGTTCGTTATAGAAAATTCAAACTATTAAAGACAGCAAAACGCATGTGTTTTAATACGTAATTTAAATTGAAATCAGTGTATTTAGATGACTTTTTTCTAATAAAATAAAAACGGCTGTCAATCACGCTATCAATATGATGACGTAAAGATAAATAAACATGCAGAGTACTTGATTATAACGTAAAATCCGGACATGAAGCATTAACCTCGATAGTATATAAGAATATACGAATATGCCTACAAAATTTAAATAAATAAATAAATAGTAACTTTTAGAATGATTTTTTGAAAACCATTTGATACATACTTATTTAACAAACAATACTACAACTTATTAGGTTTAAAAATAAAGAGAAAAAAAATATCATTGTTTAAATAAATAAGAGTAATACCAGACAATCCAAAATTTTTGTACAAATCCACTATTGCATCATTAACATATCATCTTATAATTAAAATCAGCTTGCCACATCATGTGGACAATAAATTTAGTTAAATTTTTGGATAATTTAGCATTACTCAATAAATAAAGGGTATAAATTGTTTGGAACAATAACACTGAACCTATCTGAAGTTTGTTGAATTACACTCGGAATCAAAGTTTGTAAAAACTCACATTGAACTCCCCTAACGTTAAGTTTGACCGTTAAAAAAAAAAAAAAAAAAAGTGAGAGATACATGGTGGATCCACTATGGATTGCGAAGCAGATGAGGCTCAAACCTAATTTTTAATGATTAAACTTAACGTCAGGGGAGTTCAGTGTGAGTTTCTACAAAATTTGATTTTGAGTGTAATTCAACAAATTTAGGGTAGGTTCAGTGTTATTTGTTCAATTGTTTGAAATTGAATGTGTTGAATTGACTTAATTTTGTTGTTAAAAATAAAAAGATTAGAATTGATTTTTATACTCGTAATATATATATATATATATATATATGTATGTATGTATAACTTTCCAACTCACCACTCTCTTAGTTTATTATATTGTAAGCTGCTATCAATCAAAGGTTATTATTAAAAAAAAAAAATTTAATTCAATGGTTCTAAAAGCTTTTAATCATCTGCGGACTAACATTAAAAAGGGCGCATTCGTTGTGTGAAAGTGATACAATCTATATGTCAAAAAAAAAAAAAAAAGTGATATAATCTTAAAACAAATAATTTCAAAATAAATAAAATGATTGTGTTTTCAACTGAAATAATTAAGTTGTATTCGTAAGTATACAGCAACTATTATAATACAATAAAATAGTGTCTAGTGGGTGTGTGTATAGGTAGTTGTTGGCTTTACTTTGCTTGAACATTTATTTTTCTAAAAATATATAAAATAAGGGATAAATTGTAATAGACTATCCTGACGTTTAGTCATATTACAATAAAATTATGAGTTTAGTTTTAATTATACATTAGTACCTTACCGTTAGTTCAGGAAAAAACAATGATTTGACTAAAAATTTTACTAGAAATGATAAAAATACTTCTGTTTAAAAATTTAATATTAATTATTAAAATTTAAAAATTTAAAAATTATTTAAATGGATCCGTCCATTTAAAAAAAAATTAAATTTTGATAGTTAATATTATTTTTTTTATTTTTTAATCAGATGTATTTTTATTATTTTAGGTAAAAAAATTTGGTCAAACCATTACTTTTGACTAAGTCAATTATGGTAGGATACTAATGTGTAATTAACGCTAAACTCACAATTTTATTACAGTATAATCAACTGTCAGGGTACTCTATTACAATTCACCCTAGAATAATCAAGGTCCTATCATTATCATATAAGAAGAAATTGGAGGGTCTTTTTGCATGTCTCGAGGAAATAATAGCACAATTTTTTTTTTTTTTTTTTGTTCCTCAATAATGTGAGATGCATACATGCAAATGTACATTCAAGTAATTAATAAATTTATTAAAAATATCTCCTTTGTTTAGAAAAATTTCTGACAAATTTCAGAAAAGTTTTCTTTTAATGAATTTTGACAATTGAACCAACATTATTATTATAAATATCTTTGTCATAAAGATATAAAAATTAAAATTAAAAGTTAGATATTAAGTAAGCCCTAATCAGAAAAAAATAATAATAATTAAATTATAGTTATAAGAACTAAAATTTATTCTTTTCAAATAACGATAAACATATGTTAATATTATCTTAAATAAATTTGTCATAAAAAACATAAATCGAATTATTAGAGGTGAATAGTCTACATATCAAGGGTGCCCTACTTAAAAAACATAGGAAAAATATAGTTAACGGATCAAAAGTTTATTTTTTTGAACAATGTTAAACTCGTGTAGAGATAACGTTAAACAAATTTACTATTAAAAAAAAAGGGAAAAATAATAGTTGATGCTTAGAGGTCAAGTAGCCCTACAAATCATCGGTGCCCTACTCAGAAACATAAGAAAAATGTAGTTACCTAAAAAAATTTATTCTTTTCTGACAACGGTAAACACGTGTTAACGTTGTCTAAAATAAATTTGATATATAGAAACAAAGAATAGATGATTAGAGGTCCCTACATATCATGGATGTACTACACATGAGGAAAGTATAGTTTACGAACCAAAATTTATTCTTTTTGGACGGTGACAAATACATGCATGTCAACATAATTTTAAATAAATTTACTACAAGAAAAACAAAATTTGATTGCTAGAGGTCAAGTAACCCTACATATCATGGGTGTACTACCCTATCTAGAAACATGAGGAAAATATAGTTTATGGACCAAAATTTATTCTTTTCATATAGTGATAAATACATGCATGTTAACATCAAATAAATTTTACTATAAAAAAAAATCAAAAAATTGATAGGTCAAGTAGCCCTACATTTATAAAGGGTGTACCTACTACAAACACATTGGGAAAATATAGTTTTGTTTACCAAAATTTATTGGGTAGCCCACGAATAAATTGAAAGAGTGGGAACCCATAATTTTGTCTACTTGCCTTCTCTTTTGCAACTACACAAAACTTTAATCTATTAAAAAAAAAGAGCAAATATTTATTAATTTTATTATTCGATGTAGTAACTTAATTTATAACTATCACATTATCAATATATCATTCTATAATTAATATAGTTACTATAAATTAGTTTATCACATTATTTGAATAAAAATTTAGACCGGGTAGTATTATTCCTAAAAATAAAATTAAAAAAAAGGAACACAATAAACTATTTCGACCCCCTCAACATACCCTTTGGTTTTCAAGTATATATAATTAATTAATTAATATAGAGTTGCCTTTAATACACTAGTACATCGATACACCATTAAAATTTTATCTTATTTTAATATGATCACATATAGCTCACATACCTTAAATTACGTGCATTGCAGGTGATCATATCAAACTCTGAATAAGTGTACTTGACTCCGAACCAAATTGAACGTTGCTAATGGCTTTGGACATTTAATTGCATGAATTATTGGATCAAAAGGAAAAACACTTTTCCAAATAATTAATTATTGGCTCCTAAAATTAAGGTTCATAATTTCATATTTCATCAAATTCATGAAATCACCTACCATTTGTTTTCCTGTATGGGCAACTGAACATTTTTTTACATTTTTAATTAGTTATCAATCAATTTCATTCTAATTAATTACTCTAGTATATATGTATAATTATAGCCACCCAATTGTTTTCGTTTTCTTAAAATTAATTAATGATTTATTTTTGGGAAACAAGAGGGACTATATTTTGGTTGGTTGGTTGGTAGTTGGTTTTGTTTTAAAAAAAAAAAAAAAAAACCAATAGTGCAACTAAAAGAGTATATTTTTTACGTATCATTAATGTTTTTTATTTTTTTTGGTGGGTGGCAACAAATTAAATTTTTGCCAAATTTATGGCGTATTTTATAGGTATTGATTGAAATCAGATAAAATATGTTTTTAAGTATTTTTGAAGAAGTAACTAGTAGTTATAATGTATATCCACCCATAGATTAAGTGGTTAGTGCATTTAACGTTAAATTTAACCGTTAAAACGTAGGCTCAAATCTCTCCTGGTTCGCGATTCATGGTGGATCTACCATGGATCTTTCGCTTCTTTTTCTACTTTTTCCTTTTTTAATGGTCAATTCTACTTTTTTATGGTCAAACGTAATACCAAGAGAGTTCAATGTGAGTTTTTATAAACCTTAATTTCGAATGTAATTCAACAAACCCCGAATAAGTTCAATGTGTGTGTGTATATATATATATATAGAGAGAGAGAGAGAGGAGAGAGAGCTAATTACATCGACCTCCCCTAAGGTTTTGTCAACTACAAGCGGAGTCAACTTTATCATTTATTAACAAATACCTCCCTGCCATTAGCTGACTTCAGTTGGACTTAACGGTTGACCATTTTTAACCGTTAAAAAGACCAACATATCCCTAAAATAATATTTTCTTTTTATTAAATAAAAAAAAGTGTTAGATCTCCATCGTCCATTTCAGGTGAGATGGACGGTAGAGATTTTTTCTTTTAAAAAAAATTATTATAAAAAATTAAACTTCATATCTCCACCGTCCATCTTTGAATGGAGGGTGGAGATCTAAAATTTTTTTTTAAAAAAATTGAGTTTAAAATGTGGAGATTGAATCTCTACCAATCTCCAATCTGGAGAATGGATCTCCACCAAAGAACGAACCATTATAGGTTCGTCGCGCTGGAGATCCAACCAATTTTTTTTTTTTTAAGATTGGATCTCCACATTATAAACTTAATTTTTTTTTAATTAAAAAAATAAATCCTAACCGTCTATGGTCAGATCTCTAGCAATTTTTTTTTTGGTGAAGATCCAGATTGGATCTCCACATTACAAACTTATTTTTTTTTTAAATTAAAAAAATAAATCATAACCGTCCATCATCTCAAAGATGGAAGCTTGAAATTTTTTTAAAATTTTTTATTTAATAAAATAAACTTAAAAAGAGAAAAGATGAAAATACCCCTGTGTCTGTTAAGTTTGACTAAAGTCAACTAATAATAGGAAAGGTTGTTATTAATAAATGATAAAGTTAACTCCACTTGTAGTTAGTAAAATCTCAGGAGAGGTCGATGTAATTAACTTTTATATATATATATATATATATATATATATATATATTCGGAGAGTTCTAGATTTCAATTTTCAATTCAAAAAATGTCAAGCCTAGCCTAGCTAGGGCACAAAGTTCTGTTATGGGATCTTTAATTTTATTATTGAGCACTTTGTATGATTAATTAATGGTTTAATATTATATGATTATACTAATACACCTTTCAAAAAGTTAATAAAATATAATATTTATTTTCTTATTATAGAAATAATTGTTTACTAATATTTTTAATAGAACAAATATGACTATTTTATATACGCTTTAGGTTCTTATATATTAATTAAAAAAAACAATTGAAATATAAATTAATAAAAAAAACTATTGAAATAATTCTTTTAGTCGATTGTAAATTTAAACTCAAACATCTCTCGATTGTCTTTGCTCGCTCTGACGTTGAAGTTGATATTAAATCCAAAAGTTTAAATTTACATTATTAAACCCTACCTGCATTAAGTAATATACTATATACCCTATTAAATTAACGGACAGATATTTAAATATACTTAAATTTTATATATTACACTATATTTATGTGTAAGTTAAGTGATTAATATATATTTTTTCATTATCTATATGATAAGAGATCCCTATAGTGCAGAATTACTTTCTGAAACTTATTTATAGTGGTTGATCTCACAATTATCTATTCAAATTTTAATCTAGATATGTTAAACAAATATTTTAATTATATAATTGTGATTATAAGCATCATCAAGTTTGTCCATAATTGTAGATCCAACAAGGCTGCATCCACTTCCACTAAGATATATATATATGTAATCAGATTTGTATAATCTCTTCAAATCTTCAAAATTGTATTATTGTAATAACTTTTTAGAGATTTTGAGGATTTATATGCATCACCACCACAATAGGCATTAAAGGAAGATTATATTAGTTAATCAAATCAAAATATCATATATTGGTTATGATCTTTGTAACCCACCATAATTCGATGAATTTACACAATTACTGAACCTAATTGGATCATGGGATTAATTATTTTAATTATTATATACTTTAGACATTCTCACAAAAAGGAAAAAAAAAAAAATCTTTCCTGATGAGTTTCATATTAACTTATGTAATAACTGATATAATACTAATAGATATCTCATGTTTACGGAATAGATCTCTGAATCGTTCATGTAATGCTTAATCTTGATAAGTCCCAGCAGACTCCTTACTCGTTAGATACCAAATTTTTATAAATAATAATAAAAATTGTCTATCCCACGGTAAATAATATTTCAAAGTAATATTAATGCAACTCTCTTATGTGAGAGCACTTCATCCTTTACTTCTATGATAGAGGTTCGAATCCTAACTTTATTCATTGAATCGTAAAATGTGAGAAGACCTCTTCCGACTAATCATTCTGAGCCGAACTTGTATCTTTTAATTTCATTAGATCCCGATAAATTCCTGATCCAATTGATTAGAAAATCTATCAAAAGGAATCACTATTAATATATGTATATTGAAAAGGTCTTGCATCTATCAATTTTCTACTATAACATCTAGATGAATATGACCATATTGGGTATATATATATTTATTTATTTATTTATTTCCATTTAATTTTGTAATTATCTGTCTATTCAAATTAAAAGTGAAGAGAGATTCCCTCTTCAGAGCATAAAGAGTTTTGTTGAATGCTTTCTTGGCTTTTTTTTTCTTTTCTTTTCTTTTCACTCTTCAGGTTCTTATCTTGATACAAAGAATAAGAATATTCTCTATACACAACTACTTTATATACTGTCTACATCTTAAGAGAAACAAGAAGGAAAAAAAAAAATAAAAAAAAGAATTTGGATATAGGGAGAAAAAAAATAAAAAGGTCTCTATAATTAAAATAATTATGGGAAAAATGAGTCCAACAAATTTCTTTGCATCGTCCTTTTGCTTTGCTTCACGGTCAGACTGAAGATATTCAGTTTCTTCTAATTGTGTTGAATTCGTCTACAATCTCTTTTAATCCTTGAGCGACGGATAAAATGACTCATTCTCTTATTAAACATGTGTTTGAATAATGAATATGAGGGGATTTCTGTGGACCACAATACTTAACGAACCAACAATAATACTATAATAATCTAATCTAGATCTCTACTTGTTTTTTTAAATAATTTATACATTTTAAATGGATATCAACCAAGGGCGTACCTAAGAAATTTTATTAGAGTGGGCGAAAACAAAATAAATTTTTTTTTTAAGCGAACATCAACAATACGAAAAAAATTAATTAATTGAAAAGTAAAGATAAAACTAAATGGGGACACAATGAACATTATCCCTCAAAATACATATATTAAATAAAGTACAATAAATTTCAATAAGATAATATTAAAAAAGATAAAGAAATATACAATACATACAAATACAAATAAGTCATATTTAAACTTTGTCTTACGAAATTTTATACAATCAAACTCGTCTGTTATATATTCTAAGTCAATGGTATCAGCAATCTCCCTAACTTTTTAATTTGAATGTATAAATTAAAAATTAAGAAACTTAATTGAGTATAAGAAAAGAGAAAAACTGATTATTTTAATCATTTGAGACTTGAGAGAAATAGAGCATAGTAGGTGGCCATATGTATGGAAAACTAGTTGATCTGGTGTATATTTAGAATAGGGGAGAAAGCGGAGAGGGAGAGCTCGTGTGAATAAATTGAGGAGAGTTTTTTTTTTATTTGATTACTAATAGGTAAAATAGTAATAATACTAAAGTTAAAGGTATAATATATAATTATGTTTAAAAGAATTAAAAAAATCTTGGTCGGGCAACTGTTCGGGTTGCCCTCCATCGCCTCTAATCTCAACCATCCATCATCTTATAGATAGATGAATGGATGGAGATAAAAAAAAATCTATAAGTTTTATTAACAATAGGGAAGGTCATTGTGTCAGGTAATGACCTTCCCCATTTGTAAGAAGATAAATTTTGGGAAATTGTACTGTTATTTTTCTTTATTTTATAATTATATGACTTCTGATCAAATCTAACTTCTGTTTACTTTAGAAGAGTTTTTTTTTATATTATAATTATTGTTATTGTATTTATAATTCAACTACTAATAAGAAGTTTATACATATGTTCAAGCAAGAGATGACAAAGAAAAGCATTATTATTATTATTATTCAAAAACTATAAAAATAATATATTATTGGGTCCATCTCTAATCCTAATTGTTTGTCAAAAAAAAAAAAAACCAATGACAAAGAGATAGGAGAAAAAAAAAAAAAAAGATGAAAATTTAGTTTGAAAAGTTGTTATTGATTTTGAGTTAATGACTTTAAAAAGAAAAGTGCTTTACTACTTTTCAAACTATAATTCTTGTCATTGGACTTCTAAACCCAAAAAAAGTTCAGTATTTTTTCTTTATCTAGTTTGGGCTCAATTAAACTTTTAGGTGTTGAATTCCAATTCCATGTGGGGTTTGGTTGAATTGTTTAATCAATTTATGTTTTGATAAAAATAATTTTAAATATTTTTATTTATTTTATTTAATAATAATTTCAAATGTAATTGGTGGTACAAGCCCACTTGAAATTGTCAAGGAAGAAAAAAAATTTTCCTTGAGGACGGCAATAAGATTTGGCCACTACAAGCGGCGATCTGAAAAACAATTTTAATTATAGAGAAAGGTCTCCTTCACGTATAATTTTATTTATTAATAGTAGTGAGATTTGAACCGAACCCCTATTATATAGGTAAAGAAAAATACACTATCAACTAAGAACTTATGAATTAGAATGTTTGTATGTGTTTTTTTTTTTTTTTTAAATGAAAATCAAATAACAAACTCAAATGGAAGTGATATAATCTATAAACTATATAATATTAATAATTTTTCAATGAATTGTTTTGCTCTTTGGCTGGGCTTCACAGTATTCTTTGGCCCAAAACATTTTAACAGAAATCAATAGAAATTAAAGAAAAAAAAAAATAACATGACAATCAGAGTACACAACCAATGAACTAGAACTAGAACTAGGCATTGGTTCCGGCTCCGGCTCCGGCTCCCACCACCGGAAGACGACGGGAGAGGTCTCCCCTGCACCAGAAGGTACCAGATTGCACTTCACCAGCATCCCTTGTGTCACACAAAATCGTAAAAATCAAAACAATGTCTCCTGATGCCGATTGCAGGATCAAAAAATATCTCGGATACCAACAGTAGGGTTCCCACCAAATGGAACCAAAACAAAGAACTATATCTTATGAATCACCATTGAGCACTGTGACATGTATTAAGAGAACCAAGAGCACTACATTGAAACATTTGATTAGAGCTAATTGGGATTACCTATAAATTTCCAAATAAACTGAAACCAATCAAAATTCAAATCTCATATGTTGATTAGAAACATATGCATGGTTGTGCTTTAACTAGGAAACTAATCAAGGATTCTTCAGATACCGGCAAGATTAACTGTTACGAGTATAATCTGAAAAGTAATTTTAAGGGAGATTGCACAACGCTTTGTGATAGATAAAGGTTTGAGTTAAACTATTATTACAATTTACGAATGTAAAAGAAAAGTGTACAACCATTTGAGTTATAAATAAATATATATTTTATTATATATTTTGGTGTCTAATATTAACTAATAATAAATTTTACATATATACAATCACCCCACAAACATATAACTATTTTTGTTTCACATTGTTGTGTCACATTCTTAGAAGATGTGGACTTGAGTTGGAAGATAATGCAGAATTGTGCTAGTGCAAGTCAATTAGAATTTTTCTCTTGACCAATTGAAAGCTAATTGCCTAATTGATGGCTCGGATGGTAACATCACTCATCGGTTTTAGTCAAATTTTAAGTTTGAGTTTACAATCATTGGTCTTTGGTGAGGTGACAGATCTCCATCTAAAAAATCTATTTATGAAGCTCCCCGAAGTTTCAAGTGAGAGGTCCTCCAGGCTCCAGGTGTGTGCGAAATACTAGACGCAATATTCCCTTCTAAATATAAGAAATTATATAATTTTAGTTGTATTCAAATTTGTATCATTTATTTAATTTAAAGAACATGTAACGTTTTCTACTTTGAATTGCTGCTGCTTGCAATTAGAACTTTTTTAATTCCAAGCTTGACAACAAAATGAAATAGATCCGTTAATGATTTTGTATGTTCGAATCGTATCTGACTGCTCAAATCATCCAAACAAACATGTATATCATCCCTAGTACCAGATTTTTGCATATACAAAATATTATACAGACCTCGAACCCTCGACAAAAATCTGCTTTTTCTACTAAATATATCAATTTTTATACTTTTATACAATAAAAAAACCAAGCACCATTACAATTCATTAACAAAAACAAAAAAAGTTCACCTATTGTTCTTCAGCTGTAAAATCTGGCTCAGCCGGCTTCTGAAGCAGCATGGGCGGTACCCTCTCTGGAATCCTTGCCTTTCGGGTACTGTTACGCCTTATAAGACGAAGAGCATTGGCAGCAAATCGTGAGGCGTAGATGGTGGCACCTAAACTTGGGGAGGAGCTTCCACCGGCATTCGCCAATGCATCTTGTAACCTATTCTCTTCTGCGAGTAAAGATTCTTCAAGCTTCTTTTTACTGTATCGGCGCCAAGCAGCTTGTATGAAACAAGCTGCCCAGGACCTCCACTGTTGCGAGTAGAACCTGAAAGTGTGGCGGAGCTGCTTACTGTGAAGCCGACGGAATTGAGAGGCAACAAACTTCAAGTCATCAGCCACTAGAGCAAAGGCTTCAACTTCCGAAAGGGCTCTAACGGTTCTAGTCGAGATGGGGAGGTTAGATGAAGACTGCGGATCTAGAGCCCATGTGAGAAGTTCTTCTCCACAGAAGTCACCGGCCCTAAGATATTCAGAGTTGAAGAAACCAGTCCTTCCACCATTGGTTGTCACAGTCAATAGCTTGCCTCGCATAATGAAGAGCATCTCATCTACTGGATCACCCTCCCGAACAATGTAGCTTTCCTCCGTGTATAGCACCGGCTTGAGACGATCGCACATTGCATCCAAAAGTTGTTCATCCATTTTTTCGAACATCGGCACCTTAAACACACATATGATATTGGGTGAGAAAATAACACAATGTTCGGATAATCACCTAGAATTCTTACTCCCAAGGATCAAAAGAACGAAAAAGATTAACTACAGAACAGAAGATTGAAACTTACTCTCATGAGCAGAGCCAAACAGAGATGGCGTTTTATGTCCCTTCTAAGATCCTTCGGAAGGTTACACAGCAAATTCTCCTCATCAACACCTCTGGTTTCTTGCCATTTGTACTGCTCGTATCGCCTGATCCGCTCCCTTAGCGTATCTGGCAACAAGCGGTGGGACATCCATTGTTCCGCGTCACGTCTTTTCACTCTCATCTCTTCTAATCTTGTAGTTGTGGACTGCAGATATGTCTGTTTTCAAAGCAAGTTCAGTTAATCACAAGCCCAAAATACACAGGCCTAAAAACTTACCAAATTTTAAGTGCTCGAACCACTTCATCAAATCTAATGCAATTTTATCAATCACCAAAAATCATGTCCTAGTTGAAAATTTAGAAATGAAAACTAAAGCTCCACATGTAAGAAACTTTGGAAACAGAGATTACTAGCACCAACCTGCATATTTCCAATGAGAAATGAAAACAGTACCAAGCCAGAAATAGAAATAGCAACTGCAAAGCAGATTTCCCAGACATAGGTACTAGTTTTAAGGTTTTGACCAAGAGAACTGCGAAAAAGAACAAGACACATTAGATACCACAATCAGAAGTAAACTGCTACATGCATCAGAATGCTGTAACCATATAAATACATCAAACAAATGAGAACGAGGACGCCTGCATAAAAAGCATAAACATGAACCAAGTAGAAAAATAGACCGTAATTCATTTTAAGTACCGAGATTCAACAGGCATTTATCAACAAATGGTAATCACAACCACCATTCAGCAGAGGCCTGTCCAAACCATCAACATGGATTACTTTCAAAGAAGCTAACAAAGAATCTGGATGTCTCATCAACTACTCGTCCATATAGTCACCCCAATTGGATCTCAAATAAAGAGCCAATTAGCTATGTATGAAGAATATAAATAAACAAATAAAGAACTTATACACACACCTTAGGTTTTGCAGGCCCCACCAGAAACAGTAAAAGAACTTTTGCGGAAAATAAGTTGACTCCACAACACCAGATTGTAGAGCATCTAGGAATATCCCAAAATTAAAGAGTGTTTCATTTGGTGTCTGTACAGGGCATAAATCACTCAAAAACGTGTTATTTGCTACACCGCGCTCACAATACAATTCACATCCAAGTCGACCCCTGCAGGCTTGTCGCCAGCATGTGGTTTCTCTTTCTATAGAAAATAAGTACCAAAAGGCTCCGAGTACCTAAAAGAAAAGCTCATTAGGAACTCACATGGTAATGAGAAATTCATTAGAAAGAGACAATTGCATATCCAATCATAATATAATTTCATGAAATGGAAATTATGAGTATTAAAAAAAAATACTTTTTAGAAATGACAAAGGACCAAAAGGCCAAAAGTCATCCAAGTTTTCCTGGAAGTCATGTCCATCAAATTAGACTATCTTAGCAACATTCAAATTGTTTGTCTTTCATCAAAATCAATGACTTCTTCCATTACAAGACATAACAGCCACCTACTCAAGCTCAAGCAGTACTTCCCATCTAGCAAATGAATACAGAACAAATACTTGAGAGGGAGAGGACATCACAATATACACAAATAGTAAGGCTCCAGATTGAAATTTTATTCATGTACTTGCCCTGAATTTTCCAGTACCACCATACAAAAAGTAATTATTTTTCTATCGTTAAAAGTCGTAAACTAATTTCTTCTATGATCTACATTTCACCAATACTAGTTAAACACTAGAAGGTTTCAGCCCAAAAGTAAATATTTATATAAAGAGATGGCCAATCTAAAAATCAAACTTACATGGCTAGCAAGCATGTAAAGAAAGAGATTAAATGCAGCTCCAGCCCATGCAGTTTCAGTGAGTATACCAGAAGTCTTTGTAACTTCCTTATACAACGGATATATTCGAATAAACCTTGGGATATATTGGAAGACAACGACAAATTTCAACAAGTTCTTTGTATTCAGACTTCTTGATCCTGCCATTTTGGGAATGACAATTAGAATCACCACCTGTGCAAATGACAAAGGATTGAAATTGAGCAATTAATATCACAAGAAATGATTTCTGTTTCAACAAGAAATCGATATATTAAAGTTCTAACTATAAAATCGTAGGAAACAAAGGATTTCACCGAAGATATGAGCAGACTAAGATATAAAATTCAGTTTCAGATCAAAGTACACTTAATTTGAACAGTTAAAATACATGCATGAAGCTCACATAGTGTGCATAAAAGACTTTGTTATACTAAGTAGCCCATATAGGACAAACAAAAAAGACTTAAAATCAAACAGAAACAAGTGAAAAGAAACTTTCAACAAGACACTGCATGAGACCTAATGTTGCAAACATGTCAAATGTACAGACATGGTTATATATGAAGTTGTTCTTATCCCGCATAACAAACTGAATCAGCGACGGTAAGTATACAAGTCTCCTTACAGACTAAAAAGCATAAGTAGACCAGAAGGCATGAAACATTTTCCTTACCTGTGGGAGTGGAAGGACCGCAAGAATGTCGATTAAGAAATATGATGACAGATATCTCTTGGCTATCAACCACGTATCTTCAACTAAAACACCTCGTCCAAATACTCGAGAAAAGGGAGCGATAAAACCAGTCCGGAACTGAAAAATGATATGAATTATATAAAAGATGTCCGTGAAAGAACGCAACACACTAGCTGTAGCCTCCATCTTGTTGTCCAACGTGAGGCACTTCTTAACATCATTAATCACGGGAACGTAAAAGAACAAAGGATCCAGTGAGACCGCAATCAAACACGACAATACAAATATCTTATTCCACCTTTGAAGGAAAGGCCCCTGCGGGTCCAGAACCTTCTTCCCAGATCCCAACCCTTTGTTCACAAAATTATTAAACGAATACGATTTCCATGTTTTCCCAATCCCCCTAAACCTCTCAGAACCATTCTCCATACCTCTCTGAAACTTCTCAGTAACAGAATCAATCGTTGTTCGGATTCTCCCCGAATGCATTCCATAATTACCTGGATACTGCCCCTCCGAACCTTTGTCCGGATTCCAATCATTAAACCTAAACACCACATGTTCATAATAAAATCAAAATTAAGCAATAAAACACACACACACACACACACACCCTGAATAACCTAACCACACAATCCACAACATTTTCGACTTCGAAAAAAGTTCAATACAAAGCGCAGTCTTTATAATCATATTTTGTTGGACAAATCAAATGCAACAAGTGTATTCAAACAAAAACTAACCTGACTAACTTCTCGGACCGGTTATTCATAACTATAGCTTGTTGACGACAACACAGAGTCCAAACAACAAATCAATCACTGAAATGTAAACAAATACAGTTGAGAACTTCTTCTTCATGTACCGAGAAGTTCTCAAAACTCTCTCAATCTGCTCCTCCCTGATTAAACAAACAGAAATAATAATAATAATAATAATAAATAAATAAAAACAAGAAACTTTCATATGAGAAACCGTCAAAATTCATGTGAAAACAACTTCAAAATCAATTTTTTTTTAAAAGACAGCAACTTCAGAATATCTAAGAATATTGAAACGGCGGCGTATTGAACTGAATCCAAAATTAACAAAAATGGTACCTTGCTGTGGATTGATGAATCAACCATTAGAGACTTCTTTTTTTATTTTATTTTTTTCGGCTACTTCGAATTCAAAGTAGAGAGAGAGAGAGAGAGAGAGAGAGAGAGAGAGAGAGGAAGTTTCGAGGAAGGCACGGATTGGTGTTTGAATTATAAATTTATAGGAGGAGTTTCGATTGAGAGAGAGAGAGAGAGAGAGAGAGCAGACAGGGACGACGACTCGACCAGACGAGGCAAAAAGGTACTTCTGTGAGAGAGTGGGACCCGCTGACAGCCTTTTTGGTGGCTAAAACGCACCGGTTCGTGAGGGAGGGAAAGATATAGGAAGGTGGACAATAGAGTAATGCCACCTGACAGGATCTGTATAGTTACTGAATTAAAAACTGATAATTGAATTTTTAATACAAAAAATTTAACTATATTGATTAAGAGTCATGCTAGTGAGATCACAAATTTATTTAAATAATTTAACAAACTGATTTTTAACTACTATATTATCTCACTAAAAATTTATTTATATAATATAATTAACTGATTTGTAATAACTATATTAATTATAAGATGATATAGTTGTTATAAATCAGCTTGTCATATCATTTATAAAAATTTTTAAACAGTCAAATATTACTGATTGTTACAAATCAGTTTACCACATCATTTTAACAGTTTTTTTTACGTTACTTTATAAATAAATCCATAATGATTACTCTACAAGTTCATAGACCTACATGCATAACTTGGGGGAAAAAAAAGATATATATGACTCGAAGCTGTGATCTTATTAATATGGGTATGAATATTTTTATACGTTCGTCTTGAGTCTGTATTTTATTAATTTATGAATTTTGGTATTTTAATGAGTTTATTTACATACTCTTTATGTCAAGTAAAATAGTATATTATCATGCCAAACAAGGGGTTTCATAAGACGACATAACAAGGAATTTTCACTTTAAAATGATGAGATATCATACCATCTGTTGTAAATGATGAATGTCCACCATATTGATAATGGTGTAAATAGTAAATTCCACCATGATTATCAACCAATAACTTATTGATTTATTGGTTGAGTGGATTGAATTAGGTGAGGTAAGAATGACTATAAATATGAGTCAATTCTTGTTGAAATAAGATGAACAAAAATTCTCTCTAAATTAAGAACTTCTTTTGTGGTGCTTTCATTTCTTGATTTTGGTATGTTAAATCCTTTTCTCCTTCACTCTTACTTCATTACTTTATATCATAATAAAATCATTCTATTACCTTATAATATAACACGTTATCAGCACGACTAGCTTATTAGTATGCTCTGTGATTGCCACTCTGTTGGATCTTTCACATCAGAAAATAAGTTTAGTTTTTACTTATATTTATTATATTGAAACATGAAGATTACAAAATAAATAAAAGAGCTAGAAACTATAAATATCATAAACTTTAATCCAATAAGAAGTTCTGGACATAATATTATTATTATTTTTTTAATTTAATGTTTATATATATATATATATATATTTATATTTATGTAATTTATATAAATATAATGCATCTCAAGTCGGCTATGCCGACCACGTTTATATTTATGCAATTTATTTATTGCTATGCATCTCAAGTCGGCTATGCCGACCACGTTTATATTTATGCAATTTATTTATTGTTATGCATCTCAAGTCGGCTATGCCGACCATATTTATTATTTATGCAATTTATTTATTACGCATCTTAAAGTTACTATGCCAACAATATATACTATTTATATATATTTATTTATTGTTATGCATATCAAGTTGGCTATGTCAACATAATTATTATTATTTTTATTATTATGCAATTTATTTACTGTTGTGTATCTTATGTTGAATATGCTGACACTATATTTATGCATTTTCATTTATTATTATGAATTTTATTGCCTTTCAATTTTAATTAAATTGTGCATATATATATATATATGAAATATATATGATGAGAATTTAAAATTTGTTGCATCAGACCAAAAATTCTGATTCTATATATATATTTTAGTCCGGCAGTTCTGGATCATTTTTTATCCTATCTGAGATTTTTAGATCCAGAAGATCTAAATGTAATAAATTTTATGGATTAAGATTTGATGGACTTTACATTTTTGGGTACAAATATATGATGTTGAATTACATCTAAAACCTGAAGATCCAGTATATTATTATTATAGAACCAGAAGTTCTGTGGCAAAAATTAAAGACATATATTACCAAGAGAAAGAAATGATTATTTCTACTGCTCGGCCGTTCTGTAACATTCCCAGAAGTGAATGCTAAATACCTATAAAAATTTTAGACATGGCTATAGTCATGGTTATGGGCATGGATATAGTGGTTATTAATTCTCAAATCACCATAATGTTAAAAAGATTATCTAAAAGTGGAATGTCTATAAAGTTAATAAAATAATAGCAAAAGTTTATAAACCCGTAAAATAATAAAAACGTTTGTTTTAAATATAACGAAGGGGGTCGTACTTGTTGTACACCCAAATACTTGATAAAGATTTATTATGTTTTTACTTACTAAGTATTTTTTCTATCTTCGTACACTTTTGCTTTATATTGATAGAATATATTTACTCAAAACTAATTACTATTATTGTTTTGTATGAATAAAAGCTGCTAAAAAATGTCAAACCTTAAGAACCTGCAGTTCTTTGCCCTAGATATTTCTGGGAACAATTACCTTTCCTGGATTCTGGATGCTGAAATGCATTTACAAGTCATGAATTTGCAAGACACGATTAAGGAAGAAAATGAGACATCCCTGCAGGATAAGGCTAAGGCTATAATCTTTCTTAGACATCATCTACATGAGAATCTAAAAGTCCAATATCTCATAGTGAAAGATCCATTAATATTGTGGAAAAATTTAAAAGATCGATATGATCATCAAAGGGATGTTTATGCCAACTAAAATATGTCAATCATCGTTTTGTTTTGTGTATGCGTTTTTGTTCTGTGTTTTTGTTTTGTTTTTATCCTTTCTTTATCTCTGCAATCAAGTATGATGTATCTTTTGTGCCTCCGTTTTCATTAATAACTAATATATATTTTTGTTTAATGAAATAAAGGATATGGATAGGCCATCTGTTTCCAGTGGAGAAGATAAAAGTATATGTTTGATTGATAGTGCAACAACACATACTATTCTTCGTGATAAGAAGTATTTCTCAAATTTGATATCACTTAAAGCTGAGGTGAATACTATATCAGGTCCTGCAGACCTAATTGAGGGCTCTGGAAGAGCCACAATTCTATTGGAAAATGGAACAAAAATATGTATCCATGATGCTTTATATTCAAGCAGTTCCCAAAGAAATTTACTTAGCTTTAAAGATATTCGTTGTAATGGATATCATATTGAAACAATAAGTGAAAATAATATAGAATATCTCTATATTACTTCTGTTGTTTCAGGACAAAAATTGATTTTGGAAAAGATTCGTACTTTCTCATCTGGATTATATTATACGATAATCAAATCAATTGAGGCTTATGCAGTTATGAACCGGAAGTTCTCCAATCCAAAAATATTCATGCTTTGGCATGACCGCTTAGGTCACCCGGGATCTACGATGATGCGTAGAATCACTGAAAATTCTCATGGACATTCATTAACGAACCAGAAGATTCAGTTGTTACATGAGAGTATATGTACTGCATGTTCACAAGGAAAATTAGTAACTAGACCATCTTATCCTAAAGTTGGTTTTGAATCCCCATCATTTCTACAAAGAATTCAGGGGGATATATGTGGACCTATTCACCCACCTAGTGGACCATTTCGCTATTTTATGGTTCTAATTGATGCATCTGCAAGATGGTCACATGTTTGTTTATTGTCTACTCGTAATGTTGCTTTTGCCAGATTACTTGCACAGGTTATTAGGCTTCGAGCACATTTTCCAGATTATCCAATAAAATCAATACGCCTTGATAATGCTGGTGAGTTTACATCCAAAACTTTTTATGAGTATTGCAAAGCAGTGGGGATTGATGTTGAACATCCAGTCCCACATGTGCACACCCAGAACGGATTAGCAGAATCATTTATCAAACGCCTATAGGTAATTGCGAGAACTTTATTATTAAGAACACAATTACCAAGTTCTGTATGGGGACATGCTATTTTACATGCTGCTGCATTAATCCGTCTTCGACCTACTGCTTACCACCAGTATTCACCATTACAACTTGTGTTTGGCCATCAACCTAATATATCCCATTTACGTATTTTTGGTTGCGCTGTATATGTCCCAATTGCCCCAACTCAAAGAACTAAAATGGGACCCCAAAGACGTTTAGGGATATATATTGGTTTTGATTCACCGTCAATTATTAGATATTTGGAACCTTTGACGAGTGATCTTTTTACCGCACGATTTGCGGATTGTCATTTTGATGAGACAAATTTTCCATCTTTCGGGGAAAGAAAAACTTCTCCTGAAGAGAAGCAGGAATTTTCTTGGAAGGTTCCAAGTTTGATCCATTTAGATCCATACACATCTCAGTGTGAGAATGAAGTGCGAAAGATAGTGCATCTTCAAACAATTGCTAATCAGTTACCAGATGCATTTACAGATGCTAATAGGGTAACAAAGTCATATATACCAGCTGCTAATGTACCAGCCCGGGTGATTGTTCCTGAAGAACGATATAAACAATTAGCAGCAACTGAATCATCTGTTGCACGACAGAAGCGTGGTAGACCACTTGGATCAAAAGATACAGTTCCCCGGAAGAGGAAAGTAAATTATCAGGATTTTGATAAAACTCGAGTTACAAATAAATCCACTTTCTCTGAATCAACTCCAGTAGAGTTAGATGTCCCTGAAGCGACAGGAGCCCCTGTAGTGGCAGGAGCCCCTGTAGTGGCAGAAGCCCCTGAAGTGGCAGAAATCCCAGAAGAGAGACAAGAAAATGGAAATGAAGAAATATCCATAAATTATGCAAGAGAAATATGGAATCGTGAAGAAACAATCATCGATGATATATTTTCTTACACAGTAGCTACTGAAATTATTAATGATGATTATGAACCTCATGGTATTGATGATTGTAGACAAAGGCATGATTGGCCTAAATGGAAAGAAGCAATTCAAGCAGAATTAAATTCTTTAGCCAAACGTGAAGTATTTGGACCTGTAGTCCAGACACCTGAAGATATCAAACCCGTCGGATATAAATGGGTTTTTGTACGAAAACGAAATGAGAAAAATGAAGTCATGAGATATAAGGCACGACTCGTAGCACAAGGTTTCTCGCAGAGACCTGGTATTGATTTTGATGAAACGTATTCACCAGTGATGGATACAATCACATTTCGGTTTTTATTAAGTATGGCTGTTTCAGAAAAGCTTGAAATGCGTCTAATGGATGTAGTGACTGCTTATTTATATGGGTCACTCGATTCAGATATCTATATGAAAATTCCTGAAGGATTTAAAATGCCAGAAGCATATAAATCGAGATCTCGTAATTTATATTCGATAAAGTTGCAAAGATCCCTGTATGGATTAAAACAATCTGGACGGATGTGGTATAACCGTCTTAGTCAATATCTGATCAAGGAAGGGTATATTAATGATCTAGTATGTCCATGTGTTTTTATAAAGAAATCTGAATCTGGATTTGCTATTGTAGCAGTATATGTTGATGATATGAATTTAATTGGAACTCCTGAAGAGCTCCTGAAAACTGCTGAATATTTAAAAAGGGAATTTGAAATGAAAGACTTGGGCAAAACAAAGTATTGTCTCGGCCTGGAGATCGAGCATACACCAAATGGAATACTTGTTCATCAATCGGCATATGTTGAAAAGATTCTGAAAAGATTTAATATGGACAATGCTCATCCATTAGGTACTCCTATGGTTGTTAGATCTCTTGATCCTAAAAAGGATCCATTCCGGCCTAAAGAAGATGATGAAAAGATACTTGGTCCCGAAGTACCATATCTAAATGCAATTGGTGCTCTATTATATCTTGCACAATGTACTAGACCTGATATTGCATTTGCAGTAAATTTATTAGCAAGATTCAGTTCAGCACCAACTCGAAGACATTGGAATGGAATCAAACATATTTTTCGTTACCTTCGTGGTACAATAGACTTGGGATTATTTTATGTGTCTAACAATTTTTCAGGTTTAATTGGTTATGCTGATGCTGGATATTTATCTGATCCCCATAAAGCTCGTTCACAAACGGGATATGTTTTTACCTATAATGGCACAGCAATCTCCTGGCGATCTATAAAGCAGAGTATTGTTGCTACATCTTCTAATCATTCGGAGATCCTTGCACTTCATGAAACAAGTCGAGAATGTGTTTGGCTAAATTCTATTATTCATCATATTCGAAGTACATGCGGATTTTCATCATCCAAAGAAATGCAGACACCAATATTTGAAGATAATACAGCTTGTATTGCTCAAATAAGAGGAGGATATATCAAAGGGGATAGAACTAAGCATATTTCTCCAAAATTCTTCTATACTCATGAACTTCAACAAAGTCGACAGATTGATGTAAAACAGATACGGTCTACAGATAATCTTGCAGATCTGTTTACTAAATCATTACCGACGTCAACATTTGAGAAATTAGTATATGGCATTGGTATGCGTCGATTTTGTAAACTACAGAATTAATTTTTATCAGGGGGAGCATACAATCAGGGGGAGTAGATTTTTGAAGATAACAATACATGTGCACTGCACTCTTTTTCCCTTCGACCGGATTTTGTCCCACTGGGTTTTACCGGCAAGGTTTTTAATGAGGCAGTTTGAACACATCAAATACAATTTATAATCCAGAAGATCATTGTATTGTTTACCAACATATTTACTTTAAAATGGTGTACATTCAAGGGGGAGTGTTGTAAATGATGAATGTCCACCATATTGATAATGGTGTAAATAGTAAATTCCACCATGATTATCAACCAATAACTTATTGATTTATTGGTTGAGTGGATTGAATTAGGTGAGGTAAGAATGACTATAAATATGAGTCAATTCTTGTTGAAATAAGATGAACAAAAATTCTCTCTAAATTAAGAACTTCTTTTGTGGTGCTTTCATTTCTTGATTTTGGTATGTTAAATCCTTTTCTCCTTCACTCTTACTTCATTACTTTATATCATAATAAAATCATTCTATTACCTTATAATATAACACCATCAACACAATATAAATACAATGCCATTATGCCAACAGAAATAAAAACAAAGAAAGTTAGTGGAAATATATATATATATATATTTTTTAAAAAGGATGGTGGTGAACGTGGCGAACTATGATTGGATAACTGCATAGTATTCGAACCGCAGACATTTAACATGGAAAAAAAGCGCCCCATCTGGCACGCTAAAGTCAAAAGTCACGCAGAGATTCTCATTTTACGTTGACTTCCTCGTCTGCTCGCGACATTTGAGTTTGACAAAGACCTCTGCTCCGTGTCTCGTTAATTACTTCAACGCTACGGTTACTTCTTCTACGGTTCGTGCGGACCAGTGGAAAAATTTGTACTTGAAAATTTCGAAGTTTCAATATTGTGGTTTCGAATTCTGTGTTTTACTTGTATTTTCTTTCAGCCAATGATATTTAAGCATAAAAATATATATTATAAGATTAATACGAGATAAACTCAAATTTAAATGTATATAGTTCTATTTTATATTTAATTTTTAATTGTATATGAAAATTTATTTATTTAATTAGTGGATTAGAATTTTTTATTTTTTAAAAAATATATATACAGAATGAAACAGATCAGTTCGGATTAAGTATAAATTATAATACTCCAAATGGGTTCAGGTTTAAAATGAAAATCGAGAACTCGTTCGGAACATGAGACGGAAATGGAGCAATCTACTTAAAATAGATTTCAAATACGAAACATGTCGATCCAACACGTTATCATTCCCTAGTGGGGGTAGGGTCCTTGTGGGTGGGTTCGATTAAACAATTATTCATTTCAATTAGCGAACCTAATTTCAAGGGAATTTGAAATTTTTTTCCATTGTATAATTATTTTATTTTTTTTATAATTAACTATAAAATTAAATTAAAAATTTATCATAATCTATCGAAATTAAACGTAAAATTAGTATTTTCAAAACCAAATATCATGCACGAAAATTTCTCGAATAAATTAGGTTGAGTTTCGCTTTCAATTGATAACCACCCCTCAATAATCTACGCAACAAATCAATTGATTTTGATTGATAAGTCATCAACTCAGACAACCCATTTTGATTCAAAATAATCCAATTCAATTAATTTATAAGTACAAAGTCCTTCTCTATAAGATATCAAAACATAAAATATTCGTTGTCAAAATCCCTATTATCATATTTTAATGTCCACATGAACCAGAAATTTTCAGTTGTTTTATGAATAAAATGGGCTGAGATCATTTTAAAATATTGTCATGCTCTGATTTTTATTTTAATTTTTTAATTATAGAAGAAAAATATATTGTAATTGTTGCATGTATATTGTATCAAATGATTAAGCTTTCAACATTTCACTAAATTTTAAGACATCTTATATGACCATATTTTTCATCCTAACATGAGATATCCGATTTCCACACTTCTATCTTTAATGTGTTTTTAATGTTAAGAGTTTTGAAATACACCTGCTAGTAGTGAAGTAGTTGAGCACTTCCTGCTTTATTTATTTGATAAGGGTATGAGTTGTATATTTGCTTATTAAATTACAAAGTATGGGGAGATTCATCTCCTATAGTGTGAGTTATAATTCTAAGCTGAGTTTGTAACATTTAATTTCGTCAGGTTCTGATAGACCTCTGATCCAATTAATGTAAAATTTTTAAAAAACAAATGTTGAGAGTTTTGAGT
Source organism: Xanthoceras sorbifolium (assembly GCA_003430845.1). Lineage (NCBI taxonomy): Eukaryota > Viridiplantae > Streptophyta > Magnoliopsida > Sapindales > Sapindaceae > Xanthoceras > Xanthoceras sorbifolium. The sequence continues at coordinate 27,387,610 of CM010611.1, forward strand.
TTCTTAAAAGTTGGTATATTTTTTTAATATTAAGAAACCGTTTAACATAAAAGTAAAAAAAAACTTAAATATCACACTTAAAAAAATTGATTTAAAGTCCAAAGAGTAAAAATGGTCAATCTCATTTATATATATATATATATATATAACAGATAGAAAATTTAATCCATCTAACTTTTAAACCTAAGACTTATTTGAATTTTACAGTCTTGATAATGAAACTGAGAAATATATTAAACAGTCTGATTGTTGATTACAATTGGAAACCTATTTATAGATAGAAATACTAATATAATAATATACATGGAAATACTATAATAATATAATATAGTAACTACACTATATATTATATTAACATCCCCCCACAAACTCAAGATGGTAAGATAGAAACAAACTTAAGTTTGGAAATCAAATCGCGAAAACGTCCAGAACAAAGAGCTTTGGTGAAGATATCAGCAGGCTGATTAATGGAGGAGACGGAAAGGAGCTTAACAGTACCTTGAGTGACATGCTGGCGAACAAAGTGACAATCAATTTCAATATGTTTAGTACGTTCATGAAAAACATCATTGTGAGTGATCTGAATAGCACTACGATTGTCACAGTGGAGAGGAGTAGCAGTGGACTGTTTGACTCCCAGATCATCAAGTAACCAACGTAACCAGAGAAGTTCTTAAGTAGCATCAGCAATTGCACGATATTCAGTCTCAGTACTAGAACGTGCAGTAATAGTTTGCTTCTTACTACGCCAGGAAATGAGAGAGTCTCCAAGAAAGAAACAGAATCCAGTGGTAGATCGTCGATCAGTAGGATCACCGGCCCAGTCAGCATCTGAGTACACTTGTAAATCTAGAGATGAGTGAGCAGAGAAATGAAGACCATGAAACATAGTGCCTTTGAGATACCGGAGAATAAAGAATAGCTGCAAAATGAGTGGAGTGCGGAGCGGTCATGAACTGACTGACCACATGTACAGCATATGCAATATCCGGTCTAGTCACTGTTAAATAAATAAGACTACCAACAAGTTGACGATAAAGAGTAGGATCACAGAGTGGTGTACCCTCCAAGGGTGTTAGTTTGACATTGGCCTCCAAGGGATTTGCAGTAGTCTTACTATCAGTCAAACATGCTCGAGCAAGGAGATCAGAGACATATTTGGCTTGAGAAAGATAAAAACCATTAGAATCAGAAGAAACTTCAAGTCCAAGAAAAAAACTAAGATGTCCAAGATCTTTCATTTCAAAGTGTTGCCGAAGAAAGTCTTTGAGATCAGAAATACCAGTAATGTCATCTCCTGTGATAATCATGTCATCCACATAAAGTAACAAGAAAATGCAACCATGATCAGTCTTGCGGATAAATAATGCAGAATCATAAGAGCTAGAGAGAAAACCAAATTGCTGGATTGTAGTGGAAAATTTGGCAGACCAGGCCCAAGGGGCTTGTTTGAGGCCATATAATGCACGTCGAAGTCGGCACACCTTATTTGGATGAGAATCATACCCTGGGTTTGGTAGAAACACCTCTCTTATCAGGATTGCTGGGAAAATCATCAATATAATGGCCTGGTCCAAGCTTATGACAATGTTTACAACGTCTGGTGGGACAATGCAGAACTGAATGTCCTGGCACTCGACAATATCGACAAAAGAGTTTCTGTTTGAATGACTGCTTAGAGTGTGTAACTAAAGCAGCATCCGTGTGTTGACTCTGAACTGTGGCAAGACGAGTCTCCTCAGAAATTAGCTCAGAAACAGCTTGCTCAAGAGTAGGCAGGGGATGTCGATGAAGGAGAGATGCACGAGTAGGCTCAAATGTGTCATGTAGAGCCATAAGGAACTGTATCAAGTGCTGCTGATCTTTGTAAGTTGTGAACTTAATAGCATCTGTAGTATCCGTCCAAGTAGGCTCCGAAAGGGCTAGTTGATCCCAGATAAACTGCATTTTAGAGTGGAAGTCGGCAATAGACTGACCAGGTTCCTGTCGCAGTTGATGAATAGTGCGTAATAATTGATACTGATGCGAAAGATCAGAGACAGTGTACCTTGTAGCTAAAAAGTCCCAAAGAGATGTAGCGGTTTCAAATCGACCAAACTGGAGATTGATAGATTGAACCGAGGTATTACGAAACCAGGTAATAATTTGATGATGTTTGCTATCCCAATCATCAAGACGCTCAAAAAATTTGGCATCAGTCTCAGTGGTTGTTCTAACAGGTTTTGGAATATCTCCAGTGACATAACGCCATAATTTTCGTCCTTTAAGAAAACTCTGCATTGCTTGAACCCATAAAATATAATTGGGTCTATCTAAAATAACTTGAATAGGCTGAGACACATCCATTTTTCAAGAATAATGAAAAATAGCCAAGTAATGTGGAAATAATAAAATAAGGGAATAATCAAGCAATGTAGGAAATTATAGGGGCTGATGCTGTAAGAAACCAAATCAGGGCAGTACCGTAATTAACCAGTTGTTAAAGGGTTGAAACGGTAATTTGCCGTCAAGGGGCTGAGACTGTAATTTGCCGACTGAAGTGGTGGAATGGCCAACAGTAGTCTTAGCGGCGGTGGTGGAGGCACAGGGAAGGAGGGCGGCCTCAAAGAAAACCAGATCCAGGAAGCTCGTCGGCCGGTGAGTCTGAACGTGCCGGCGGTGAGGAACAAATCGCCGGAGAACGGCGGGATCGGGCGAAGAAAGGGAGAGCGACGCGGCCCTAGTGAACACCGCGCGTGGAGCTTCTGCGTTGGTCCGATGGCCGAGTTCTTGGTGGTGACGGAATCGGAAGAGGACGATGATCCAGGCGGAAGTGGTAGTGAGCCGAGAAAGAGAAGCTACGGCGGCGGAGCGGGGAAGACAGTGGCGCCGAGCGGGGAAGGCAATGGTGAGAGAGAGACGATCTGGCGTGGGCAGGTGCGTAGGAGACCTGCGAGGTACCAGAAAGACAGAGCAGATTGTGAGCACCAATAGACAGATTTGATGAGTGCAGCAACAACCAACAGTGCCAGATCGGATCTGTGAATGAGATCTGGAAGAGAGATCGCCGGAAAAAAAAATTAGAATTTAGATTACCATAGCTCTGATACCATGATAATGAAACTGAGAAATATATTAAACAGCCTGATTGTTGATTATAATTGGAAACCTATTTATAGATGGAAATACTAATATAATAATATATATGGAAATACTATAATAATATAATAGAGTAACTACACTATATATTATATTAACAAGTCTAATGTAATTCGGTGATAAAAGTGGTCATTCAACATGACCATGTTATGAATTTGAATCACAACTACCACACGTAATATGTTAAAAAGAAAAAAGAAACTTATTTAAATTCGTATAATTTTAGGAATTGTGAATTTGTGATTATGGAATGACTTAAATAATAGTGTCATCATTCTTTATGCATGTTGGGGAAAAAAAAAATTGAGTGCATCGTAGATGCTGTCTTGCTAATAATAAATGCTATCACATTATATAATTGTAGCGCGAGATATACATACATATGCTACATTTAATTTTCTATCGTTTAAGGAATTAATTCAATGCATTGATTAATTATATTAATTATAAATCTGTCTACTCCTCTCAAAATAATTTTATATAGATTAGATTGACGTTAACTATCTATTATGATTAATATAACCTTTTATTATTATTATTTCACATATCTTCAGCACGTAAAATACGACAACTTAAATATTGAACATTACTATACTGATTTGGGAAGCTTTGTCACCAAGTCATATTGATTGATAATATATATATATTTTATTATTTTTGTTTTTATTTCATCGAATCTAATCAACTTGGACCGACCTAGATTGAGTACTATAAATTAAACTCCCCCAACATAACTAATTTTTTCTTATTTTGTAACATCTTCAATGATGATTAATAAATTTTACGACGTCTACATAAGAAAAAAAACGTCTTAATATTCATTCAAAAAACATATTAATACCTCGTAAGTTCATGAAATAAATATATCAACTTAATAAAATAGTAAAAATATAATATTTAGAAGTAGTTTAATTAAAGGTTTTTTTTCACTTACTAGCTTGCATGAGAAATTATTTATCAATGATATAAAATAAATATAAATCCTTACGTAATGTATTTTATTGTGAGATTCTGCACATTTTCACTATATAACATTAGAAAGTGACTTTAAGGGATTTCGTACTCCGCAGCATTACAAAATTGAATCGGTAATAATTTGAAAAAAACCATTAAAAAAATATACAAAAGTAATTGTAAATGTTGGGATCTACGGTCGAATTGAAGGTGGGATCAACAACCTACGGATTGTAGGGACAAAAATAGTAAACATAGAGCACTTGGGTCACTGGGATGGTGCCAACCAAATGGACTCCAATGCTTAAGTCAGCAAACATAAGAGAATATTGAAGGTAGACCAAGTAGAGCGTAGAATGTACAAACCATAGGTCAACGTTGTGAGTCGAGCAGAAGAATATAGAACCTGGGTTTGACTACGTATATTGTGGAACGATATGAATTCGTCAGATAGTAGAACTGAGGGTGGAGTGTGGCAGCTATAACTAAGGTAAGATGGAATCAAATTGAGGCCGACGATGTGCCTCATTCGAACATAAAGTGGACATTGACTTTAAGTTCAGCTATGCGTCAGTATGCTGCTATCAATTAGAGAGAATTGTGGTAGTAATGCGTGAACTCCCAACTCTGAGGTCAAGGTCTCTATTAATAGAAGGGGGCTTGAGTCCATCGTTGTAATCCCTAAGATCACGAGCCAAGATCACGGGCGAACCCCGTGATCATAAGGATAGAGGTAATGTCACCTACTTGCTTCCAAATTAAGCTTTAAATACAGGGTTTGAGCTTTAAATACAAGCTTTAAAGATGTTAATTTTTCAAAATAAGTTTTTAAATTATTGGAACTTTGCGTGTCAACTTAATAAATCATGATCAACTAAAGCAAAGTGATTTGTCTTGTTGTTTTATATTAATCCAACTTGGTCTTTTTTTCAAAATCCTAATAATTCAACTTTGATGTCTCAAATCCGGCCATCAACTTTAACAATGACCATTAAAAAATTACAAATTATTATCTAAAACAAAAAAGCCATCCATTACACACTGATCCGTCGTCGTTTAGTTAAAATAAAATACATACGTCCTTATTTTATTTTTGTTTGATTTCAAATCTCAATCATTAAATGTTATTTTATTTTTTAAAGAATTCTTTTATTTTAAGATTTATCATTTCATTTAAAGAAAAATATTTCAATGAGAGGGGCGTATTACACTCCAATAAAATCTCATCACATATACGTGTACGTATAAATTTAAATTTATAATTATTATTATGAGTGAATAGTTTTTTCTAATGACGGTCTATACACAATAATATTTCAATAAAAATACTTACTTTTGTAATACTAGTTAAGTTAGCATTTTTTAAGGTATTTTATTGTTATTAAAAAGGTCTGGCATTCAAATTATGTTCACTTCAAAATTAGAAAGTAAATATGGATTTCGAGATATATATATATATATATATATATATATATATATATATATATTTTAAAGGTACAATTATAATATTAATATCAAGTTTATTGAGACCTATCAAGATGTATCACTAATGCGTGATACAAATATCTACTCTTATAATAATAAAAAGAGAAAACTACCACACATGCTGATAAATATTTATTGTGGGACTTGAACCCTCACCATTAAGATAAAAGGAAAGTGCACTAATCACTTGAGTCATGACTGAATGTACAATTTCAATAAATATATTGAAACCCAAATTTATAAAAATATTAGTACACTTATAAAAAAAAAACCAGAATTTTAATATATCAATGATATCTTTTTAATATTTGTATCATCGAGAATTCTCAAAATATCATCAAAATTTTATTGGTACGGTTTGATTTTCCATGAAATAATGTACATATATCGTGATATATCCGTCCAGTTAATTTTATTATTTATAATCTAAAGTAAAGAAGTAAATATTAATATTTTGATTGAAATATTTTAAAATTTTTTATATTTTAAGAGAATTAATATAAAAAAATACTTTTAAATATTTCTTGATATTTTAAGGATACTGTTGATAAAAATTTGGACCAATATTTTTATCAAATCCAATATTTACATCTTAATATGATCACATCAGAATAATTAAAGGTCCACGTTTAATTATTAATCTTACAATTTGTACTTAAAAAAAAATAAAAAATTGTAAAGTGGATTGCATGAAGAGTGCCACGTTGCCGCTTCTCTTCGGTGCCATTGCCAAGCTACAAAACGGAAAAAAAAAAAAAAAAAACCCACCTCTCTCTCTCTCTTCTACTTCGTCACTCTCTCTCCACATACACATACACACACACACCCCACCGATCGTGAGTCTCTCTCTAGGGTTTCAGATTCTCTCTCGGCTTTTCTGGAGAAGATAGAGAGAGAAAAAGAGAGAAAAGTACACACTCCTGATTCCGATTCATATTCCAAACTATTCGCAGCAGCAGCATCAGATTCGGATCCTGATCCTCCACCTCCCCGACCCGATCACCGCGCCCGATCCGATCCTTTTTGCCTCGAGCTTGGAAGATTGATATCTCCGTCCGAAAAGATCCGTAATTGTTTTGAATATTCTTCTTCTTCCAAAATTATTACTTTTTATTCGAAAAAAAAAAGCGCTCTCTGTGTTTATAGCTTCTCTTTATTGTATGTTTATATGTATAATGATATCTTATTTGAACACGTAAGCTTGCAGTTTTATTCATTTTCGATCATTGGCGTATTATTCAGCTGAATCATGCTAGTTTTTCGATTGTATCGAGTATTATTGAGTGAATGTAGAACATTTTGGTTTTGAATCGTATACGCTTGTAATCACATGAGCCATTTTCATTTTACGTGCTTTAACTGTATGTTTTGTATTTAAAATTAGATGAATGTGAATCGCAGGACCTGTTTTGTTGTAAATTTTGGTAATTTCATGACAGTTTTATGGTGTTGTTGGGCAGATTTTTCCCTTCTGGCATTGGCGGCCAGGGTGGTTTGTTTGATTTAAATGGTATGCAACAGTTATTTAAGGAGTGTGATTATTCGAGCTGGGAATACAGGAATATTCACCAAAAAGAGAGTGCAGTTGAGCAATATCCAGCGGAGGTTGCATGCAGGCCCGGAGCTTGGCGTGAATTATACTTGGAGTTGTGAATTTAGAAGGTGCTTAAAGATGATGGTTGATTCGGGTGCTGCAGCAAAACGGGGGCCGGTTGCTGATTTGTTACCGGAAAAAGATGATGATGGAGGATATGTTAGTGGAGGGTGGAAAAGGTGATTACCAGTTTGTGATATTTTTCGATATTGTATAGGTCATGGGTGTTTAAGATTCGCCGTCAGTATGGTTTAATTGTAAACTAAACTTGCTATGTTTTCCTTGTCTGTAATTGTGCATTGAATTATTATTTATTTTTCTTAGGTTGCACCTTTAATTGAGTCACCCTTTGTCCATCTGATATAGCTTGAAACTCCATTTATCAGCAAACAAGAAAAACAAATGCAACAAACTTCTTTCATGCTTGGCTTTAGATGTAAGAAGAACGGCGGATACTTTTTTTTTTTTGGTTCTTATCTTCTAAGTAAACTTTTACCATCAAAGTTTTGCTCACAAGAATTGATCATTGTCACAATCATTGTAACCATCTTTAGTTTCTTTTTATCAGGTTACCTCATCTTAGTGTTTCTCCAATAAAGACATGAGAGTGATATTATTGTAAACTTCAAATTCCTTTAAGTTTTATGTTTCTTCTGTCTGAATTCATCATATGAACATTATTGTTGACCGTGGGAGAAAATGATCTAAATTTGTGCAAGAGTTGTTATATGTGATTTTATTTGTGATCTGCATGTGATAAAAGATATGATCAGATTCAACTATAATTGGTTCCTATGTGGTTGACAGTGACGATAGGAAACTGAGCTGCGGATATTCGAGTTTTAGGGGAAAGAGGGCAACCATGGAGGATTTCTACGACATCAAAACTTCCAACATTGATGGAAAAGCAGTCTGCATGTTTGGAGTCTTTGATGGTTAGATTTTCCCTCATCATCTCTTGCATTGAAGAAAGAAATAAGATTATGGGTATTAAGGGTTAGCTATGTAACACTGACACTGTCACAAAATGTAACATAGCGACAACAGAAGATTCAAACTGCTGCCTGGAAGTTAGTGTTTCAACCAGTTATCAACATGCACGTGACTGTGGGGAGAGACATGCTAAAATACAAATCTTTTTGTCATGTCGGTCTTGACCGTTATGTGTATGGTAATTGTGATGTGTAGGATGTCTATACGTGGAAAAAAATCAAGGGTTACAAACACAATTTTAGCCAATTAATGGTTCATACCTAGGAAACTGAGCAATTAATACATTGACCAAAAATCTGTTGTTCGTTATTGGCTGAGCTGCAGCATGTTTTTCCTTTTAAACAGGATTGTTGTAGAAAAGGAAAAAAAAAAATTATAGATTTCATACTCGTTGTCGTCCAGCTAAGTCAATTTTTGTTTGTGGGTCTCAGCAGTGCATAAACAATCATGTTTTGAACCTGTTCATATGATTTACTTAAGCCTGAAACTCAGTTATGGATAATAGCAACTGTCAATGGACTAAAGAAAGAGTACTTTGCATCCATCTTGGATAGGTCCTTCTAACACTCGTGATGTGTGCCACTACAGGTCATGGTGGTTCTCGTGCTGCTGAGTATTTGAAGGAACACCTATTTGAGAATCTCTTGAAGCATCCGCAGTTTTTGACAGACACCAAATTGGCTATAAGTGCGTTCATATTTTCTGATCTCGCATAGTGTGCTTATGGATTACTTGTTATAAAAGGATTAATCATGTGATTGTAGCATATTTTTTTGTTGAGCATTCAATGGAGGATCCCATGCAGGTGCTCATGTTTTCATATCTGTCTAGAATGAGATGAAACATCAAATCTCTTCGATTCTGACTGGGATTCTGCTTTTTTTTTTTTTTTCTAAAACCTTGTAAAATTTGTTTGTGTCTGTCCAGTGATTTGGTTGAGCTTGCAGGTGAATCATATCAACAGACTGATGTGGACTTCTTGAATTCTGAAAGAGATTCCTTCCGGGACGATGGTTCAACGGCTTCAACGGCAGTATTGGTTGGTAACCATCTATATGTTGCCAATGTTGGAGATTCAAGAACCGTGATATCAAAGGCTGGTAAAGGTATTATTCACATTATTAATTGTTTGCTAGTTTCATAGGAGGTCAATAGAATAATTTCTAAACAGTATCATGATCAATAGACATGACCTGTCCGTGTTGGAGTCGTAAAAAGATGACGTGAATGTTGAGTACAGTGCAAAAAAGTTAGCAAAAATTATGGTGGAAGATTTGGTGTGCAAGAAACAATGTCTTGCCTAATATTATAGAATATATGACCTCTATCCTTGTACATTTGTTTTAAATATTTGTATCGAAACAATATTTAAGGCCTGTATTTAACTGTATGAGAGATTAAACTGGCTAGTTTTATGTCTGATTCCAAAGACGTTGCTTATTACCAAAGTTTATATCAGTTTTGTTGGAGTTTTATTGAATTTAATTCTTTTAAGCCTGTGAATATGCTCATGATTTATTAGTTATATACTTCTACTACATATGAAAAAGAATGTTCTGATGTGAATAACTACTTTTCTTTGTGATCAGCAATTGCTCTCTCGGAGGATCATAAACCCAACAGAACTGATGAGCGAAAGAGAATTGAAAATGCTGGAGGTGTTGTCATGTGGGCAGGTAAATTTGGTTCATCTTACCTCCGTTAATGAAGCACGAACGTCAAAATATCAATATACTTACTATGATGATAATTTCAAGCAGTAGACTGTATGTAGTGCTAGTAATCTGGGGAGTAAGTAATTAATTATGGCAAAAAGTTAAGCTTGATAACTAAGCTGGTTTTGTTGTTGCCTATTACATTCTCTTCTGGATGCTCAGAATGAATTTTGATAGTAGCATAGATGTGAGGAATGGGAAACCCTAAACAAGCTCCTTTTTTGAAAGATATCTTTTCCTACAAACAAGCCTCAAGCAAATTGAAGTACACTCCAGACCCATTTGCATATGTTGAAATGGTCCTATAGGTGGGATCCAGTGTGTTCCTCAACTTATAAGTTTTTAGACTACATCTGGAAAAAAATGAAAGAAAGTTCTTACAGAGCAATGGTTATGGCCGGAGTAGTTTTGTAAACTCTCTTTTCTTATGATTATGTGGCTATCCAAGAGATGTACCTTATTTGTAGTTCTTTCATCATGCTTTTGTTATACAACCTGCCTATTTGAGTCAATTGATATGCCAAGCAGCCAAAAAGTGCATTGTAAATTTTTTGTGTTTAGCTTGGAGATGGTTGCTATTGCTGTTTGTCTCACCATGTGATACTTGTTCCATGCGCTGTATGGTCCTGCTAATAGGTTCTTTAGAAATATCTTATTTATGGTTTCTAACATCCAGAGGATGGAATGGACAAGATTTGAAGGACGTTCATTTATCTGGATTTATTCTGTTGGTTGTTTAACACTTACTGTGACTTGAGATAAATAGAAAAATTGGTAACTCCTAGGATGTAAATTCAGTGCATCGCTGTTGATTTGTGTTATCAGGCACTTGGAGAGTAGGAGGTGTGCTAGCTATGTCTCGTGCTTTTGGTAACCGCATGTTGAAGCAATTTGTTGTTGCGGAGCCTGAGATCCAGGTAATCATGAGTTATGTGATTTATATAAGCCTGTATAATAGTACGACATTTGCTGAATATTATTTTAGTTGGTTGCAAGTTATTAAAATGAGTTGCATTATATTTTACTCCATTTCTTAGGATCAGGGGATTGATGAAGAGTTTGAGTTACTTGTGCTTGCAAGTGATGGACTATGGGATGTAGTACCTAATGATGTAAGTTTTCCCTCTCCCTCTCTCCCTCCCTCCAACCCCCCAAACATGCTCGTACTAGCTCAGACAGACACACACAGGCACAATAATCACCGTGGCAGCTTCAATCGGAAGCCCTACCGACATTTTAAGGAACATGATAATATGATGAATGTCCAATGAAGATTTATAAAAGTTAGATAAGTAAAATCTCGACATTGAGATAGGTATCTGTTTCAGTTACTCTATGATCATTGCAATGCCATTCAATGCGGCTAGTATAATATGAGCTACCCTGCCAAAAATGTAGCTAGCTTTTATTTGTAGGTGTTCTTTGCTTACACACACATATAATATATATGCATTGTGTTCAGGATGCTGTGGCACTTGCCCAAACGGAAGAAGAACCGGAGACTGCAGCCCGGAAGTTAACGGAGACTGCTTTCACTCGCGGCAGTGCTGACAACATAACATGTATCGTGGTGAGATTCCACCACGGCAATGCAGATCCAGCTAAAATCCCAGCTCGCAATTTGCAATCGGACGTGTAGGGTTTTCAACCTTCCGATTTTGAGGTAGATCATTTTGAAATCTGCACTTGGCTGAAGGGTGCATATATATTTTATATATATATAGCAAGAAGGAGACAATTAATTTGTTTATTCATTGTTTTATTTTCCTTTCAAAATTTTCTCATGTATTGAATAGAACTGATGCTTGTGTTCCCTTAATTATGGCCATATTATATGTATGTCGACATGGCCGTATCTTATTTTAGTTAATATAAGCTGCTAATAAAGGCTTTATGCTTTCCTGTTTAAGCTAATTAATTGTCTTCTAAAAAGCCATTAATATGATGTTTTAGACTTTCACTTTAGTGTCGCAGACATACCATGTCTGCCTCTTAACGAAGTTGAGATCTCGCAGACATACCGTACATGTTTGTTTTTGTTTCCATGCAATCGTACTATTCGTTCAAATTTACCACACAACACAATCACAACGGATGATGCACGTACTGCACTCAAAATTCTCTCTTTAAGACTAGAGGTTTATAGCTGAAAATTTTCTTATTTTTCATGACATTCTTAGAAAATTAATATGTATCCATCCAATAAACAGATCATCAAACTAAAATTCTGTCAACTAAACGAATGCAGTTAATCCAGAGAAAAAAATGGTCGATTGGACGGAAAAATTATTACAATCTTAACAGCTCATATGTTGTGACCATATCGATTGTGACTGAAGAGTAACAAACAGATCAATTACAAGAGAACTAGAACAACCAAATCTGAAATCCTGCAGAGTAACCAAAAAAAAAAAACATCCTACAGATTTACATGAACTATCTTTTATCTTATCACTTGTGTGATATTTTGCTAAACACAAGCTGGCTGCTAGCCTGCTACTAACTCGCATAATTTTTCGGACTTTGTACTATCATCCCATGCGATTCTTCTTCTGGTTGGAGGTTTTGACAAGGGAAATCTGCTAAGAAATGATCAACTGAAACAGCAAATAGCATATAATATCAGTCAGTGTTGCACAATAATTGTAACGTTCTCTAAAAAGAATCGTTTTGATTGGTAAATAACCAAAAAAATGAGTAATAAAGTTTGCTAATTTTTTATATGAATAATGAAATAATTCAACAGTAAACTTACACATCTCAATACCTGTAAAGTCTGTCAATTCTGTGGTTGGTAGATCGGAGATGCTAAGATTCTGGGGAAAGTGTGAGTTTCCAATTCCATTATATGGTCCAACCTGCATTCCTTCTAGAGGAATATTAGATGAAAATCTAGAGTCAATTGCCGGTGTATCCACACTCATATCAGATATCGCCGTTGATTCAAATGGGTATTGACCACATGTTGCCACAAATGAAGGATCCGAAGCAATTTCACACTTGATATTGTTGATGGGGATCCCAGAATTATTATTCGCCATACTCGAGTCCATCACCATACTATGACAAAGAAGAAAGCAGTAAGATTCTAGCAAAATAAAGATAACAATCTTTTCTTTTCTTCCTTTTATGCCCTCTGATAAACATTTCAAGTTATCTCTTGAGTTGAACGAAATTTAATAAAAGATTCACTACATACTCATTTACGTAAAAGTTTCCAAGCATGCACTGCTGATACATCAGTGTGTGCACATTATCATTAGTTTTTAGTTGGCATGACTAAGATGCAATAAACTCAGATAAAACATCGATAAACACATTTCCGTCTTGATTAAATATAAAAGATTGGGTAGTGCCATTGGGCATGACAATCCATCGTGCATATCAATCGTATTGCAACATAATGGAGACTGAAAAACAGTTTCATCGTGTTGCAATACCATTTATAAACACGATTAGTGATCGAGTGTAATGATGTAACCTGCTATTCATATTGATCAACACAAGATTCGTTGCAAATTTGACTACAAGTGTGAAGGATTGTTAAAAAGAAGAATAATATTCAGCTGCATAAGGTTATATTGCGAAATTACTATAGGGTTCTACACGATAATAAAGTTTGGACATGATTTATGACAAGTTCTGTTTATTAGGATAATCTAACCTGTAATTATCACTAGAAAACAAATATGAAAATAAGATTCGGGGAATAAGAAAGTCACAAGCAGTACTCACTCTTTCCCCAAATTTATTGCCATGGGATGGAAATGGCCTGGTGCAGGGATTCCATTACTAATGTGACAGTTGGACATGCTGCCGACGGAATTAAACTGGGGATGACCTGTAGATGACATTAGAGGCTGCTGAAGCATGTGGTATCCCGTAGATAAATTGTCAACTGCAATAACATAAAGAAGAACAAAGCAGTATTGATAAATGCTACGAAACTCGAGGATAGACGCTTTTTACAATTCTTTATTTATTTCATTCTTTAGTTTGTGAAGAATGACAGAACAGCTCTCTTTTGGCAATGTAATTATTAGAATTCTTGTTAAAAGTAATTCACAACATCCCAAATGAACCAACAATTAAAAAATTTTGACTATCAAATGTAAAATTTCAATAGTCCACATGAAACCGAAATAACTATCTGGGTACAGTTGCTGAAAAGGGGCCAGACTTCGACACCCATATTGAAATTGTCCTAAGAGGAGCAATAAACAATACTCCAAGAAGACATCAGCATAACAACAAATGCTTTTTGAGCATATGACATAATAGTTTACAAAATACCAAGATACCACATAGCCTAGGCAGAGCTTCATTAAAAAATGTAGAAGGAAAAATCACAGCTGAACGTGCATGTTTTAAGAGGTGCGACCCAAAAATGTTATTAAAGTCTGACAAATCAAAACATGTATAATGCATTAGCACAGTAATCATTTCCCCCAATTCCAAGTTGAAACTCGATGATCTACATAATCATGGTGTTCGATCTTAGTATTTGAAATATTAAGAATATCTACATGACCAAGAGGATTTCAAGTATTCTCATTTACGCAAATGCAGGCTGTATTTCTTTGAACTTTAATAACTTTCGAACAACATCTCAGAGGGCCACAGAGAAAAACTGACCTGGCATGTGATGACTTCCATTCTGCATAGAAGCCAATGGAACCTTTAGAGATCCATGGCTCTCCATTAGAGTGTACTGCTGTTCAAGTAATTTATTGAACATGGTAATTTGTCTTTTCAGTTTTAGCCTTATGTCGTAGGCTTTGAAAAAGTCTTCATTTTCTTCCACCAGTTTCTGCCATACTAAATTACAGAAAATTGAAAGATGGATATTAGAGGCTAAAGCTACTGGATGAAGAACATAGTAATTAAAACATTTGAGAATGGGTATACTTGATTTCAAAAGTTGACAACAGATAAAATACCATACATTTTTCCAGCCAATCATGTGATCTTACTTCGTACTATTTGAATTTGAAGCACACAGTTTCATGTTAAACTCAATCCAATCCAAGTACTTCTTGACAAGAACTTTACATTATGGGTGTATTTACTAAATACTAATCAGGATTCCTAATGAGGAAAACTGAGCTTAATTCCTAATTTGAGATTACAATGTTTACTAAAAACTGTTAGGAATCAAAATTACGTGGACCCCAAATAAAATCAAGAATTAAGTTCCCCTAGAAAGGGAACTTAATTCCCCCCTCTCACCTAGGAAACTAAATTCCCTTTCTTGAATCCCTTTACAATGGAACTTGATTCTCTTTGATTTTCATTCCCGATTAGTAAAAGTGCCCTAAACCTATCTCAACCTTTCAATGGAATCCAACTCTAACATAGTAAAGGAATTTAAGAAAATGTCATCCTAATCCTATCAAGAGCTTAAGACTTTTGATGCCAATTATCCATCAAATGAAAATAAGAGAGCACCATTAAACTATCTAAAATTAAAATATTCGCATCATTGTGATAGTGAAAAAAAAAAAAAAAATTTACAACCAAGAAACGAGACATTCGGGGTTTAATTATCTATAGAAACACATGCTGTAATTTGATGAAGATCACACTAGTAACACTACTATTTTCACACGGCAATTTTCTCCCTCATTAAGTGATGGTAGTTGAATTGCCACAGTAATTAATATATTACCTCATCTGAAAGAGAACTTCTACAGAGAAATATAGTAACTTACTCAAATTTGTAATGCCGGGTTCAACTCTGGCTTGATTTAAGAGTATATGCACTACCTCTTCTCTATTCATGTACAACTGAAGACACCTTTCAATCAAATTCTGAACCTACAAACACCATATTATAGACAGAGATTACACTTCTCTCCAATTTTATTTTATAAACAAAAACTAGATTACTGTAAAGAATCACACATATCAAATGTCTTACCTGTTCAACATCATCACGAGAAACTTTTCTGCTCTTGTTCCTTGATACAGTTTCTGAACCAGAGTCCACCGCAGGAGCCGGAGGTGTATTATTCTGTTGGTTACGTGGTGGCTCATGTGACATGTGTACTGGATACTGTGATTCTGCAGAACTATGTGAATCCTGCAAAAATTCTTATCAATGATAGATTCAAAGTAAATAAAATAAAGAATAAGGGGACAAAATGACTCATTGAACTCGACCAGCAAAGCTTTAAGACAACAAAAAATTGTTTTCTAAAGTGCAAGGTGTGGATACTTCTTTTTTCAGATTGGTCGCTGAAGAATTCAGCAGAGATAACAAAAACTTAGATATTTGCATCATAAGTCATAACCATTGAAATCACTCAAATATCGTTAGAAACCAGTAGTATCTTATACCGTGTGATTGTAGTGAGAATATAGCTGTTTATTAACTCCCTTTGCATGAATATAGTCGATAATTCGATATCAACTTCAATTTCAACAAATGATTAAACCTGTAATACCTTCATTTCACTTAAAGCATGCCGATCACTTCCTCTCTTCTTTTGGATAAGAGATCTCTTTTGCTGCCACACAAGTGTGTAGGATTCGGAACGAACGGAAAATTCAAAATTTAAGAACTCGGACTAGCAGAATAGGTAAGTTCACCTGAAATATTGGGAACAAAGAGTTAATCATGGGAGTATGACTGACTGATATAACATGTTTCCTAAAGAATACATTCTAAAAGATTGTCGGAACACAATTGCATTGAAAATATATGGGAATTAAACATTGTAGCTTTATTTGGACACAGATCCATTATAATTAGAGCTGGCAAATATAACTGTCACAGTGGATCACATATTTTGATATTTTACCAGACATGAAAGCACCATTACAGGAACAATTAAAAAATGATACACCTTACAGATTACAGAAGAGACGTAATAATGTCACTTGAGGACAGCCTCAAACTGATCCCATATCTTGAACTATAATATCGCTCACATTTTCATCAATGCTCTTACTGTAGATGACAAAAGTTTCCCTCCAAATTCAACGCAATAGACAATGAAACCATACAATTTCCATGAGATATCTAATTTGCTTGGTCACATGGGACCTAACTAAATAGTGCACGGCATCAACTCGAATTCGTAATTTAACAATCAGTGATAGGGACTTTTAAGAAGACATATGAACAATATTTCAAAACCCAAGACTACTGTTTATAATTCAAGAAAACAATCCACTTTGCTGCCACGAAAAAATTTTCTCTCAAATATATCATCTTTTATTGGTTGTTCAATCCAAAATCACAAAACACTTAAATTGAGTAACAATTAAAACTCATTAAAAAATAAAACACCAAAACAATCACTTGCCTTGCAAAATATATACATATTCCACGCAATTTTCAATTTTTAAACAATTTTTATCAAAAGATAAGGAAAAAAAAACTCACCTATTTGATACAACTCAAAAAGAAGTTGATACTTTTTCCTACTATGTTTCTTTTTTGCCAATTTCTCGGGAACCAAACAGGAAAACAAACAATATAAAAAACAAACAAAATAAAGAAAACGAAACAACCCCACCAAAACTGAATAAGCATCTCTTTAAAAGATCAAGTTTTTACTGGAACTTGAAACTCTAATCACATAAAAATAAAACAATGATAATAATACTAATAATAATAAAAACTTCACAGAGAGAAAGAGTTTATCTTTACCTTGTCACCGAAAAAAGGGGTTCTCGAAACGTTCAGAGTACAACAAAGAGAAGAAGAAACGTGAGGCTTTTGGTTTGGTTACTGCAAATTTAAGTGAAACCAGAGTCCCAGTTGAAGACGAAGTGTGAATCAAATAAATAGCTTTTCGGCTTATATATATATATAATAATTGTTTTGGACTATGAATGGATGTCATGGGCTGAATTTGGGCCTGATTAGTGGATCCAGCCCGGCCCAATTAAGAAAAATAATATTAGCACACAAAAAAAATATTTAACACGATTTTATAGCTCTTAATCTCTAAAATTTGAATAATTAAGATTTAATGAATCCACGTATATTGTAAGGTAGGAACTAATTTTTATTTTAGTTAAATTATTTTTATAATCATGAGTATATATTATTTGAACAGAAATTCATTAAGGTACAACTAATAGTATTTATATAGTTTTTTTTTTTCTCTTTTTATGATGTGAAAATGGGAAATGATAATTATGATTACTATAGAAACTATAATAATGTTATTCGATAATGTAACAATTTGTCGTTGTATTAAACGAATGGTTTAATGACACAGTTAAAAATTGCTACATCGATACATAAATTATATATAAGAGTAATTAGTGAGTATCCAAGTCACAAGTCACCTTATCGTGGGTATTTTTGTAAACTTACTGTATCGATACCGTAGAAAGACCTCTAATTTAGAAAAAAAGATAATTGCAAACTCATACTTGAATAAATTAGCATAATCTAAGTTGGCTTTTCCAAATGGTTTATTGGGGCACTAATTGTTGATTATCTCATTAATTACTGGATTAGCTAAGAAATTGACTCTTTTTTTTT
The DNA here is from genome assembly GCA_003430845.1 of Xanthoceras sorbifolium. Classification (NCBI taxonomy): domain Eukaryota; kingdom Viridiplantae; phylum Streptophyta; class Magnoliopsida; order Sapindales; family Sapindaceae; genus Xanthoceras; species Xanthoceras sorbifolium. The sequence goes on from CM010611.1 coordinate 27,405,992, forward strand.
TTTTTTTTCCGTAAAGAGGTGTCTTACTATGTTTATTTGTTTATCTAGCCTTATTAGATTGTCAATATTTAATAGATATTAATTATTATAAATTGAAGCAAATTGCAATTCAGTACTCTAGAGATTTTGCATAATGATACGAATACTACTAATTTTATTGTAATTATATAAAAGTACATTTAATTACGTTGATTTCGTTAAAAATAAATGTTTACCGACTTAAAATTGTGAAATGTCCATATTACCTCTAATTTAATTCTTTAAAACGTAAAAAAAGATAAAAAGAAAAGTCTTACTTCAAATAGAGGAGGAGATCTCCATCTTTTCCAAATAGAGGAGATGAACTAGAGATTTTCTCTAAAGTGGACAAGATCTTGTTGGCTCGTCAACGAGATCCAATAGCATCTCGTCCATTTTGGATGAGATCCAACTAGATCTTTTCCATTTAGAGGAGATCGAACTTATTGGACCTCTTCCAATGGAGGATTTGAGGATATCTAACTGCATTTGTTTTAATTTTCGACGAGATCCAACTGAATCTCTTCTCAATAGAGAAGATAAACCAGAGATCTTCTCTAAAATGGATGAGATTTATTGGCTCGTCGACAGGATCCAACAACATCTCATCTATTTTAATGAGATCTAACTGGATCTCTTCCATTACTGAGGAGATCCAACTCCATAATAGAATATCTAACCTCAATCTCCTCCAATGGAAGAATCCATATCTTCTCCTCATTTTTCTTCCTTTTTTTCTTTTATTTTAAATTATTTATTTTGTTATTTTAGATTATTTTTAACTTTTGTTGGGTGAATGTGTCATGTTTTGACCATTTTATTCTTACATAGTTTAGTTTGTAGTTAACTTAACGTTGATTAATTTGGTTAAATATATTTTATTATAATTACAATAAAATTGACATTATTTGTATTTTATGTAAAACATTAGGGATTATATTGTAATTTGCCCCAGAAACCATTCGTTTGTGTTTAGTTACATTAAATGTAAGTGTAACCTCTCTTGTAAAAGACATCTTTGCCTATATTTCACAAAATAATGGATCTATTAATGTGAAAATGTCATTAAAAATCAAGAACATCACGGAAAAAGTAAAGTCATGATACTAGAAGTATTTCACGGGAATTCACTACTTATTAGAATGTACACTTATATATGACTACATATATATGCGATACGTAAATAATGTTGACAATTCATATAGGTTTTATTAATACAAGAAACACTCAATTGTAGATATTAAAAATTATTTTTTTAGAGTACAATTACAAAATTAATAATAAGTCTGTGGGGACCTATCAAGATCAATCATTAAATGCATGCCCTGAATATCTATTTCTATAACGGGAGAAAACTACCTACACGTACTAGTAAATACACATGGTGGAACTCAAACTCTGACTACTAAGATGGAGGAAACGTGAATGGATGTGCAATATTAGAAACTATTAATTTGTATTTAGTTGGGTTAAATGTTCGTACTGTACTTATAATGGTTGATCTCGTCAAATTCCAATAAATTATAAAATATGATGGATATGAGTTTAAAAGAAACTATTACTATTGTTACAACAATGATATTATTAAGTGGATAAGCTCATTAAAAAATAAATGCAAAGTCCATTGGATGCTTTCATTATCAAAGTCCATTGGATGATTGATGACATTTTTCTCACAGGGACTAGAAAGGTTTTTATTACAAAAATATAATCAAAATATCAATCATCAATCTCAATCCAAGCACACCTTCTTGAAATGCGACACAACCAAAATATTTGTCTATTTGTTTTACCATAAATAGGTCTATTTTTAATTAGATTAATTTAAAAAAAAAAACGTAAATAAAATATACTTAAATGACCTAAAAAGCAATAAATAATTTGCTTCTCAAAATCTTCCACTATATATGTTGATGAAAATATTATTATAAATCAAGGATATTATATAGAAAATCTCTCTAATAAATGTGAACGTGAGTTATCCATCATTAAATAAATTTACATTCGTATATGCTATATGTTGTACATATGTATAAATGGGTATACAAAACATGTGATTATCTTTATTTCAATAAATATGCTATAAATTATAAAAAAATAAAAAAATTGTGTTTTTGCTTAGGTAAGTATATCCAACCCAAATCACCCCAATTGAAATTCTAGAAATTTCCTCATAAATATTTTTCTAAATTTGGCAAAAAGTGAACCCACCCCTCGAGTCAAAAACTAACCCTAGTTAACTCTTTTGGGGTCAAATCAACCCCATTATAAAAAGGTGGTGTTAGATGATAAAAAAAATAACAATAAAAAATTAATCAAACCCATGCTAGATATTGTCCTTATTTTTTTCTTTTCACTGTCAGTTATATTCGAGTCCTAGGAGGAAAAAGAAAAATCTCTTCAACTTCTCATGCTTGTTGACAGCTTGGGTCAACAGTGGTTGAAAATTGTGTGTTGTAATTGTCACAGATTCAAAAATCTCAACTTGGAGAGCTTTACTTTTAATAGGTAAAACATACTCATTTCTTGACTCTTCAACTTTTGATATGTTTTTTCTTTTCCCATATAAAGAACTGTTTTTTATAGATGTTTTCTTTTGCTGATATTTGCATTTCTTGTGCTTGTGAAGATTGTGGAATCTAGGGTTTTACTTTATGTTGAGTATAGAATTCAAAGTTTAGAACTTGACCGTTGTTGGGTGGTGGTTGAAAATATTTTATTTTTACTGTAGATCTAATGGTGACCCACCAATCTTGGTTAATTTTTAGCTTCATGTGAAATTGAAAAAAAGTCTGAATTTTGAATAGTTACATGTGGTTTTCTGTGTTGGATGTTCAATGTGGCTTGAAATTGTTTTATGTGGTTTGTGGAAGGAAAGTTGGTGGAATAAAAAAGAGGGTTCTTTTGGTTTTCTGTATTATGTGGTCATGTTGTTGTTGGGTGGTTTTGTTTGTCTTTAGATTGGTAGCATTCTAGTCGTGTGCTGTGATCACTTATGGTGTGTTTTATAGGGTTTTGTCCATGTTGTATTTAGTTTTGTTGAGGGCTAGCATTTTTGGTAAACTGGACCGTTGTGACGAGTTGATAATTTATCTTACTTTTGGCTTGTAAAAGGAAAAACCACAGAAGGAAATCGAATAAAATTGAATTAAAATTAAGTGGTGAAGATGTAATGGTTAGCTGTGTAAGATGATGAGGGCTTGTTGCTTTGTGTTTACTCATTTTTGGGTTTACGGTTTACTGACCCAACAGAATTTTGAACTTAGCGGAATTGAAGATTGAGAAATTAGGTCTGTTTGTCCTTTTTAATGTATTAAGATGTACGTGTACATTCTTTAAAGGAGGCTGCAATCAGGGTAAGGTTAGATTTGGGACTCTTAGATACTAAAATAATAAGTGTTATTTTTGCTTCGAAGCAAGTTGTTGAATGTACATATTTCATGTCAATACATATAGTTGAGTTAGAGCTCTGTCTTCTGATGCTTAGAGAGGCGATGTCACAATGGAGACAGTTTGAACTGAAACAGGAAGCAAGTACTTGAATTTCGAGGGAGATTAAGATTCGTATCCATTGTCTAAATTATGGCTAATCTAGAGTTTTAGTATTGACTGTATTGTATATTGATGTTGATGCCCAAGAACACCATTTCTTTTAATTTCTTTGCATAATTGCATTGTTGTCACTAATGTGAATCCCTCTATCTTTGTTGCTAGCCTATAAACATGGAAATGAGAATTTAGGATGGATCAAATCCTTTTTTTACATTGTTTTCAACCAAAGCTTCTTCTTTTTAATACTTCCTAGAATTTTTAATTTCTGTTCATGAATACTTATTACCAATCATTGCCTGGCCTTCGAATTTTTCATGTTCACATAGAGCATAGTAGTGGCGCCTTTTAGTCGGGTGGTTAGCGTGGATCCTCGCTGTCCTGTTTAGCATGTCAAACCGTGTATATGAGCTTGTCTGTAGAAGCATGAATGCATTTGAGGAACTACTATGGGTAATTGCTTCTTCATCAACTGAGTTAATCATATAGGTTACCATATCAGATATGTAGCCATGCTGGCCCTAGTTTTCATTCTATGTAGTAAATGGTATCATGTCTATTTGGTTTAACCATCAGATCTATTCAATTAACGTGGTTGGTTTTATGTATTATTGCTTACTTCTTCATTGTTATTGATTATCGTCGGTTTAGAATCGTTGATTTTTATCACTCACCAGAATTGTTGATTTTTGGTGTTTGCATGTAAATAATATTCCACGTTTGGCCGTAACGTTGCATGGTAATGTACAGAGAGAAAAACTGTTGAAACCTAACCAATATGTTTTTTGTGCTAAACATCTTTTAGAAACCAAATGGTAAATTGACAGTGGTGTTAACTTGAAAGGGATAAGGAAATGTGTTCTTGAAATGTAATTGTCTGTTGTCGAATATCATTTGCATGCACATCGGGACATACAAGGGTAAGAGATGCAAAGTTGTATAATCACTAGGACAACTCAGCATGTATGGCCAATTGTTTAATGCTTGAATTGTAATAGGTTAATCGCCTGAGGTTAAATTTGCCGGCTTTTTAGGAAGGAAACTAAGGAATTTTAGGTGGAAATAAATCAAAACTTGATATTCTATATGTTGTTGGTTAACATCTGTCTTATTTTTAGTGACCGTGTTAGGTTATAAAATTATTCTTTTTGATAATTTTTGCTGTACAATTAGATTTTAATTTAAATGTTTTTCTCCTTTGTTTCAGGTATTGAACCATTGAATGTACTGCCTCTGTCTATAGCATTAAACTAGATTGAGCCCTAGAATTTGATACTCGGTAAGTTTTGCTTGTGCTTGTGACAGCTGGGTGAGGCAAAATCTACTTACATCTTTGGGAGATAATGGAGTGTAACAAAGATGAGGCACTCAGGGCTAAGAAAATTTCCGAAAGAAAGGTTACAGAAAGGGATTTTGCTAGTGCAAAGAAATTTGCTTTGAAGGCTCAAACTTTATATCCTGGACTTGAGGGTATCCCCCAATTGCTTATAGCAATTGATGTGCATATATCTGCGGAGAAAAAAATCAATGGGGAAGTTGATTGGTATGCTGTGCTTGGTATAAACCCTTCGGTTGACGATGAAACAGCGAGGAAACAATTCCAGAAGGTGGCTATGGCACTTCACCCTGATAAAAACCAGGCTGTTGGTGCAGATGGCGCATTCAAGTTGGTTTTGGAGGCCTGGAGGTTGTTGGCGGACAAGGCTAAGAGATTAGCTTATAATGAAAAGTTGAATCCAGAAATTCAGCTAAAACATCCGGTTGAGAGTGGGGTTCCATTTGCACCACGTAGTGCAAACAACATTCTTACTTCTACTGCTAATGTAACCTCACAGGCTCATGACGGTACCCCTCAAACAATTCCAGCTTCACTTCATTCCCCTTCCGATCAAAATCCCGGTACATTTTGGACTGAGTGCAACAACTGCAGTACACTGTTTGAATTTCTCAGGGTTTACTTGAATCTCAGTCTCCTATGCCCTCATTGTAATAAGGCTTTTCCGGCTATAGAGAGGCGTCCACCTTCAGAAGCTTTGAGGTCTTTCCACTTGTCTTCACTCCAGCAGTCTCAGAATTCAAGTCAGCCTCAGAATTCAAATCATCATACTGCAGAGGGTATTCTACATAGGGGGTCGACAGGTCTTAATTCATCTAACAATGCAATCAGGCGGCGGTGGGGTCGTGTCTTCAAAATGTCTGGTGGTGATATCAAGAATGGATTCCCTTCGAATGCTACTCAAGCTGACGCCAGTGTGGTTCAGCAGCCCCATGGGAAATATAAGAAAGTGCGTGAGGAAGCACAGGCTGCCCAGAAAAAGAGAAGAATCTATGATAATCGTAAGAATGGGTCTGGAGGAGAGCATGAGGAAGCACAGGCTGCCTTGCAAAAGCAAAGAATGTATGATAATCGTAAGAATGGGTATGGAGGTGACATGGCCATGAGAAATGGAGTTGGCTCGGGAAGCATATCTGAATCTAGAAAGGGCAGTTTCGAGGCAGGAAGCACCTACGGCTTTTTTGGTATCTATAACAAGCCCAGCAGGAGGGATCTGTCGCTATTTGACATCCGAAACGTGATGGTGAGGAAGGCACAGGTTGAAATTCGTAAGAATCTTGAAAATTCGCGCTCAGTAACTAATGCCAAGACTACTAAAGAGAGAGAAAGTAGGAAGCAGAAAAACATGGATAATGGTGACTTGCACGATCTCAGTGAACATGGTGTGTCAATCACCGTTCCAGATTCTGATTTTCACAATTTTGACTTAGACAGAACTGATTCCTTTGGGGATGACCAGGTCTGGGCTGCATATGATGATGATGATGGGATGCCTCGATACTATGCTCGAATTCACAAGGTGGTCACTTTGAAGCCATTTAAGATGCAGATCAGTTGGCTCGACTCGAAAAGTAACAGCGAATTGGGCCCTCTACACTGGATAGACTCTGGTTTCACCAAAACATGTGGATATTTCCGGGCTGGCAAGGCTGAAATCAGCGGAACATTAAACTCTTTCTCCCACAATGTTAAGTGGATAAAAGGTAAGCGTGGGGTCATTCACATATTTCCTAGTAAGGGGGATGTCTGGGCTCTCTACAGAAACTGGTCTCCTGATTGGAATGCGCATACTCCAGATGAAGTGATACACAAATATGATATGGTGGAGGTGCTTGATGACTATAGCGAGGAACAAGGTGTCTCTGTTACACCTCTAGTTAAGGTTGATGGTTTCAAGACAGTCTTTCGTAAGCACATGGACCCCAAGGAAGTGCGGAGAATCCCCAAAGTAGAGATGTTTCGCTTCTCTCATCAGGTCCCCAGTTGTCTGCTTACAGGCCAAGAAGCTCAAAATGCTCCAGCGGGATGTTGGGAGTTGGATCCGGCAGCTACACCCTTGGAACTTCTTCTTCAGCCTGAGAACGGTGGGAAAGTTACGGAAGAGATGTTGCAGAATGCTCCAAATATTAAGTAGATGAGGTCGAGGAGGATCACTCCAAAGCTGGTGAAGGAGAAATGGCATAGATTGTCAAACAAGCTAATAACAAGATAATGGGAGTGTCATGGTAGCTGAGGCAGTTGACGTGCAAGATGATGCTGATTGCTGAACATACACAGTAATTAGGTACGTTTTCTATTTTGTAGTCCTACACAGATCCAGTCTTTTTTTGTTGTTCTTGTTGTATATCGTTGAACAGTTATAAACCCTTACAGAAACTCATGCAAAAAAGTTAAAATAGCATTTTTGCTCTTGAATGGTTTCACATTTGATCGTTGATTAAAGTTTCCTGCTTCTGTTGCTCATAACCAATGCTTTATTATTGTTGTTATAGAGAGATTATATGGTAAGTAAACACGGTCTTCTATATCATATATCACATGATATCGTTCCCCATGTAGGGTTTTCGGCTGTGGTAGTAAATATTTTACTGCCATTGCCAACTTTGGCGAATTCTCTTCCCGGAATCTGTGTTTTCAGGTGGACCAATTTATTCAAAGAAAAAGCAGAAATTGGAAGATTTTGTCAAGATTTACCCCATTACAAAATATATACACATGATGCAGAACTTTCCTTGAATGTGTAGGTCTTTTAAAGTCTTGCATATTTAATCATAAAAGTTCTATTTTCGTGAGACACATGTTTGTTACTCATATTCTCTTCTCACCCAAAATTTTCTATGGAAATCCAGTGGAAATTTCTCTCTATATTTTTCAAAGTCCAGGAGGAATCGAATTTGGGTCCTTTTGTTGTTCTTTTCAGTACTCAGAAACAAGGTTGTAGAAAGCGCTAGGCGCTAGTCAGGAGGCGACCCACCGCCTAATGCCTAGGCAATTTAAGCAGGGATTAAGCGGTCTGTCGGAAGTCAACCGGTCGGAAGCAGATCGGATAATATTTAAAGTAATTTTCAAGAATCCCCAATTAAATGTTAAAATTCAACTTCAAAATAAAAAATTTCAAATTAAACTTTAAAACCCTAAATAAATAAATAGGAAATAGTGAAATATCAAGAAAGCACCTCATTGCTGCCAAGAAAGAAGGAGGTCACATCCACAGCAACAACGACGGGAATTTTTTAAAACATAACCCTATGACCCCTAAAACGATGTCATTTTGGGATCAGCGTCCAAAACGAAGCTGTTTTGGATGCTGAGTGCAGATTTTTCCCCTTAAATGCCTAAACCGCCACTTATCTCCAAAGCTTATGCCACCGATTAAGTGGCGATTTAGGCCACTTTCTGCAACCTTGGAGAGAAGCGGCGATTTAGGTGCTTAAGGGGATTATTGTCACATTCTACAGTGTCTGGTATCGTTTTTAAAATGATATTTTTAAAATCTATTTTTTAAAAAACAATGTTTAAAAAAAAAGATATTTTTAAAATTGCAAATGCTTTTACTAGCATTGGCGGTTTAGGCGCTAAATGAACTCAATCGATTATTGTCGAGCTCTAAACCGGAGATTATTGTCACATTCTACAACTTTTTTTTTTTTTTTTTTTTTGAGAAAGTACATTCTACAACCTTGATAGTCAAGAAATGCGTAGATGTCCAAAAAATTGTTGGACTATTTGTGGTCTATCAACACGCACAGTTACATCATAAAACTTCTTTTGTATTCTTTTGTCTTCTTTTGTATTCTTTGTGACATGTTCTCACAACCACACAATAGTACATCAAATAGATTCTACTACTGAACTATATATATATATATATAAACCATTGACTTTCTTGTATTTTTCTATGCATGATTTGATACTAATAATTGTCTTATAACTTCGGTCGGGTCATTTAATGTGTTTGGTATCGTTTTTAAAATGATATTTTTAAAATCTATTCTTTAAAAAAAAATATTTTTAAAATTACGTACACGTTTGCTAGCATTTGTTGTTAAAATGAGTTTTTGAAACCTCAAAACGACGTAAATGGGTTTGATGCTGTTTATTAAAATGAGTAAAATAGTTGTGGTTTGTTTTCATCATTTTAGTTTTTCATTTTTGAAAACACGTAAATAAACAATTTTACAGTTTTTGAAAAACGAATCCAAACAGAAACTTAGCATGCAAGACTTGTCTTCACCATGAGACGGAGAATCCTATGAGGAATTTGTTTATTATTTGTCAGAAAAAAGAAATACAAAAGGAAGTTTCATGTGGAGTTCCATTTTCCAGGGCAAATTCATGGAACTTCTTCAAGTGAAGAAAATGTCTCAACTCTGACTGATTCTGGTCTTTGTTTCCAATTTTTTTTTCCCTTTAATGGTAACTTTTGGTAGCTAAACAACACATCTTCATGCATGTTAAATGCATGCATGACACAGTTGCTCCCTACAATGTGAGACCTACCCAATAGGGATGTTTAGGTAATTTGTGAAATTCTTGGACATCTTGGTAGTAGTTTAAAAAATTCAGAGAAAGTTTTAAACGAATCTTGGAAATTCAATAGGAGTAAATCATGTTTTAGGTAATTGTGAATTTGTCAAGTCTGGATGGTTTTAAAATTCGTCGTAAACTTTTTTAAAAAGGTTTCTGACTAATTTCAGAGAAAACTTTTAACGAATCTAAAAGATTACAGTTTTTAATCAGAACTCAGATAAATTTTATTTTAAGAAAAAGGTTTTTTTTTAATGAATTTTAAAAAATTAAGAGATCCGTTCTAAATAAAAACACATAAACACATAAGAGGGTGAATGATATTTACCTTGAACACTGTATTTTTTTTTTTTTTCTACCTTATAAGCATTTGGTGTACAATCCACCTTCTATTAATATTGAGAATACTACATTATGAATATTGAGAATACTACATGATGTGATATGAGTGAATAGAGAATCGTACGTTACGACTGAATGAGTCAATAAAGAGTAAAAAATGAACAATGATAGTAAATGCCGAATCTTGTAACCACATGTGCATTTATTTAGCATAATAATTGAAGATGTGATGTGTTTTCACTCTCTTTTGCTTGGCTTTTTCTTTCGATTCTTTTTTCTCTCTTTGAAATTAGATTTTGGTGTATATATATATTAAACATTTGAATAATAATAATAACAACATCAAAGATTGATTGAGGTTTCTATAAAATATGCTTTAAATTTGGTAGCAAAATCAACGGAGATATGAACATAAATTATTTTTTATAAAAATAATAAAAAAAAAGTTTATGTTACAAAAGCATCTTTATTTTTTACTTTCACTTTCATTTGTAACTTATTATATTTATTAAAATCTAAAGAGTCATCAATGGAAAAAAAAAAAAAAATTAAAACCATGCATGAACACAACATGATTCACTTTTGAGATTGTTTGTATATATTGTTTGCCGAAAGGCACTTTGATTTTTACCTTTGTGAATTCCCTCTCATTTTAACCCCTACGTTCACTCTCAACTAGAGTTCGGATAAGATACATTTATGTATTGACTAATTTAAAAGTAAGACAATACGTTTCTTTTTCGAAACGATTACACGATTTTAAAAATGGAATCATATCTTTCGGAATACTGAATATAGATATATTGTGTATTCCATTGTTCATATCATATCGTAATTATTATATGTATAAAATAAAATCATATTATTTTAATTTACATATGCACGTGTATATATATATATATATATATATATATATATATTTCTAACCCTTACATTGGATGTGTTACAATTTTCTTTAATTTTTAAAACCATGTAAAATTTTAAAATCAACCATGTATGATGCACTTTTGAATTTTACCTTAGTGAGTTCTCTCTCTAAATGTATAGTATACTAAATGTATGATTCAAATACCATGGTATAAACTATAGTTTTGATAAGATACATTTATACATTGACTAGTCTGAAAGTAAGATAACGTGTTACTTCATCAAAACAATTACATTGATTTTAAAAATAAAACCATATCTTTTCAATATACGAAATACAAATCTACTAGTCATTGCATCGTAATCATCTCGTGTATAAAATAAAGCCATATATTTAATTTACACATGTATATATATATATATATATATATTACTAAATTAAATTCTTTTTTCTAACCCTTACATTGGATGTGTCACAATTTTCAAACATAATTTCGATAACATCTATTCTATTTATATTACTTCTTCATAATCAAATATATAATTTGAAAAAAAAAAAATTGGTGGGGTGGCTAGCTACACTGATTTTAGAGAATCTCTACTTGGAATTATTATTTTATATATATGTATAGGTGTAATTTTTTAACCTAACCAAAAAGTCACCAAAATTTGTAAATGGTACACACCAAATGCTATATTTAAATAAACCCCACAAATATGTATAGGGGTATTTTGGTCATTAAAAAAAATGAAGACATTGCTTGTTAAATTTCATAGGAAGTTTTAATGCGATTGGGATCCTACAAACTTCAATGAACCATTTCACATTCACTAACTTCCAAAAATCCTAAAAACCCTTTCTCTCTTCTCCATTCTCTATAAATAAACCATTTCTCTTCCACACTTTCCCTCTCATTCATTCTCTCATTTTCCTTCAATCTTTTCTCACTTTCTCTCTCTAAAAAACTTTCTCTTCTTGCACTTTCGATCTCTCTCTCTCTCTCTCTTGATCGAGCCATCGGTAAAGAATTCTCGAGGAAAATAGCATTACATTAGGTAAGTATTCCTTTCATTTTATTTCCTTAATTTCTAGTATTTTTGGCTATTTGCATGTTAAATTTCATTTTCTCTTTCTTCCTCTCCATGTTAGGAAACTAAATGCTCTACCCTTTTTTTTAAAAATATCTTGAATTTTCTATTAGGTTTATATGACACATGTAAGAATATTTACGACTCAGCTGTCATATTATTTCGATTTAAAATTATGAGATATTCACTTTAAATTTGATGTTGCGCTTTAAATAAATAATAATAATTCAGAGTTGCCATTATAGTTAAATGTCCTTGTCACGTTCATGCATTTTTTTTTTCCGGTGAGATCATGCATAGATCTTCCAATACCATCTCCGATGGTAACCGGAAACTGTTTGAAAATTTTTTTTTTTTTTTTTTTCTTACTAGTTTTTTGGCTTTTAATAATAGCTAGAATTACGTGGGTTTTTTTTACCGGGAAAGCCGGTAGACAAAGTACTTTCAAACTCAAAAAAACACTGCGAATAAAACGAAAAAGCAGTTGTCGTTAGTTGTTTCACCTCCAAAAAGGCTTTTTTGTGCACGCTATTCAAAGGCACGTGCACGTCACGGAACCGACGTACGTCGTCGTTTTATGAGTCCAGACTGAGAGGGTGTAGCCCACGCGCACTTGGACTGACGTTTTACAACTCACGTGAAACTTTCATTTTCAGTTTTTCAGTTAGGATTGAACTCTTTTACCGTTTTCTATAGAAGTTTGTAGAAATGAATGGTTTTTCAACCGTACACGTGTCACCAATGGGACCCATATTTTGCTGGACCCGAGGTCATTAAGTGTATACGTTTAACCTATTAAAACCATACAAAGTTATATGAAAAACTAATTATTGAGTAATTCATACGGTCTGGGACGTATATATTCAAACTTATTTAATTTTATAAAAAAATTTGTATCAGGTACGAATCCACTAAAAAGTACTGTTAGGAGTTCCTAGCTGATGAAAATTATACAGAACAACTGATTAGTTTAGCCTGGATGGTTTTTCGTTTCACTTGGTTTTGAATCACTCGTATAGAATAGTGAAACGTGGAGGTGAGAGAGAGGGTATAGATGGCACGTGTAGGGTGGAGATTGTTTGGGTTGCTGGGTCCACAGATTAGATGAGTCGGTGGTTTTTGAGAAAAAAGCAGCCGTTGGATTGGGGAGGCTGAGTCTAATCAACCTCTAGAAAAGATTATTTGTATTTTGAATGAAACGACTTCTACCTAAAAAAACGGTTAAAAGCACTTTTACTTTTCTTTTTGTGATCTATAAGCACTTTTGCATGCACTTTCAACTTAAAAAGAGTTGTTTTATAATATCAACTTTAGAATCTTGTAGAAATCTTCACGAATGATTTAAATTTTTTATTTTTTAATTTTTTTAAATCTTTTGACTTTTCAAAAGTACTTTTTAATTTTATTGCTTTTAACTAAGGACAAATCATTAGCAAAGAAAATCTGACAAAGATTTTTCATTTTGTGTCAAAAAGAACATGTTAATAGTAAGTAACTATAGGCCGATTTTTGGTATATACTATAGTAATTGCATGCATCTACCTCGCATCTTACATATATATAAATATATAATATGAAGTTTATTAAATTATATTTATAATCAAATTTTATAAAAACTCACATTAAATTACCTTAGTATTAAGTTTGAACTGTTAAAAAGTAAATTTAAACTTTTTCTGGTTCATAATTAATAGTAGATCTACTATAGATCTCTCGCTTCTTATATATATATATATATATATATTTTAATGGTCAAATCTAACATAGGAGAGTTTATTATGAGTTTTTGTAAATTTTAATTTCAAATGTAATTCAATAAACATCAGGTAAGTTCAGTATTACTTGTATGTATATTAGTTTTAATTGCATCGACCTCCCATGAAGTATTGTTAACTATAAGCAGAGTAAATTTTATCATTTATAGATAAATACCTCTCCTACCCTTAGTTAAATTCGTTCAAATCTACGGGAGATTTTGTCAAAAAACCTAAAAATTGGCTAATTGGAGGGGAGGTCTTTGTCAATAAACCTAAAAGTTGACTCCGCCTATAATTAAACAAATCTCATTAAAAGTAGGTATTATTTACTCATAATATATATATATATATTATCCCAACGAATAAATAATTATAGGAATTCAATCTTAATTATCAATTTATCCAGGAAGTCACTGGGGGCTCAAGTATCCCATACTAGATTCATCGTATTCTGGGCGATATTTTTCCTCTTAAAAAAAGAAGAAGATCTATTAAATTATATAAAATAACGAAAACTTTAGTCACCTAAATAAACCGAAAGTTTACACATATTAGAAAATAATAAAACGATCTAGACATGTGTAATATATATATATATATATATATATATATATATACTTTCTACCAAATTCTATTTTTTTGCTAATTAATTTTGTGAAACAAAGTTTGAGATCAAACTACTACCGTTGGTCCATTAACAACTATTATATTTTGCTTTCATCACATCAAACTCTCTCTCTCTCTCTCTCTCTATATATAAACAGCAGTACTTCCAGGTAGTTTCATGAGGGAGGTAGACAGGTTTGTCCTATGTAACTGTGTCTGGTTAGAAGAGAGAGGGGTACGTAGTTTTCACAAAGTCTAGTCTAAGGTTATCAAACGTGTCGTCGTTAGAAAAGACAGACAATCTAGAGTTGCTCTACTCACTGACACGTTAAAACTTTTGTCTTCTTTGATCGAAGTTTTATTTAATTAGTTTTATCTATTGTTTTTTTAATTTGCTTTCACACTTTCGGCTTACAAAGTCATGAAATGTAATATTTTTTTATTCTTTAGCTTTCTGTATATATTATTTAATAAAAAATAAATGAAAATAAACAAGTCAATTCAAGGCTTCATAGGATACACGTGTACTACTTGGGAATGGGACGTGTCGTGTAAGTGTAAAAAAATAAAAAAATTAGGGTTTTTTTTTTAATAATTAATTTGCCTGTCTAGTTTTATGGAAACACAAAGTACTTTGTACAACCACCACCCCATGTTGCTTTCTGACAAGGATGTGTTTGTTTGTTTTTTTTTTTATGCTTTCGTTTTCTGTTTTTTGTTTTGTTTGATGAGTGAGCGAGTTGGTGAGGACTAGAAGTACTACTGTACTGAGTTTGAAAATCAAAAAAGCAAAAGCATATCTGAAAGTAAATTCAGGCGTGTGTACTGTGTACAGAATGGAAGTTTAGATTTTTTTTTTTTTAGTGAATGTCAAAATTAACTAGCTTCTGCTTTTGCTTTTGCAGAAGTACTTCTCTCTCTCAACTTTTTATGTTTTCTCTTTTATTTTCTTTCAAAAAAAAAAGTAGTGATGGTTGATGATGGTGAAGGTGTCAATCAATAATTTTGTTTTTTCTTTACAACAAGTTCTTCTTTGTTGATCTATGGCTTTGACTGAGGTGATCCATATCCAACGTACGTTAAGTTTATATATATATATATATATATATATATATACATACCCAGTTTAGGTTACTTTTATGCTTATTATGAAATTGAGCGTAATATATGTAGATAATATTAACATGAGTGATCTATATATAGAATTAAAGAGAGTCTTGTAGCGTTTGCAACTTACAATTCATAATTCATGCACATCCCCTCATATATAGTTCTGGTGACGTACACCTATAATTCAAGTCATACCATATGTATTTATTATTATATTAATGGTGGCTCAGTATATAGATAGATATTTTCTAATTATATTGTACTTTAAGTTCTACTATGTATATTTATCAGTAATCAGTAGTGTCTTAACACGTGAATATATATTTTTCAGTTACGGAGGATAGAGATCCGGACGGCATATTTAACAATTAATCTCTTCATATCCTAGAGACATTGAGTTTAGCTAAGCCAAACCTCAAATCAATCAATCAAAATGTTTGTTTAATTTTCATTATTTAAGATGCTTTTCTTTGTCTTTTCATGCATAATTATGCAATCAACTATTTATATACACACACATAAGGTCTCTTGTCTTTGTGGTTGAATGTCTTAAACTCCTCCAAACCATCAAGGTTTAACACCTTATGTAGATACGTAAATATATATTCCCATAATTGCTCATAAAACGTAATTGTGTGAATAGATTTCTCGTTGAGAGTAGTTATCCGGACCGTACTTATATGATTTAATCTCGGTTGGTCCTGATATAAACTCTCCTCTTTATTTGGTTCTTTCTTGTAGACGAACTTTTAAAATATTTCCTAGGGACAGACTTCCAATCGTATTTGATTACGTGTGTTTATAATCTTATAGTTAATTAATTTTTTAATTGTCTATTCTAATTTAGTTAGCAAACTTAATCAACTTGAAAACAATATTTATTATATATATATATATATATATATATATCTATCTATCTCTGTGTGTGTATGGTAGTTAAAGAGTGGAGTCAAATTAAGAAACAACCATGTCTTGTATTTTTCTTCTAGTAAATTTCATTTGTCTTATTAAACTGATATGTATAGCTCAAGTCATGATCATATCTGAATCAGCTCATGATAACAACCCGACTGATCATCATAATCAGATAAAAAAAGAAAAAAAAAAAAAGAAGAAAAAAAAAACCCTTTTGAGTTTTTGATTGTTTTGTATGCCATGTAACGTTGAGTCATCGAATCTAACTTATCTGATAATTCTTCTGTTCCTGTCTTTGTTTCTTTGTGCTGTCAGTTTACTGATCTCTGTGTGTTCTTGACAACAATAATCTTAATCAATCTGGGAATTAAAAGCTATCCTATGCATGCATGCATGTCTTCGTTAAACTTTCTTTTCTTGGAATTAATTTAAAAAGTTGTCACTTTATATATATATATATATATAGCTTGAAGAACACTTGTAGCAAAAGCACTTGTTCTTGAAAGTGATTTTTCAAAACGTGGAATTTGATTTTGCTTTTGAGTCGTGTTATGTTATGCCACCGACCTTTGAATTAAGTTTTGGATATATAAAAATTGGATGTTTGACCTATTTTTTGACCAATTAATATCAGTAGATTAATTAGAATGAAACTAACACCAAGTGCATATTCTATGTGAAATTCATTCTTTGTTTTATTTATTTATTTTGTATTAATTTTTTTTTTTTTGGAACAAACCATTGCTTTCATGGCTTGACTTTGAATTCGATGACTTATATTGAATGACTAATACAATATGTTGTGTGTACTCTTTAATTTCATTCTAATTACTTTGGTCAAAAATATTGTTGATCAACCGAATAGTTTGTTAGGTTTGGTTCAAATTAAAAATTTAAGAGAACAGAAAAAAAATAATAAAAAAATTAACAAGAAGAAAAAGACTCAAATATTTTTAAAGTTTCATGCTAATTTTCTTTGTTTTCATTACGGTTTATTAATTTACAAGTTACGCGCACGTTTCTTAATTTACTATATTCGTCATAACTATATGATTAATTAACCATTAAATTTTTTATCATATTGCAGGTATAGTAGATCAAGGTACAATTAATCACCATGATAAGTGAATTGCAGGTATATAAATTAATTATATATAAATATGAACTTATCTCATCTTTTTTTTAAATATATATATATATATATATGTAGTTTGGGATCTTTGTGTTTTAATAAATTAATATTTGTTATATTTTCTGTTATGATCGATCAGATGATGAAGAGAAAACTTGCAAAGCTGAACCAGGCATTAGGGTTTCAGAGGTCACATTCTACTAAGCAGAAAGTGAAGATTATTTCTTCGAAATCGATCAACGATGAAAATGGTCGTGGTGGTGATCATCTCTCCATGATTATTGCCAGAACCAGATCAAACCCACTTGATCTTAGCACTATTGATGCTCTTACCTTAGAAGAAGATGCAAATTACAATTCTTGGGTGGTAGGTTTTCATCACTTATGTTTCTTTCTTCTGCGTTAATTTCTTTTTATAGATTATGTTAATATACGAGCGACTATATAACGTTACATAAAATTATCAAAATAAATAAACTCCTA
Organism: Xanthoceras sorbifolium; assembly: GCA_003430845.1. Taxonomy (NCBI): domain Eukaryota; kingdom Viridiplantae; phylum Streptophyta; class Magnoliopsida; order Sapindales; family Sapindaceae; genus Xanthoceras; species Xanthoceras sorbifolium. The sequence continues at coordinate 27,423,723 of CM010611.1, forward strand.
GAGTGGAAAAAAAAAAAAGTTTTGCACATGTAAATTATGTAATGTTACATAGTCGTTTAAAGGGTATTTTTAGTATAGATATTAATAGAATCCGTATTTTATATATATCAATTTTGTTAGTATTGTTTAAATATAGAAAATTAGAATTGCCTTACCAAAAAAAAAAAATTAGAGTTGAAAAATCATCTTGCATGTTGGTGCGTTAAAGGTTCATATATAGGTGTCTTTTAAAAGCATTTTCATGTAAAGTGATTTTCATAAAAGTAATTTCAAATTACGCTTTTTACACTTCTTGTCAAACCTTCTTTTTTTAATCCTAAAAATCACTTTTATAATATGATTTAACACTATAAACATAGACATAAAAACTTTCTTCACCATTTAAATGTACTTTTGCGCGCGATACTAATGAAAAACATAGTTGAACGTACGTATTATAAGAAAATTTAGCTCTCGATCGAGTCACAAACACATATTTTTAATTACTGTATCGATCGATCTTCACATTTAAGCACGAATTTTATTCAAAACCTGATTAATTCGATCCATTTATTGTTAACTATATATAGGTGGAACACCCTTCTGCATTGGACTCATTTGATAGAATGATGAAGGCATCAAAAGGGAAGAAGATTGCTGTGTTTTTAGATTATGATGGAACTCTATCACCAATTGTTGATGACCCTAATCGAGCCTTCATGTCTGATGAGGTAATAATAATTAACCAAAAACTCTTCGAAAATTTTAAAACTTCTCGTTCTAAAAAAGTACTTATAATAATAACAATAATATATGATAAAAAAAATCAGATGCGCGCTGCTGTGCGAGAAGTTGCAAAGTGTTTTCCAACAGCTATAATAAGTGGAAGGAGCCGAGAAAAGGTATCGATGTAACAAAATTTTACAATTTTTTTTTTCTCTAATATATTTTACTGGCTTTTTATTTTTTATTTTTTTATTATTGAATCTTATTTTTTTTTTTGTTAAAATTTCAGGTGAAGGAATTTGTACAATTGGGTAATGTATATTATGCTGGGAGTCATGGAATGGACATAATGGCACCACCAAGACCAGTCAAGGCCTGTGATGGGAAAAATCATACAATTGTTCAAGGAAAAAAGGTCAGTTTTCTCCTATAATTATCTCTCTATTTTTTATTATAAGAATGACAATTTATTATTTTTCCTCAAACTAAAAAAATTGGCTATTTAATCTTGTAGGGAAGTGAAGCGCTGTTTCAGCCTGCTAAGAAATATTTGCCTGCAATTAAGGAGGTCAGTTGATTATAATCTTCTTATTAATTCTTTGTTTTATTGGCCATGCATGAGATTTGAATTGCTAATTCTACTTGTTTAGACATGTTTTCATACAACAAAATTCTTATGTTTTACATGTAAAAACAGATAATCACAGAATTGGAAGAAGAAACCAGAAAGATTCAAGGTGCTAGAGTAGAGGACAATAGATTCTGTGTCTCCGTACATTTCCGACAAGTCCGCGAAGAGGTAAAAACTTTATGAGATCAAATTCAGAGTTTATTGTATCAATATTATTAATATGAGATTTTGAATTCTTCCACATCGTTGAGCCAATAATAAGTTATGTAGCTTATAAATATGATTCCCATCTCTCCTTCACAAGACACCTTTTAAGGGTAAAACCGTAAGGCCCATGGCTAAGCCAAGACAGGGGTGAGGTGATGGAATCCATTTGTCAATAGATTTAATTTATTAAAAGATAAAAGTTAGTATCGTTGGATTTTTTTCATGCAGACAACGTGAAAAAAATTCGAATATTCTTTTTAATATATAAATCCTTTTTTTTTTAATAATTCGAATATTTTGGATGCAGGATTACAATATATTACAGGAGAAGGTGAAATCTGTAGTGAAAAACTACCCAGAATTTCACTTGAGTGAGGGTAAAATGGTCATGGAAATACGACCATCTATAGAGTGGGACAAAGGTCATGCCTTGGAATATTTATTGGACACTTTAGGGTTGAGCAATTCCAAAGATGTTCTACCATTGTACATTGGAGACGATCGAACCGATGAAGATGCTTTCAAGGTACGGTTTTTCTTTATCTAAACGTCAAAACTTTAACCGTAAGTTTGAAACGCTAGAAAAAACGGGTAACTCGAAACCTGAGATATTTCTAATTTTTTTTTTTTTTTGGGTTATCGAAAAATGTTTGCAGGTGATAGAGAGGAGAGGACAAGGGTATCCAATCATTGTATCTTCAATTCCAAAGGAAACTAGAGCTTCATATTCTCTACATGACCCATCAGAAGTATTGAGTTTCTTATTAAGACTAGCAAAATGGAGGAAATCTTCTTCTTCATGTAGACCACTTACTCAAATTTGGGGCATATAGAGAAGAATTATAACCCATGTTTTTACTTTTTTGGTTTGTATAGGTGTTTTGTTTTAGTTTTCAGTTTTTGAATAATTAAACTCGCTCTCTATATAATATAAAGTTATGGGAAAAGCCAAGGACGACAATATGGATTATTATGTTATGTCAACCCAAACACGACCAATTAAATTTTTGCTTGACTGGAACATGATTCGGTTTTATCGTATCATAAGTTAAAACCCGAACATAATCCATTAAACTATGGTTTATCTGATACAACCTATTAATTTATAGGTCACGTGCCAACTATATGATACAATACATTTTCGATGAATTCAGTTACCTATTTCAAATTTTAAAATAATTTAAATCTTTTTAATTAAATTGCATAATTCAATATTAAACTCATTTAATAAACATTTTAAATATCAAACTAGTTATTTATCTCTATATATCTATAAATCATATATTTGTCCTTAATATTTAATCATGTTAAATGGATTAATGAATTATGAGAGGTTCAACTCAAACACGATCCATTTACTTAACAGGTTTAACGTGTTAACCCGTTAGTAACTCAAAACTTAAAATCTAACACAAACATGCTAATTTCATATTGTGTTTATATCTGTTATCAGGTCGTGTCGAGTCTGTCACAATTGCCACTACTAGGAAAAACTTGTAAATGGTTAAACCCATATACTTGGTGGTGCAATTATGTAAAAACCCTTTTCGACTTGTTGAAGCGAGCAATTTGGACGATTTTGGAGCTAACATTTTTCTTCTTATTGAACTTTTTTTTTAGAGTAATAATATGTTCTACACAATAAGGTAACAAGTGAACCTGAGGGGCAAGCCATGCACATTACAACACATACAAAAGCGAAATTTTCCGAACATCATGAACGAAAATAAGACCTAGATTTTCATCTTACAACGACCCCAAGTAGATTAGTGTTTGAAGAATGTACCACGGAAAATGGCATTTCCCATCTTTGTTTTTTAGGTGACATCTAATTTTGTAGCGTGTACAACATTGGTATAAAATTGGCTATTTACCTTCATGTAAAGTATGTACAAGCAGCTTGACCGACGGATGAAGGTGTGAGGAGTTCTCAGAAGAGATGGATAATGGACCTGGTTAAATGATGTAAAAGGGAGTAAAATCCGATTCTCCAAGCTGATGATTTCTCCGGCCTGTTGATCTGGAAAATCATAAAATTCTCATGTTAAAGATTGTACATCAACAGGATCACACTATTCAATAGAAAGACAAAGGATATCAAAGAGTAACCGATACAAATCAAATGCTTCGGAGTAAGCAAAAAAGAAAAATGATTAGCAGATGAAGTCTAAATTCCAGATTCTGGCAACGCACACACTCACTGGACAACCAGATCAAGTACATAACTAATCATCCAACAAACTACTCTCAATTTGTTCAGTAAAATAAATCAAAAGCAGAACCATCTGGTAGGCCAGCTAAGGACCAATGTGCCCCAGCAAGCCTTCCCCCTTTAGCGATGATCAGGAAATCAGCAAATGAAACTAATAAAAATAGATCCCAAACTAAATCAACTAAATAGTTAGTTACTATTGCTCATTTCAAAAACTTCAGTGAGGATCTGCTTATGACTAAAGTTAACTCTTTGTCTAACCAAGCTCAATTGGACAGCACGTGGGCTTGCTCAAGTAATGAAAAAACAAGCCTTTTGAGCCAAACAGCGGTTTCGTCGGGCCCTCACAATTTCATCAAGAAAATACCCAGCTAGCTACTCGAGTTAGTTATATATTGGATCCTTAAGAGATACAAAACAAGGCCGTAAAAGAAATATGCAACTATCTTTAGAAATAGCGCTCCAAATATCCCATCAATTTTAAGAACATGAAGAGCTATTACCTATGAAGCTGAGGTGTGGATGGCTGATCTAAGGAAGAAAATTCAGAATTATCTAGAAAATCGCAATGATCATCAACACTCAATGAATCTTCATCAGCATGTGATGCCTCATCTACACCTGAGAAATGAACCGGTCCAATAGACCCAAACTCAAGCTGCTCAGCAGGATAACCATAGCCCAGGTTTCGATCATGTGGATACAACATACTTAGTGATGGTAGAGCGGCTCCAGAGTGAGAGCCTCCACTAGGATTCACAACTGGCAAAGGGTGCATGCCAGCTAGTGTATCGGTAGAACCATGGTTCAGTGTTTTTGAGAGACTAAAAGAACCATTGTGACAATGGTATGATGGAAGAAAAACATGCTTAAAACCCCTTGGCCGATCAGATTGGGTATTGTTTGTCATTCCTCTATCTATCCTCCTTTTTGGCTTCTCAACTTGTTTCCAACACTGGCCATGACCTGCAAATCGTGACTTCAAGTTTTTATTCCAGTTTGCTTCCTTTTCACCAACATTTTCCTTCCTGTCACAATCGTAACTCTCACTGATATTTTTGCTATTTGAAAATTGCCGGTCCTGGAAAGAACTCTTCTGCAGAGAGAAAAGCAAAGGATTAACAAATAAACTATTACTCCCCCCATGAAACGGATAACGCAGAACTACATTAAAACAACAGAACCTCACAGAATTAATTTGCCAATAGCATTAACTAGATAGGCAAAACTATTAATTTTCAAACAAATGAAGCAAGTTCAAATTCCACTTGTCAACAACAAAGGTACAAGGAGTCACAAATGTGGCAATAAATTGCAAAAATTAAAGAAATATTAAATCATCAGTAAGTCAAGTCTCCAGTCATATATCAAGTCACTTTGCCCACAATTAAATTATCCTACTGAGCCATACTCCTACCGATATCCACAGCAGGCATGATGCATCAAGCATGGTACTCACCTACTTACTACACCCAGAACTTTAATTTTTGACAAAAAAGGCATTACTACTACATAGGATTAAAACTGAACCCTTGGAAAGAAAAAATGAAAAAAAAGAAAAGAAAAATATAACAATTTAAATTGAAACACATCATCTTACAGGATATGACGGGTAGGTTCCAGTATTATCACGATATCTAGGAATTTCATCATCATAGTGTTTATTAACACTGACAGGCCAATTACAGCCGGCCTGGAGAGGGGAAACAGGAATGAAATGAGGACTATAACCCATAAGCAGTGTTAAGTTGTTCATGTTTGCAGCAGGAGGCCTTCCAAGAACATTCCATGAGGAATGATCCTGTAAGAACATTGGTAGAATGACAAGGGGTAGGGTAAAGCATATTCCCGTTAAGTTGAGCATTCAGGCAAAACCGGCCATAATGCAGGTTCTGCCAGTGGCTGACAAAATCACTATTCAAAATGTCAGTTTTTGGCTGTTCAGTTAACTCCACAGAAGTAAGATCCTTCATAGAATTATGAGAGTTGAGAATCTCCGACTGATCAAGGTTCTCAGTTGAATCCAAGCTGTGCTCTGATTGACCTCTTAGAAAATTATCAAACTCATCCCCATCCAAATTATTTGTATATACACTGGAGGTTTCTGACCCAGTACGAAGATTACATACTGGAAACACGGATGAAAGAGAAACTGGTGGCCACATGTGATAAAATGTAAATGGTAAAACCCTCCGGTGTTTGGTAGTGTTATGCCATGATTCAGCATTAACAAGCATTGAAGCAGCTGGAAGGACTTTATTTGATTCACCAATATGGTCTGGTTCATGATCAGATATTTGATGAGTTTGTACATATGAAGAAGCAACAGATTTAGAAACCACGCTTTCTGTTACATCACTGCCAGCCTTGGAAAGCGGAATCCACTCTCTTAAGTCCTCATGTGCCTTGGAAGAAAAATGATCAACTAATTCACGCTCATATTGCCATCCATTCTTAGCAAACCCTTCTACAATAGAAGGTTCTGTTGCAGAGGCAGACTTTGTCTCATTCTTCTCCCTTGTAGACTTGGAAGGTCTAAAGGAAAATTCATCCAGGTAATTTTCAGAAGACAATTTGGTTCTTGAGGGAATAGCTTGTGAAGAAGAAACATATCTTGAACTGGCAGCAGAACTAACATCACTTTCTCTAATTCTTTCACATGGAAAGTTTTCACCATAAATTTCCCCAACCAACCCTCTATTGGAAATTAACTTATAATCTTCCGGTGAATAACTGTCGGAGTTGCTTACTTGAAATGAACTAGATCCTGAAGTGAATGGTTGGGCATCCTTTGATTGTTGAGCTTCAAAACCTCCCTTGCTGTTATCATAACCCCTAAACGAATGTCCTTTTTGCCTGAGCCAGAAACCATAATCACCATCTTGATTCAACTCCATTGATATCAAATTACTTTCACCTGGTTCAGTCATTTCTTCTTGATTTGATGACATTCCTACACCTGGGAAACACTGGGATGCTGGCAAGGGAGCTAAACCTGGGGAATAACACATATTTGTGACTCGAAGGGGCTCAAAAGCAGGAGTATTTGTGGGAGACATACCAGCTGGAATCACTTGAGCATATCTGAGGGAAGAAAGTGGTTGTGAATGAGGTGGATGACCGGATGCTAAATTCACAGGCGTCTGAACATGTCCAACGAAATTATAACTCCTAGATGCCATCATATTTCTAAAATCTTGTTCTTCCTGATGCGTCTGCAGAGTCTCAGGAACAGGGTAGCAGTCTTTTCCCATTGAACCTAAGCTAGAATCATCAAAATAACTGATTGAAGCACCATGTGAATTAGCAGCAGCATTACTCTGATGGAACAAGCTCTGCCTTGAAGACAATTGGTCTAGAGCTAGAAATCTTGCACTATGGTTGTCCAAAACTTGAGGACCCAAGTTTCTTATGCTATTATCTAACCTTTTTGGAGCAGTCACATTTCCCGACTCTGATACCCTACTAGGCATCCTTCTAAATGGAACTTCAGTAGATACATCCATAAGCTGAGGACTAGAATGTGTCCTTCCAAACAGATTCCTGACATGTACGTCATTCCTCAAGCAATCTGATTTAGAACTTGTACCTTTATCAGCTTGTGAGTTCTCATCTGAACTAATATTTTGTAAACCTTCATTCTGATCTGAGGTCATTGAGCTAGTTGTATTTACAAAAAATTTCTGATTCTCAGTATGGGAAACAGCAGATACATTACCAGTTCTAGATATCTGTGTCAAGTATTGTTTACCATGCTGGGAGGGAACAGCATGAGGAGCATGAGAAGCACATTTAACCACCACATCACAATCAGAACCAGTAGAATTTTCGTTCACTTCAACGTTTGTGCTGCTTAAATTGTTCCTGAAACTGTAAGGCTCATTAATTTCAGGGCTAGGAGCATCAAGACGACAACCTTTCTCATGCTTCTCCCATGTATTCCGGAAAAAGTGATTGAGCTCCGCAATTAGATTTTCTTTCGGGCAATAAAGTAACCTTGACATTTGTCGAGCCCCAAAAGCAAAAGCACTACGAATCCGAACAAAGTTACCTGAAGAGAAACTTAGAAGAACAATTAGATTTACCAGAGTGAAGTTGTTGACAAATTTTGAGGTGATATAATATCAGATCTGTCTCTAAGGCCATGGTACAGGCATATACAGGTCAAACTGAGCCAAGCAAAGTACTACATGCCCTGCCTCTACTCTAACAGGAGGCTCCATTTTAGACAACTCAAACTGGGCGAGGTAGAACCTAAATATGGCCTCATATGGCGAGAAGCGTGCATGATTATTCTCAAATTGTTGCAGTGCCATTTCTGTTGACAACATCATTAAGAATCTTGTTCATAATTATGCCAATACTGTAGCAATAGTAGCCAACCTACACACATGATCTATCGTTCTTCAATCAATCATAACAAGCTACTGTAACATAATGTCAGCTAATATCTAGAAAAACTGATAGTCGATGATACACTGAACAAAAGACTTGATATGACAAATCTTTCTATTTTTTTTTCCAAGTCATAGATAAACATATTAAATGAGTGAATAAGTACATTCCAATAGTCCAACTTAACAACAGCAGCAATCTGAGCACGCTCTTAGCTTTTGATTTTAGACAAAACAATGCTATAATTACCAAAATCCATACTTTCAATATTAGTTGAGGACAAATGGAAGCAATTGATTCATATAAACAAACTTGTCAACCTATAGACGGAAATAATGGATATTAGGAGAAAGAAGAAACGACATCAAGAATTTTGTAAACTTTGTAAACAGTACCTCGGAATACATGTGCAGAACTATTTTAGCTTAAGTGTAGAATTTAAATACCTTTATTGACACTATTCCCAAGATTGTTGTTCGTAAGCAAAGGATCAATAATGTTGAAATGTTTCAGTGAGAAGGGTAGCTCAGGATTTCCTTGCCCAAGAGGCAAAATAGTATATGCAGAGATACATGAATAAACAGTCTTGCTGAGTGACAACTCTCCACCGTCCCTTCTTGGAGGATCCGCCGTAGTATATAAAATACAATAATCAGATCCACTTGTCACGAACATTCTCTGTGGTTGTAGTTAAAGCAGGAGATTCCATTAACAGAATTATATGGATCGACACATACCAGCCATGTCAGTATTTGAACTTATGGGCACTGGGCCCCAGAGACTAACACAAAATTTATCCCAGTCAAATTTACTGAAAAACTCTAGAAAGCGATAAAGTACCTGCAGATGTGAAATAAAAATTTTCAGATATGATAACAAACAGATAAATTGATACATAAAAACAATGAATATGACTGCTTCACCTCGAGAGGTCCAGCAAAGGAATTATCGAAAACATGAAATATGTACAAAACCAATGTCTCCAAAGCATAAGTCGAAATGAGGCCATAATGAGCACCCAAGGTTCGGCTCTCATAGTAACACCAAGCTTTAATCAATATAATACTGCGCTTGAATAGATGATCGTTGCTTATCAAGTTATCAACCTTGAAAGTTGAAAATAGTTTGTTAGTGAAAAGTGGTTCAATAGAGAGAGACAGTGAGAGAGAGACCAAACCAGTGAAGCACAAATAATAACAATTGCAGAAGTAAAATAATAGAAGTGATATTATAATACTAATAACTAATGATAATTGGTATCATTTATTTATTATTGTTATTATCATTATTATAGTGTTTATTGTAATTTTGACTCCTTCATATTAAGAGTAATAATAGCTCACCTCCTCAAGGAAGCAAAGAGCAGATAAACCACCAAGCTGGTTAAAAGAGATATCCACTACAATATTTTCTACAATGCACTTCACTAGTGGGACCTGCAAATAGGTAGGATAGGCAAAAGAGAACAATTATTAATGTAACATGTAAATTTAACCATAAGTAAATAGAATCACCATAGCATCATAAAATTTTAAAACAAACACGTGTTATTTTTTATAAAAAAAAAAATCAAAGGGTAACTGACAGTTTCTAACAGTCGAAAGCTTTCTCAAAAAGAATGAATATCAATTACATGTATGGCGTAAACAAAAAGTTATATAAAAATGTAATTGATAACACCGATAAGAGATGAAGAAAGCGTTTCAGAAGTAAAATCATGCTCAGATCATAAGTAGGCTTAGATGAGTGAGTAGTAGGGATTAAATGCTTGACATCATACATCAAAGATATAAACTTAGTCTTGTGTCCTTCTCAAACAACTCCGATGAAGCATCCTCATCAAGGCTCCCTCTCCCTTCCTCCAAATTGACAGCACAGGAGGAGAGTACATAATCCAGCATCAATAGCTCAATAAACAAAATGTTTTAACAAAGTGTAGTCAAATCTTGACCTAGACAGCTGTCAAGTTAGAACAGTGAAACAAATCTCTTGCACAATCAGGACTCTGTTTTCAAGTAATGGATGGCATAAAACTCATAACAAAATAAAAATCAAGAATAGCATGTACTACAAATCACATGGAAATCAGATACGGTCCTGAATTCTCCAGATTGCCGCTTGTAATCACATACATTAGTGAATAAAAAAACTAAACAATCCCAATGGGTGGAAACACATCCAGGAAAAGAAGAAAGGGAGATACAATAAAGGTATGAAAAGAGGAAATACCTTTGCAAGAATGATTTGAACCTCTGTCACATGGAACACAGCGTCCTCTCTTTTCTTTTCTTTCTCTAAAACTTCTTCTAGTTTATAGTACCAAGTGGACATCAGATTTTGATTTTTACTGAATGCTGTCAAATCGATGTCTCCATCCGGTAGATATGTCTTGAGGGGTACTGAGCCATAGGCAAACACCTGTAGTACGAAAAAGAATAAGAAAAAAATTCACTAGAAAGCCAAAATAAAATGAAGTTGAAAATATTTTCCTGTTCTTCATTTCTAATCAGGCCATAGAAGACAGGTAAGAAACGAGTTGTGGGATGGAGTCTATCTATTATCAAGAAGGCATTAGAGGTCATCACTTTTATTCTATACCATGTCACTGTGTGGATACTTGGTTTAAGGATTTCCAAGTACATACAGTTTAATCTCCTGAAACTCTTGATGGCTGTAGCCCTCAACAACCAAGAAGTTTCATTTAACTTGGTATCAACGGTTCTCCCAACAATTCCAGATACAAAGAGAAACTTCAATATGAATTCGTTCTGCCTCACCAGCCTTTACTAAAGCGAAGTGTAGAACAAAAACAGAACAAAAAAAAAATACAACTGGAGACTGCCTTATGGTAACCATTAATCAAACTACATGTGGGCCTGTAATCTTAAATAACTAACAGCAGAGAAATGTTATTCATAAATTCTAAAATGCAGAAATGTCATATTGGTAGCATCTCAAGATATTCTAAGGTTAAAAAACCATTTTTAATTGTGATTCATGCCTTCAAGAGATTCAATTTTGAAGTAGACAACTAAAATTAGTGCTCCCAATTTCCCAAATGCTAACTGAACAAGACCTGGATGGAGGAACTACTCATGTACATACAACAAAGTCAATTCGATGCACGGATAACTAGATACATATTCCATCACAAAACCAATATTATGACAAACAAAGTTGCATGCTGCAGAATGCTAGTGCTGTAAGATTAATCAGATATATCAGATCAAATAGGAGAACTTTCTTGTTGAGAATAACCTTACTCTAAAAGTAAAACATTTTACAATTGGCATTTACTGAATGATAGCATGAATTGGATTATTAGCAACAATGATTACGCATTTGCTTGGTGGTAATATTGCAGCCAAGCAGGAATTTTTTACTAACTGCATCCTAAACAGCAACAAGTTCCCATCAACAAAAGCACCAATGCATCCGAAAAAACAAAATAGAAGTTTACAACCTGACAAGAGAAGCACTTCGTGATTAGGCACTTCATGTAACTTTCAATGGCATTTCTTTGATTCTCAGAGAGTTGGTTTGGCTGTATGCGTGCAATAAGCTCCGCAGCTCTCTCTTCAGCTTGTGCCCATCTCTCTGTGTCAAGCTCTCGAGTCACTGATGATGCTTCATTGGGCAAGATACCGTTAGGATAAAAGCCACTTGGCTGTGCTTGGCCTTCAGAACCATCCATGCAATATCAATTCTTTGCAACCCAAATATTTCCTTCAACACTTTCTTAAATGCTAAAAGCAAGTAAGAGATAGAGGCAATTAGAAAGCTTTATCTCCCAATTTTAAGCAAAGCAAGAAAGGGAGAGAAAGATGAAACAAAATCTGTTAACAGTGTATAATATAAAGTAAATCGTCATAGACACCTAAGGTTGAAACAGTAAGAATTTATTGAACACCAAAATTTTTTTGCAGAGTAAATAACAAGAAGAGAAAATAATTAAATAAGCAAACAAACATGCAAGAGTGAAGGAAAAAAGGAGAGACAGTAAGAAGCAAGAACTTAACACTGCAAGTTGAATGAACCCGCGACAACACAATCTTTCATTTAATTTCCAGAAAAAGATACAAAATAAAATGCAAACTATAGATTCACTTGTTTCAATTTTAGTATTTTAGAAAATGGCTAATCAGGTACTGATACAAGGTCAAGAAGACTGAACATTCGAGAGAATCATCTATCCTCCATAGAGAGCAAACAGATGAAAACTTAAGTACAGAACAAAAATAGCCTATTTTGAATAAAGAAAGTTCGTGCATTTTCTAATTTGAATAAAGAAAGACGTCGAAGTTTAGCTTGTCAACTTCCAAATGAGAGATTGAATATCCAAAACCCTAATTTCTGCCAAATAGAGCAAAAAGATTGAAACTTTACGGATATAACTTACTTAGGATGCTACAAAAACTTTTCACATTTCCAATTCTGAAAAATATTGAAACTTTATGGATAAAACCTACTTCGGATGCTACAACAACTTTCCACATTTCAATTCTGAAAAATATTGAAACTTTATGGATATAACTTGCTTGGGATGCTACAAAAACTTTCTACATTTCCAATTCTAAAAAAAGAAAACTTTCGGATACTATAATTTACTAGATTACCAGCCGGAAGTATATCTAAACAACTGCAATGTACAAGCTTCTACATGTCCTATTTTCCGCAATTGAATCGGAAACAAAAAAAAATATCAGTACACAAAGACTCGAAATGCACAGCACAGGCTGACAAACTCAAAAAAAAAAAAAAAAAAAAAAAAAAAAAAGTTGCATTTACAATTTTACATAACCTCACGTGACTTGCAAGTGCTCCGCCTGTTTGGTTGCTGAGAAAGTGCGGCAAAATCAACAAGAAAAAACTTGAACTAAAAAAAAGTGTAATCTCAAGATCATCATCAGTGATCGCCGCCAAACAAATCACACACATCATCAACTGAACCAAACAAAAACAATTCAAATCAAACAACAAAAATAAAAAATTCACAAAACAAATAATCGAACTCGTAATAATAACAAACCCTAACTTCACGATTCAATTCAAGCAACCAAAAAGACCAAACCGATCGAAACTTCGTATTCACCGTTTTGCATGTAAAGCTGAGTATGATCATCAGTGAATTTCCAGATAAACAAATTTAAAAAAAAAAAAAAAAAAAAAAACTTAATATAATTAACAAAAAAATTGTAGTAGTTAGTTAGTACCTGTAAGAGTTTGTTGAAAGCAAATTCAAGTTTTTGTGTTATCAAATTTTTGTTTTTGACTTCTTTTCTATGAAATGTGAGGGATTTTTTTTTTCAATTTATAAAGTGTGGACTATTTATAGATTAGTTTTTTTTGGTAGTTTTTTTTCCCTCGTAATTAACGAATTTTCAGTTGTGTTTTATTAGTATGTCTAAATAAATTGAAAACAATTGGCGGGCATTGTTTGTATAATTTCATAGGTTTTATTTCTTATTTTTTAAAATTTGACCCAGACCGAGTCTAGTATTATTTAGTGATACTTTTTTTTTCTTTTTTTTTTTTAGTGATGCCTGTCAAAATTAAGAACTACATGAAATTTTAATTTTAATTCCAACAATTAGGATATGAATCAAGCACTATCAACCGTGGCGGTGAGATGAAAAATATCAAAAGCGATCTTAATTATTAGAGCAAATTGTAATGAAATATTCTGACATTTGGTCATATTACAATGAAATTGTAAGTTTATCTTTAATTACACATTAGTATACTACCATTAGTTGACTCAATCAAAAGTAACGGTTTGACTAAAAAATTTATGTAAAATAATAAAAATACTCAAGTTAAAAAATAAATAATAATATTACTATTTAAAATTAAAAAACTAAAAATTAAAAACATAATTTAAATGGATTCGTCCATTTAAAAAAATTATTTATAAATTTTAATAATTAATATTATATTTTATTTTTTAATCTAGGGTATTTTTGTCATTTAGGTAGAATTTTTGATTGAACCGTTATTTTGACTTGAGTCAACTAACGGTAGGGTACTGATATGTAATTAAGGCTTAAACTCATAATTTTATTACAATATGACCAAACGTTAGGGATACTTTATTATAATTTACCTTAATTATTAATAATTATTCTCATACGCTAAACATAGAAAAATACACATCTATATATTCCATTCTAGTTCAAATAGCATGTATCTTTCCATACACATTAGTGGTGGCAGTTGAAATCTTATTATGCTCATTTACTAAAATGTGTGTGAAATTTTCTTTTCGTAGTATAGGAGTAGCTATTTTTCAGTTAAAAAAATAAATATATAATAATTGATATCGACTGATCCTAATAAACTTATAATTATTATTACAACTTTTAATTAAAAAAATAGCATTCCAATGTAAAGCAATGGATTGGTAACCCAAAGAAATAAGGGTGAATTGCACTCAAGTACCATGACTTATAACATAATTGCACGTTTAATGTCAGTTTTGACATTAAATAACTACACTCGAGTACCCTGTAATCCGTTGACCGCCGTTAAAGTAACGGTTGACCAATCGATTCAGGGTAAAATGACAAGATTGCCCATGCATAAATGTGTTCTGACATAAAATTAAAAAAATAATTATTAAAAAAATAATAATAATTAAATAATAATTAAAATTTTTTTTTTTGAAAAAAATTACAAAAAAATCACAGATTTGGAAATGGAAGAAATTTCCAGATCTGGATTCCTTCACAGTTAAAAAAAAAAATAATCAAAAACTTCATTCTCAGATGGAGAAATACTCAGATCTAGAGATGGAAAAAGTTTACCAGATCTGGATTCCTTAAGAGTTACAAAGGAAAATTTTTTTTTGAAAACTACTAACCCAGTTATGGGTTCGTGTTCTTCGAAAAAAATTTTAAAATTTTTTTTAATTTTTTTTTTTGGTGATGTGGTGGAAGAGTTTCCACACTCTTCCATCTGTTTTTTAATTTATTTTTTAATTTTTTAAAAAAATATTTTTAATATATTATTTTTAAAATTAATTAAAATATGACGTGGCATGTTCTTATTGTTTGAATGATTTTTTAAATTTTTTAAAAATGAATTTAAAAGTAAAAGACCAATTTGCCCCTAAACCGTTAGGTCAACCGTTACTTTAACGGCGGTCAACGGATTACAAAGTACTCGAGTGCAATTATGAAAAAACTGACATTAAACGTGCAATTATGTTATAAGCAAGGGTACTTGAGTGCAATTTGCCCAAGAAATAATTATGAAACGTACCTTTTCATATTCTAATTATTATTATTTTTTTGAGATACTTGCAATAACTCCCGTGTATATGGGCATAATTACACAAAAATATAAAAATAATTGATAATAACAATAATTCCACTTTGACCAGTTAACTAACCGTTGACTACAGTTAGTCATTAACGGTCAAAGGGGTAAAATCGTCTTTTTAGAAAAAAAAAAATTTAACAAAATTTTTTTAAAAAAAATGGACCAGATGAGATCTGGTCCATTAAATGAGATAAAAATATTTTCATTTAATGGACCATTAACAAAAAAAAAAATCAATTTTTTTGTTCATCATCACCAGATCTCTACTTCTTCCAATTTTTTTTTAATTTCTTTGTTCATTATTTTTTTCCCTTTTCCTTCATCTTCGTCTTCTTTTAATTCTTCTTCTTTCAATTTTTTTTAATTTTTATTGTTTTTCTTCTTTATTCTTCTTTACTTTTTTTTTTTTAGATTTATTTATTCTTCTTCTTCTTCTTCTTCTTTTCTCTTTTTTTTCATTTTTTTTTATTTTTGTTCTTCCTCTTCTTTCTTCTTCCTCCTTCTCTTCTTCATCTTCTTCTTCGCTTTTTTTCCAAATTTATTTATTCTTCTTCTTTTTTTTTCAGATTTTTTATTTTTATTTTTGTTCTTCCTCTTCTTTTTGTCTTCCTCCTCCTCTTCTTCTTCTTTACTTTTTTTTTTCCAGATTTCTTTATTCTTCTTCTTCTTCTTTTCTTTTTTTTTTCTAGATTTTTTTTATTTTTTTCTTCCTCCTCCTCCTCTTCTTCTTCTTCTTCTTCTTCTTCTTCTTCTTCTTCGTTTTCTAGATTTTTTTTAAAAAGACAATTTTAGCCCTTTGACCGTTAGTGACTAACTGTGGTCAACGGTTAGTCAACCGGTCAAAGGGGAGTTATTGTTATTATCGATTATTTTTAAATTTTTGTGCAATTATAACTATATATACGGGTCGTTATTGCAATTACCCCTATTTTTTTAAAAAAAGAAAATAATTCAAAAATATATTAGTGAAAATAACAACGCTACAATATGACATAATACATATAGTGGGTTCGGGTTTAATAATACATGGCCCAACGGGCTGTATAGTTATAAAGTCAAATTTGGGCCATTATCCCTTTATAGTATTTTTCTTAAAACAAAATAATAATAAGAGTAAATAATACCTACCTCCCTTGAGATTTGCTCTACTATAGGCGGAGTTAACTTTTTTAAGTTTATTAATAAAAATCTTCATTTTCGTAAGTCAACTTTAATCAAACTTAACATGCAGAGGTGTATTTTCGTCTTTTTATACTTTTAAATTTTATTTTATTAAATAAAAATTTAAAAATTTAAAAAAATTTCTTATCCCTCCATCTTTAAAATGATAAACAGTTAGGATTTATTTAAAGAATATATATTTTTTATAACAATAATTATTAAAAAAATCTTCAGATTGGATCTCCATCAAGAATAAAAAAAAAATTAAAATTTCTAAGAGCTGGATCTCCAATGCGACGAATCCAAAATTTCTGGGTTCGTCGCTGGGTTCTTCGACGAATCTAAAAGAATTCGTCAAAGAGTCGAGAAGGGTTCGAAGACCAACCCACTTGGGTTCGTCGTCGAGGAGGAACCGAGATTTGACAAACCCAGAAGATTATGGGTTCTTCCAGGTGGATCCATGGTGGATTTCCACCTTTCTCCCTCTCCCTCTTTTTTTTTTTAAATACATTTAAGATCTCCACAGTCCATCTTTATATCTCCACAGTCGATGGAGATCTACAGTTTAATTTTTTTATAATAATTTTTTTAAAAAGAAAAAAATCTCCACTTGAGATGGATGGTGGAGATCTAAACTTTTTTTTCTTTTTTATTTAATAATTTTAAATATTATTTTTAGGGTATTTTGATCTTTTTAACGGTTAAACCTGATCAATCGTTAAATACTTAAATCTAACGGAATTTGACTAACTGTAGAGGAGATCGCTATTAATAAATGATAAAGTTGACTCTGCTTGTAGTTCACAAAACTGTAAGGGATCTAGGTGTAATTACCTCTAATAATAATAATATTATTAAATGGAAGCAACTTTCAAAGTGTATTACTAAAGGTCAGTTATCTTAGTGGTTAGAGCCTCATAAACTCCTTCAAGCCACAAAACTTCAAGCTTTATTCGAATCGTATTAGTGGGGTTCAATTTTAGTAGGTTCTAATACCTAGATCTCAAAAACTTTTTATCTGACATGAAAATATGAAATGGTTTTCACTGCTTACAAACTAGTTTTAATTTTTGAATTACATTTTCTCTTTAAAAAAAATATTCATTCGCTACAATTGCTTTGCTATCTACATATGAAATTAATGGGAGATGATGTATTATGTATTTAATGCATATCCAAGTCTTTTTTCCCATCATTTAAATTTCAAATATATTTTTATGTGGTCTATGGGGAGTGGGGACTCATATTTTCAGTTGGACAAAATCTACATTTAAAAAAAACCCAGAAAATGAATATGGTGAATAATTGAAACTAAATATAAGCTGACAGGGGCTGTATCTTGCATCAGAGTTTTTGTGTGGAACACATAAAAATAAAAAAAATAAATTTTTTTTTTGTGTGGTCTATGTGCAGTACCGCAGTGTGTGTGATTATCACAAAGAAAAAAAAACACACAAGAAGAAAAGAAACAAAAGAGAGAGGAAAAATTCAAATTGAAAAAGAAACACACAAGTAGATGGATCTCACCGGCTTACAATCTACGCAATTTTCCAAACTTGGGATTCTAGTTAGGTAGAATTTTCTAGAAATAAAAAACTTTATCTTTTACAATTACAATTGCATACTGTAACCAAACAAATTTAGTAAACGATCCATATTGAAATTGACGATTTTAATTTTCGTTGTGTGTTTTTTTTATGGTTATCTAACTTTAGTTGATATAGTCTCATATCAATATATGCTCTTCGAATTTCATATATTAATTAATATCGTATATCCATATCGATTTTCATAATCTCATGTCGCATTTAAAAGAAATATCAATATTTTCAAATTCAACTCTTTAAAATTTAGAAGAATGTGGCTTATCAAAACTGATTCTACTTATTCTTATTGTACTAATAAGTGTATCACTTAATCATTGGTCTCCACTTTTATTAAAAAAAGTAATGTATATTTTGTTATTTACTTAATTTAGACATTATAATCTACGATAAAATATATATGATATAAATAAAAAGATATCATAAATTGATAATAAAAAGCAAAATATATAAATCACCAAATTGAATAAACTTTAACTAACTATCATCAAAATAAAAATAAATAAAAAAAATTTTATATGATCATTTCACAATTTATAAATTCAATACAAAATAAAAATTTACAACTTTCTCCTACCGCAAACTAGTGTACAAATTAAATTACCAAAACAATAATCTGTTTACAAAATTTCATAACATTAAATACTTGTTTTATATAATATAATAATATTTTTATGTCTAAAATATAACTTAAATATATTATTATTATATTAAATTATATTGTAAATATAAGTGTAAATTTTAGGAAAATTAATTGTTTTAATTTCTTCTACAATTTAAAAATACATAATTCTCAACATATTATAATTTATAATACATTTAATATTTTAATCAATAAACTTTAACACATAAAACTTAATACATTTAATGGGTTACTATTAAAAACGAATTATAGATGTGTGTGTGTGTGTATATATATATATATATATATACATAAACGTGTGTCTGCAAAATTCTGTTTAAAGTTTAAACACAGAGAATTTAAATTTTTAAGTTGAAAATTTGTTTGGATGATCAGAAAAAAGAAGAGAGAAATTAAAGAGAGAGAGAGAGAGAGAGAGAGAGAGAGAGAGATATTAATATAGAATCTTTGTAAATAATTTGTTAGGATCTCAGCCAGTGCTTTGATGTCACTGTTAGGATCCTGTATGTGGAAGCAATATACCGCAACTAAAGTAGAGATTTGAGAAAGGTGGAGAAGAACTGGACACACAGTATTTACGTGGTAAAACCCCCAATAAATTTGAGAGAAACATCCACGGGCAAAGATAGAACAACTTTACTAGACCAAAATAATTACAACCTCTCTCTAATAACACTAGGAGAGAACAACCTCACAAGAGGCTTTAGGGAGAAGAGAAGAGACTACATTTTTTGGGATGAAATACAAATGAAGGGAAGGGAGGTATTTATAGGAAAATTTCGGGTACTAGGAGAGAACAACCTCACGCGTACATCACTGTTCACCGTGTGGGACCCACCGGTGTGCCGTCATTTCACTGTTCACGGTGACGTCACTGCTTACGTCCTGTTCACTGTGATGTCATTGCTTACGTCACTGTGTGTACTGTAGCACTGGGTCAGCCCGATACTATTCATATATACATATTCACCCGTACTATTCCTATTGGGTTAGCCCAATATTATTTGGGCTACTACCCACCCTTTTGAGCCTCATTTTTGGCCTGAAAAATTGTCTTCACTATTTAACATAATTGATATTAATATAGAATCTTTGTGAATTCAATTATTTACATTCCTTTAGTAGGAGCCTCCAAACACATGATGATGCGTTAGAAAATCTTTTTGTGCTTTTAATCTCCTCGTTAAGCATTGTGTTGTTTGTTTTTTTCCCCTCATGGTGGGACTAAATATGTTGGTTGCCATTTGCATCAACTTCGGTTTGAAGGCAAAAACATTAATGGAAAAGACATTCATGACAAAAGGTTCCACAACTTGCTCATGACAATGAAAAAGGCAAAAGGATCGTGTAGTATAAGCAACAATTTATTTATTTGGTACATAGATTTAGATATCTTTCGGCTTCGTGTATTTGAACCCAACTATAGTAAAACTAGGAATTACACACAATTCCAAGGCCCACCAGTTTGAAACAAAATCTGGTTATTGAAACAAAAAAAAATTCGTCACTGAAAAAGAAAAATCAGTCACAGTATTAATATTATGACAAAAAAATTATCACTATAAAATTATCTACTTATTGAAACAAAAAAAATTTATCACTGGAAAAGAAAAATCGGTCACAATATTAATATTGTGATAAAAAAATTATTACTATAAAATTGTCATTTATACTACTGTCATTAAAAGTATTAGTGACAGTTAAAATTATCTCGTTATAAAATTGGGAGACAAGAGCAGTGCTTTTCATTTATTCGTTAACAGGGGCATCAATCTCATCAAGTGGAATGAAGACATATTTTTAAATTTTTATTTATTCTTTAAACAAATTTCATTACCCCTATAATATTTCTAAATTTTTAACTAAACTCAATTAACTTATTATAACTTTTTATTTATAAATGTAATTAGTATAAAAATTATATCATTAGAAATATTTTGTTGAAATCTTTCAAGTGAGTATAATATTGACTATATTTTAATTATTTTTAAAATTTTCATTATCACATCTATTTACTTTTTTTTTTTTTTTTTTGAAACGAACAAATAATTACAAAGCAAAAGAACTGAAAACAGAAGGCTTACAATTAAGCCACAACTGATCCTTCTTAGAGGACAAAGCCAAAGAAGCCAGAGAATGAGCCAAACTATTCCTAACACGGGGAATAGCCAAACTCGAAACAACTCCTAACTCTTTATATAAGGCTCTAATATCATTAACAACATGACCAACAGGGCTAAAAAAGAAATCACCATCAGAAACCCCTGAGACCACATTAACAGCATCCACTTCCACAAACTCCACTTTAAGATTCAAACCAGCAGCCAACAAAAGCCCTTCTCTAAGAGCAAGGAACTCTCCAACTTCAGCAGAAAACAAACCTTCAAAAAGCTTAGAAGAGGCAGCCACCACAAACCCCAAATTATCCCTAATAACACAGCCAAAACCAGCAAAAGGAGAACCTAAATTCACTGCCACATCAGAGTTCAATTTCAAAAAACCAGGAGGATGAGGGATCCAAGAAGAACTGGAAGCTGGAACAAGAGAGACACAGCCAGGAACCTGCAGAAAACTAGCAGAAGACGAGCTAGCAAAAAAACTCCCAGAAACCTGCAACATCCCAAGAGCTGGCACACTAGCAGGCACACCAGAAAACACACCAGCAGACTCCTGACCAGAAAAACCACACAACCCAGAAACACCAGAGCTACCAGACACTCTAGAACTGTCAACACAAACAGGACCCTGCACAACCCCAGAAACAGAAAAATTTCCAGAAAACTGCAGATTACCAAAAGCAGGGGCAACTGCAGGCACTCCAGAACTCAAACCAGCAGACTTCAAACCTGAAAAACCAGGGCGCCCAGAAAGCAGAACACCCCCAGAAACTCCAGCAACTCTAGGACCAGTAGAACAGGCAGCAGAGGTGTTCTGAAACTCAGCAAGAAAACCTGCCGACCAATCCAGCAAATCAGCAGGATCTCGAGGCTTGGCTAAATGGATAAAAGAATTCCTGTTGTTCCATAAGCACCACAAAATGATACAGAAAAAATCAAGATCCCCCCTCCTACTATTAAAACACAGCCATCTAACAACATCAATACAATCAAGGTTTTTCAATTTAATTAAATCCTTACAAATAGGCAAAGATTTCCAAACTTCCTTAGTTTTAACACACCAAAACAGAGCATGCCCAGAATTTTCAACTCCTACACCACAACGAGAACAAACAGGAGAAGGAATAATCTTCCTCAAAAATAAACCCAAAGCAGTAGGAATCGCATTGTTACAAGCTCTCCATATAAAGATACGAACTTTAGGAGGGATGTGGAGATTCCAAATGATATTCCACCATTTGAAATCACCAATTGAACCAGCCCCCAATTTGGAAATTTTCTCATTTAAACCCAACCTATAACCACTTTTGACCTTATAGCTCCCTTTCTTATCAAAATGCCAAATCAAAATATCATTCCCTCCATGAAGGCCAAGAGGAATACTAGAAATAGCCTCCTTATCAATATCAAGAAGCAAAGATTCGATTTTAGGAAAATTCCAGCAGCCACCAGAAGGATGAATCAAAGAACTAACTCTAAGATCACCTCCAGATTTGGCTGAAATCACCCTAAAAGAGTTAGGTCTGGGTAGCCAAGGATCTTCAAAAATCCTAACCTTCGAACCATCTCCAATCTTCCATCTAAGCCCTTTGAGAAGCAGCGATTTACCCCAGCAAATACTTTTCCAGAGATAAGAACCACCCATCCTCCAACCAGAATCCAAAAACTCTCCATTTTTAAAATACTTGGCCTTTAGCAACCTTGCAGCCACAGAAGAAGGATCACAGAGCAATCTCCATGCTTGTTTAGCCACCAAAGCCTGATTAAAAATTGCAAGGTCCTTAAACCCCATACCTCTCATAGCTTTTGGCAAGCACATTTTCTCCCAATTAACCCAACAAATCCTTCTCTTACCCTTATTTGAACCCCATGATAATAGAGCACAACTCCTTGCACAAGTTTAAAGGCAGCTGAAAAAGGCTCATACAATAGGTAGGCACAGCTTGAGCAACAGCCTTAATAAGAACCTCCTTACCTCCCGAGGAAAATAAATTCCCTTTCCAGCTACGAACTCTACCCCAAAGCTTCTCCTTAATCTCATTAAAAGTCTTCCTTCTATTCCTTCCCACCATAGTAGGAAGGCCAAGATATTTATCATGGGCTTGAGCTTCATTAAGACCAAATAAACCAAGAATGCTGTCCCTAACTCCAGACTGGACATTTGGACTAAAAGAAAGAGCTGACTTCTGAAAATTAATCAATTGACCCGAACCCTTCTCATAAACAGTCAGGACAGACTTTAAAGCACCACAACAAACAGTATCAGCCTTACAGAAAAGCACGCAATTGTCCGCAAAGAAAAGATGACTAATTAGGGGGCTGCCTCTGTAACATCTAACACCCAAAAGAATCCCATTCTGTTCTGAGCCTCTAATAAGAGAAGAAAAGGCCTCTGCACATAATATGAACAGATAAGGGGACAATGGGCAGCCTTGCATAATCCCACGAGAGGGAATCACCTCTCCAACAAGAATGCCATTAACCACAAACGAGAACCCAACCGAAGAGATACAATCACGAATAAGTGAAACCCACACTGCAGGAAAACCCATTTTAACCAAAACTTCAATTAAAAAACCCCACTCAAGCCTATCATAAACTTTACTCATATCAAGCTTGAGGGCAGTAAACCCTTTCCTACCCTGCTTCTTACGATTCATGGAAAGAAGGACCTCAAAAGCAATCATCACACTGTCACTAATCATTCTACCAGGAACAAAGGCACTCTGTGCAGAATCAATAATTTTTGGGAGGATTCTCTTCAGTCTATTAGCTAAGGATTTTGAAATAATTTTATACATAACAGAACATAGACTGATAGGCCTATAATCCACCATAGACAAAGGATTTTTCTTTTTTGGAATAAGAACCACACTAGTTTTGTTAAACTTATTCACAGAACTACCCTCATTCAAAATCTTCAAACAAATCCTACACACATCAACCCCAACCACCGCCCAAAATTTTTGAAAAAAGATGGCTTGGAACCCATCTGGCCCAGGGGCTTTCGAAGGACCAAGATCAAAAACTGCACATTTAACTTCTTCCACAGAAAAAGGAGAAGAAAGAACACAGAGAGAATCCTCATCAATTCTTTTATCAATAAATCTAGTAGCAGCAGCCATATCATCCGGAGAAGGATTACTAGAACAGAACATCTTAGAAAAATAATTGCAAATAGAATTTTGAATACCTTCTTCATCTGTCTGCCGCACTCCCTGCTCATCCAAGAGAACCGAGATATCATTCTTCCTCTTCCTGGCACTTGCTTTAGCATGGAAAAATTTAGTATTTTTGTCCCCTGCAAGAAGCCAATCCACCCTGGCTCTTTGCTTCCAATAAAGTTCTTCCATGGCAAACAAATTTTCAAGCTCTCGTTCAGCCAACTTAACTTTATCCATCACCTCCACGCTTTGATCCTCTTCCATCAACTCGTTTAGAATCATAAGTTTGGCCGTGATTCTTTTACTTAACGAACCAAACTTTTCTCTACTCCATGAAGCAAGACTCTCAGCACATCTTCCCAACTTAAAATTGAGATCATCAGCAGAGATAGAGCAAGCAAAACTATTCCAAGCCTTAGCCACAACACTCTGGCATTCCTCCTCTTTAAGCCAAAAAGGCTCAAATCTGAACCTTTTACCTTTCTTGACACTCCAATTAATTCGACCACCATCCAACTTAAGTAAAATTGGACGATGATCAGAGAAGAAAAAATCAAGATGGATAACTTTAGCAGCCGCAAAATGACGAAGCCAATCTTGATTAACCAGATATCTATCCAGTCTTTCCTGCACATTAGAAACACCAACCCTCTTATTATTCCAGGTGAAAACAGGACCAACAAAACCTAGATCAAACAAATCACAACCATCAGCCACCTCCCGAAACTCCATCATGCCATTAAAATTCTTATCAGAGCCACCAACCTTCTCCTCCGACCGAAACAATTCGTTAAAATCACCACCACAAACCCAAGGCAAATCACTAACAGACTTTAATCGAAGCAACAACTCCCAAGAGAACTTCCGCAAACTCTAATTAGGACTACCGTAAAAGCCTGTAAACCTCCAAAGAAACCCATTATCCATCTTCACTGTAGCATCTATATGACCAGTAGAGAAAGAGAGAATAGAAACCTCCCAATCCTCTTTCCAAAGCAACAAAAGACCTCCACTCTTGCCAACACAATCCACATGAAAACCATTTTGAAAACCAAGCTTCCTTTTAACTTGAGCAGCCCAAGAACCTTTCAATTTAGTCTCCGAGAGGAAAACTAAATTGGGGGAATGACAAAGCAACACCTTCCGCAGCGCTGCCAACGCACGAGGGTTCCCCAACCCCCGTACGTTCCAACTTAGGAGATTCATGGCAACTGGCGGGCCTGATCAACAGGCTCCGCCAATAACATAGGAACATCCGCTGAATCCTCTGAACCCCTGCTTTTCTTGTGTTTTTCAACATCATCAGAGAGAATTACCACCTTCCTCTTACCCCCTTTCTTATCTGGACTAGAAACAAACGGAGAGAAAGAAGGAGATTTGGATTTACTTCGACCAGACAGCTTACCTCGACCACCCAGAATCTTCTTATCATTGACAGATCTAACATGGTTCCTTCGTTGACTAGGACTACGAGCAACTCTCTTCCACTTTCGAATAGAGACCTTCAATGGGCTTGAATCAGTAGCAACCCCTTTACCTTTCAACACAGACATTGGCCCTACTATAGGATAAGAAATCTGGGCTTTAGACATTTCCATAACCCTTTCATTTTCAATAGGCCCACAACAAACAACCCTAGAAGAGTTCACTAAAGTCCCATCAACAGGAGTCCCAGGCAAAGCCTCCCTAAAATTAGGACTCTTAAATTCAAGCCCAATATCATTTCCAAGGCCCACAGCAACAGACTCATCCAATAACTCATAATCCATAACAATGTTATTAACATCATCCAGCTCAGTCACCATGTCTACTAAAAATCCAGAACTAACTTTTTTAGACTCAAGCCTAACAACTTCTTCCAAAACAAAATTCTCATATGATCGAGACAACAAAGATTCCTTTCTAACTGAAAGGGGACCCACACCAGCAACCACCCTCGCCTCTTGCACAGGCAGAGGAATCTCCTCCATCCTCTTCCTAGCATCATTACTACGGTTATTCTAAAAATTGGAGGATAGCTCCCCCAATCTTTGAACATCAACATCAGAATTAGGATTAATGTTCTCCAGATTAACATTTTCATTACCTTTTTGTTTTCTTAAACTCGCTCTGGAAGGGGCCACAGCCCTCATCCAAGCCCCATATTGATTGTTAACTTCATTTAGCTCAGATTCAAAACATTCCCTAACACCATGACCAATCCTACCACACTTATAACAAAAATCATGTAAGCGTTCATACCTAACCAACGCAGTTATCATTGACTGGAACTCCTTGAACCACACCCGAACGCATCTCTTCAGAGGCTTGGAGATATCCACCATCACCTTCACACGAATAAATTTCCCCCAGCACTCTTTATCATCTTCTAGAAATTCCTCAATAGAACCCACTGCTTCAGCTAAAATCCGAGCCACACTACGATTCATACATAACAGAGGAATGTTATGTATCTGAATCCAAAACGCTGCTTTGTTGAATTTCATCTGAGAAACATCTCCTAGACCGCTTGGCTTCTCCAGGACAATAAGACTTCTATCAAAATGCCATGGACCTCTCGCCAATACCATAGCCATATCACCAGGAGATTTGAACTGAAAAACAAAAACATTCTCACTAACCATCTCAACATCCACTCCTCTAATGGTATTCCAGATCTGCTCTATCACTGCCTTAAACGCTTCTCTATTAACCTTCCTCCTAGATAAAATCTTCCCAACCAAACATTGATTCACACTCGTCAAGCCAACCTTACATAAATCGTCGGAAAGATCAAGAATCGGACCATCCAATTCAGAGAGAGTAAGAGATTCGCACAATTTTGAAATATCTTCAGTATCCATATCTGAACCCTAAACTAACAAGGAAGAGGGAACAAGCCAAAGAGAAAGCAAACCAAAGAGAAAACGGAAAAACAAAACCGAAAAAAGAAACTCTCAAATCTCAGAGAAGAAAACCACAAGGTCTACCTCCATGATAGAGGTGCTCTACCTAGAAACCCAGGAGCTCTACTTCTACACTCTGTTTTCTCGAGAGAGAGAGAGAGAAAACAAGAGAGAGAAGACCGAGAATTTTTAATTAAGTAGTATCACATCTAGTTACTAATCAATAACCTAATAGTTATTTTATTTAAAATTAAATTATTTAAAAGTTTTAATATATATATATATATATATATATAATTATCATTTAATATAATAATTAACTGAAAATAATTTAGTAAAATAAAAATAATTACAATAATTTCTACAAATAAAAATATTAGAACTAAAATAACTATAAAATAAGTACATGAAAATTAAATTAAAACCAATTATTAAAATTAGGTAGATGAAAGATTTAATTATTAAAAAAATTTTAAATTTAAATTATTACATATAAAATAGTTAGATATAAATATATTATGAGAGTAAATTATTAAGAAAGTTAGAAAATATAATTTATAAAGTAAAAAAATAATAATATTTTATTATTTAGAGATTATAAAATAGAGTATGATTAGAGTTATGAATTTATGGAGATGAAATATTTTTAAATTATTCTATTTTAAATTTCTATTTTAATAAAAAAAATAGAGTACGATTGGATATAAACATACAACATCTATATTATATATTACGAGGGAACAGGGTGACCAAATTAACCTACATTGCTATAATATATATATATATATATATATATATATAAAGTAATATGTAGTGACACATTTTTTTAATGACATATTTTAAATATTAATATTATTTTATGACAGATTTAATAATTTGTTATTATATTTTTGGACCAAAATCTCCCTTCCAAATTGTCTGTTGAAAACTCTGTTTCACTTGAGTCTTTTTCTAATAATTTATCACAGTTGAATAAAAATTAAGTAAGTTGTGACAATTAATAAAATTAGTCACAAACAAAATGAACTTGTAAAAAAAAAAATTATTTTATGACTCATACAAATATAACAGTATTAAATTTAATTGCTCATACTTTTTTTATTCTGTCACAAATTATTGTCTTTTATTTATTTATTTTGTTTTTATTATAATTTCTAAACCCTATTAACCAATTAGGGGCATTCGCATATGTGGAGGTAGTGCTATTAACAGTTAATTTTTGGATAGACTTGTTTATTGAATGACAGAAAAAGAAAAGAAAAGAAATAATATTTTATAAATTAATTGATAAAAAAACGTGATCAATTAATACAAATTAGATGATCAATTTTGTAATAAATTTTATAATTTTATAATTTATCACAAAAAATTAAAAAAAATAGATAATTTGTAACAATCAATATTATTAGCCAGAAAATTAAATTATAAAAAAATACATTTAATTAATTTGTGACCAAAAAAAAAAACTCCTAAAACAAAATAGAGTTATTTACTTTAGATTCATTTAATATCCAAGAAAATCTTATACAACAACCTCTCTTCATATAAGGTGCGAACTCATTTCTTCTTTTTCAGATTTATAAGAATTAGGATTGAGTTATCATATTTTGGATTAAATTTAATATGGCCAAAATATTTTTTTTTTTGTTTTTGGTCTCATACCTAACCGCCAAAGCAATTTCTTATTTCATCATAACTCAATCATCATGATTTCTCCATCCTTTACCCGATTATATACTAATTTCAAACAAAAATTTTATCTCAAACTCTTCTTTTCCATTATTATCACATTATTGATTTATCACTTTCTCGAGAAAATTCAAGAAAGTGAAGGAAAGTAAGTAGAAATTAACCAAAACAGTTGTAGAGAAATATAGGTATATAAACTTTCTCTGATTTTTTTTTTATTAAGACCTTTTATGATTTTTTTTTTCTGTAAATAGTCTTTGCAGTTTGATATAAGCTGACTGTATATCAAATATTTGATTAAATGTCTTAGTAGAATTTTCTTTCTTATATCCTTAACTTTCAACTTTTTTTTGTGGATTAGTTTATTTTTCTTTTAGAATTTTCTCTTTTCTTTTTGTTTTGTCATGTGTATACCTTCCGATTTTACTAATAACTTTACCTTTTTTGATTCCAAATCTTGCAATTTCGATAAGGTGTGTGAAAGTTTTCCAAGTCTCTTTGGTCTGCCACCAAGCAATCTAATTTGCAGCATTAACATTGAATATTCAACATTAGCAACAGTATAATTTACAATATATTGTCGGATTCAAGATTAGCAACAGTATACTTTACAATAATTGTGGGTTTGCTTTGTAATCATGATCTGATCGATAATTAACATAAAGAATTCAAAGTCTTCTATGTTCTTTGTCGGATTCAACATTAGCAACAGTATACTTTACAATAATTGTGGGTCTGCTTTGTAATCATGATCTGATCTTCTATGTGCTAGTATGCTAAAAATTAAGCCGAGCAAGTCAATGATGATCAATTGACGTAAACTAAAAAAAAAAAAAAATCGACATATATTATTAATTTAAAAAGTATCATTATAAGTATTATTTTATAATAAATTTTATTATTTGTTAATATATTTTGAGGTATAATCTCCCTCCCAACTTTTTCATCAAAAATTTTAAGTCAATTAAGAATTTTTTAAATAATTTATCACAAATAATTAAAAATTAATAGTTTGTGATGATTGTTAAAAAATATATATTTTAATTTGTGACAGAAAAATATGATACTAATTTATTTTTATGTTAAAAACTTTTCAAAACCTAATAAGAATAGTCTAAAATTTTGATTTCAAACGTAAAGTGTCTTTATTTCGTTGCAATTCATTCTAGGGTTTTATAGTCACACTTTTTATATAGTAAGTTTTTCCTTTTCAGTGGCAAATGTATTACTTTTGAAAATGAGGGACCGTGTTCCATCAAATTAACCATTTGTAAAAGCAAATGCTATATAGCAGAGATCTTTAGAGCCTATTTATTTTATGGGATTAGATTGAATTGAATTGGACTATTTTTATGAGATTGAATTGGATAGTATTGTACCAATTAGTACTGTTATGTGTTTGGTGCAGTGCAGATTTGACTAAAACTATTAATATCCTTTATTTGGTGTAGTATGAAAATGACTAAAAAATTTTATTATGTTTTATATGTTTTATATAGTTTGAGATTGGTTAATTATCATATTAAATTAATTTTAAAATAAAAAATTATTTTAAACCAATAATAGAAATTAAATATGGTTAATTTTTTAAAATAAAATATTTATACTACTTTTAAAAAAATAAATACAACTATTTATTATTTATTTAAAAAAATAAATACTCAAATTTATAATTTTAAAGTGTGAAGAGTATACTACTAGCTCAAATTTATATTATCACATTTAAATATATTTTTAATTAATATTTTATATTTTTATTAATATTTTAATATTTATTTTAAATATAAAAATTTTTTAAAAAAAAGCTTGGGACAATTTTGTCCCAAGCTTTGAGACAAAGCAAATTAATGAGACTGATTTATCCAGTCCCATTCAAGTGCCAATCATGAAATTGGATTGGGAATAGTCCAATCCCAGTTCAATCCCATAAAACAAACGCACCATTAACTCCCAAGATGGCGTCACCTTGGTGGAAGGCCCACCAGTTTGAACATATAGTAGTCCAAATAGGCAGTCTCGTCCTTGATCTCCGCAAGAGTAATAGCCTTCTTATCCGATAATTTTTGATCTCCGCAAGATAATCTATTCTGAGCATGAAACTAGCTGGAAGAATACTATGATCATGATCTGATCGGTAATTAATATTTTTCATTTGGTTACATAAAGAATTCCCAAAGTCTTTAATGAGACGTTCTATCTTTTATGTGGTGATGATGATCAGGGCTGGCCCTGACCTTTTGGAGGCCCAGGGCGTACTGTAGCAATAATACTGCTAGAGTCACTGTAGCAATATACTATTATATTCACTGTAGCACAATATTATATTTTGATGGCCCAATTTACACAGATCTCATAGTAAAAAATAGTTTAAATTTTTGTTTATGAGTTTAATAAAATTAGTGATGGGCCTAATATGTGGTGGTCTAGTGGAATAATAAATATAAAAATAAAAAAGAAAATTAATTATTTTTTTTGAAAAATAAATAAAATTGTCTCCATGTAGAATTGAACCAGAAACCTCAAATTTAAAAGACTGACGCTCAACCACTGAACTAGAGGGGTTATTGTTGAAAAAAATTAGTATAAACCCAATATAACAAGAAATTTTTATTTTTATATGTATAATAATATTATAAAATATTGGACCCTCCTCGAGCTTGGGGTCCTGGGCGGTCGCCCCTTGCGCCCCGACCCAGGACCAGCCCTGATGATGATCCTGTCCCAAGCATGACAGAGAGGCATGCAACTATGCAAGAACCTCCACACGAACGCTAGTACTTTGAATTTTCATTTGTTTTTGGAATACTTCTTCTACGTACGTATATTAGGCACAGCAAATCGTTAATGATGAAACTTGAAAGGACTTACTTTTTGAAAAGAGAAAATGAGGGAACAGGGTGATGTGATCAAATTAACCTACTTTGCCTTCTATATATACAATTCTATGGATCCCACCAGTTTGAATGTATAAGCATGCAGACGCCAGCCTCCATTGCACTCCATCCCTGCATGCAGTCCACTCATTATATTATAAAAAAAAAAAAAAAAGTGACATATTTTTTTAGATATATATTTTAAATGTATTATTGTAGATATTATTTTATAATAAATTTAATTATTTATTATTATATTTTTAAATTAAAATCTTCCTTTTAAATTGTCTGTTGAAAATTCTATTTTAATTGAATTTTTTTCTAATAATTTATTATAATTGAATAAAAATTAAATAAGCTATGATAATTAATAAAATTATTTATAAAATTAACTTGTAAAAAAAGAAATAAAAAATTATTTTGTGACTTATACAAATATATCAGTATTAAAATTAATTGTTCCTACTTTTTTTATTCTGTTATAAATTATTATTTTTTATTTATTTATTTTATTTTTATCATAATTCATAAACCCTATTAACCAATTAGGAACATTTGCATATGTGGAGATAGTGTTATTATCAGTTAATTTTTTAATAGACTTGTTTATTGAATGACAAGAAAAGAAAAAAAAAAGAAATAATATTTTATAAATTAATTGATAAAAAAACGTGATCAATTAATACAAATTAGATGATCAATTTTGTGACAGATTTTATAATTTATTACGAAAAATTAAAAAAATAGATAATTTATAACAATCAATATCATTAGTTAGAAAATTAAATTATAAAAAAAATATTTAATTAATTTGTGACAAAAAAAAAAAAACTCCTAAAACAAAATAGAGTTATTTGCTTTGGATTCATTTAAAATCCAAGAAAATCTTATACATCAACCTTTCTTCATATAGGGTACGTACTCATTTCTTCTTTTTTAGATTTACAAAAATTAGAATTGAATTATCATATTTGGGATTAAATTTAATATGGCCAAGTTTTTTTTTTGTTTTGGGTCTCATACCTATCCACCAAAGCAATTCATTATTTCATCATAACTCAATCACCATATTTTCTCTATCTTTTACCCGATTATATACTAATTTCAAATAAAAATTTTATCTCAAACTCTTCTTTTTCTACCATTATCACATTATTGATTTATCACTTTATCGAGAAAGTTCAAGAAAGTGAAGGAAAGTAAATAAATTTTAACCAAAGCAGTTGCAGAAGAATATAGGTATATAAACTTTCTCTGATTTTTTTTTATTAAGATCTTCTATGATTTTCTTTTCCTCTCTTTTCTTCATAATATGCTGTAGATAGTCTTTATAGTTTGATGTAAACTGACTGTATATTAACTGTTTAATTAAATATTTTGATAAAATTTTCTTCTTGGTATCATTTACTTACAATTTTTTTTTAAAATTAGATTCTTTTTCTTTTATAATTGGGTCTTTTGTTTTTTTTTGTTTTTTTATGTGTGTACCTTCCGATTTTACTAATGACTTTATGTTAGGAGAGATAGAAAAATTAGAGACACAAATATTTACGTGGTTCGGCACAAAACTTGCCTACATCCACGGAGCACATCCACTTTCACTATTTAGAGAAAATTACAAGCTCACAACTCTCTGATTTTCTCTCAAAGCTTTTACAAAGCTTTCTCTCTCTCACACACACTTTACTTCTTCCTCACAATTGCTCTCTCAATTGATGTTAGTGTGTTTTGGTGTGTATTTACATTACAAACAAAGGGGTATTTATAGCAAAGATGAATAAGTGAAGGAAGAATTTTAACCACTAATTAAATAATGGCTCCACTAACTTCTCCACTAATTTCTCCACTAACTTTTCCACTAACTCCTCCATTATGTTATTGTTGGCTCCACTAACAATCTCCCACTTGGAGACAAAAAATGACGGTATGTGAATAGTGGTGTACTCAAAACTTTCTTCATATGTGAAGACCAATTGAAGCTGAGCACAGCTTCAGTTTCTCAGTAGTGACAGCCTTTGTTAACATATCTGCTGGATTCTTGCTACCATGGATCTTTTCCAATGTTAGCACTTCATCTTCTAATAAAGATCTGATAAAGTGGTAACGAAGACCGATGTGCTTGGTTCTGGAATGAAATGCTGAATTCTTTGCCAGATGTATTGCACTCTGACTGTCGCTAACAGAACATTCTTCCCTTGACTGAATCCCAGCTCTATCAACAAACCTTGTAGCCATATCATTTCTTTACTGGCTTCTGTAACTGCTACATACTCAGCCTCTGTAGTGGATAGTGCAACAATCTTTTGTATCTGTGACATCCAACTAACAGCTGTAGTGCCAATGGTAAAGACATACCCAGTGGTGCTCCTTCGGTGATCAACTTTACCTGCAAAGTCTGCATCTACGTAGCCTTGAACTTTTAACTCTCTCTTGCCAAAGTGCAAACACTTATTTATGGTGCCTCGTAGATACCTCAAAATCCACTTCACTGCTTCCCAGTGAGTCTTTCCTGGATCTGACATAAATCTGCTGATTGCTCCCACTGCATGGCCAATGTCAGGTCTAGTGCAAACCATTGCGTACATCAAGCTTCCAACGGCTGAAGCATAAGGAATCTTGTCCATGAAGTTTCTCTCTTCCTCTGTCTGAGGAGACTGATTCTTGGAAAGACGAAAGTGACTAGCCAAGGGTGTGCTAACTGGCTTGGCATCGTCCATCTTGAATCTATGCAAAATGCGCTTGATGTATTCTGCCTGAGATAACTGCAAAGTCCCTTCTTGTTTATCTCTAGTGATTTGCATTCCAAGAATCTTTTTAGCTGGACCCAGGTCTTTCA
This sequence comes from Xanthoceras sorbifolium, assembly GCA_003430845.1. Classification (NCBI taxonomy): domain Eukaryota; kingdom Viridiplantae; phylum Streptophyta; class Magnoliopsida; order Sapindales; family Sapindaceae; genus Xanthoceras; species Xanthoceras sorbifolium. The sequence goes on from CM010611.1 coordinate 27,458,165, forward strand.
TGTCAAACTCTTTTGACAATTGATGCTTCAAGCTTTTGATCTCACCCATATCTGAACCAGCTACTAACATATCATCGACATAAAGTAGCAAGATGATATAACTGGACTTACATCTCTTAAAGTAGCAACAATGGTCGGCATTGCACTTCTGAAAACCTTCTTTGTGCATGAAACTATCAAATTTCATGTACCACTGTCTTGGAGCTTGTTTCAGGCCATACAAGCTCTTCTTTAATCTGCACACTAGGTTTTCTTTCCCCTTTTCTGCAAAACCTTCTGGCTGGTGCATGTATATCTCTTCCTGTAGATTTCCATGAAGGAATGCGGTCTTCACATCTAACTGCTCAAGATGAAGATTTTCACTAGCAACAATACTTAAAACAGACCTGATAGTATTGAGCTTCACAACAGGAGCAAAAATTTCGGTGTAGTCAATTCCCTCCTTCTGTTGGAATCCTTTGACAACTAGACGGGCTTTGAATCTCTTAGAGCCATCGTACTCCTCTTTCACCCGATACACCCATTTATTGTGAAGAGCTTTCTTACCCATGGGCAATTTGGTGAGCTCATATGTCTTGTTTGAGATTAAAGACTTCATCTCTTCTTGCATAGCAAGCTCCCACTGGTTGGCATCTGCTGCCTGACATGCCTCATCGTAGCATTCAGGCTCACCTCCATCAGTTAGCAACAAATAGTTCATGTATTTTCTATTTGGTATATGAGGCCGACTTGATCTTCTAAGTTGTGGCGTGTCAGACTGCTGCACGCTGCTCTGCTCGACTGGTTCCTCTGGCTGAGGACACTCAACTGTCTGCTTTGTTATAGGACTATCTGGAACATCATCTTCATCTACATACATTGGCCCACTTTGCTCTGAGTTGCTGGCGTCTACTGTATGTCGGTCCTTGTACATTGCCTTTTCATTAAAGATTACATCTCTGCTGCGAATAATCTTTTTATTTTGGTCATCCCAAAGACGGTAGCCAAACTCATCTTCTCCATAGCCAAGGAGGGTGCACTTCTTAGATTTGGGATCAAGTTTATTTCTGCCTTGATCACTGATATGCACATATGCTAGGCAACCAAAAACTTTCAGATGTGAGAGTTTTACCTCTTTTCCACTCCATACCTCTTCTGGTATTCCGAGGTCTAATGGTACCGATGGACTTCGGTTGATCAAATAAGCTGCTGTGTTGACTGCTTCTGCCCAGAACTGCTTTGGTAAACCTGATTGTAAACGCATGCTTCTGGCTCTCTCAATCAACGTTCGGTTCATATGTTCAGCTACACCATTGTGTTGAGGAGTACCTGGCACGGTTCTTTCCATTCTGATACCGTGATCATAGCAGAACGTCTTGAATCTGGTGTCTTCATATTCACCACCATTATCGGTTCTGAGCTTTTTGATCTTCAGACCTGTCTCATTTTCTACCATTGCTTTCCATCTCTTGAAAGCATCAAACACCTCGGACTTGTGATTAAGAAAGTAAACCCATACCTTCCTAGAGTGATCATCAATGAAAGTCACGAAGTATTGTTTTCCACCAATGGATGAGACGGATATTGGTCCCCAAACATCGGAGTGAACGAGCTCAAGCCTCTCCTTCTTTGGGGTTCTACTGCTTGTCTGAAAGCTGACTCTCTTCTGCTTTCCAAGTATGCAGTCTTCACACATATCAATTTCTACTGACTGTAGTCCTGGTAGTTTCCCCTTTGAGTGCATAACTTTGAGCCCCTTTTCACTCATGTGGCCTAATCTCTGGTGCCACAAGTTTGAATCTTCATTTCCTTCTGCAAGTGCAATTGAGCTGCAAACTCCTGCTGTCAGGTAAAGAGTACCGGTCTTCGTGCCTCGTGCAATTGTCATTGCACCCTTAGAAGTCTTCCAATTGTTATCGTGGAAGATCGTAGTGAAGCCTTCACTAGCCAACTGCCCTATTGAGATTAAGTTCTTTCTCAAGTCGGGAATATGCATGACATCCTTCAGTTCCCATACAGACTCGTTCAACTTAATCTTCACTGCACCTTTACCAACAATATCACAGGGTTGGTCATCACCCAGGTATACCTTACCAAGGTTTCCGGGTACATACCTTTCGAAGAGTTCTCTCCGCAAAGTAGCATGGAATGATGCTCCAGAATCTAACACCCAAGATTCTTCCTTGCTCTCCAAAGAGCATATCAAGACATCATTTGTTCCAGAAGTGGAAGCGACATTTGCTTCTGCTTTCACCTCATCATCATTCTTCCAACTCTTGCATTGATTTTTGTAGTGTCCAATCTTCCCACATTTCCAACACTCAACTGTCTTCGAGCTCTGGGAATTTTTGGGATTTCTAGACTTGGACCTCCTGTTCTTTGACTTGCTACGGTAGGTAGATCTACCTCGCTCATTTCCTCTGTTTGAATTTCTGCCACTGTTCTCCACATTTAGGGCTGATCCTGAAGTTGATGCACTGTATGACTGCATTCTGATCTCTTCCGTCAAAATCATACTTACGACATCGTCAAACTTAAGACTTGATTTTCCTGCGGAGCTACTGATCGCAGTAACTATGCCTCTCCAACTTTCAGGTAGCTGTCCGAGAACTAACAAGGCTCGGATTTCATCAGAGAATGTGATATTCACTGATGTTAGTTGATCCGTCACTTCGTTGAAGTCATTCAGATGTTTTCTGAAGCTTCCTCTTTCAACCATTTTCAGATTAAATAATGTTTTAATCAGATGTACTTTGTTGGCTGCAGACGGTTGTTCATACATACTGGAAAGAGCTGCCATTAAAGATACAGTTGTCGTCTCATTTTTGATGTTGAAGGCAACTGATTTCGATAGAGTCAATCTGATGGTACCAAGTGCTTTTCGATCAAGCACCTCCCATTTAGAGTCCGGCATATCTTCTGGCTTTATGCCTTTTAAGGGCAAGTATAGATCTTTCTGAAATAAGTGGTCTTCAATTTGCATCTTCCAAAATCCGAAATTTATGCCATCGAATTTCTTTATTTTAGAATTATCTTTTTCTGATGCCATTGCTCCCACTCAAACTTGCAATATCTGATAATACACCTCGGTCAACGCCAGTCAACACCTCCGGTCAACGTTGGTCAACACCTCTGGTCAATGTCGGTCAACACTGGTCAACACCTCTGGTCACCTCCGGTCAACCTGGTCAACACCTCCAGTCAACTCGGTCAACACCTCCGGTCAAACTCGGTCAACAGTAACCGTATACTGAATAATGTACGTAGTCGTGAACAGCACACCAGGTAAGTTCCCAGGAAAGAGAGGTGGGTCACAACGGACACGCTTAAGTACCAAATCTTTCCTAGCCAGAACCTTTCCTAGACATGTACTTTCCACACCACGACACAAAATCAGTAAATCTCAAGAACAATTCTTTTCTGATGTGGAAGATCAGACAATGCTGCAACCACAGAGCATACTAAGAATTTTCTAGAGAATTTCACACCTTAGCAGCCTGGAACAAATCCTGGTGCTCTAATACCAGTTGTTAGGAGAGATAGAAAAATTAGAGACACAAATATTTACGTGGTTCGGCACAAAACTTGCCTACATCCACGGAGCACATCCACTTTCACTATTTAGAGAAAATTACAAGCTCACAACTCTCTGATTTTCTCTCAAAGCTTTTACAAAGCTTTCTCTCTCTCACACACACTTTACTTCTTCCTCACAATTGCTCTCTCAATTGATGTTAGTGTGTTTTGGTGTGTATTTACATTACAAACAAAGGGGTATTTATAGCAAAGATGAATAAGTGAAGGAAGAATTTTAACCACTAATTAAATAATGGCTCCACTAACTTCTCCACTAATTTCTCCACTAACTTTTCCACTAACTCCTCCATTATGTTATTGTTGGCTCCACTAACACTTTACCCTTCTTTTTTTAATTCCAAAACTTCCAATTTCGATAAGGCGTGTGAAAGTTTTCCAAGTCTCTTTGGTCTGTCCACCAAGCGATCTAATTTGCAGCATTAACATCGAATATTCAACAGTAGCAACAGTATACTTTACAATAATTGTCGGTCTGCTTTGTGATCATGATCTGATCGATAATTAACATAAAGAATTCAAAGTCTTCTATGTTCTTTGTGGTGTGATGTGACACAACCAATGTTTTCCCGAATATAAACGGACAATTATTAATTTGTCGCTTATGTTTAGAAAAGTATTAATTTTTTAAAACAGTTTCATTTATTAGTATTCCTAGGTCCTAAAATTTTATAAACATATCAATTTAGTCCATTTGATCAACTTTTTAAGAGTCAAACTAACTGAAAATATTAAAAAGATAGTTTTACTCATGATTCTATTTAAATGAGTTAAAATTACAATTTTACTCTTAAATATATAAAAATATTTTTACTAATTAGAAGAGTAATATGATCATTTTATATTAATTTTTTAAAAATAAAAATTAAAAAAATTTAAATTTTTTTTAAATGGATTCCCCATTTTTAAAAAAATTAATGAGACATTATTTTTAAAAATTTTTAAATTTTATTTTTAAAAAATAGTCAATACTATACTCACTTGAAAGATCTCAACAAAATATTTCTAATGACACAATTTTTATACTAATTAAATTTATAAATAAAAAGTTATAATAAGTTAATTGAGTTTAGTTAAAAATTTAAAAAGGATATGAGAGAAATGAAATTTATTTAAAGAATGGATGAAAGGGTAATAGTGGAATATATAGTGTTAAAAAAGTAATGGAGATTGGAATGATGGATCTCTAAATTGGGAGATCCATTTTCTAATCTCCATTTGATATTTTTTTGGAACAAAAAAATAGAGTAAGATTGGAGATAGAGATGGCCTCGGTTCGGTTGTTCAAATCGAACCGGCGGTTTTGAACAGGAACCTTAGGTTTCGGTTCAAAACCGGTTCCGGAACCAGGACAGCCGGTCCTGATTCCGGTTGGACAAAAAAAGGAACCGGAACCATCGGTTCTGTTCCAATGGCCATGCCTAATTGGAGATGACCTTATAATTATTATTTTGTAACAAATTTTATTATTTGTCAATATATTTTGGAACATAATCTCTCTCCCAACTTTTTCATCAAAAAAATTGAGTCAATTAAGAATTTTTTGAATAATTTGTCACAAATAATTAAAAATTAATAGTTTGTGATGATTGTTAAAAAATATATATTTTAATTTGTGATAGAAAAATATGACACTAATTTATTTTTATGTTAAAACCTTTTCAAAACCTAATAAGAATAGTCTAAAATTTTGATTTCAAACGTAAAGTGTCTTTATTTCATTGCAATTCATTTTAGGGTTTTATAGTCACACTTTTTATATAGTAAGTTTTTCTTTTTTAGCGGCAAATGTATTACTTTTGAAAATGAGGGACCACGTTCCATCAAATTAACCATTTGTAAAAGAGTTAATTATACTTAACTTATCTGAGGTTTAACTAATTACACTCGGAATTAAAGTTTGCATTAATTGACACTGACCTCCCCTCCTGTTAAGTTTGACCGTTAAAATAAATGGTTGACCATCTAAAAATATTAAAATGACCAAACTTAACGGGAGGGGAGTTCAATGTCAATTAATACAAAATTTAATTTTGAGTGTAATTAGTCAAATCTCAGATAGGTTCAGTGTAATTAACTCATTTGTAAAAGCAAATGCTATATGGGCATATAGCTAGAGATCTTTAACGCCCAAGATTGCGGCTCCTTGGTGGAAGGCCCACCAGTTTGAACGTGTAGCAGTCCACTGCAGGTCTCTCTCGCGAGCTTGTCGGAACTCCATTTTACTTTCTAAGCTAACTGTCACTACAATAAAGGCAAAATAAAAAATTTGTTACTAACACTTTACATAAATTTAATAATAATTAACTGTTTGAAAATTTATCATCTTACACATTATTAGTCATAATTTATTATTATCAATTATAAAAAAAAAGATGACGTATTGAATTAAAATCATCTTGATTGAAATATGACGTTTTTGCATGTGACTGCTGGAATAAGAAAGGTAATGAGAAATTTTTTTTTTTTTTTTATAAAACATTGTACATAAAGCCATCTCTAAACCCCTATAAAACCCCGACCATTTACTCTCAAAACTCACCTCCAACTCTCTCTCTCTCTCTCTCTCTCACTCTCTAGATCTGTCTCTCTTTCTACATTATCTGTTTTGAAAGCTTTTACTTTTTCATTTTTTATTTTCTACTTCCGAAAACACATTTTAAAGAACAGAGAAAAGCTTTAAGCCTATTTATATAAACCTGATCTCTCTGCAGGTTGACTAGCTAGTCAAATTTGTAAAAAAATCTCAGAATATTACCCTCTTTTTCTACTACTTGGATTTGTTCTTTGTTGATCATCATTTCATGCAAGTGATTGTTATTTGAGATATTTAATTTGTATTAACTTCGTGTATGCATATTAAAACTACTTGTGCTTTGATTAGGTCTCACGATAATTTAGAGGGAGGTAGCTCAAGACATCCTCCTAGGAAACTCCCAGCAGAATTTGATGGAACAAATTCAGTAGCAGAAAATTTTCAAAGAGAACAACCATCTGGCGTCGTTGTTGAAGTTCCATGGATGAGACGAACAACTGTCGCTGTGGCCAAACATTGGTCTCAGATGAAGAAAAATTTGAGTCCAAAGGGGTCTTCGGGGACTTTAATATTAGTTTTGTCATGTTTGTCTGTGATACTACTCGATCCACTTTTCTTCTACATTCCAGTGCTCAACGATGTAAGAAAGTGTATTGGATATGATAAAACTTTGGGGATGGTGGCTAGTACTTTACGTACTATCTCTGACATTTTGTATGTGATGTATATAATTATCCCATTATGGAAGCGTTTACGTTCAGATTCAAGAAAACTTATGTGGATCCTTCACCTACTTTATATCATGACCTTCCTTCCACTGCCTCAGGTAAGACAGAGTTTTACAGCTAAAATATTATAATGAGCTTCAGTTTATGGATTTTATATTATACAGTCAGTCATGTATGGTCATCATATTCGTACAAATAATTTATGTAAAATAATAAAAATGTATGAAAATATAATGAAAGAAATGTGTAAAATGATGAAAGTGAGAGAAAATGTAATGGAGGAAAAATGTACATCTGTTTCATTAATCTTATGAGATATATATACATGAAAATATAACACATAAAGTCTATCACCCACCTAATATTCACCTAACACTCACCTAACATTACATAAAGTCAAGAGTACAACAAACACTCACCTAACATTACATAAAGTCAAGAGTACACCTAACACTCACCTAACATTACATAAAGTCAAGAATACACCTAACACTCACCTAACATTTCCTAATAGTCAAATATACATTTAAGATTTACTAATACTCCCCCTCAAGTTGGAGAGTGAATATCATGAAGTCCCAACTTGTTACGTAAATTCACAAACTGATCCTTTCCTAAAGCCTTCGTAAATACATCAGCCAATTGCAAGTGTGAAGAAACAAAAGAAGGATTGATTATTCCGGCTTGTACTTTTTCTCGTACTATATGACAGTCTATCTCAATGTGCTTTGTACGCTCATGAAAGACAGGATTCGCAGCAATGTGTAAAGCTGTCTGATTGTCACAAAATAATGGTGCAGGAGTTGTTTGAGGAACCTTTAGGTCATGTAGTATGTAACGCAACCAAGTTAACTCCAAACATGTGTTAGCCATTGCTCAATATTCAGCCTCAGCTGATGATCTAGAGACATTGGCTTGCTTCTTAGATTTCCATGATATGAGAGAACTTCCAAGGAAAATACAGTAGCCTGTAACTGATCTTCTTGTGGCACGACAACCTCCCCAATCTGAATCACAAAAAGCTTTCAAAGTTAAACTGTTTATGGAGGGAAGTAATAATCCCTGACCAGGTGTACCTTTGATGTATTTGAGGATTCGAATGGCAGCGTCCCAATGAGGTATTCTAGGTTCTTGCATGAACTGGCTCAATGTGCGAACTGAATAAACTATATCGGGTCTTGTCACTGTAAGATATATCAATCTGCCAACTAGTCTTCTGTACTTTGTTGGATCATTTAGCAATGCTCCATCAGTGGGAGTAAGTTTCAAATTCTGCTCCATTGGAAAATTGTTGGGACACGCGCCTAAGAGTCCAGAATCTTGTAAAATGTCCAACGCATACTTTCTTTGTGACATAAAAATGCCTTTTCTGGAGCGAGAAAATTCAATACCGAGAAAGTACTTCAAGTTTCCAAGATCTTTGATACGGAAGCGTTTAAGAAGGAATCTTTTGAGACGTTCCATTTCATGTAGATCATTTCCTGTGAGAAGTATGTCATCGACATATATAAGAATTGCTGTAAAAGAAGTACCTTGAGTTTTGGTGAAAAGGGAATAATCAGCCTTTGATTGTTGATAGCCGGCCTTTCTGATAGTATCTGAAAATGTGGAAAACCAATTTCTTGATGCTTGTTTAAGTCCATAAAGAGACTTGTTGAGCCGACATACAGTGTGCTCCCCCTGTCGGCGAAGACCAGGTGGAGGTTCCATGTAGACAACTTCATGAAGGTCGCCATGGAGGAAAGCATTTTGAACGTCCAATTGGTGGATGTGCCAATGGCGAGCAGCAGCGACAGTAAGAAGACAACGAAGTGTTGTAAGCTTTGCTGTTGGAGAAAATGTTTCTTGATAGTCAATGCCCTCAACTTTATTGTATCCTTTAGCAACAAGACGAGCTTTGTAGCGTTCAATGGTGCCATCAGATTTGTATTTGATTTTGTAGACCCATTTGCAACCAATTGGTTTGTGGCCAATGGGCAAAGGGACTAAGCTCCATGTGTTGTTGAGCTGCAATGCTTCTAATTCTGTATTCATAGCTTGTCGCCAATGTGGATTAAGGACAGCTTGAGCATAATTTTTAGGCTCAGTGTGATCTGTGATGTTAACTAGAAAAGTAGAATGGGAAGGTGAAAAACGTGAGTATGAAAGAAAATTAGAGAGTGGATATCGAGTACCTGGTATAGGACTTGCTGCAGAGGTAGATTGATGTGCCTGAGATGACATTAGGAAGTCTCTATGCTATGCCGGAGGTCGCTTAGGCCGTGTTGACTGTCTTGGAGGTGGAATGGTAGTAGTTTCAGAAGGAATATTTGATGGGTCTAAAAGTGGTGGTAAGGTTTCGGCATCTGGTGTGTTTGTGGAAGGTTGATCAATGCTGGAGGGAACAACAGGTGTGGGTGAGATGGGTTCATGTGTATTAGATGTTGTTTGCTCGGATTGGTGAGGATTGGTGTTAGAAGAGCATGGTGGTATGATAGACTGCATTTCTGTGGTCTCAGATATGAAATTAGGCACCACAAAATCAGAAGTGGATGGGGTTGAGATAGATGAAAAAGGAAAAATGGATTCATGAAATTTGACATCACGACTGACAAAAAATTTCTTGGTTTCCATGTCATATAATTTGTATCCCTTTTGCCCAGTCGGATATCCAACAAAGATGCAACACTTGGCACGAGGTTCAAATTTTTGAATGGGATGTACAATAGTTGCATAGCATAGACAACCAAAAACCTTTAAGTGATCAAGTGATGGCGGGCGACTATATAGCATTTCAAAAGGTGTTTTATTTGAGAGCAATGGTGATGGCAACCGGTTAATGAGATAAACTGCAGTTAAAACACATTCACCCCAAAAATGTAAAGGTAAATGGGATTGAAAAAGTAGTGCTCGTGCCACAGTGAGAATATGACGATGTTTCCTTTCAACGACTCCATTTTGCTGTGGGGTGTAAACACAAGTGCGTTGATATTCAATACCATGAAGTCTAAAAAAGTTTTTCATAGATAAAAATTCAGAACCATTGTCTACTCTAACTGCTTTGACATATGCATGAAATTGAGTGTAAACAAAATCAATAAAAGATTTCAAAATGTTTTGAGTTTCAGACTTGTGTTGCATAAGGAATATCCATGTGCATCTTGTAAAGTCATCTACAATGGTAAGAAAAAATCGTGCCCCTGAGTGTGTATGAACTTTGTGAGGACCCCAGATATCACAATGCAATAAATCAAATGGAGCATGAGTTGATATAGAGCTTAATGGAAATGGAAGTCTTGTTTGTTTTGCCATGGGACAAACAGTGCAATTATTATCATAAGAAATATTGTTTGAAGATAATAAGGAAGAAGCTAATTTAAGACGAGATGGTGATGGATGTCCAAGACGCATATGCCATAGATTGGAAGGCTGTGAAATTTGATGACAGGTTGACATCCTTTGTAAGGGAGGCATGTAATAGAGACCACCATATTGTTTACCCGAGCCAATCATCTTCCCCGTAGCCAAGTCCTGTAGAACACAAAAGGTGGGAAAAAAAATGGCACAACAGTTTAGGGCAGAGGTAAGTTTGCTTACAGAAATTAGATTTAAGCGAAAACTAGGAACACATAAAACATCATCTAAAGTGATGTTGGAATTAAAAGATACAGTGCCAGTTGAAGTGATTGATGCTGTAGATCCTGTTGGTAAATTAACAATAGGTATGGATGATGATTGTGTTTTGGTGAGAAGTGTGGAATCAGAAGTGATATGATCGGTGGCTCCACTATCTAAAATCCATGGTTTTGTAAATACAGAATTAATTGAAGCATTGAAAAATGGATACAGACCTGTCGCATTTGCATAAGTGTATTTATTACCAGCACCATGGTTTGAACTCATCATTGATGAAGACAAGAAAACTGTTGAAGTTGCTTGATGAAAATTCTGTGCAAGACGTTGTCCGGATCAGAAACTTGGCTCTGATACCATGTAAAATAATGAAAATGTATGAAAATATAATGAAAGAAATGTGTAAAATGATGAAAGTGAGAGAAAATGTAATGGAGGAAAAATGTACATCTGTTTCATTAATCTTATGAGATATATATACATGAAAATATAACACATAAAGTCTATCACCCACCTAATATTCACCTAACACTCACCTAACATTACATAAAGTCAAGAGTACAACAAACACTCACCTAACATTACATAAAGTCAAGAGTACACCTAACACTCACCTAACATTACATAAAGTCAAGAATACACCTAACACTCACCTAACATTTCCTAATAGTCAAATATACATTTAAGATTTACTAATATTGTTAGATCTTAAATTTTCAGCTATATATATATATATATATATATATATATATATATATATATATAAACTAACGAACTCTAAACTATACAGGTGCATGTTCTCTTAATATTTGCTGGGAAATTGAAAGGCTATGGAATTGTTTATGCAGCGGTGGTCATTTTAGGGCAGCATTTTACGAGGTTATTCGTAATGCTTAAATTGCTTTTGAGTACAAAAAATTCAGGCAGACTGGTTGGATGTGCCCGATATGCATTTTATCTTTGTTTCTTCTATTTCGGTCATGTAAGTAACTATTAATATTTATTTTTTGGTGTACGTTGTCAAATTATAATTTTCAGTTTTTTGTTTCCTTATGATACATGTTATTGTCAAAAGTTCTGGTCTAAGATTCCTTTTCTACCGTGCTGAGTGGGAGTAGATATTCGCCGTACATGTTTAGATTAGTTTCCTTGACAATTTTATATTACTGGTCATGTTTTTACATTAACTGATTTGATGGCTTTCTTAGGCAATTGGAGCTTTATGGTACTTGTTTGCACTACTTGATGAAACTGAATGCTGGAGGACAACCTGCTTTTATCAAAATGCATGCCGGACGAAGGCCTGCCAAGAATATAAGGAATGCAGTAAATTTAACTGTGATGCAAGTTTAAGAGACTACAGTCAGCTTCTTAGTTACTCTTGCTCAACAGCGGCACAAAATCCAGCAGACGATAGTTTTAGATTATATAAAGATGCTGTTTCATATGGTATCGTACATTTCTCAGTCGGAGATTCTCCCCGGAAAATATTATTTTGTCTTAGATGGGGCTTCCAAAGTCTCAGGTTTGTATATATGCAATAGTTATTTTTTTCCCTCTTGGTCCTTTATTTTATATTCTAGATATTCATTTAGTTCTCTAATATATACTTTTTGAATTCAATTATTTACAGTTCCTTTGGTCAGAACCTCCAGACAAGTGATGATGCGTTAGAAAATCTTTTTGTGCTTTTAATCTCCGTGTTGAGCATTGTGTTGTTTGTTTTTCTAATTGCAGAGATGCAGGTACATATATATATTTGCCTTTTCTCATATATCAACTTGTTTTTAAATGCTTAAGATGAAATCACAGAAAATTTTACTCTCACTAGAACACTTTTCTTGAAAAAGATATATCTCCAGTCAGAAGCTGCAAGATCAGAAAAAAGAAAACTGAAGGTGGTAGCGTTAAACAAGTGGAAGCCCTTCAAAAATCTCTCCAGGAATATCCAATCGGAGATAGAGGAGTACCTGCAGTGCCAAGAAACTGAACATGTTAATGTGGAAAACCTATTCAATGATATTTCCAGTCATCTCAAAAGGAGCATAAAGCACCAACTCTGTATTGAAATGCTTAAGAAGGTAAATTCATCTGTCTTCTTTGTCTGCTTAATAAGTCTGCTTTTTTTTTTTTTATTATTATTATTATTATTATTATTATTATGTCGTGCGTGTGATATGCAATTGAATTTGGATTTACTGATTATTAATTAGAGTTTTATTATACTGAAGAGATTATATTTGAATTTTTTACTTACTATATGAATTTATTATATATTTGTGTTTAAACTTGAGCCACGTAACAAATCAGTTGGTCTTATACATGAGAGGTTGTGTTAGAGTATTCAAATAGTCTTTCCCTATCACCTCAACCTTTGGGATGCATTGGTTATTAACACTTTAAAGCATTCTTTGCTATTAAAAAAATTGAGTAATTGGATTTATTTATGTATATAAAGGTAGAAGAGTTTGGGAAGTGGAGTGAAGATCTGTTATACCACATATGTGACTACGTCAAGCCAGTTTTCTACACGGAGGACACCTATATTGTTCGGGAACGAGACCCAGTTGATCAGATGTTTTTTGTGTTGCAAGGCAGGCTACTAATGGACTCCTCTAGCGGTTCTGCTCATGGTCTACGAGTACTTCAGAATGGTGACTTTTGTGGAGAAGAACTTATTGCATGGTTTCACGCTGACCCTTACTCATACAACCTCCCTATCTCAACGGCAACTGTTCGAACAGTTACTAGAGTTGAAGGCTTTGCTCTTATGTCCGATGACTTGAAAAGAGTACTTATCATGCATCACAAAGCTCTTATCATCCAATCACACTGGCGTACCAAAATGATGCTACGCTTTACAAGGAACGTGCAAACCTCTACATCAGAAGCAAACGCCACCAACAACGCAGTCTTAGCTGCAACTCGTGTGTTTGAGATCAGCAGTATTCATAATCCTTAGATTGATCAGATGTTGTGGTTTATTATACGCCTGGATTTGCAATAGATCAAAACTGCATGTTGTCTAAGTAATATATATAATAAATATCATAGTTTATTGCTCCGTCTACAAATTACATTACAAGTCAAAAAGCTACATGGACCACCTATAAGTTATCATGAATAATATATTATTATTAAACGTATCCAAGTTAATTATCCAGTGCATTCAAATTTGGTGCAAGAATTATAGTGTGCTATTCATACTTTTTTTTTTTTTTTATGTTTCATGGTATTTAAAATATCACTAAATTTCTTTGTATGTTTGGTTTCCTCGTACAATAAGTTGATTTTGTGCCGGTGTGCCAGCACAACTGGCAACGATTAGGTCTTCTTGCTGCTGCTGTCGGTCTCCATTTAGTTTTCACAACCTCTGGATCACCTATCATTAAAAATGCATTGATGCACTTACGCATTTTAGAATTCTCCATATATATATATATATATATATTGTTAAATAGTAAAGATAATTTTTCAGGCCCAAAATGAGGTCCAAAAGGGTGGGTAGTAGCCCAAATAGTATTGGGCTGACCCAATAGGAATAGTACGGGTGAATATGGATATATAAATAGTATCGGGCTGACTCAGTGCTACAGTAACAAAGTGACGTAAGCAATGACGTCACAGTGAAAAGGACGTAAGCAGTGACGTCAACAGTGTTGACCGTATACGTAAACAGCACCGTACACGTGAACAGTACCTGTGAATAGTACCCCCGAAATTTTCCTATAAATAGCCCCCCTCATTCATTTGTTAATCCATCCCAAAATGTAGTCTCTTCTCTTCTCCCTAAAAGCCTCTTGAGAGGTTGTTCTCTTCTAGTGTTATTAGAGAGAGGTTATAATTATTTTGGTCTAGTAAAGTCATTCTATCTTTGCCCGTGGATGTTTCCCTCAAATTAATTGGGGGTTTTACCACGTAAATACTGTGTGTCCAGTTCTTCTTCACTTTTCTCAAATCTTTACTTTAGTTGCGGTTATATTGCTTCCACATACAGTTTCCTAACAGTGGTATCAGAGCTTCCGGTTGTATTCCGAGTTGCAGGTGTCAGAATCTCTAGAAAATTCTTAGTATGCTCTGTGGTTGCAGCACTGTCTGATCTTCCACATCAGAAAAGAATTGTTCTTGAGTTTACTGACTAAGAGCTTCCGGTAGTATTCGTGGTTGCTGGAAATAAGTATGGTAGTGTGGAAAGTGCATGTCTAGGAAAGGTCTGGTTAAGGAAAGACTTGGTACTTAAGAGTGTCCGTTGTGACCCACCTCTCTTTCCTGGAAACTTACCTGGTGCACTATTCATAACTACGGTCACTATTTCAGTATACGGTACTATACGGTAAAATAGTGTGAGACGATCCAAGTGAGAAGCAGGTCATCATCAACATTATGGCAACAAAGTTCAAGATTGAGAAGTTCGACGGGAGCAATTTCTCGTTGTGGAAGATGAAGATGAGGGCAATACTAGTAAAAGACAATTGCCTAGCAGCAATTGGAGACAGACCAAAAGAAATTAATGATGATAGCAAGTGGGACGAGATGGAAGGCAATGCAGTTGCCAATCTGCATTTGGCACTTGCTGATGGAGTGTTATCAAGTATAGCAGAGAAGAAGACAGCAAAGGAGATTTGGGAGACTCTGACAAAATTATATGAGGCCAAGTCATTGCACAACAAAATCTTCTTGAAAATGAGACTTTATACTCTTCGAATGACAGAATCTTCAACGATGACTGACCACATCAACACCTTAAATACTCTATTTTCTCAACTCACAGTGTTGGGGCATAAAATAGAAGAAAATGAGCGTGCCGAACTTCTACTTCAAAGTCTACCAGATTCGTATGATCAACTCATCATCAATCTCACAAACAATACACTTGTGGAGTATCTAGTCTTCGATGATGTTGCAGCCGCAGTTCTCGAAGAAGAAAGTCGGCGTAAAAACAAAGAAGACAGATTGGGAAGCTCACAACAGGCTGAAGCTTTGACGATGACGAGAGGGAGATCAACGGAACGTGGCCCCAGTGGGAGTCAAAATCATGGTAGATCAAAGTCAAGAAGTAAGAAGAGTATCAAATGCTACCATTGTGGCAAAAAAGGGCATGTCAGATCAGAGTGTTGGAACAGGAAGAAGAGTGGAGATAACAGAGCTCCGGAGTCATCAGGCTCTCAAGGATGTGTAGCAAGCACCTCAGATGATGGTGAAGTTTTATACAGCGAAGGCACTACTATTAGTGAAGGCAGAAAACGGTTTGCTGATGTCTGGCTTCTAGATTCAGCAGCCACCTGGCACATGACCTCTCGAAGAGAATGGTTCCACAAATATGAACCCATCTCTGGAGGATCTGTATTTATGGGTAATGATCATGCCTTGGAGATCGCTGGTATTGGTACCATCAAGATAAAAATGCACGATGGTACAGTCAGCACCATTCAGGAGGTACGACATGTGAAGGGCCTAAAGAAGAATCTATTGTCTTTGGGACAATTAGATGATCTTGGTTGCAAGACCCATATTGAAAATGGGATCATGAAAATTGTCAGAGGCGCGCTTGTGGTTATGAAGGCAGAAAAGATCAGTGCAAATCTATACATGCTTACAGGAGAAACACTTCAGGAAGCGTATTCATGTTCTGCATCAACCAACCATGGAGAAGAATCAACGATATTGTGGCATCATAAACTAGGCCACATATCGGAATGAGGTTTGAAGATTCTATCCGATCGAAATCTGCTTCCTGGGCTCAAATCAGTAAATCTACCTTTTTGTGAGCATTGTGTTACAAGCAAGCAGCATAGATTGAAGTTCAGCAGCAGTACTGCTAGAAGCAAATGCATCCTAGACTTGATTCATTATGATGTCTGGGAATCACCAGATATATCCCTAGGAGGAGCAAAATACATGGTGACCTTTATTGATGATTACTCCAGGAGATGCTGGGTGTACCCGATCAAGAGAAAGTCAGACGTGCTTGCAGTATTTAAAGCCTTCAAAGCGCGGATAGAACTTGATTCAGAAAAAAAGATCAAGTGTTTGAGGACAGATAATGGAAGAGAATATACAGACGGCGAGTTTCTTGCATTTTGTAAGTAGGAAGGAATAGACAGGCAGTTCACTGTCACATACACTCCTCAACAGAATGGAGTGGCAGAGTGGATGAATAGAACTCTTGCTAAAAGAATAAGAGCTATGTTGAGGACTGCAGGCCTACCCAATTCATTTTGGGCTGAAGCAGCCAAAACCGCCTGTTATGTAGTAAATCGGTCGCCATCAACAGCAATCAATTTAAAAACACCGATGGAGATGTGGACTGGTAAGCCGTCTGATTATTCAAATCTATATCCATTTGGATGTCCTGCGTACGTGATGTACAATGCCCAAGAAAGATCAAAGCTAGATCCGAAATCCAGGAGGTGTATATTCTTGGGGTATGCTGACGGAGTAAAGGGGTATCGCCTGTGGGATCCCACTACCCGCAAGGTTATTGTCAGCAGGGATGTGATCTTTGTAGAAGATCAACTACTACAAAAAGATGGAAATAATAGCACATCGAAGGAGGCTTCAGAGACTACAACAGTACAAGTGGAAAATAATCCGGTACAAAAAAGTCCAGTTTCTACTGAAGCAGCACCAGAGCACGAGGTACAAGAACCAGTCGAGTCTGAGGCTCTAGAAGTTCGCCGGCCAACTCGCGAGAGAAGGCCGCCAGCTTGGCATTCAGAGTATGTTACTGAGAGCAATGTTGCATACTGTCTTTTAACGGAGGATGGAGAGCCCTCAACTTTCCATGAAGCTACGAGTAGCTCAGATGCATCTCTGTGGATGGCAGCAATGCAGGAAGAAATTGAAGCTCTACACAAGAACAAGACTTGGGAACTGGTACCATTGCCACATGGAAGAAAAGCCATTGGTAATAAATGGGTCTACAAGATCAAGCGAGATAACAATGATCAAGTGGAACGGTATCGTGCAAGATTAGTGGTAAAGGGCTATGCTAAGAAAGAAGGAATTGATTTTAACGAGATATTTTTCCCAGTTGTTCGACTTACAACAATCAGAATAGTCCTGGCTATGTGTGCTACGTTTGACTTACATCTGGAGCAGTTGGATGTGAAAACTGCATTTCTTCATGGAGAGCTTGAAGAAGAAATTTATATGCTTCAACCAGAAGGTTTTGCTGAAATAGGCAAGGAGAACTTGGTTTGCAGGTTGAACAAATCTCTATACGGTCTCAAACAGGCGCCGAGGTGTTGGTACAAGAGATTTGATTCCTTCATTATAAGCCTTGGGTACAACAGACTTAGTTCAGACCATTGTACTTATTACAAGAGGTTTGGTGATGATGGTGATTTCATCATAATGCTGTTGTACGTAGACGACATGTTGGTGGCAGGCCCCAACAAAGATCGAGTCCAAGAATTAAAGGCACAGTTGGCTAGGGAGTTTGATATGAAGGACTTGGGACCAGCAAACAAGATTCTAGGGATGCAAATTCAACGAGATAGAAATAATAGGAAGATTTGGCTTTCCCAGAAGAACTATCTCAATAAAATCTTGCGCCGCTTCGATATGCAAGATTGTAAGCCAATTTCTACCCTATTCCTATTAATTTCAAGTTATCCTCAAGTATGAGTCCTAGCAATGAAGCAGAGAGGATGGAGATGTCTCGAATACCGTATGCATCGGCAGTGGGAAGTTTAATGTTCGCCATGATATGTACAAGACCAGACATTGCACAAGCAGTGGGAGTAATCAGTCGGTACATGGCGAATCCTGGTAGAGAGCATTGGAATAATGTGAAGAGGATTCTGAGATATATCAGAGGAACCTCAGATGTTGCATTATGTTATGGAGGATCAGATTTTACTGTCAGGGGCTATGTAGATTCAGATTTTGCACAAGCAATATGGATACAAAGGTTATTGGAGGAACTCGGGCACAAGCAGAAGAAGATTGTTCTGTTTTGTGACAGTCAGAGTGCCTTGCATATCGCAAGGAATTCAGCCTTTCATTCCAGGACAAAGCACATAGGAGTTCAATATCACTTTGTTCGAGAAGTAGTGGAAGAAGGTAATGTGGATATGCAGAAGATTCACACCAAGGAGAACCTAGCAGATGCAATGACCAAGCCAATCAATGCTGACAAGTTCATATGGTGTAGATCCTCATTCGGCCTAGCAGAAACGTAAGCAACATGAGTATGAGCAAAGAATAGAAGGATGTTTGGACCATGAAAAATGACTTCAAGTGGGAGAATGTTAAATAGTGAAGATAATTTTTCAGGCCCAAAATGAGGCCCAAAAGGGTGGGTAGTAGCCCAAATAGTATTGGGCTGACCTAATAGGAATAGTTCGGGTGAATATGGATATATGAATAGTATCGGGCTGACCCAGTGCTACAGTACACAGTGACGTAAGCAATGACGTCACAGTGAACAGGACGTAAGCAGTGACGTCAACAGTGTTGACCGTATACGTAAACAGTACCGTACACGTGAACAGTACACGGTGAACAGTACCCAAAATTTTCCTATAAATAGCCCCCCTCATTCATTTGTTAATCCATCCCAAAATGTAGTCTCTTCTCTTCTCCCTAAAAGTCTCTTGAGAGGTTGTTCTCTCCTAGTGTTATTAGAGAGAGGTTGTAATTATTTTGGTCTAGTAAAGTCATTCTATCTTTGCCCGTGGATGTTTCCCTCAAATTAATTGGGGGTTTTACCACGTAAATACTGTGTGTCCAGTTCTTCTTCACTTTTCTCAAATCTTTACTTTAGTTGCGGTTATATTGCTTCCACATACAGTTTCCTAACATATATATATATATATATATATATATATATATATTGTATCCTTATTTTCAAAATGGGTGACTCTTTTATGGTCATCATATTTTCATACTTGTGACATTTGATCCATAGTGAAAATTCCAAGCTTTCATGCTTAGGACACTTCTACTACTTGGAATTTTTAGTTTGATACTTACAATGATGCATACGAGGTTTTTTTTTTTTTTTAATTAGAAAGTACGTATTGTCGTTTTAACTAGACGTGACTTTAATGCAATTTTTATTATTATATCTTGTAATCAGAAAGTGAGTTATTAATTTAGAAGGAAAACAACGGTCCAAAATCATCTACATGAAGAAAAATTGGAAAGTAGTGGGAAACCTTAAGATAAATAAATAAATAAATAAGAAAGAAAAATTGCAAATAACTCTTGACTTTTTGAAAATCATTTAAACCTTACAGTTGCCAGATATTTGATTTATTTATGTATACAAAGTTAGAAGAGTTTGGGAAGTTTAGTGTAGATATGTTGTACCACATGTGTGATTACGTTAAGCCAGTTTTCTACAGGGAGGGTACCTATATTGTTCGGGGATGAGACCCAATTGATTAGATGCTTTTTGTATTGCAAGGCAAGCTACAAATGTACTCCTTTAGCAGTTCTGCAAGCTGTATTGCTCGTCGTGGAGGCACAAGGTATATTCCATGAGTACACGAGAATGGTGACTTCTGTGGAGAAGAACTTGTTGCTTGGTTTCAGGTTGACCCTTACTCATCCAACCTCCCTATCTCAACCAGAACTATTCGAGCAGTTACAAGAGTTGAAGGCTTTGCTCTCATGTCCGAGGACTTGACAGTTGTACTTATTGAACATTCCAAAGCTCTTTTCATCCAATCCTACAGGCGTACCAAAATGATGTTACGTTCTACAAGGAATGTCACCAACAACACAGTCTAAGCTGTGAGTCATGCATTTATTTGAGATCAGCAGTGTTCATGATCCTTAGATTGGTCAGAACTTGTAGTTTATTATACGCCTGGATTTGCAATAGCAAAAGTGCATGTTATCTAAGTAGCATATTGTCAAATATTGTGGATTGACTTTTGAAGAAAGAAAATTAATTGGTTTGATTTGTCAAAAAGATGATTGAAGAAAAATATAAAAGGTGCCAAAATTGTTGAATGAGTTGGTGCATGCGCCGAAAGCAATCATTTGTGCCAAATTTTTCATCTCCTCATTTACCTATAAATAGGCTTGTATTCAGCACACATAGAACACACACAGAGTGAAAAATTAGAGAGAAGAAAAAGAGAGAGAAAAGAGAGAAATTTTGTGAGAATAAAATTGAGTGCTGTGAGAAAATTTTTGGGGTGTAAATTATTGTAAGGGGTATTGTGAGTTATCTCTTGGGTATTAGAGTGTAATCTCCAATTGTGTACACACCATAAAATTTTCTGATATAGTGGAATCGCTCCTCTTGGTCCTTGGATGTAGGTTTGTATTTTAGCCGAACCACGTAAATTCTTGTGTCATTTATTTTCTGCTATTTAAATTTTGTCGTATATTTTAAAGTACATGTACTATCCGATCCTGCTCCAAGCTCAACAAATTGGTATCAGAGCTTCCGGTCGTGTTCCAGGCTGCTAGAAAATTCTTAGTATGCTCTGTGGTTGCAGCATTGTCTGATCTTCCACATCAGAAAAGAATTATTCTTGAAATTTGCTGATTTTGTACTGTGGTGTGGAAAGTACATGTCTAGGAAAAGTTCTGGCTAAGGAAAGACTTGGTACTTAAGCGTGTCCGTTGTGACCCACCTCTCTTTCCTGGGAACTTACCTGGTGTACTGTTCACGACTACGTACACTATTAAGTATACGATTATTGGTGAATAGTGCATTGCCTAGTGGGCCCTACACAAAATAGTGCCAAGTAAATAGTGCGCTGGTGGGCCCCACGCTGAATAGTGCCAAACGGTGAATAGTACATTTATTTTGTTCCTGTCCTTGTTAAAATTAAGGATGTCGATGGCAAAATTTGAAGTCGTGAAATTTGATCGAAAGATTAATTTCACTTTATGGCAAGTTCGGATGCGTGCTGTTCTTGTTCAAAGTGGAGTTCAGAAAGTTTTGAAAGGTGTTAAATCAGCTGATATGAAAGATGCAGATTGGGAGGACATCGATGAAAAGGCCCGTTCCGCTATTCAGTTATCTCTCTCTGATGAAGTTTTACGTGAGGTCATTTCTGAAAAGGCTACAAAGGCGTTGTGGGAAAAACTTGAATCTCTCTATTTGAAAAAGACCCTCACAAATAAACTTTATAAGAAGCAGTGTTTATATTCACTCCACATGAGTGAAGGTACATCTCTTGGTTCTCATATTGATGAGTTTGAATCTTTCATCATGGATTTGCAAAATCTTGATGTCAATATAGAAGACGAAGATCAGGCGCTGCTGTTGCTGTGTTCGCTACCTTCCTCATATAGACATTTTAGAGAAACTATGTTATATGGAAAAAACACAATTTCTCTGAAGGATGTGAAAACTGCTTTGGAGACTAAAGAGAAGATTGACCATGATATCACTGGGCAATCTTCTAATAGTCAGGCACAAGGTCTATATGCTAGAGGAAGACCTGAACAAAGGGGAAGATCATAAGATCGAGGAAAAAGCAGAGGAAAGTCAAAACACAGATCAAAATTTAGAGGCAGAGATGTCGTATGCTGGTACTGTAAAGAACCAGGTCATGTTCGAAGCAAATGTGATAAGCTGCAAAAGAAAAGAGAAAATAAGGTCACTCCACAGAATGAAGAGACCGCCCAAGCTAGTGTTGCTGAAGAAAAAGCTGATGTTCTGTTCGTGACAGAAGATCGTTTCAATTCCAATAATGAATGGATTATGGATACTGGTTGCTCTTATCACATGTGTCCCAACCGAGATTGGTTTTCGACATATGAATCTATTGATGGAGGTATTGTTTTGATGGGAAATAATGCCCAATGCAAAACTGTTGGCATAGGAACAATTCGTATCCGAATGCACGATGGCATTGTGAGAACATTGTCTGATGTGAGACATGTTCCAGACCTGAGGAAGAATCTCATCTCTCTTGGCACTCTTGATTCAAATGGGTGCAAGTTTTCAGCTGAAGATGGAGTACTAAGAGTTAGCAAAGGTGCATTGATCGTGATGAAGGCTAAGAAAACTGGTAGCCTTTATATACTGCAAGGTTCCACTATTACAGGTTCTGCAGCTATTTCAGAATCATCTATACCTGATTCAGAAGTTACAAAATTATGGCATAAGAGGCTCGGGCACATGAGTGAAAAAGGTCTAACCCTGCTAAGCAAGCGAAGACTTTTGTGTGACCAAAGTACCGGTAAAATGGACTTCTGTGAGCACTGTGTATCTGGAAAACAGAAGAGGCTAAACTTTGGTACTGGAATTCATAGAACTAAAGGGACGTTGGATTATATTCACTCTGATCTATGGGGCCCATCGCCAGTTCCATCAAAAGGAGGAGCTCGATATTTATTGACCTTTATTGATGACTTTTCAAGAAAGGTCTGGGTGTTTTTCTTAAAGAACAAAAATGATGTTCTTGACACTTTCAAAATGTGGAAAACTCTGATCGAGAAGCAGACAGGAAAGCAAATCAAAAGACTCTGAACTGACAATGGTTTGAAATTCTGCAGTGGAGATTTTAATAGATTTTGTGAAGACGAGGGGATCATTAGACATCGTACAGTGGTCAAAACTCCTCAGCAGAATGGTGTTGCTGAACGCATGAATAGAACTCTTTTGGAAAGGGCCCGGTGTATGCTTTCAAATGCTGGACTGTCCAAAGACTTTTGGGCTGAAGCAATTTCCACAGCTTGTTTCTTAGTAAATCGCTCACTGTCTACAGCAATCGAGTTCAAGACTCCTGAAGAGGTATGGTCTGGTAAACCTGCTGATTATTCAAATTTGAGAATATTTGGATGCCCTGCATATATGCATGTTAGTGAAGGGAAACTAGAACCAAGGGCAAAGAAATGTATTTTTCTTGGTTATGCATCTGGGGTGAAAGGATATAGATTGTGGTGTTTAGATTCTAAATCACCTAAATTTGTTATTAGTAGAGATGTTACTTTTGATGAATCTGCTCTACTAACGTCGAAAAAGGAGTCTCCACTTTCTTCTGATACAGATAAGATAGGTGGTGCATCGAAGCAGGTGGAGCTTGAAGTTCCGTGTTCACCATTGATGCCTCAAAATCCTAATATTTTAGAATCTCAATTAGAAGAGGAGATTGATGTTGAAGATGTGCCTCAAGAGGCAAGTCATAGCATTGCTGAAAATAGATCACGAAGAGAAATAAGACCACCACAAAGATACACAGACTTTGTTGCATATGCTTTGACCAATGGAGAAGAGACAGACTCTGTTGGAGAACCTGTCACATATACTGATGCTATTTCTTCTGTTGATTCTGCAAAATGGTTAATTTCTATGCAGGAAGAAATTGAATCACTTCACAAGAATGACACATGGGTACTTGTGAAACCACCAGCTAAGTAGAGGATTGTTGGCTGCAAATGGATCTTCAAAAGGAAAGAGGGAATTTCAGGAGTTGAGGATGCAAGGTATAAAGCACGGTTAGTAGCTAAAGGCTACAGTCAGGTACCAGGTGTGGATTTTAATGATATTTTCTCACCTGTTGTAAAACACAGTTCTATTCGTGTCTTGCTTGCATTAGTTGCCATGCATGATTTAGAGTTAGAGCAGTTGGATGTTAAAACAGCATTTTTGCATGGTGAGCTGGAGGAACAGATCTATATGCAACAGCCACATGGTTTTATTGTTAAAGGTAAAGAAGATCATGTTTGCTTGCTGAAGAAATCATTGTATGGTCTGAAGCAGTCTCCAAGACAGTGGTATAAACGATTTGATTCGTTTATAATTAGTAATGAATACTCAAGGAGTAACTATGATAGTTGTGTCTATTCTCGAAAAACGGATGATGGCTCATTTGTATATTTGCTTCTTTATGTTGATGACATGTTGATTGCAGCTAAGAAGTTGTCAAATATTAACGAGTTAAAGAAGCAATTGAAAAATGAGTTCGAGATGAAGGATCTTGGTGCTGCGAAGAAGATCCTTGGCATGGAAATAAAGAGAAATCGAAAAGAAGGAAAATTATTTTTGACTCAGAGAGGATATATTGATAAAGTTTTGGAGAGATTTGGCATGAAAAATGCTAAACCGGTATCTACTCCATTGGCCGCACACTTTAGATTGTCAGCAGTTTTATCACCCAAGACAGAAAGTGAAAAGAAATATATGACTCGAGTTCCCTACTCCAGTGCAGTTGGTAGTATTATGTATGCTATGGTTTGTACGCGTCCAGATATTTCACATGCAGTTAGTGTTGTTAGTAGATATATGTCTTGTCCCGGAAAAGCACACTAGAATACAGTGAAATGGATTCTGCGATATCTACGTGGAACTTCAGAAGTATGTCTGGCGTTCAGTCGGAGTAGCAGTTCTCTAGTCGGGTTTGCCGACTCTGATTATGCAGGTGATCTTGACAAAAAGAGATCACTTACAGGATATGTATTCACTCTTAGTGGAAGTGCAGTTAGCTGAAAAGCTTCTTTGCAACCTGTTGTAGCGTTATCAACAACAGAGGCAGAATACATTGCTATTACAGAGGTGATAAAGGAAGCACTCTGGCTTCGAGGATTGTATGGGGAGCTTAGTTCTTATTCCGATGCCACTACTATTTTCTGTGATAATTAAAGTGCAATTCATTTGACTAAAGATCAGATGTTTCATGAAAGAACTAAGCATATTGATATCAAATTTCATTTTGTTCGAGATATCATTGCCCAAGGACAAGTTACTGTGAAGAAGATAAGTACTCATGATAATCCTGCAGATATGCTGACGAAATCTCTTCCAAATGTGAAGTTCAAGCACTGCTTGAACTTGATTAGTATTTCAAACTACTGAAGTACTTTGACCAAGGTGGAGCGATACTACTGTTGATCAAAGTTCAATCCAAGGTGGAAATTTGTCAAATATTGTGGATTGACTTTTGAAGAAAGAAAATTAATTGGTTTGATTTGTCAAAAAGATGATTGAAGAAAAATATAAAAGGTGCCAAAATTGTTGAATGAGTTGGTGCATGTGCCGAAAGCAATCACTTGTGCCAAATTTTTCCTCTCCTCATTTGCCTATAAATAGGCTTGTATTCAGCACACATAGAACACACACAGAGTGAAAAATTAGAGAGAAGAAAAAGAGAGAGAAAAGAGAGAAATTTTGTGAGAATAAAATTGAGTGCTGTGAGAAAATTTTTAGGGTGTAAATTATTGTAAGGGGTATTGTGAGTTATCTCTTGGGTATTAGAGTGTGATCTCCAATTGTGTACACACCATAAAATTTTTTGATATAGTAGAATCGCTCCTCTTGGTCCGTGGATGTAGGCTTGTATTTTAGTCGAACCACGTAAATTCTTGTGTAATTTATTTTCTGCTATTTAAATTTTATCGTATATTTTAAAGTACATGTACTATCCGATCTTGCTCCAAGCTCAACACATATTAATTATCATGGTTTAGTACTTTACATTACAATTTACAAGTCAAAAAGCTACATGGAACACTAACAAGTTATCGTGAATAATAAATTATTAAACGTATCCAAGTTATCTAGTACATTCAAATTTGGTACAAGAATTATAGTGTGCTATTCATACTTTTTTATGTTTCATGGTACTTTGTCTGTTTGGTTTCCTTGTACAACATGTTGATTTTTAATTAATACATCAACTGTGTTTTGAAATGCTTCATGAGAAGGTTAATTCCTTTTTCTTCTTTGTCTATGAGCCTGCTGGATGTTTCAAATTTTTAATTGATCAATTTGTTACCTTTTCTTTATCAATTTATTGTGAAGTTAATTACAAATAATCTAATAAATTATCAACACCCTATAGTATATAAGAACTATATATAGATAGATACAGAGAGAGAGAGAGAGAGAGAGAGTCATTTTCTCTTCAGGAGCCTGACTTAGCCACTCAATAAACATCAGTGGATATTGATGACTTATAGGAAAATTTGAGTCCACAAAGGTCTTTGGGGAGTTTAATGTTAGTTTTATCATGTTTGTATGTGATACTATTCGATCCGCTTTTCTTCTACATTCCAGTGATCAACGGTGCAAGAAAGTGCATCGGATATCACAAAGCTTTGGGGATAATACTGGCTATTACTTTACGTACTATCTCTGATTATTTGTATATGATCTATATTATTATCCCACTATGGAATCGTTTACATTCAAATTCAAGGAAACATCTGTGGATCATTTTCCTAATTTATATATCATCACCATCCTCCACTGCCACAGGTAAGACAGAATCTTGCAGATAAAATATTATATTGAGCTTTAGTTTGTGAATTTTATATCATACATTTATGGTTTTCCAACCCATTATTCGAGTTTAACTGTTCATGTACAGTCAGTCATGCATGTATGGTCGTCATATTCGTACAAGTAATATATATATATATATATATGTATGTATCTATCAAATTGTTTCTGCAGCGTCTTTCGTTTTATCGCAGCATATGGTCATGAGATTACATAATGCTTGTATTGCTTTCGATTATAAAATATTCAGGCAAATTAGTTGGATGGGCCGAATATGCATTTTTATCTTTGTTTCCTCTATTTTTCTCATGTAAGTAATTATAAACATTTACTTCTTGGTGTACAAGGTCAAATTATAATTTTCAGTTTTTGTTTCCTTATTTTAGTTTCATTTCTAAATGTATATACTTTGTTTCAACTCTCAATATTGATATAATAATCCCAGCTGATACATGTTACTGTCAAAAGTTATGGTCTAATATTTCTTTCAAGCAATCCCTTATTTAGAAATTAAAATTGTCGTAAATCTCATCAAACCTATAACTTTAATACTATAGTTGTATACCTATTACAATTTCTGTTTTAAATTTTTTTTATTGTATTTAATTATTAATTGTTTAGTTTTCAATGTACCGTTTTACTTTTTAGTGGCACACTTCCTTTTACCTCAAGTGATGTGCACCAGCCTCTACAAATTTGTAAAGGGGCAAATGAGTCCCATTATATGTATTTTACAAATATATGCGGCAGCGTGCAAAGATTTTTACCGAGTGCTGTGGGCTGGAGTAGATATTCACCGTGCATGTATGTTTAGATTGGTTTCCTTGACGATGTTATATTATTGGTCATACAATTATTTCTCAGCTCTGCATATTTTTTCTTATCAATAACTGATTTGATGGCATTTTTAGGCCATTGGAGCTGTATGGTACTTGTTTGCATATTATAAAGTATGCAACCAAAAGATCAAAAGAGGAGAAACAGCAAGAGAACTTTCAGATAGAGACAGGGAAGTGGTTTCCTTTCAGAAAACTCTCTGGGAATCTGCAAAATTGTATTAAGGGACACCTGCAATACAAATTAATGGAAATAAACTGAAGTTGTTGATATAGAAAATTTGCTCTATAATCTCTATTCTTCATTCATTTACAAATTTAACGAAGAAATTAACATCACTAATTAGCTAGGTAAGTAAAATTAGACATATAATTTCTATATTATTTCTTCGTTGGTTCATCGATGTGACTGTCTCGAGCCAGTTGTATATGCTAAGAGGAGCATTTTCATTTTCCGTGAGGGAATACCAATTGATGGAATGTTGCTTGTGCTGCAAGGCAAGCTATGGATCTTTTCCTCCGAGGATACTAGCAATGCTCATCGTGAGAGCAAAAAGGATCTTTTGAAAGAAGGTGACTTCTGCGGTAAAGAACTTGTCGATTGGGTTCAAGACGAACCCTTCTCAATTCATCCGACAAACTTGTTTCGCACACAAGCGTTCAAGCAATTACAAAAGTTGAAGCTTTTGTTCTTAGGACTGATGACTTGAAAAATCTGTTCAATCAAAAAGCTAAGGTAATACAGTCATTTTTTTTTCCGTAAAAGACAAACACCGTCGGGAGAAATGGCTGCTCCAGATATCGTTGTTGAAGGACCGTATGATAGGTAAGAGTACTACTTTTGTGGTTTTTGTGTTCTTGGTTTTTAAGAGGAGCTAAGTTTTTTCTAGAAATAAATGTTTGTTGCTCTACCTTATCTCTTGCAGCAAATAAATTTAAAGTCTCTATTAATGAATTTTTGTTGTCCATCATACGAAGGTCAACGCTGTCGCTAATGTCGAGCCGGTGGACAATCTACCAATAGAATCTAGCAGACATCTAGGATTCTTGCTTTATGATCCCTCGAGTAAGCTTACTAGTGCTGACCTTACACAAATAAGATTTAGTTTGTGGGATTCCTGAGGAGGTCGAACTAAGGGTACCTCAGAAGGAAGAACGACCAGATTAGTTGGTCCGTAGGTGGGCCTGTTTCTACGAGCACCCCTTCAGGCTAGGTCTTCGACTCCCAGTTCCACCGCTAGCTCGACAAATGTTGGATTTTCATGAGATCGCTCCGAGTCAACTTATGCCGAATGGTTAGCTGATTGTGCTTGCAATCGAGCACTTTTGTGAGAAGTAAGCAATTGAGTTTGGGTTGCCCAACCTGTTTTACTCGCACTACATCAAGGAGCATGATACAAACGAGATCGATACTCATTCGTTCTACGTTCTCACAGCAAATATCTAATCACCGACCTCACTACTAACTACAGATACACTGGAAGGATAGATACTTTCACTAACAACAGGTCACTTTCACTAATGTGATAGGTTTTTTCTTTTTAGTTGCTCACTTGAGGGGAAAAAAAAAAAACCAATTTATTCACTTGTTCTAATTCAAATATGAAGCATTTTAATCGAAAAGTTGTCACTTAAAATACGTAATTAAATTTATTAATCCCCTGAATTTGATTTTACATCCAATTCTCTCACTTCACACAACTCAAATTAAATTAAAATTAGCAATTGAAAATGACATCATTGGAATTTGGAATCTCAATCATTGAAGATACCTACGGCTTTTTGCTACCTTTCTATGGTTGTTCTTCCTCCTGGTTATCTTATAGGCTCTCAGATTTTTTTTTTCTTTAAAAAAATATCTGATATCAAATAAACACACTTGTAACATTTAATCATTAATGCGATCACAACATCTACCTTTCCCTTCACTGTGTATTCTGATTTCTCCATGATTTCACTGGATCCTAATGTGGAATGTAATTTTACTGCCTTATCAGTTCATCAAAATGTCTTGTTTGGTGCGATGTAAATTTGAAGTTATTGGTAGTGGTAGTGGTACGTAGGGCATCCCATCATGATCATCTGTCCATCCCATCATGATCGTCTGTCACTTTCGGTGTTTATTTTCTGTCTATAAAGTTGGACCCAGCAATTTTGTTAACAATGCAAAAACTGTGTAGTAGAAGAAAGTTAAAGAGATAGAGAGAGAATTGGAAGCCTAAGAGAATGATCAAGAAAGCAGAACTGGTATTTGTTCCAGCACCAGGTGTTGGTCACCTAGTATCAACTCTTGAATTTGCTAAGCGTTTAATTGATCGCGATGATCGGATTTTGATCACTGTCCTGGTGATGAAGCTACCCTTTAGTTCCTTTGCCTTTGTTGATGCACACATCAAGTCGTCAATAACAGCCTCACAGTCAGGATCAGCAATCCGACTCATTGATCTTCCTGAGGTAGAACTTCATCCACCAGAAATTCTAAATGAATCTGTAGAATGTTATTTTACTCTCTTTATAGAAAGTCAGTTACCTAATGTCAGAAATATTGTTTCAGATATTGTGTCATCCCGATCTAGCTTATCAGAATCTGTTCGGGTTACAGGTTTAGTTGTTGATTTCTTTTGTGTTTCCATGGTTGATGCCGCGAGTGAACTATGTTTGCCTTGTTATATATTCTTCCCTTCTAATGCTGGATTCTTGAGTCTTATGTTATATCTACCAACAACTCGTCATGACCAGATGATCAATACTGTGTTTGATTCTTCAGATTCTGAATTAATAATCCCTGGTGTTGTCAACCCAGTTCCCGTTTCTGTTTTACCTCAAGCTTTGTTTAACAAGTATGGCTATTCTTCGTTTATTAAGCTTGCACAGAGATTCAATGATGTCAATGGGATAATTGTGAATACATTTTTTAAGCTAGAGCCACATGCGGTCGACTCATTTTTCTGTAGCCTGAAACCTTCGGTGTACACAGTAGGACCTATGCTTGAGCTTAAGGGTCAACCCAACCCGGATTTGGACAAGGATCATTGCCATAAAATCTTAAAATGGCTGGATAATCAATCAGAATCTTCACTAGTGTTTCTATGTTTTGGAAGTGGAGGGAGCTTTGGTCCAGCACAAGTTAAAGAGATAGTGATGTAGCGGAAGCTCTATCAAGAAAAACCTGCAAGAAACAAATTGAAAATGATCTACTAAAGTTCCGTTGATTCGCGCACGAATACCGAAATATTTAGGCTTCAAATTCGTTGATTCAATAGAATACCGAAATTGGATGGAATTAGAGAAACTCTAATTTTTATAAATCAAAAACTGATTAGCCTTTCCGCTTACATCTTTATTTAAAGCAAATAAATCCTAACCCTAGTCGTATTCCTTGAAAAACAAGAAAACGAGCTTAAATAGGAAAAATTACCAAAAAAAGAAAAAACGAGATTAAAGCAAAAACTGATTCTACTAAGAATCCTAAGCACCTTGGAATTGACGGAAGTCGATTCGGACTTGGAAAACTCGATTTATTGCAAAAACAAAACTTTCATAAAACGGCAAAAACGGCCTTTTCGGGGCCTAAACGATGAAATTCGCCTAAAAAAGGGCATGCCTCACAGCCATAGGCAGTGAATTTGAAAGCTCAAGCCGAATCGCATCAACAGTAAAAATTTTACATCATTCCTACTCCGTTGCCCGGACTAGTAGGATTGAAATGGCCTATTTCCTTGGTCTTTTTCCTATCCCACCCCTCCATGAACTCCAATGCCATATCATCTATTGCTGCTGCATCAGATAGCAACTGGGCTTGAGCAAAGTGAGTACAAGTTTGTGTGGTCTCTGCGGGTCTCACAACCAAGTAACAAGTCTCCTCTAGTACTTGATTCTAATAGCACGAATGTCGATGATGACGATGATGATGATGATGATGATGATGATGATGTTTTCATAGAAGGATTCATGAAAAGGATAAAAGGAAGAGGAATGATATGTGGGTGGGCACCCCAAGTGGAGGTCTTGGCACACAAAGCAATTGGTGGGTTTGTATCCCATTGTGGGTGGAATTCAAAATTGGAGAGCTTGTGGTATGCTGTGCCAATTGTAACATGGCCTCTTATTTGAACACTGTATATACAGTGAAAACGCACTACTTTTGCTTTTCCAAAAGTGATGTCGTTTTGTGAGGATTTGGATTGACTTTTATTTTCTCTCTCTCTCTCTTTACTTTATCATTTGCTGATATTTTTTCTCTCACTCTCTCAACAGAAACAAGGAAAGCTCGAGAACTCAGAGGAAAGAGAAAGCGCAAGCTGCGATGTTAAAGACGATTGAAGCTGGATCTGTGAAGATTTTCTCACCAAACAAACAGGTAGAGAAAATATTCACTCTCTCTTGTTTTCATTTCTTCTTTTGTTTTCTGTTTTCTTTCAATAATTACAAAAATCATTTCAGTCACATATTTATAGTAACTCTAACTAGTTACTAACAAAATCAAAGAGAAGGGCGGGAAAGTTTGTTGAATCCTAACAACCTTTCAACAACCTTTCCCTCCAAAACTAACTATTCTCTAACTGATTGCTGACTCAGCTCATCCATGATCATCTGGATCATTACAGTGATGATCTGGACGGTTCCCTTCTATTTCCTGTTTACTTTGTGTGTCTCCAGACTTTAGTCTTGCAGTTTTAGTGATAGGAGCATTTCTTTGTTCACTAGATGTTTGACAGAATGTCGAAGTAGTGTTGACTGCCTTAGGGGTACTGTGCTCTGTCACCGATGAGTTAACCACTTCACTAATATCCCCCCTCAAACTCAGTGGAGAGGGAAGAACAGTGAGTTTGTTTTTCAAATACTGAAAACGAGGAGTAGATAAAGCTTTAGTAAAAATATTACCTAGCTGATCCATAGAGGGCATATGATTAACTTGAATCTCCTTTTGAGCAACCTTATCACGCACAAAGTAGAGATCTAGTTCGATGTGCTTCGTCCGAGCATGGAGCATAGGATTGTAACATCCCGAATTTCGGATAATTAATTTTATATATGTGAAAATAAATTTTGTGATTGGAGGGGGTGTAAATGTAATTAAAAGTATGTTTATTTTTATGGTTTCCAGGTGGATCAAATTGAACGGTCGAAAACGATGCATGAAAAAGGAAAACCGAGGCAGTGAGCATCGCGATCTGGTGACCGCGACCACAGATCGCGATGACCTGCTCGCGGTGAAAAATGTGATTTTTGGCAGTGAGCATCGCGACCAGTCACCGCGACCACAGATCGCGATGAACTGCTCGCGATGAAAATGTCAAATTCTGGCAGTGAGCAACGCGACCATAGTACCGCGAGGTGTGCTCGCGATGAAGGCGGTGGAAACGCTCCAGTGAGTACTGTGACCTGTTGGCGCGACCACAGGTCGCGACGACCGAAAAATATAAAAAAAAAAATTTGGCTTCCGCGAGAAGCCACAAAACAGACAGAGGAGAGAAAAGAGAGGGTGAGGCCGAGAAAGAAAGAAAGAAGAAGAAGAAAGAAGAGAAAGAAGAAGAAAGAAAGAAGAAGAAGAAGAAGAGGAAGAAGAAGAAGGAGAGAAGAGGAAGGAAAGAGAAAAGAAAAGTGTAGGAGAAAGAGAAAAGGAAAGGAAAAGAAACCTAGAACCGCGGTAGTCGAAAGAAAAACGGTATCCAGATTGGTGTACCTTTGTTTTCGAAATTTTTACGAAAAGTATTAAGTATTTTTAGTTTAAATCTAAGATTTATTCGAAGATTTATATTTGTATGTGTTGATTTTATTTTTGTGGAATGATTTTATTATTGATCGTATTTTTTTTATTACTTCGATTTCGTGGAAATTACTTGTTTTCGATTATTATAGGAGTATTGTTTATTTTTTCCATGAAAATTTACGTTGTTTAAATCGTATGTTTTCGTTGATTCGTAAATAAAGTGAACATTTGAAAATAGTTTATCGAAACGGCCCTAGGATACTTAGACATAGAAATGGATATAGGAGGTTGGTATACCAGCTGGGTTCAGTGAGCAGTACTGCACCTATATTGATATGCTATTGATGGCTATTATGTACCTCCTCATGGATTCGTCCAGGGGCAGGGAGACACGTACCTCCTCACGGATTCGTCCTGGGGTAGGGAGACACGTACCTTCCTAAGGATTCGTTCCTGAGATAGGGAGTTATGTACCTCTCTAGGTTCCGTACCCTCGGTCCTAGAGTAGGGAGATACGTACCACTCTTAGGATTCGTCCTAGGGTGGGAGTTATGTTCGATCGACAGTCACTGTGGTCGAACGACCCATATTCCAGTCCTAGTTATGTTGAGTATTCTAGCGGGCCAGATTTGAAGTGAATTGAGAAGTGAATTGAATGACTTTATTAATCGATTTTTCATGTTGATCTTATTGTTGAAATTAAAGTGATTAAAACTGCTTTAAGGTTTGGTTTTGAGGTTAAAATGATTATTTCTGTAATTGATTAGAATTGAAATATATATATTGTGATATGTTTTCTTATTAAAAGTTATTTATGATTTTCATATTTGAATTTAGTGTACACCCACTAAGCTATATGCTTAGCGCGTTAGTTTTGTTTCTAACGCGTAGGTACCAGGGATCCTGAAGAGGCAAAAGACTGAAGAGAGAGAGAGAGAGAGTTGCTGACAGAGTCACGAGTCACTACAGTTGGGTAGTTCTATTTATATATATATATATATATATATATTCTGTAAGCATGCATATACAGAGAGTTTATAAATATGTTTTGTAATTATGTACTGTAATTAATTATTTTACGATTTCTGTCTGTCACTTTTAGAATGTTTGTAAATATTGAATTCTGAATCATTTTATGTTAGAAACTGTTGTTGGAAAGTCGCACTAAACGGCAGAGTGCGCAATTGATTGAAAATGAGATATGAAGTGTTATTGGATTTGTATTTGATTTGAGTTGTGGAAAAACAGGTTTTGGGAAATCAGAAAAACAAACGGAACTCTGCCGAAATTTTTGTAAAAAGTTTATTTCGATGGGCTCACTCGAAAATGGTTTTAAAATTTAAAATTTGTGATTTTCCAATGTTTTGCAAAATTGATTCGATGGGCTCACTAGAAAAGTCTTTTTGAATTACAAATTGATATCATTTTTAAATGGTTTGAAATTATAAAATGAATTGAGAAAGTTTCGAAAACCTGGTAACGCTCCCTGGGTCGATCCAGCCGGGTCGGGTCAGGGGGTGTTACAAGGATTACTAGACATAGCAATAGTAGACAGATTATCACACCACACTGTGGGTACCATAGGCTGAGGAATATGCAACTTTTGAAGAAGAGATTTAAGCCAAGTAAGTTCTGCCACCACAGCTGCAAGACTACGATACTCAGCTTCGGTTGAGGACCTAGAAATAGTATGCTGCTTTTTGGCACTCCAAGTAATAAGATTAGGCCCTAAAAACACACAAAACCCACTTGTAGACTTACGATTATCAGGATTAGAGGCCCAGTCAGCATCAGAGTAGGCAACCAAGTGTAGAGGCTGAGAGGAGGAGGAGGGACGAGTGAACTGTAACCCAGTAGAAGCAGTACCTTTAAGATAGCGCAAAATCCTTTTGACTGCCTTCCAGTGCTCATCTAAGGGATTCTGCATGAATTGACACACCCTAGTAACAGAATAGGAAATATCAGGCATTGTGATAGTAGCATATTGTAAGGCCCCAACAATAGATCTATATTCAGATGGATTAGGCACTGGAGAGCCTCTGTAAGCAGAGAGAGAGTGATCAGCAGCTGTCACCATAGGAGAGGGAAAAGACTTAGCAGTAAGCATATTAGTTTTGTGCAGTAAATCATCAATATATTTTTGCTGTGAGAGATGTAAGCCTCCAGCAGTATGTTGAACCTCAATACCCAGAAAATAGTGTAAAGGACCCAAATCCTTGAGTGCAAAAGCTTTGTGAAGCTGTAGCACAAGGTTATCAATAGCCAGAGGAGAGCTGCCTGTGACTATAATGTCATCAACATAAACCAGAACATAGGTGCAATGATAAGATAAAAATCTGCAAAACAAAGAATGATCAGCCCGAGATGATTGAAACCCCAAACCAACCAAAGCTTGCTTTAATTTGTCAAACCATGCTCTAGGAGCCTGCTTCAAGCCATACAAGGCTTTATGTAACTTACATACAAGAGTAGAATCTGAAGCTATGAAACCAGGGGGCTGTTGCATAAACATGTCCTCAGCCACCTTACCATTTAAGAAGGCATTGTTAACATCTAGCTACCTCAAAGGCCATCCCTTAGCCAAGGCAAGAGTCAAAACAATACGAATGGTAGCCGGTTTAACAACGGGACTAAATGTCTCATGAAAATCAAAGCCTTCAATTTGGTGAAAACCCTTAGCAACAAGGCGTGCCTTGTACTTCAAAATAGACCCATTAGGATTCCTTTTAATGCGAAAAACCCATTTGCAGCCTATAATCCTTCTCCCTGCAGGAGGAGATACAAGAGTCCAGGTTCGATTCCTTTGAAGAGCCTGAAATTTATCATTCATAGCAGCAACCCACTTAGGGTCCTGAAGGGCTTGAGAGACAGTACGAGGCTCAGTTTCAAGGCCCTCAGCAAGCAGAATTTTTGGTTTAAAAATCCCCATTTTAGATCTTGTAATCATAAGATGACCAGTAGGATTAGATTGAGCAGGAACATGTGCAGTTACAGTAGGTACAAGAGGCACAGTGGCAGTGCTGGAACTGACAGAACTATCAACTACTGTAGGAGAAACAAAAACATTACCCATATCCGAAACCGAATCTGAAACTGCTGCAGTGGATGTTGATAAAAGAGGAGCTACTGCAGTAGGAGTTGAGTGCTGTGACTGAGAATGAGGCTTGACCACAGAAGGAAACAAGCTTACTGCAGCAGATATAGGAGCACTAGGAGATTGCACTGAAATAGACTTAGCAAAGGGAAAATTATTTTCATCAAAAATAGCATATCTAGTGATATATAACCTGCCTTCAGAACTCAAACACTTATATCCCTTGTACTGAGAGCAATAGCCAAGAAATGTACAGGGCAAACTCCTAAACTGCAACTTATGTTTGTTATAGGGTCTCAAATAGGGAAATACCAAGCACCCAAACACCTTTAAGGAGCTGTAAACAGGTTTCAGACCAAATAACTTGTAATAGGGACAGTTATCACTCAAAACCTTTGTAGGCATTCTGTTAATGAGATAGACAGCAGTGATGAAAGCTTCATCCCAGAACTTTAGGGGCATAGAAGCATGAGCAAGAAGACTTAAGCCGGTTTCCACTATATGCCTATGCTTGCGTTCAATTAATCCATTTTGCTCATGAACATAAGGACAGCTATGCCTTAGAGTAATACCACAATTAGTCAAGTAAGGTTTTAACACAAGAAATTCCTTTCCACAATCAGTTTGTAATGTCTTTATTTTATGAGAGAAAAAGAGTTCTACTTGAGTCTTGAATTCAATGAAAACTCGATGAACATCACTTTTAGCTTTAATGAGAAATAGTCAAGTGTATCGAGAGAAAACATCTAGAAAACTCACATAATATTTGAAACCTTTAGAAGATAGAATGGGGGCAGGTCCCCAAACATCAGCAACAATAAGTTCAAGAGGCTTTTTGTATGTAGTAGTAGATGCTGAAAATGACAATTTATGAGATTTGCCTAATTGACAAGTATGGCAAAGCAAAGTAGCAGAATTAGAAAATGATACTTTGCATTGATGTAGTATTTGCTGTACAATGTGAGAGGAGGGATGACCCAACCTCTTATGCCAAAGTGACAAAGTAATATCACTAGCACTCTCAACATTATTTGCAGAAAACATAGAAGTAGTTACAGCAGAAAAGTAGTATGTATTAGGCAAGGCAGAGCATGGCTGAGACTTAGGTGTATGAGACCGAGAGATGAGTGGTAAGTCAAACACATAGAGTCCATGTTTAAGAAGCCCTTGAAGAAGAACCTTCTTCGTAGTTTGATCCTTCACAAGGCAAAAGTTAGGATGAAACTCAATAAAAACATGATTTTCTCTCACAAATTTAGACACACTTAATAAATTCTTTTTGATTTGTGGAATATGTAGGATATTTCTCAACTGAAAAACATGACTGTTGTGTGTAAAAGTATTGTGCCCAATAGAGGATATAGGTAAACCCTTACCATTACCCATGTAGATTCTCTCGGATCCTTGATATTCAGCTTTGTTTTGAAGATTGCTGCAGTCAGGGGTGCAGTGATTAGTAGCACTACTGTCAGGATACCAAGAGGGATCCATGACAGTATTAGGTGAAGCTACCATTGCAATTATTTGTCTCTGATTTCCTTGACCATTTCCTGCATTGTTAGGTCCATTAAATTGAGGAGTATAGGATTGATCATACCTATAGTAGCAACGAAAGGCTCCATGTCCAGAACGATGACAAATCTGACATGGTGGCCTGTTATTCGAATTAAAATTTCTGCCTCTTCCTCTATCTTTCCTTCCTCCACTAGTGTTATGATTCGGTCCCTGATTAGCAGACCTGTTACCTTGATTATTTTGCTGATTTTCTCTCCCATAACCTCCTTGGACTTGACCAGTTCCATTAGCTTTCTTATTTGTAGCCATATTAACAGTAAGATTTTCTGATTGTGAATGGCCTTCTATTCTTGCCTCATGTGTTAATAAAAGAGAAGAAATTTCTGATATAGAGTAGGAGTGAGGCACAGAGGTAATTGGTATGACAAAGGAGTCATATTCAGCTGTTAAGCCTCCTAGTAGAGCCATCATTTTATCATCATTGCTCAAAGGATGTCCAGTAAAGGCAAGACCATACATAACAGTTTTTTTCTTTAAGAGATATTCTGCCATTGACAGACCATTTTTCTTCAAGGTCTACAATTGTAGCTTTAGTTGCATCACATTAGCTCTAGATTGTGAGGCAAAAAGTTCTTCAACTGATTTCCAAACTTCACTAGCTGTTAGACAGCTAACAAACTCAGGAAGAATATCCTGACTAATAGAAGATAGAATCCAGCACAGCAAGTATTAATCTTGCTGCTCCCAATCTAGATATGCTTCATTCACAGAACCATCTGTATTGATCTGGTTTGGTGGTTTGAAGGCTGGATCAATGTAGTGAGATAGTCGACTGTCTTTGATTGCAGCCAAAACTTGTTGCCTCCATAAAAGAAAATTGCTGTTATCCAGTTTAATTGTCAATGCAACTTTCATTGGAGTAAAGTTCTTTGAACTCTTGCTCAAAGTGAGCTGTGAAGAATCACTGCCTCTAATATTCGAAGCAAAAGCTGTGGTCTCGTGTTGCTCTGATACCATATTTGAACACTGTTTATACAGTGAAAACGCACTACTTTTGCTTTTCCAAAAGTGATGTCGTTTTGTGAGGATTTGGATTGACTTTTATTTTCTCTCTCTCTCTTTACTTTATCATTTGCTGATATTTTTTCTCTCACTCTCTCAACAGAAACAAGGAAATCTCGAGAACTTAGAGGAAAGAGAAAGCGCAAGCTGCGATGTTGAAGACGATTGAAGCTGGATCTATGAAGATTTTCTCACCAAACAAACAGGTAGAGAAAATATTCACTCTCTCTTGTTTTCATTTCTTCTTTTGTTTTCTGTTTTCTTTCAATAATTACAAAAATCATTTCAGTCACATATTTATAGTAACTCTAACTAGTTACTAACAAAATCAAAGAGAAGGGCGGGAAAGTTTGTTGAATCCTAACAACCTTTCAACAACCTTTCCCTCCAAAACTAACTATTCTCTAACTGATTGCTGACTCAGCTCATTCATGATCATCTGGATCATTACAGTGATTATCTGGACGGTTCCCTTCTATTTCCTGTTTACTTTGTGTGTCTTCAGACTTTAGTCTTGCAGTTTTAGTGATAGGAGCATTTCTTTGTTCACTAGATGTCTGATAGAATATCAAAGTAGTGTTGACTGCCTTAGGGGTACTGTGCTCTGTCACCGATGAGTTAACCACTTCACTAATACCTCTGTATGCAGAACAACAGCTTAATGCATTCAGGATGGTCAAGGAGTTGGGGTTAGCTGTGGAGATGAGGTTGGATTCGACAACAGACGGTGGTGATCTTGTCATGGCCAATGAGATAGGGAGAGCCATTAGATGTGTAATGGATGGTGATAGTGACATCAGGAAGAAAGTGAAGCAAATGGCAGGAACTAGCAACAAGGCTTTGTTGCATGGCGGATCTTCATTCGTTTCACTCGGACAATTTATTAATGATCTGAAATTTTGATATATCAAGTGCTGTTGTTATTTACAATTTCATCTTCAATCCTTGTGATCAATAATATATATATATATATATATATATATATATAGTTGTCATTTCTCACAAAACAAAACAAGTGACTTGGCTTCTATTTTTGTCATCTCTAATATAATATGACTTAGAACCCCAAGTGGAGGTCTTGGCCCACAGAGCCATTGGTGGGTTTGTATCTCATTGTGGTTGGAACTCAATCTTGGAGAGCTGCTTGTGGTTTGGTATGCCAATTGCGACGTGGCCTCTCAATGCAGAACATAAACTCAATGCTTTTAGAATGTTGAAGGAGTTAGGATTGGCTATGGAGATGGGGTTGGATTCCAGGAGGGAAGGTGGTGACCTTGTGATGGCAGATGAGAGAGCGAGAGCCGTTAGATATGTTAGGGATGGTGATGGTGAGATGAGGAAGAAAGTGAAGGAATATGTTGTATGAAGTCCACACTACAATACATGTACTATGTACTCATCCTGATCTTTTATTGAAATGAATGAAATCCAATTTACTTGTATATTTGTTGTGTAATCTTTCTTGTTCACCGAGTCCAATCATTGATGATCATATCTTTCACTTATTTGAGATTCACACACTGTGATCATATGCTGTTAATAAATCGCGTATGTAACAAAATAATATATACTTAATACTTCATGGGCTCGTTTGGTAGA
The DNA here is from genome assembly GCA_003430845.1 of Xanthoceras sorbifolium. NCBI lineage: Eukaryota > Viridiplantae > Streptophyta > Magnoliopsida > Sapindales > Sapindaceae > Xanthoceras > Xanthoceras sorbifolium. Next base: position 27,498,631 of record CM010611.1, read on the forward strand.
CAGGACTGGCTTGGACTGGACTAAATCCTGGGATTAAACTGGACTGGACTGGACTGACTTAGATTGAACTGGGATTAAGTCCTGACCTATATTTGGTATGCATCGGACTAAGAGCTGAACTATTAAAATAGTCTAGACCGTGTTTGGTGTTGCTTCAGATTAATTTTCAGACTATTTATTTATAAAATTGTAAATATATATATTTTTTATTTGAATATGTATGGTACAATATTATTTGAAGTAAAACTAGTACTATCTCTTGTTTGGTATTAAATGAGATTTGAAAAAAATGATAATTGTATTTTATATTTGATATAGTATAAGATTGATCAAACTAATATATCATTTAAAATTAATTACAAGAAAAATATAATTATTTAAATATTTTAAATTAAAATAAAATTGGTTAAAAATTAAATTTACATTAAATTAAATTAAATTAAAATGGTTAAAATTTTAAATTAAATTATTATATATAGTATGAAAATATTTAATTTTTCAATAAAAAAAATTAAATTATATTTTAAAATAAATAAAACCATTTAACTTAACTCTTAATACAATAATAATATGTTTTAGTTTATATTGAAAATATTAAAATATTTTATTAAAAGTATTTTAAAAAAATATATTTAACTAACTTTTAGAATACGTTAACTTTATATATAAAAGTATGTTAATAAAATATAAAGAATTCTCTTTATATACAATTTAGAGGCATAAAGAAATGTGAGATGAGATGTGAATTTTATATATTTTTTTTTTACAAAAAAAAAAAGTTTATATTGAACTATTCCATACAAAACAAGTATTTGTTTGAATTATCCAAAAAAGAAAGGAGATTGAGAGGACAATGAGAAGGATTGATAGAAAGGAGACTATATAAGACCTAAGATTTGGAGGGTTAATATAGTGAGGAATAGAGCCATCTTTTTTGTGGGCCCGGGATAATTAGTCCTACTTTTTCTAGTCCAGTGAAGCACATGAGACTAAATTTTAGTCCAGTCCAGTCCCATGTACCAAACGTGACCCATAAGTTGACTGCTTTGCTTTGTATAAGTTGATTATCAATCTCATCACTGAAGTATATCCTCCTGTGACAAAATCAAACTATGCATTTTATTTCAGCCACGAATCGATTTTCTTGCAATGAATCAAGGAAAAGTTGTGCACAGCAATTCATATTTTCATATTACAAGCAAGCGATGAATACATACACACACACATATATATATATATATATATATATATATATATATAGAGAGAGAGAGAGAGAGAGAGAGAGAGAGAGAGAGAGAGAGAGAGAGAGAGCTATTTTAGATATATACATGATATTAGCCTAAACGAGAGAAAATTTTCCTTTTGGATTACCATGTATACAACTGGTCCTCAATTATAGGAAAGAGAATCACATTTAGCTTAAGTGGTTAGTGTACCTACCTCCCATCTCAGTGGTGAGGATTCAATTCTCATCACACGCAGTAGATATTCGGACCGCGCATTTAGTGATTGATCTCGACAGGTCACGACAGTTATATTAATTTTGTAATTTGTACCCTTAAAAAAAATATAGCAAAGAGAAATTAAGAAGAAAATACCTAAACTATTGTTGAAAATTACAAACCTACCAACCCACACTAACTTTCGCACTGTCTACCCAAATTAAAATTTGAAGCAAAAATGTCCCTCACATTTTACCACTTTCAAAACTTACATAGACCCAAAAAACCTCAACTCGACCGAATCTGTGTTTCTCCAATAAGTTACCTTTCAACAGCTAAACTCTACTCACCGTACTTGCACCTAACTGTGGTGAATTCGTAGGCGTGTAGCAATCAACCTATTGTTTTGGTTTGTGGAATGGTCCAAAATTTAATAAATAGAAATAAGAGTAAATAATGCCTACCTCATATAAGGTTTGCTCAATTACAAGCAGAGTCAACTTTTAGGTTTATTGACAAAGACCTCTCTCCCATTAGCCAACTTTTGGATTTTTTGATAAAGATCTCCCTTCGTCAACTGTTACATTTGATCAAATTTAACTAAGGACATGAGAAGTGTTTGTCAATAAACGATAAAGTTGACTCCGCTTGTAGTTGGCAAAATCTCAGAGAAAGTCAATGCAATAAGCTCTAGAAATAATATAGTATTTGTAGCCCTTGCATACAAATTTCTTATGCAAAATCGCATTCTACATGAAGATATGCAAATTTTAATTTTTACCCAAATTTTCTTTAGTAACATAACTATTAGGGGTGGACACATTAACCAAACCGACTAAAGAGGGTTATTTTAGGTTATGGGTCATGGGTTATAGAGGTTTGATTTTTCACTTTGATAACCGAATAAAAATTGGTTATAGATCGGTTATGGGTGGTCAAAACCGTAACCGATCCATAACCGAAGTATATAAGCAAAAATTAAAAAAAAAAAAAACCTAGCCTCCCTCCCCTCGCGCCGCATAGCCACATTCCAGAAAATATTTCCCTTAACTCTCAAGTCTTTCTCGCGCCGCACAGCTACATCTCACTGCTCGTTGCTAGTCACTCCTCGCCGCACAGCCACCGCCACATCTCGTCGCTCATTGCTCGTCAGTCGTCGCTGCTCCTAATCACTCCTCGTAGCGTCCTCGTTGCTCGTCGCCGCCTCCTCATCGCGCGTCGCCACCCCTCGTCACTCCTTGTAGCTCATCGTTGCCGTCTCTTCCTCGTCATCGTCCCTTCCTCTTCCTTTTGGCCTAGGTATGTTTTGTTCTCATCATTCATTGCTCACTTGTTTTCATTTTTTTCATTTTTTATTTGTTGATTAATATGAGGTATTTGGATTCAAATCTCTTATCATATTCAAATCTCTGATCTGTTGTTTTCTCACTTGTTTTGCTCTTTTTTTTTTTTTTTTTTGTAATAGGGAAGAAAAACAACAAGAGAAAATGCCTTATCATCGGTCGTCGTTGCTCATGGCTGCTCGCCGCCGCCTTCTCATCAGTCGTCGCTGCTGCTAGTCACTCCTCGCGTACGAGAAAAACATGTATATTTTGGTATCTTCAATTTGAATCTTAGCTCTAATTTTGTATTTCTTGCTTGAATCATTTACAATTATACATTACATATTTATACACAAATGAATATATATAAATTAGTACCCTTTAATTGACATGGCAACCATAGGGTTTATAGTTATCTGGATTGATTAGATGCTCTCCAGATATATGATGAAATGTGTATTGTTGGTTGAATATGTGTTGACATGTTGCTAATTTTGTATTTCTTGCTTGACATTTTGCCTTTGTTGACATACACATAACTTAGGCCCAATAAGGCCCTAACCGAGTAACCAAACCGAAACTTTTACGGTTTGGTTATTTTCGGTTATTCACATAAAACCTACCAGGTTTGATTGACCCAATTAATAACCGAACAAAATTTGGTTTAGTTAGATTATGGGTATAACCTAACTAACCGAATATTGCCCACCCCTAATCACTATAAAAATTGTTGACTTCGCGACTATCTCGGAACGACTCCAAATTTAATACATAAAAAGAATAGAGTATTTCTAGTAGTATATACTGAAATATGCCAATCTTAATTTTTACCAAAATTCCCCTTACACCACTATAAATACTGTTGATTTTTTTACTCTCTCAGAATTACCTTAAATTGATGTATTGATAGAACATAGTATATCTAGTAGTTTCGTGCAAATTGTTTTTGAGAAAATGCATTCTGCATTGAAAAATGCAACTTTTAATTTTTACTCAAATTTAATTTTTCTCATTTAACTACTATAAAAATTGTTGATTTTGCAATTGTCTTGGAATGACCCTAAATTTGGTACATGGATAGTATAGAGTATTTCTAACAGCTCTATAAATTTTTGTTGCGTAAATGGCACATTGCATTGAAATATGGGACTATTTATTTTTGTCCAAATTTATCTTATTAACCACAACAAAAATTGTTGATTTTGTAACTGTTTCAAAATAACTTCAAATTTGGTACATGTATAGAAGAGAGTACTTCTAGAAGATCCATTTATAAATTTTCTGTCAAATCACATTCTGCGTTGAAATATGCAAATCTTAATTTTTGGCCAAATTTCTCTTATTAAATATCATAAAAATTGTTGATATTGCCACTATTTTGGAATGACTTCAAATTCAGTAAATGGATAGAATAGAGTATTTCTAGCACTTTCAAACAAAAATTTTGTCAAATCGTATTCTGCACTTAAATATGTCACTTTTAATTTTTGCCAAAATTTTCCTTACTAATCCACTATAAAAATTATTGATTTTGTAATCGTCTCGGAATTACCACAAATTTTATATTTTAATAGGATAGTGTATATATAGCAGTTTCATGCAAATTGTTTTGAGAAAATTTATTCTGCATTGAAATATGCTACTCTTAATTTTTACCAAACTTTTCCTTAGTAACCACCGTAAAAATTGTTGATTTTGCGATTGTTTCAAAATGACCTCAAATTTGGTACATGGATAGAATACAATGCATATAGTAGTTCTATACAAAAATTGTGTCAAATTTCAAATCCTACATTGAAATATGTTTCTATTAATTTTTACCCAAAATTCCCTTACATTAATCATTATAAAAAAAACGTTAATTTTGCGATTGTCTCGAAATTACCCTAAATTATATACAAGGATGGTATAGAGTATTTCTAATAGTTCCATACAAAATTTTTACTTAAAATTACATTATCCATTACAATATAGGACTATTAATTTTTGTCCAAATTTTTTTTACTAACTATTTTAAAAATTGTTGATATTGCAACTATCTCCTAATTACTCCATATTTGATAAATGAATATAATAAAGTATTTTTCATAGTTTCATATAAAATTTTTATGTTAAATCGCATTCTGCATTAAAATTTACCACTTAAATTTTCCCCAAATGTTTCTTACTAGCCTCTATAAAAATTATTGATTTTGTGACTTTCAGAATTATCCCAAATTTTATAAATTAATAGGATATATTATATCTACCAGTTCCATTGAAATTGCTTTTGAGAAAACCCATCCTGGATTGAAATGTGACACTTAATATTTGTCTAAATTCCCCTTACTAATCGTTATAAAAATTGTTAATTTTGTGCTAATTTAGGAATGTCCTCAAATTTGATACATGAAAAGAATAGAATACTTCTAATAGTTTCATACAAAAATTTTGTGGCAAATCGCATTATGTAGTTAAATATGCGAATTTTTAATTTTTGTTAAAATTTCCCTTACGTTTTTTCTGAAAATGGTTAATTTTTCTACTGTCTCAGAATAACCCTATATTTAATACATGAATGGAATAGATAGAGATTGAGAGGGCCGAATAAATGATTGTCAATCAAACAAACAATAGTGCTGATAGAATTTCTCCATATGCTTGTTTTAGTTGAGATAATTATGCGGCAATCCTAAGTCTAGAGGTGTCAATCGGATTTGAATTGCCCGAATCCGAATCCAAATTCAGTCTTAAAAATTAGACAAGAAAATTCCGAAATAAACTTACAAATATGAAAATTTAAAATCACTATACTCGGAAAATTGTTTGAATCTGAATCTGGACCGAAAATATTCAGCAGAGTAGAGTAAATCATTGCCTTGGATATGTTGGAACACTCGCCCAAGCATAATGGACAGAACCCTTAAATGTCTCATGGCAGATAGAGATCATATCTTCAATAAGGTGTGTATGGAGCCACATGCTTTCTGCCATGTTACAGAGGACACCAGCAGGCCTCAAGGCTCTAGCAATCGTCTCAAAGAAAGGTTTCTCTACAAGCTCTTGGGCAGGACCTAAATCAGGATGAGGAAAGTGAATTGGTAATTAGTAATAAGACTTGGAAACCTTTATGAGTTTTCAAAAATGAAAATCACATAAAGCATGGCTTTGACATTCTGAGGTTATCAGTATCAAGAAAGCACTCCAAGAAACTCAGGAACACTCTTGACATAACAAAGCATACAAAATGAAGTAGTGTATCAAGAACTTCCAAATTAATAATTTTCGGCTCAGTCCAAAACCAACATTCAATGTAACATGAAAGGTGCTTATTTCAGAAAAATATGATAAAGATATCATTTTGGAGCAGTTATAAGAAAATGCAGATCATCAATTTTTCAGTCTATGCAAAGATCTTACTGGAGGTGTAAGTGAATCTTCAGATTATATGGACATACCAACAGGGTCTTATGATGTTCATACCTACCATCACCGATATGCAGCCGGACACGAGGGTCCTCAAATCCAACAGCTAACTCAGGAAAAAACTTCTTAGAAACCTTGAACAGAAATTATGTAAACAAGTTCAGGAAAAAAAAAGAAACTTAATTACTTGTTACTTACAAGAAAAGGTACTTTAAATAACAACTTACATCTACAACCATATTATCTATCTCACATATATCAATAAGCTCAACAGAGCTGTGACGAGAAATCTCCCTAAGAACACCACCAACAACTAGAACCTGCATTATGCATTTCGATATTGTAATCAAGCATGATGGTATCACAAATTAATGAAAAAAGAGAAAAGAAAAACCTTATTTAGCTACCGAAAAGGAATTGAAAATAAGAAAATTTGTAAAGTCACCGTCCAATATTCAAAAACAAATTTTCATTTTTTGTATGGCTTGAAAATATAAAAATTAAAGAATTAAAGAATAAGGAGAAGTTTTTAATTAGAGTTTTGAAGAAAGATTAAAAAAAAAAAAGTTGATCAGCGGCTTTAATGAAATTAGGGCGTTAATGTAATTTATGATGAACTGTTTTATAATTTTATCATTCCTAGAGTTTCTTTCGTAAGTATTCAATTAAGATGGTTTTTAAGTGTGTTGAGGGGTATTTATGATATTAAATTACTGAAATAACTATTACTAATTATTTTTTTAAAAGTGATTAAAATTTATTTTTCACATACTTTTTAGACTATTTTCAATAGTTTTCACAAAAAGGAATAAATCCATATAAATCACATATACTTTTCAAATACTAAGTTAACTTTTATTATTTAATTCTTAGATTTATATATTAATAATACAAAACAATTTTTATTTTGAAAAAAATTATTCCTTTAAGAATAACAAGTTTTCATTTACTTTTCGACAATATTTGACATGAAATCAATCGGGTATCTGAAGTCTTTGGGCATTGACGCAGTCTTGTTAGTTTTGTTCATGAACTTTGTGATTGGTACATGTGCTTGTGTTACAATTCACCGAAAGTTAACACTAAAAGACAGAATATCCTAATAAGTACGGAGATGGTGGGACTAAATATGTTGCCATTTGCAAACAGTTGTGTGTGTGTATATATATATATATACACAAGCAAAGTCCAAACGAAAGTATGTGAGAGGAGCAAAGTTTAAACACAGCACAGAGAAAATAGCAAATGAAGAAGATATTTGATAGAAACACCAACTGTTTGATGTGTGTCTAAGAGAAGAAGCTAAACACCATTAATGGAGGAAAACTTTTCAGAGATTTTTTATTTTTCTTTTGTCTCAACGTTACCAAAATACTGAATACATGTTCAGTATATATATAGATACACAATCACAGCTTTTCTAATCTAAACTAAATGATAACTACCAAAACAGAATTTAACCAACTTGACACAATACGGTTACAATTATGTTATTGGAAACAATAGGATAACAGCTTGTTCTCTAGCTCCCTAGACTGACAGTAGACCTTGCCAAACCATGGCTATGATCGTGATTGTTGCCTTGATCATCAAAGATCTGAATGCTCCTCTGTTGCCTGTCAAACATGCCCAGATGAGCAGCAGTTTCCTGATCAGATTCACTTGAGTTAGTTAAGCTGTGATTGCAATTTGAACAATGTGATTCAACTTGCTTCTACAGAGTAATAGCAGTGCAAAGTTGACAGTAAAGTTTCCTTCCTCCATTTCTGCCTCCCCTTCCTCTAGGTCCATTTCTATTGTAGTTAGGTCCTCCACGCTGATCTTTATTTCCACCATGATTATTAGAAGCAAAATTAGCTGATGCTCCACCAATAGAAACTTGTGAAGCTGAGTTAAGTTGCTCAATACGTTGCTCATGCATGAGCAACAAAAACTGAGCTTCTTCAAGGCTCATGGTGTTGCGTTGAGAGGAGATTAGCACCACAACAGCATCATACTCATGTCCTACACCATTCATGAGACAGAGTAGCAGGTCCCTCTCAGAAATTTCTTCTCCAGCAGCTGAGAGTGCATCGCCAACATTTTTTATTTGAAGAATGAAGTCACTAACAGACCTTGCACCTTTTTTGATGGTCTGAAGATGTTGCCTCAGCTGCATGATCTTTACCAAGGATCTTTGTGAATAGAGATTTTCTAGCTTCATCCATGCTTCACGAGCTGATTTACACTTTGTAACTTGTCCAACAACCTTTTGGCTAAGAATAGAGATAAGCCAAAACAGGAGGATTTGATCAGATTTCTTCCATTTCTGATACTCCTTATTAGGTTGCTGATCTATATGAGTTTCACCATTTTCATCACAAACTTGCACATTGATGAACTGACTAGGAGGTGTTTTCGTGCTATCAATGAAATCCTCAAGATCAAGAGCATTAATAGCAGGTAAAATCTGAGTTTTCCAATATATGAAGTTATCTTCATCAAGTTTAATTGGCAGATTGCAATGAAGAGTTTTGGCAAGTGATGAGAAATCCATACCATGTATGTTTGATGAACGATCATCATGAGTCTACTGAGAGTCGAATGAGGAAGAAGAAGCCATGACGTTAGTCAATAGGCTCTGATACCAAGAGAAAATAGCAAATGAATAAGATATTTGATAGAAATGTAACACCCCCTGACCCGACCCAGCTGGACCGACCCAGGGAGCGCTACTCGGACTTTCAAAACTTTCTAAATTCATTTTATAAACCGAAAACCGTTGTGAGCCCATCGATAGATTTTCAAACCATTGAAAAACCATATAATTTATAAATTTTAAAACCATTTTCGAGTGAGCCCAATAAATAAACTTTTTACAAAAATTTCGGCAGAGTTTCGTTTGTTTTTGGATTTCCCAAAACCTATTTTTCCACAAAACAATTCAAATACAAATTCAATATCAACACTTCAATATCATTTTCAAACAATTGCGCACTCTGCCGTTTAGTGCGACTTTCCAACAACAGTTTATAAAATAAAATCATTCAAGAGTCAATATTTACAAACATTCTGAAAACAAAAAACAGAAATCAATAAATGATTTACAAAACATATAAATATAAATATAAACTCTTCGAGATTACAGACTTCTGTACATGCATGTTGTAGGATATATATATATATATACAAAAATATCTCTACCCCAAGTCAATGTAGCGACTCCAAACTTCAAGCTACAGAAAACTCCTCTTCAGTCTTTTACCTCTTCAGGATCCCTGGTACCTACATGTCAGAAACAAAACTAACGCGCTAAGCATATAGCTTAGTGGGTGTACACTAAACTCAATTATGAAAAATCATAAATAACTTTTAATAAGAAACAAATCACAATATATATATATATATATATATATATATATATTTCACTTCTAATCATTTACAAACAATTTAACTTCAAAATCAAAGCATAAAACAGTTTTAATCACTTTAAATTCAATAATAAGATCAACATATAAAATCGATTAATAAAATCATTCAATTCACGTCAAATCTGGCCCGCTAGAATACTCAACATACTAGAACTGGAATATGGGTCAAACTCCCACCCTAGGAAGAATCCTAAGAGTGGTACGTATCTCCCTACTCTAGGACCGTGGGTACGGAACCTAGAGAGGTACATAACTCCCTATCCCAGGAACGAATCCTTAGGAAGGTACGTGTCTCCCAACCTCAGGACGAATCCGTGAGGAGGTACGTGTCTCCCTGCCCTTGGACGAATCCACGAGGAGGTACATAATAATCATCAATAGCATATCAATATCGGCGCAATACTGCTCACTGAACCCAGCTGGTATACTAACCTCTTATATCCATTTCTATGTCTAAGTATCCTAGGGCCGTTTCCGATAAACTATTTTTCAAATATTCGCAATAAGTTACAAATCAATAAATACTCCATAAATATACAATTCGCACAATACTCTTCAAGAAATATAAACAATAGTCATACAAACGGCTAAATCACGTATTTTTAACGAAATCGTAATAATCGAAATACGATCAAAAAGCGATCTATCATAAAATCATTCCAAAATCAACAATAGATATATAGAATCAATAGGTTATTTAAATAAAATGCGGATTCAGACTAAAAATATAAAAATCCGTTTTGTAAAGAGTTCGAAAACGGATGTACACCAACCTGGATACCGTTTCCTTTCGGCAAATCGCGGTTCTACGATTTTCTTTTCCTTTTTCCTTCCCTTTTCTCTTCCTCCTACATTTCCTTTTCTCTTCTCTTCTTCTTCTTCTTCCTTTCTCTTCTTTCTTTCTTCTTCTTCTTTCCCTTCTTTCTTCTTTCTTTTCTTTTTCTCGGTCTCTACCTCTCTTTCTCTTCTATGTGCTGTTTTGTGGCTTCTCGCGGAAGCCAAATTTTTTTTTATATTTTTCGGTCGTCGCGACCGTTGTCGCGACCTGTGGTCGCGCCACCAGGTCGCGGTACTCACTGGAGCGTTTCCACCGCCTTCATCACGAGCATACCTCGCGGTACCTTGGTCGCGCTGGTGGTCGCATTGCTCACTGCCAGAATTCGACATTTTCATCGCGAGCAGTTCATCGCGACCTGTGGTCGCGGTGACTGGTCGCGATGCTCACTGCCAAAAATCACATTTTTCACCGCGAGCAGGTCATCGCGACCTGTGGTCGCGGTGACCAGGTCGCGATGCTCACTGCTTCAGTTTTCCTTTTTCTTGCATCATTTTTGGACCGTTCCATCTGGTCCACCTGAAAATCATAAAAATAAACATACTTTTAATTACATTTACACCCCTCAAATCACAAAATTTATTTTCACATATTAAAAATTAATTATCTGAAATCCGGGATGTTACAAGAAACACCAACTGTTTGATGTGTGTCTAAGAAAAGAAGCTAAACACCATTAATGGAGGAAAACTTTTCAGAGATTTTTTATTTTTCTTTTGTTTCAACGTTACCAAAATACTGAATACATGTTCAGTATATATATAGATACACAATGTAACATCCCTAATTTCGAATACATATGAAAAGTATGATTAAATTCATTTTGAATATGTGAATATGATTTTTATGATTTGAGGGGTGAAAATTATAATTAAATATATGTATATTTTTAGGTTTCATAATGGACCAATTTGAACGGTCGAAAACAATGCACGAAGAAAAGGGTAAAAATCTGGACAGTAGGCATCGCGACTACTCACCGCGACCAGGGATCGCGATGAGCAGCTCGCGGTGAAAAGGATAATTTGGGGCAGTGAGTACCGCGACCACAGATCGCGATGATCAGCTCGCGGTGAAAGTGGCAAATTTCCACCAGTGAGCAACGCGACCGAAGCGACGCGACCACCGCTCGCGGTACAGGTCGCGATGACTTTAAACTTGTAAAAAAATAAAGCGGTGGAGCGGTGCAATTAAAAGGAACCAAAGAGAGCAACAGCTCTAAAAACTTTAGCAAACACACAGAAACAGCAACAAGAGAAAACGAGAGAGAAAGAAGAGAGAAGAGGGGAGAGAAAGAAGAAAAAGAAGAAGAAGAAGAAGGAGAGAAGAAGAAAAAGAAGAAGAAAAGAGGAAGAGAAGAAGGAAAGGAGAAGGATGAAAGGAGAAGGAGGAAGCTTTCAGGTTTGGTGTACACGGATTTTTTTTGAATTTTCAATTTTCCAGAAATTTTCAGAATTATTGAATTTTAGAGTTTTTGAATTCGTTGAATGATATGGATTATAGATTATAGTTTAGATTTAATATATACGTGTTTTGGAATTTTTTCAGTTTTTAGAATATTTCAGATTGATTGAAATTGATTACATTTGCGTTATTTGAATTATATTGATTATAGAATATAGTTCAGGTTCGATGTATACGAGTTTTTGAATTTTTTCAGTTTTCCAGAAATTTTTGGAATTATCGAAGTTTATAGTTTTTGAATTATTTGAATTTTATTGAGTAGACTGTTTGAAACTGATTTTGGAATGATTTGAATACGATTTGGTTCTCATAGTGTTATGAAAATAGAGTGTTATGGAAATATATTGTTGAAAGTGACTTAAATTATATTATATTGTGAAATGTATCGGAAAATGATTTTGGGGCAATTTGATTCGAAACGGAATTATGAAATACGTTTGAGTATATTTTGGATTGATTTAATATGATTATTGATTTATAAATATATTCGAATATTTCCGTTATATTATATTTAATAAAATTTGAATTTGCAAAAATATAAGTATATTGATATGTATTGAAATTGAATTCGATTATTCGGAAAGAAATAAAATATATTGACAATGGATTGGAGAAAATATTTTGGCTCTGATGTGTATGCACATAGATATGAATATAGGAGGTTGACATGTCAATTGGGTTTCTGTCTGAACAGTACTGTGCCGATTATACCACCCTTTGGATAGTGCAGGCCCCAAGTGCCGGTCCTAGGGTTCTGAAATTTGTCATGGGACATTTACAGCGGGTGATTCCGTTGGTGTTCCATTCTGATCTGATGTTCAGTGAGTGGCCCCGTTTGCGTCCAATGCCGAACAACCCGTAATCCAGTCCGATAACTTATGTTTTGTATGTCAGGAGCCCAATCTGAAAATTGATTTGTTATCTGGAAACGTTTGAGAAATTAAGAAAATATGTCTGTTAATTGATTTTGGATATTTGATTTGATATGAGCCCCATATATTGTTTACATATTTGTTATTTATAGTTTTAATTGATATAAAATATTTGTATATACAATTTTGTGTACATCCACTAAGCAATATGCTTAGCGTGTTGAGTTTTCTCGCACGCAGGTAACAAAGGTTCCAAAGGCGAGAAAGATAAAGAAGAGTAGAGACTGCAGAATTAGAGTTCAGGATCACATCTTTCCTGCATATCTTTTGGTAGTTTGTTTGTATTAAGTATATCTATTTTACTACCGTACGCATATACAGAAACTGTTTGTAAATATTTAACGAACTTCCGCTATGTAAATATTTTCTGATATGATTCTGTTATGTGAATTTTTATAAATGATATTGTGATAACTTGGTTGGTAAGTCACATTATCTTTGGAAGGGTGCGCAAAATTGATTTACTACTTGAGAAGTTGATTTTATGAATTTGAACTGTAAACAGGTTTTGGAAAGTCAGAAAAACAGAGGAAACTCTGGCAAGATTTTCGAAAATTTATGTGGACCACTTTCAAAAGGTTTTTGAATATAAAATATGTTTATCTACAGTAAAAGTTAATCTTTAGTACATTGTAGCGCTCCCTGATTCAGTCCGAGTGGATTTGGGTCAGGGGGTGTTACACACAATCACAGCTTTTCTAATCTAAAATAAATGATAACTACCAAAACAGAATTTAACCAACTTGACACAATACGGTTACAATTCTGTTATTGGAAACAATAGGATAACAGTTTGTTCTCTAGCTCCCTAAACTGATAGTAGACCTTGCCAAACGATGGCTATGATCGTGATTGTTGCCTTGATCATCAAAGATCTGAATGCTCCTCTGTTGCCTGTCAAACATGGCCAGATGAGCAGCTGTTTCCTGATCAGATTCACTTGAGTTAGTTAACCTATGATTGCAATTTGAACAATGTGATTCAACTTGCTTCTGCAGAGTAATAGTATTACACTTCTGTTGAGAAGAGTTGACTAACTGAGCTGACTTCTGCAGATACACGTAGGCAGCCAAAGGTCCATCAGTTCCAACAATATTCTGTTGCACAGAATTCTTCCTTTGAGATGATTGTGCTTGATCAGATGATGAACATGCTGAACTTGATTCATATACATTCACAAGCACAGCCATCTCAAAACCCCTATAAAATCTCCTCACCATTTACTCTCAAAAGTCAAAACTCCCCTCCAAATAAAAATAGATTATGAGATCTCTATAAAATTTACTGTCAATTTTCCATAAAGAACAAGGGTTTATAATGTTAATTTTATCATGTTTGTCTATGATACTAGTCGATCTGCTTTTCTTCTACATTTCAATGATAAATGATGCAAGAAAGTGCATCGAATATATGACAAAGCTTTGAGGATAATGGCTATTACTTTACGTACTATCTCTGACATTTTGTATGTGATGTATGTAATTATCCCACTGTGTAAGCATTTACGTTCAGATTCAGGGAAATTTCTGTAGATCCTTTTCCTAATTTATATCATGATAATCCTTCCACTGCCACAGGTAACTGAATTTTATAGCTAAAATATTACATTGAGCTTTAGTTTATAAATTTCAGGGTGAATTGCAATGAAGTACTCTGACGTTTGGTCATATTGTAATGAAATCGTGAGTTTAGTCTTAATAACACGTTAGTACCCTACAGTCAGTTGACCCAGTCAAACTTAAAGGTTTGACCTTGACTTATGCGCGAAATGACGTAACTACCCCTAGTTAAAAAATTAAATTAAACAAAAATTTTTAAAAAATGAAAAAAAAAATATTTTTTTTAAAAAATAAATCTTCACCATCTATCAATCTTAATGGACGGTGGAGATATATTTTTTTAAAAAAATTGAAAAATCAAACAATTAAAAAAAGTTGAAAAAATTATTTTATGTTGAAATTTTTTTTTCTCTACCGTCCATCAAAACAAAACATTTTTTTTTATTTCTGCAGATCTTGATGGAGCATATCTGCTCCTGTTAATGGAGTAGTTGCTCCATCATCGATGGAGCGCTCCATCGGCGATGGAGCCCATCGTAGAAGTATGGACTCCATCACAGACGGAGCCGAAGCTCCATCTGCAATGGAGCAACTGCAACTCACGATTTCATTAAGGCTAAACTCATAATTTTATTGTAATATGACCAAATATCAAGGTATTTCATTGCTATTCGCCCTAAATTTATATCATACATGTGTGGTTTTCCAACCCATTATTCGAGTTTTTTATATGTTCATGAACAGTCAGCCATGCATGGTCGTCATATTCGTACAAGTAATTTACCTTTGTTAGAATTTAAATTTTCCTATATAAATATATATGTATGTATAAACCTACCAACTCTAAACTGTACAGGTGCTTATGCTCTTAATTTTTGCTGAGAAATTGAAAGGCTATGGAATTGTTTCTGCAGGCTGCAGCGGTGGTCATTTTCGGGCAGCACATTACAAGGTTTTTGTTGGATGGGCCCGATATGCATTTTATCTTTGTTTCTTCTATTTCGGTCATGTAAGTAACTATTAACATCTATTTTTTGGTGTACAATGTCAAATTATAATTTTCAGTTTTTTGTTTCCGTATGATACATGTTACTGTCAAAAGTTATGGTCTAAGATTCCTTTTCAATCGTGCTGTCCTATGGAAGTAGATATTCGCCGTGTATGTTTAGATTAGTTGTCTGGTAATACAATCATTTCTCAGCTCCGTGTACATTTTCTTACCAATGACTAATTTGATGGCTTTCTTAGGCAATTGGAGCTTTATGGTACTTGTTAGCACTACTTGATGAAACTGAATGCTAGAGGATGTTAGTGGAGCCAAATTGACGGAAACAAAGTTAGTGGAAATTATGGTGGAGCTAAATTATTAAAGTTCAATTAATGGTTAGAGCCATTATTATGTTTTGAGGTTGAGAATCAAAATCATTCCTTGGTGAGTGCTTTGCTCTCTTTTCCTCCCTATAAATGCCCATCAAATTGTAATGGAAAAATACACCAAACACACACACTAAGAGCAATTGTGTGTGAGAGAGAGAGAGCTTTGAGAGAAAATTCAGAGAGTTGTGCACTTGTAATTTTTCTCTAAAATAGTGAAAGTGGGTATGCTTCGTGGATGTAGGTAAGTTAGTGCCGAACCAAGTAAATATTTGTGTCTCTATTTTTCCTCTCTCTCCTAACAACTGGTATCAGAGTTTCATGTTGTATTCCAGGATGCTAATGTAACACCCCCTGACCCGACCTGGCTGGACCGACCCAGGGAGCGTTACACGGTTTTCAAAACTTTCTAATTCATTTTATAAACCGAAAACCGTTGTGAGCCCATCGATGGATTTTCAAACCATTGGAAAAACCACATAGTTTATAATTTTAAATTCTTGTTATTAACTGAAAACCATATAATTTCTAATTCAAAAATCTTTTCAAGTGAGCCCAATAAATAAACTTTTTACAAAAATTTCGGCAGAGCTCCGTTTGTTTTTGGATTTCCCAAAACCTGTTTTTCACAACTCAAATCAATTACAAAAATCATATCAACACTTCAATGTCATTTCCAAACAATTGCGCACTCTGCCGTTTAGTGCGACTTTCCAATACAGTTTATAAAATAAAACGATTCAGAATTTAATATTTACAAACATTCTAATAATAAAAAGACAGAAATCATAAAATACTTAATTACAGGACATAATTACAAAACATATTTACAGACTCTCTGAATATGCATGCATATCAATTATATTACACATGAACATAAATATCTACCCAAAAATGTGACTCTCCGCCTCTGTCTGCAGGGAACTCCTCTTCAGTCTTTGGCCTCTTCAGTTTCTCTGGTACCTACGCGTTAGAAACAAAACTAACGCGCTAAGCATATAGCTTAGTGGGTGTACACTAAACTCAAATATGAAAATCATAAATAACTTTTATTAAGAAACAAATTACAATATATCTCTTTTCGATGCTAATCATTTACAAATCAATTTAACTTCAAAATCAAAGCATAAAACAGTTTTAATCACTTTAATTTCAACAATAAGATCAACATATAAAATCGATTAATAAAATCATTCAATTCACTTCTCAATTCACTTCAAATCTGGCCGCTAGAATACTCAACATACTAGGACTGGAATATGGGTCAAACTCCCACCGTAGGACGAATCCTAAGAGTGGTACGTATCTCCCTACTCTAGGACCGAGGGTACGGAACCTAGAGAGGTACATAACTCCCTATCCCAGGAACGAATCCTTAGGAAGGTACGTGTCTCCCAACCTCATGACGAATCCGTGAGGAGGTACGTGTCTCCCTGCCCTTGGACGAATCCATGAGGAGGTACATAATAATCATCAATAGCATATCAATATCGGCGCAGTACTGCTCACTGAACCCAGCTGGTATACCAACCTCCTATATCCATTTCTATGTCTAAGTATCCTAGGGCCATTTCCGATAAACTATTTTTCAAATATTCGCAATAAGTTACAAATCAATAGATGCTCAATAAATATACAATTCACACAATACTCTTCAAGAAAAATAACCAATAGTCATACAAACGTCTAAATCAAGTAATTTTAACGAAATCGACATAATCGAAATACGATGAAAATGCGATCTATCATAAAATCATTCCAAAATCAACAATAGATATATCAAAGCACTAGGTTATTTAAAGAAAATGCGGATTCAGACTAAAAATACAAAATACGTTTTGTAAAGAGTTCGAAAACGGATGTACACCAACCTGGATACCGTTTCCTTTCGACAAATCGCGTTTCCACGATTTTCTTTTCCTTTTCCTTCCCTTTTCTCTTCCTCCTACATTTCCTTTTCTCTTTCCTTCCTCTTTTCTTCTTCTTCTTCTTCTTCCTCTTCTTCTTCTTTCTTCTTCTTTCTCTTCTTCTTCTTTCCTCTTTCTTCTTTCTCTTCTTTCTTTCTTCTTTCTTTCTTCTTTCTCACGGTCTCTCACTCTCTTTTCTCTCCTCTGTCTGTTTGTGGCTTTTTTTTTATATTTTTCGGTCGTCGCAACCGTTGTTGCGACCTGTGGTCGCGGTACTCACTGAAGCGTTTCCACCGCCTTCATCGCGAGCACACCTCGCGGTACCATGGTCGCGCTGGTGGTCGCGTTGCTCACTTCTAGAATTTGACATTTTCATCGCGAGCAGTTCATCGCGACCTGTGGTCGCGGTGACTGGTTGCGATGCTCACTGCCAAAATTTCCATGTTTCATCGCGAGCGGCCCATCGCGACCTGTGGTCGGGGTGACCAGGTCGCGATACTCACTGCCTCAGTTTTCAATTTTTTTCATGCATCATTTTCGACCGTTCAGTCTGATCCACCTGGAAACCATAAAAATAAACACAAAATTACATTTACACCCCCTCCAATCACAAAATTTATTTTCACATATAGAAAATTAATTATCCGAAATCCGGGATGTTACAGCTAAGGTGTGAGATTCTCTAGGAAATTCTTAATATGCTTTGTGGTTGCAGCATTGTCTGATCTTCCATATCAGAAAATAATTATTCTTGAGATTTACTGATTTTGTGCCATGGTGTGGAAAATACATGTGTAACACCCCCTGACCCGACCCGGCTGGACCGACCCAGGGAGCGTTACACGGTTTTCAAACTTTCTAAATTCATTTTATAAACCGAAAACCGTTGTGAGCCCATCGATAGAATTTCAAACCATTGAAAAACCATATAATATATAAATTTTAAAACCATTTTCGAGTGAGCCCAATACATAAACTTTTTACAAAAATTTCGGCAGAGTTCCATTTGTTTTTCGGATTTCCCAAAACCTGTTTTCCACAAATCACTTCAAATACAATCCAATAACACTTCAAATATCATTTCAATCAATTGCGTACTCTGCCGTTTAGTGCGACTTTTCAACACAGTTCATAAAATAAAATGATTCAGAATTTAATATTTACAAACGTTCTAAAAATGAAAGTCAGAAATCGTAAATTAATTAAATACAGGACATAATTACAGAACATATTTACAGGCTCTCTGAATATGCATGCATATCAATCATATTACACATGAACATAAATATCTACCCAAAAATGCGACTCTCCACGTCTATCTGCAGGGAACTCCTCTTCAGTCTTTGGCCTCTTCAGGATCTCTGGTACCTACGCGTTAGAAACAAACTAACGCGCTAAGCAAAACTGCCTAGTGGGTGTACACTTAAAAATAAACGGTAATATAATATAAAACAGGATATGCGAATTCAGAAATTCAAAAGTATATATATATAAATAATAAAACTTAAACCAATAAATTTCAAAAATAAAAAGAACTATAACAAATGTTTACAATTCCTAAAATTAAGTAAACAGACCGTAATTCAAAACTTTCTGGAAATTTAGTTTCATATCATTTCTTTGTTTTTCCATAACATTTCTACTCACAAATTCTCAACTTGGCCCGTGATACACATAACAGGGTGTACATGACTGGATTACGGGTTTTACAGTCGGGTTTCCCATCTCATATGAAATGGTATCCCTATATAAACAGTCGGTTTCCCATTTCACGAGGAAATGATATCCATAATCAATAATCAGAGACAATACGGTGCAGTATTGCTATAAATTCACCCAATTGACATGTCAATCTCCTATATCCAAATATCCCTATACATATATCAGGGCCGTTCAAAATATCATAACAAATCAATTCTTTGGTTTCAGGAATCAACGAATATCATTTGAAATCACAATCCAGAAATAGGAAACCATACAATACTTAGAAATCAGGTTTTGAAAACACACGTTTTTCTTCGATGGTTCACAAGAGTAAAATATTGCACAAATAATCCAACAATATACAAAAATGCAAATATATATATATATATATATATATATATATATATATATATATATAAACCAATTCATACGAATATATTTATATAAAATCCATAACTATATTTCTAAACGAACTAAATCAAAACATTTATCAAAAATAAGTTCGGAATCGTGTGTACACCAACCTGGATACCGTTTCCTTTCGAAAAATCGCGTTTCCACGATTTTCTTTTTCCTTTTCTCTTCCTTCCTACACTTCCTTTTCTCTTTCCTTCCTCTTTCCTTCTTCTTCTTCCTCTTCTTCTTCTCTCTCTTTCTTCTTCTTTCTTCTCTTTCTCTTCTTTCTCTTCTTTCTTCTCCTTGTTTTCTTTTTCCTCGGTCTCTCCTCTCTCTTCTCTCTGTTCTTTGTTTTGTGGCTTCTGCGAGAAGCCACTTTTTTTTTTCAGTTGTCGCGACCGTCGTCGCGACCTGTGGTCGCGCCACCAGGTCGCGGTACTCACTGGAGCGTTTGCACCGCCTTCATCCCGAGCACACCTCGCGGTACCTTGGTCGCGCTGGTGGTCGCGTTACTCACTGCCAGAATTTGACATTTTCATCGCGAGCAGTTCATCGCGACCTGTGGTCGCGGTGACTAGTCGCGATGCTCACTGCCAAAAATCGCGTTTTTCACCGCGAGCAAGCCATCGCGACCTGTGGTCGCGGTGACCAGGTCGCGATGCTCACTGCTTCGGTTTTCAATTTTCATACTTCATTTTTGGACCGTTCAATTTTCATACTTCATACTTCAATTTTCATACTTTTAATTACACTAACACCCCTTCCAATTACAAAATTTATATTCACATATATAAAATTAATTATCCAAAATTCGGGATGTTACAATTGTGACGTCCACCTCCGGGATTCGCCTACACTGGTCTATGCCAGGTTTGCGCCGCGAAGTCTGACGGTCACTCATAAGGTACTGTCCGCTTTGGGTCGTCCGGGGTTGCCCCGCCACAACGCCCTCACGGTTTTGCTTCGCCTCCCCCAAATCAGGATTTGAACCAGTTACTTATCCTTAAGTATTAATCCTTATCAAGTTGGGTACCAATTGAGCTACTATTGGTACCCAACTTGATAAGGATTAGTACTTAAGGATAAGTAACTGGTTCAAATCCTGATTTGAGGGAGGCGAAGCAAAACCGTGAGGGCATTGTGGCGGGGCAACCCCGGACGACCCAAAGCGGACAGTACCTTGTAAGTGACAGTCGGACTTCGCGGGGCAAACCTGGTATAGACCAGTGTAGGCGAATCCCGGAGGTGGACGTCACAACATATCTAGGAAAGGTTCTGGCTAGGAAAGACTTGGTGCTTAAGCGTGTTCGTTATGACCCACCTCTCTTTCCTGGGAACTTACTTGGTGTGCTGTTCAAGACTACGTACACTATTCAATATACGATTACTGTTCATCGGAGGTGTTGACCGGGGTTGACCAGAAGTGTTGACCGGGTTTGATAAGAGGTGTTAATCAGGGTTGATCGGAGGTGTTGACCGAAGGTGTTAACCAAGATTGACCGGAGGTGACCAGAGACGTTGACTAGAGGCATTGACCGAGGTTAACCGGAGCTGTTGATCGGCGTTAACCGGGGTTAACAAGAGGTGTTGACTGGGGTTGACCGGAGGTGACCAGAGACGTTGACTAGGGGCGTTGACCAGAGTTCACCAGAGGTGTTGACTGGGGTTAACCGGAGGTGTTGACTTAGGTTAACAAGAGGTGTTGACCGGCATTGACCGGAGGTGTTGACCGGTATTGACTGAAGGTGTTGACCAACGTTGACTGAAGGTGTTGACCTGCGTTGATCGAGGTGTTAACCGGCTTTGACTAGAGGCGTTGATCAGTGTTGACTGTTGACCAGGTATGTTGACCGTTGACTTGAAGAATTTGCAAAGTACTATCAGAGTAAGACTTTTGCAAGTTTGAGTGGGAGCAATGACATCAGAAAAAGATACTTCCAAAATAGAGAAATTTAATGGCATAAATTTTGGATTTTGGAAGATGTAAATTCAAGATCACTTGTTTTAGAAAGATCTATACTTGCCCTTAAAAGGTATAAAGCCAAAAAAGATGACGGATTCCGATTGGCAGGTGCTTGATCGAAAAGCACTTGGTACCATCAGATTGAGTCTATCAAAATCAGTTGCTTTCAACATCAAGAATGAGACGACAACTGTATCTCTAATGGCAGCCTTTTCCAGTATGTATGAACAACCGTCTGCAACCAACAAGGTACATCTGATTAAAACATTATTCAATCTAAAAATGGCCGAAAGAGGAAACTTCAGAAAATATCTAAATGATTTCAACGAAATGACGGATCAACTAACATCAGTGAATATCACATTCTCTGATAATGTCCGAGCCTTGTTAATTCTCAGACAGCTACCTAAAAGTTAGAAAGGTATAGTTATTGCGATCAATAGCTCCGTAGAAAAATCAAGTCTTAAGTTCGACGATATCGTAAGTATGATTTTGACGGAAGAGATCAGAATACAGTTATACAATGCATTAACTTCAGGATCAGCCCTAAATGTGGAGAATAGGGGCAGAAATTCAAATAGAGAAAATAAGCATGGTAGATCTGTCTACCGTAGCAAGTCAAAAAACAGGAGGTCCAAATCTAGAAATCTTAAAAAATCCCAGAGCTCGAAGACAGTTGAGTGTTGAAAATGTAGGAAGATTGGGCATTACAAAAATCAATACAAGAGTTGGAAGAATGATGATGAGGTGAAAGCAGAAGCAAATGTTGCTTCCACTTTTGGAACAAATGATGTATTGATATGCTCTTTGGAGATCAAGGAAGAATCTTGGGTGTTAGATTCTGGAGCATCATTCCATGCTACTTTGCGGAGAGAACTCTTCGAAAGGTATGTACCCGGAAACCTTGGTAAGGTATACCTGGGTGATGACCAACCCTGTGATATTGTTGGTAAAGGTACAGTGAAGATTAAGTTGAACGAGTCTGTATGGGAACTGAAGGATGTCATGCATATTCCCGACTTGAGAAAGAACTTAATCTTAATAGGGCAGTTGGCTAGTAAAGGCTTCACTATGATCTTCCATGATAACAATTGGAAGATTTCTAAGGGTGTAATGACAATTGCACGAGACACGAAAACCGGTACTCTTTACCTGACAGCAAGACTTTGCAGCTCAATTACACTTGCAGAAGGAAACGAAGATTCAAACTTGTGGCACCAGAGACTAAGCCACATGAGTGAAAAGGGGCTCAAAGTTATGCACTCAAAGGGGAAACTATCAGGACTACAGATAGTAGAAATTGACATGTGTGAAGACTGCATACTTGGAAAGCAGAAGAGAGTCAGCTTCCAGACAAGCAGCAGAACCCCAAATAATGAGAGGCTTGAACTCGTTCACTCAGATGTTTAGGGACCAACATCCGTCTCATCCATTGGTGGAAAACAATACTTCGTGAAGTTCATTGGTGATCACTCCAGGAAGGTATGGGTTTACTTTCTTAATTACAAGTCCGAGGTGTTTGATGCTTTCAAGAGATGGAAAGCAATGGTAGAAAATGAGACATGACTGAATATCAAAAAGCTTAGAACCGATAATGGTGGTGAATATGAAGACACCAGATTCAAGACGTTCTGCTACGATCACGGTATCAGAATGGAAAGAACCGTGCCGGGTACTCCTCAACACAACAATATAGCTGAACGTATAAATCGAACGTTGACTGAGAGAGCCAGAAGCATGCGTTTACAATCAGGTCTACCAAAGCAGTTCTGGACAGAAGTAGAGTAACATCCTCAGTTTTGAATAAATATAAAAAGTATTGTTTAACTATTATTGAGTATGTGAATGTGATTTATATGATTTTAAGGGGTGAAAATGTAATTAAATATAATTGAATAAATACAAGTGGACCAATTGGAACGGTCCAAAACGGTGCTTGGAAGACAAGGACAGTAGGCATAGCGACTAGAGCCGCGACTTCCAAGTCGAGAGTCAAGTCGCGAAGGCCAAGAGGAAAATTTAACCCGAGAGTGACGTGACTAGAGCCGCGACTTGCAAGTCACGAGTCAAGCCGCGACAGTCAGAAATTTTTTTAAAAAAAATAGAGTATCGAGTGAATTGAAGCGGTGCCAAAACAGAAATAAAAAGTGACCAGAAGCTCACAAGCAAAACAGAATCGAATTGAGAGCTCGAAGAAGAAAGAAAAGAGGAGAGAGAAAGAAGAGAGAGAAAGGAAAGAAGAAGAAGAAGAAAAGAGAAGGAAAAGAAGGAAAGGAGGAAGGAAAGGGTATCCAGGTTCGATATACACTCGTTTTCGAATTTTTACTTTTCCAGAATATTTCGGATTGATTGAATTTTATTAATATTGAGTTATTTGAATTATATTGATTATAATTTATAGTTTGAAATTGATTTTGGAATGATTTGAATTCCAATATAGCTTATATCTGAAATATTGATTGTGAATAATATTATGAGTTGATTTTAATACGTTTTGATTCTAATATTGTTATGAGAAATATAGTTGAAAGTGATTTTGATTATATAATATTTGTGAAATGTATCGAAAAATGATTTTGGGGCATTTTGATTTAAGTGAAAATTATTAAAAATGACCTAAAAATTATTGATAAAATTGTTTTTAACCGCAGATGCAAAAATAATCGTTTTTAGCCAATTGAAGAAAAAAATAACATAAACATCTCTCAACCATCCACTTTTTGGATAATTTTAAAAAAAACCCGTAAAAATAAAAATTACAAAAAAATCCATTAAAAATTACAAAAAAACTCATTCAATTTAATCTAAAAATTGTTACTTTCCCTTTAGCCGCCGTACACTTTGCTTCAACTTTATATCTTTCATTAAAAAAATTTATCTCTCTTATTATATTATTTCTTATTTTCTCTTTTTTTTCTTAAAATCAAAATCTATTTGTCTTTCTTTATCACGTTTATTTGTCTTCACCAATTCAAAAATTGAAGTACGAACATTGTTTATATTTTATTTAGAATGTATTTTATAGATTTTTTAAGTTTTTCATTTTTTTATTTTATTTGTATATTGTGTTTGTTTTGTAGTTGAAAGAATTTGGGTGATACTGATTACTAGGGTTTAGTTTTGTGAAATTTTAATAGTTATGTAATATATTAGTGAAAAGTTAGTAAGTGAAATATTTGTTAGTGAAATGTAGGTTAGTGAAATATTTAGTAATAATAGTTGTTAGTGAATTGTATGTTAGTAAACTGTAGGTTAGTGAAATATATATTAGTGAAATGTTGGTTAGTGAAATGTTTGTTAGTGAAATGTAGGTTAGTAAAATGTATTGAATGTGTAATTATTTTCAGTGAAATATTATTACTGAAATGTTTGGAGTGAATCATTATGTGTGAAATTCACTTTTATTAATGTTTTTGTGAAATATTGTATCTTCTAAATATTTTCTCTCTTATTTCAGAAAATGAATAACCGTAGGCTTGTGGTCATCTGTAACGGACAATGGGATGGTCTAAATTATGTTGGTGGTTCATCGCTTGGGGTTTTGGTTTCTAAAATGTTGAAATTTACAGGGTTGGTTGAGTTGATATATCAGAAGTTTAACATTGACAGCACACGTTATGACATAGGCATAAACACGGTTGTTTGGAATCAGAACCTGAGAAAGTTACAAATTAAAGGCAACGATGATGTTGCATTTTTGTTGCGAGAGAGAACACTAAATATTCCGGAGGTCTATGTAGATCTTGTTGAAAATGTCGACAATAATGTTACAAATCCTCCTCCATTTGGAACCCAGTTTTTAGCTGTTGGCGGATGTAGTCGACATTTAGAGTTAATTCCTCATGTATCGGAAAGAGATCACGAGTTTACACCAGTGATTATGGATGATGATAAAAAAACTGAATATTGTAATCATTCTGATTCATCTGATGATGATGTGATTTCGTTGTCACCCACCACTACTAACAGTGTTGAGAATTTTTCTGATGAGTGTGGCGGTGACATGGATAACAAATACAATCGACCAATTGGAGCAGATGTAGGTGGTTATCCAGTTGGTGCATCTGCAGATTGGCCTTCTATAGCAGAACCTCCTCAGTATAATTCTGCAGTTGATGGTGTTCAGTCTCGGTGGGTTTTGCCCGGTGCAGATCAGTATTCGATTCAACCAACACATGTTGGAGCTTCTACTTCAGTAGATTTGCCTTTGTTTAAAGGGCAGATTTTTGAAAGTAAGGAAAAAATGAAGTTAGAGTTGGGTAAATTTGCACTCCATGAGAAGTTCAATTTCAGGATACGACGGTCGACGAATAATCGGTTTGAGGCAGGGTGCAGGGACATTAACTGCATGTTTGTCCTCTGAGCGATATGTAAAGAGAATTGCTCGATTTGGTATGTCAAGAAATTTAACAGTGTTCACATATGTACGTTGGATGTATATGATTCACAGTGGCGGTGTGTCAGTTCCGGTGTAATTGGGGAGCTGTTTGCACCAAAAGTTAACACCAAAGGTCGTGTCATTCGACCCGTTGACATAATTTCAGAGATGAAGGAGCAACATGGTGTTCATCTAATGTACAGTAAGGCTTGGCGGGCCAAAGAGCATGCTGAGAAGGTTCTGTATGGTAGCCCGGAGGATTCTTACCAGCTCCTTCCATCATATTTTCATATGCTCAGAATGGCTAACCCAGGTATCGTGACAGCAATTTTGAATTTTTTTTTTTTTTGGTTTTATTGCTAATGTGTGTGTGTTGGGCATTTCAGGTACCGTGACAGCAATTCATACGGACTTAAACAATCAATTCTTGTATTCATTCTTCACATTGGGGCCTTGTATCCAGGGATTTCAGTCAGTAACACGACCGGTCATCGCCATAAATGCTACCCATCTGAAGGGTGCATTTACCGGCGTTATCTATGTTGCTACATGCATGGACGGAGATGAAATGGTCTACCCATTGGCATTTGAAGTTGGGGACGGTGAGTCTGAGGATAGCTGGACATGGTTTTTGAGACAAATGCGGGAGGCATTTGGTGTTCCTAATGATTTGGTCATCATCTCCAATCGACATAAAAGCATTTCGAAGGCAATGAAGTCCGTCTACCCTGGTGTCCCTCACGGGATTTGTATTTATCATCTGAAATAGAATTTGAAGAAGCATTGCAGGGGACGTCAGGATATCTTGGACCTTTGTGACAAGGCTGCGTACGCGTACCAATCTAACATTTGTGATACAACATTGGATCAAATTAAAAATGTTAAACCAAGAGCTTATAACATGTTAATGAAAGCTAGAATTAATAGGTGGGCGCGTGCGTATATGCCAGGTCGGAGGTACCAATTGATGACAACAAACATTGCTGAGGCACTAAATAATTGCATAAAGAGAGCACGAAGGTTGCCAATCACCGCATCAATGGAGTTTCTGAGGGATATGCTTCAGAGATAGTTCTATGAATGGCGTGAGAAGGCTGCAACAAATGGTTCACATCTTACAAGTTCAGCTTCTAATCACTGCAAAACGAGGTATGATCAGTCTTTATCATTCCATGTGAATCCTATTACCATGACCAGATTTGTTGTAAAAGATGGCAAGCACAATAGATTGGTTGATGTTGAACAAAGGATGTGCTCCTGCCGACAATGGGAATTAAACCGGCTTCCTTGTAAACACGCTATTGCAGTAGCGAGGTATAATATAAGTGTAAATTAATTATTCAAAACGTAGCTTGCTTTCTTGTGTTTAATTGTATTAACATTTCACATGTGTCTATATGTTGGTTTATACAGGTCCTCGAGGATTGACTTTAATTGCTTATGCCATGAGTACTACAGCACTTCCTGGCTGAAGGCTGCATGTGCACCACTAATTAATCCAGTTCCCAATCAATCTCAGTGGAATGTACCTATAAATGTAAGCAGTCAGGTTGTGCTTCCACCAGCAGGTAGAAGGTAGTCAGGAAGGCCTAGACAGTCCAGGATACCTTCGAGTGGTGAGATCCAACGGCATAATAAATGCAGAAAATGTGGTGAAGCTGGTCACAATCGTTTGGGTTGCCCAAACCCACGCCGAAGAACTGCAGTTCCTGAACCATGCAATCCTATTAGTGAAGAAGTTCCCGTACGTCAACAGAGGAAATGCGGTGCTTGCAAGCAGTTAGGACATAACCGCGTGACATGCCAGTTTGTTGATCATTCTCAAACTAGCAACAAGACGAATATGTACACAGGGGGAAATGCACAATAGAGATGAATTTTAGTGATTTACTTAAAATATTTTGGGAAATTATTCTGACTATTTTGCAAGTTTATTCAATCCGACACTCTTACAATATGTAACTCTGTTTGTAGTTATAAACAAACAATTATGTGTTGAAATTGTGTGACATCAAGGATAACTTTTATGAGAGAATATTTAACTACTATCGTGTGTTCCATTATTTGCGATCATGTGGTGTCAGTTTATAAAAATTATTCATGATTGGTCTGTTTATTGGATGTGGTATGAAACTTTAGTGTGTTTATCCTAAGCATATTGATCATCCAATCCTGGATAACATTGGGGTGTCTGTATCAAATGAATCTTCTCCAATCCAGATTTGTTGAAACTTGAAAGGAATAGGGAAAAAAAAGGTAAATTGAACACCATCTATCTCATTCATTCCTAATTCCTCAGTATAATGGATGAATATCTTCAATAACAGATTCATTAGTTCCAACAGTTTGAATAGCAAAGCAATCATGATTAACAACTATTTTAAAAAAGGAGAAATGCTTTATAAAAAAGAAAAGAAAAATTCAACCAACCAAACAAAAGAGAGTCTCAGTTACTTATCTTGAAACATTTTCAATCAATCACGAAAGATGCCGATGACAGAACTAAAATAATTGTGAAACTAAAGCACAAGTCCAATAGCACAACATTTAAAGATTCACAACCACACAATGAAGACCATCTTGTGTGATCAGGTAATCAAATAATAAATTTTTTTTATAAAAAATCAGATTATATTACAATAAACAAACCATCTATCTTTATACCTACAAAATCTACCTCTACCACCACTAGTATATACACCAACAAAATCTACCACCATCTATCTTTCACCTAAAAATTGTTCATTTCTCATATCACTCCACAGGTATACTATATGCAAATATTTCCATAGCAATCTCCTCCCGAATTTTCTTTACATCTCCTTCAACAAAATCCCAATTAAATTCTTTAAATGTCATGATGTTCTCCAGGTACTTCATCATGAAAGCCCCACAGCTGGTTCTGTAATTTTAATAAGCTTAGAAAATGTATACAGATATGAAGGAAATAATATATCACGAATACTCAAATACTCTATTACCCGTCTGGCTGCTGTGGCAGTATGTCGGTCGGAAGGACTTCAACCTTTATACCGTCCGTCCAAGGAGCGATACCTGTATTTTCAAAGAATCCTCCACACCTCAACATTGACGGTAAAAATTTTATCAATGGCTCTATTTGTGAAATGCGGTGTTTTGGATCTTTATACTTTTGGAGGGAGTCATAAATGACAATCACTTTCTTCCTCAAATTTATTTTGCATAAAATCCAATGGTAATTGTCAATACAACAAAGGAGAAGGACCTGCAATGTTAACAATGGGTATATAATGATAATACATCTTCTTGTCTCAAAAATCAAACTAAATTTTCACAACTCCAAATATTAAGACGTAAATTAAATCTTCTTGGTCTTAATATAAGGATCGTAAATTAAGACGAAATACTAATACCGTGCCAGGCAACCTAAAAAAACATTTCAGACCAATCATGTTGAACAAAAAAATGAACTACATCTATATCGATATAATTATCACAAGGATCTTAAATTTTCTAACTCCAAGAATAACATTTCAAGATGTACTGGTTCATAGACATATACCAAAATTCAAAAACTCATTATAGCAGCAGAACTGAAACTAACCATAGTAGCAGCAATCACAGCATGTGATCTAATTGTAATTGAAGATATTCAACTGGAAAAGATGACAGCCCTCCAATATGAGAAGATTTAAAAGAATTACCTAATAATCTCATTGTTATAAAGTCCTATATGTAACGCCCTAAATTTTCCGTAATTATGAAAAGTATATTATTTTTATGGTGCATTTGGATGATAATGAGTGCAATTGAATATTGGTGAAATCAATTTGGTAATTGGATAAGTATGGAATATTTTTGGAATAATTATTGAGATGGAATGTGATTATGAATAAATTTGTGCCATTGGAGAATTTTAAGAAGTTCAAGGGAGCAAATGGTAATTAAGAAGATATTTGTATATGTATGTGAGTATGTGTGTGAGTGTTTACACATAAGGAAACTTTATTAAAAAAATATATATATATTTGATTGGCAGAGCAAAAGCATAGTAATCTCACATTTGTGAGAAATGAAGACCAGAGACACAGAGTTTTGTGTTCAGAATAGTATTTCAGGTTTGGTGGTATTTTTTTCGTATTTTTTAGATTTTCCAAAAATTTTCGGAATTGTTATATTATATTGATTTTAATTTATTTGGGATATATGGCTTATGATCTGTTGTTTGAAATTGATTTTGGGATAATTTGGTATATATATTGTTTATAATAAATTAATTTCGAATATATATATATATATATTGTTATATATATATATATTATATTTATAATGATATTGATTTTATATATATATATATATATATATATTGTTATATATATATATATATGGTGGTAATAAAAGTAAGGATTTTGATTATATATATATATATATTGTTAGATATATATATATATATATATATATATATATATATATATTGTGGTAATAAAAGTAATTATATATTAGTAATGATTTTGATTATATATATATATTGTTATATATATATATTAATTGTAATGATTTTGATTATATATATATATATATATATATTGTTACTGATTTGGATTATATGTATTTGAAATATTCTGGATCCGTAATATTGTTTACGAAAATTATTCTGAATTGATTTTCGATATGTTTTGATTATAGTAATATTACGGAGAATATTATTAAAATATATATATGATTTTGCGATATGTTTCGAAAAGTTATTCGGGGCATTTGGATTTACTATAAATTTATGATATATAATTGCACGTGATTTTAAATGTGATTTGAAGTGATTTCTGGATTCAGAAATATTTTTGGAAATGAGTTTGTAATTTGTTTGTATATGTATTTTGATGCGATTCGAATTCCGAAAATGTGTATACTGATTTGGATATAATTTCAGTATGTAAATTGATGATTCTGTTCTGAACAATTATATGATTTTCGAAAAATGATTTGGCTCTGATATATGTAGACATAGATATGGATATAGGAGATTGACATGTCAATTGGGTTCTCTGAGTAGTACTACGCCTATATGTTGATAGAGGTACCACCCCTTGCGGGTTGGGAAATTTGATCTGGGATACGCAGCGGGTCCTCCATTGGTATCCAACTCTGTTCTATTATATCTGGGATATGCAGCGGGTCCTCCGTTGGTATCCATCTCTGATCTGTATAGCCTGTAATCCAGTCCGAAAAATATGTTTAGTATATCAGGAGCCTGAAATGGAATTAAAAATGTGATATGATCTGTATATGATTTGAGATGAGAAATTATTTGATTTGGAATTATTATGTTTTCATAAGATATTTATTCTGATTTCCGATGGATTTATTGATAATTGCTTCGATATGATATTTGTTTCAGTTTTCCGATGGACTTGTATATTCGAAATGTTATTTGATTTGAAACGTATTTTATATTGGGAAGTGATTTACGAATATTTGACTTGACTTGTTGTTAATGTGAATATATGCTTTGATTTGTATTTGATTTGAATTGAGCCCCAAATTGATTATTTATTTGTCAGTATATTTTTGATGATGATTTAAATGATATTACAGTGTAAGTGGAAATATAGTTTTCTGTACACCCACTAAGCTATATGCTTAGCGTGTTGAGTTTTCTCACACGCAGGTAAAAGAATAGTTGAAGGGGACAAGGATCAGAAAGAGTAGAATCTACTGAGATAGTAATCAGAGTCACATCACTCCTGCATTTTTGGTAGCCCACTACACATTTGATGTTTTATATGTATTATATCGGCATGGATGGACAAGAATGTTTTTGTAAATATTTGAACTGGTATTTAGTTTTTATGTATGTTTTGTAATATTTGGGCCCATGGATTTTAAGGTTTTTGAAGTTGAATATTTAATAGTATTTAATCTAATTTGTTTTGGTAAGTCGCACCGGATATGGAAGGGTGCGCAATTTAATTTGCGATTATAGAAGTGTAGATTTTATGAATTGTGAAAACAGGTTTTGGAAAGTCAAAAAAAAAAAACAGAGGAAACTCTGGAGAAATTTTCAGAAAATCTTTTTGGACCATAATTTAAATATTTTATTCGGATCATTACTTAAAGTTCCTGTTTTGAAATTTGGTTTCCGTATACGGTAGCGCTTCCCGATTCGGTCCGAGCGGATTCGGGTCGGGGGGTGTTACAGTTTTTGGTATCAGAGAAATGGTTTAGGCGTTCCTAGACCAGAGCGAAATGTTTTGTAAATGTAAAATGTTTTGTACATGCATGCATTTTAGAAAAGAAAATAGGAGAATGTGACTCTAATCTGTAGAATTCCTCATCTGTCTTGTATTGGAAAATGGAAAGTGGAAGAGATAGATATCTGAAAACTGCGTCTACTGAGTTTGATGTGATAGTGAGTAGTCCCTTAGGTCACAGTGTGATCGTGAATAGGGTTTCTAGAGATTGTCCTATCAGAATACAGGAGTATGAATTTTCAGGTGATTTGATGGAGTTACCATTCCATGACTTCGATTTAATTTTGGGCATGGATTGGTTATCCAGACACCGGGTTATAATTGACTGTAGTCTAAAGCGAGTGACGCTTAGGACATCAAATGGTGCAGAGGTACTAATGGTGGGCGATAGAAGAGATTATCTCTCTAATGTTATTTCGACCATTACTGCTTTGAAATTGATTAAAAAGGGGTGTGAAGCCTATTTAGCACATGTGGTCGATTCACGGAAGGTGGATTTCAGTCTACAGAATATACCTACCGTATGTGATTTTCCAGATGTATTTCCAGAAGAACTTCCTGATCTACCACCGGAGAGAGAGGTAGAATTTGTAATTGATGTGATACTGGGAACTGCACCAATATCAGTTGCTCCGTACAGAATGGCACCTGCAGAATTAAAAGAGCTGAAGTTGCAGTTGCAAGAGTTGTTAGATAAGGGATTCATTCGATCTAGTGTTTCCCCATGGGGAGCACCGGTACTGTTTGTGAAGAAGAAAGATGGGTCGATAAGATTGTGTATCGATTACAGGCAACTAAATAAGCTCACAATCAAGAAT
This sequence comes from Xanthoceras sorbifolium, assembly GCA_003430845.1. Taxonomy (NCBI): domain Eukaryota; kingdom Viridiplantae; phylum Streptophyta; class Magnoliopsida; order Sapindales; family Sapindaceae; genus Xanthoceras; species Xanthoceras sorbifolium. The sequence continues at coordinate 27,531,770 of CM010611.1, forward strand.
AAATATCTGTTGCCTAGGATCAATGACTTGTTTGATCAGTTGAGATGAGCCAATGTCTTCTCGAAGATTGATCTCAGATCAGGATATCACCAGTTGAGGGTGAAAGATTCTGATATTCAGAAAACAGCATTCCGGACACGGTACGGACACTATGAATTTGTGGTTATGCCATTTGGGTTGACTAATGCACCAGCAGCCTTTATGGATCTGATGAACCGTATCTTCCGTCTGTATCTAGATCTGTGTGTTGTAGTATTCATTGATGATATTCTGATATACTCTCAGACTGCAGCAGAACATGATTGGCATCTCCGAATAGTGTTACAGATTCTGAGAGAAAAGAAGTTGTATGCCAAGCTCAGCAAATGTGAATTCTGGCTGAATGAAATTGCTTTTCTGGGACATGTAATATCGGCAGATGGTATTAAAGCAGATCCCAAGAAAATTGAAGCAGTTATGGAGTGGAAGCCTCCTAGAAATGTTTCTGAGATTCGGAGTTTTCTAGGTTTGGCTGGATACTACAGACGGTTTGTAAAGGGGTTTTCATCCATAGCTACTCCTCTGACTAAATTGCTGCATAAGAATGTCAGGTTCGAATGGAATGAGAAATGCCAGACGGCTTTTAAGAAATTGAAAGCGATGTTGGTTGAAGCACCAAATCTTGTACAGCCAATATCAGGAAAAGACTTTGTGGTTTATAGCGATGCTTCACACAATGGCTTGGGATGTGTATTGATGCAGGATGGGAAGGTAGTTGCATATGCTTCCAGACAGCTAAAAACACATGAACAGAACTATCCGACGCATGATCTGGAACTTGCAGCTATTGTGTTTGCCCTGAAAATATGGAGACATTATCTGTATGGAGAGAAATGCTACGTATACACTGATCATAAGAGTCTCAAGTATTTGCCTACTCAGAGAGAACTTAATTTGAGGCAGAGACGATGGATGGAGTTGATTAAAGATTATGATTGTGTGATTGACTACCATCCAGGGAAAGCGAATGTTGTCCCTGATGCTCTAAGCAGGAAATCTCTGTATGCACTGAGAGCTATGAATTCTCAATTGAGACTGACATCAGATGATGCTATCCTTGCTGAGTTAAAACTCAAGCCAAATTTGATTCAGCATATACAGGATCGGCAACAACAGAATGAGAAACTTTTAGCCATCCGTGGTCAAGTCCAAGAGGGGAAGCAGACTGACTTTGTAATCAAGGATGATGGTATTCTGTACTTCAAAAACAGAGTTTGTGTTCCGAATAAAGATAAGTTGAGAAAGACTATTTTGACAGAGGCATACAGTAGTCCGTATTCGATGCATCCTAGTAGTACAAAAATGTATCGAGATCTGAGGACTCAGTATTGGTGGTCAGGTTTGAAAAGAGATGTGATTGAATTTGTGAACAGATGTATGACATTTCAGCAGGTAAAAGCGGAACACCAGGTTCCATCAGGTTTGTTACAGCCAATATCCATACCTGAATGAAAATGGGACCGTATTACCATGGCTTTTGTCACAGGATTACCCCTCACACGAAGTAAACAGGATTTGATTTGGGTAATTGTGGATCGACTAACAAAATCAGCACACTTCCTACCTGTCAGAACGGATTATTCTCTGGACAGGTTAGCAGAGCTGTATATCAGAGAAGTAGTCCGATTACATGGTGTACCAGCTTCGATAATTTCTGACAGAGATCCGAGGTTTACATCCAGATTCTGGAAGAAATTTCAGGAAGCTTTGGGTACACGATTGAACTTCAGTACAGCTTTCCATCCACAGACAGATGGACAATTAGAGCGAGTCATTCAGGTGCTTGAAGATATGCTCAGGAGCTGTATAATCAATTTTGAAGGGAGTTAGATTGATCATCTTCCATTGATTGAATTTGCATATAACAACAGTTTTCAGAAGAGCATAGCTATGGCACCATACGAGGCATTGTATGGCAGGAAATGCAGGACACCCTTATGCTGGACAGAGTTGGGTAAAGACAAGTTGGTTGGACCTGATGTGATTAGACAGACGGAAGAGAAAGTTAAGATTATAAAAGACAGATTGAAAGCTGCTTCCGATCGTCAGAAATCGTATGCGGATCTGAAACGAAGAGACATTGAGTATGTAGTCGGAGACAGGGTGTTTTTGAAAGTATCTCCATGGAAGAAGATACTGAGATTCGGAAAGAAAGGAAAGTTAAGTCCAAGGTTTATTGGTCCATACGAGATCCTTGAACGTGTGGGACCAGTAGCTTATCGACTGGCTTTACCTTTGGAACTGGAAAAGATCCATGATGTATTTCATGTATCCATGTTGAGACGATACAGATCTGACCCGTCGCACAGAGTTCAGACTGAAGCCATTGAGATTCAACCTGATCTGACATATGAGGAAGAACCAGTGGAGATTCTGGACAGAGAGATAAAAGAACTTCGGAATAAGAAAATACCGCTAGTGAAGATACTCTGGAGGAATCATAATGTGGAAGAAGCTACCTGGGAGAGCGAGGAAGTAATGAAACAACAGTATCCGCAATTGTTCGTATAAGGTAAAATTTCGCGGACGAAATTTCTTAAGAGGGGAAGAATTGTAACGCCCCAAATTTTCCGTAATTATGAAAAGTATATTATTTTTATGGTGCATTTGGATGATAATGAGTGCAATTGAATATTGGTGAAATCAATTTGGTAATTGGATAAGTATGGAATATTTTTGGAATAATTATTGAGATGGAATGTGATTATGAATAAATTTGTGCCATTGGAGAATTTTAAGAAGTTCAAGGGAGCAAATGGTAATTAAGAAGATATTTGTATATGTATGTGAGTGTTTACACATAAGGAAACTTTATTAAAAAAATATATATATATATATATATTTGATTGGCAGAGCAAAAGCATAGTAATCTCACATTTGTGAGAAATGAAGACCAGAGACACAGAAGCGAGAGAGAAGAAAGAAAGAGGAGAGATGGCGTGAGAGAGGAGAGAGAAAGAAGAGAGAGAAAGGAAAGGAAGAAGAAGGAGAAGGAAAGTGATATAGGTCCAGAAGAGTTTTGTGTTCAGAATAGTATTTCAGGTTTGGTGGTATTTTTTTCGTATTTTTTAGATTTTCCAGAAATTTTCGGAATTGTTATATTATATTGATTTTAATTTATTTGGGATATATGGCTTATGATCTGTTGTTTGAAATTGATTTTGGGATAATTTGGTATATATATTGTTTATAATAAATTAATTTCGAATATATATATATATATATATATTATATTTATAATGATATTGATTTTATATATATATATATATATATATATATATATATATTGTTATATATATATATATATGGTGGTAATAAAAGTAAGGATTTTGATTATATATATATATATATATATATTGTTAGATATATATATATATATATATATATATATATATATATATATATTTTGTGGTAATAAAAGTAATTATATATTAGTAATGATTTTGATTATATATATATATTGTTATATATATATATTAATTGTAATGATTTTGATTATATATATATATTATATTTGTAATGATTTTGATTATTTTGATTATATATATATATATATTGTGACAATAAATTAATTGTGAATATATATATATATTGTTACTGATTTGGATTATATGTATTTGAAATATTCTGGATCCGTAATATTGTTTACGAAAATTATTCTGAATTGATTTTCGATATATTTTTATTATAGTAATATTACGGAGAATATTATTAAAATATATATATGATTTTGCGATATGTTTTGAAAAGTTATTCGGGGCATTTGGATTTACTATGAATTTATGATATATAATTGCACGTGATTTTAAATGTGATTTGAAGTGATTTCTGGATTCAGAAATATTTTTGGAAATGAGTTTGTAATTTGTTTGTATATGTATTTTGATGCGATTCGAATTCCGAAAATGTGTATACTGATTTGGATATAATTTTAGTATGTAAATTGATGATTCTGTTCTGAACAATTATATGATTTTCGAAAAATGATTTGGCTCTGATATATGTAGACATAGATATGGATATAGGAGATTGACATGTCAATTGGGTTCTCTGAGTAGTACTACGCCTATATGTTGATAGAGGTACCACCCCTTGCGGGTTGGGAAATTTGATCTGGGATACGCAGCGGGTCCTCCATTGGTATCCAACTCTGTTCTATTATATCTGGGATATGCAGCGGGTCCTCCGTTGGTATCCATCTCTGATCTGTATAGCCTGTAATCCAGTCCGAAAAATATGTTTATTATATCAGGAGCCTGAAATGGAATTAAAAATGTAATATGATCTGTATATGATTTGAGATGAGAAATTATTTGATTTGGAATTATTATGTTTTCATAAGATATTTATTCTGATTTTTGATGGATTTATTGATAATTGCTTCGATATGATATTTGTTTCAGTTTTCCGATGGACTTGTATATTCGAAATGTTATTTGATTTGAAACGTATTTTATATTGGGAAGTGATTTACGAATATTTGACTTGACTTGTTGTTAATGTGAATATATGCTTTGATTTGTATTTGATTTGAATTGAGCCCCAAATTGATTATTTATTTGTCAGTATATTTTTGATGATGATTTAAATGATATTACAGTGTAAGTGGAAATATAGTTTTCTGTACACCCACTAAGCTATATGCTTAGCGTGTTGAGTTTTCTCACACGCAGGTAAAAGAATAGTTGAAGGGGACAAGGATCAGAAAGAGTAGAATCTACTGAGATAGTAATCAGAGTCACATCACTCCTGCATTTTTGGTAGCCCACTACACATTTGATGTTTTATATGTATTATATCGGCATGCATGGACAAGAATGTTTTTGTAAATATTTGAACTGGTATTTAGTTTTTATGTATGTTTTGTAATATTTGGGCCCATGGATTTTAAGGTTTTTGAAGTTGAATATTTAATAGTATTTAATCTAATTTGTTTTGGTAAGTCGCACCGGATATGGAAGGGTGCGCAATTTAATTTGCGATTATAGAAGTGTGGATTTTATGAATTGTGAAAACAGGTTTTGGAAAGTCAGAAAAAAAAAAACAGAGGAAACTCTGGCGAAATTTTCAGAAAATCTTTTTGGACCATAATTTAAATATTTTATTCGGATCATTACTTAAAGTTCCTGTTTTGAAATTTGGTTTCCGTATACGGTAGCGCTTCCCGATTCGGTCCGAGCGGATTCGGGTCGGGGGGTGTTACACTATAACATAACCAAACAATATCAAGCATGCCCAAACCTGTTAAACAAATGAATTTGTGTGCCCGATTCTTCAAAAATGTGGACAAACATATTTATTATATCAAAAATTGTGTGCCCCAGTGTTTATTGATATTTGATACAATTTTAATTTCGGTCATAATCGTTTGGGTTGCCCCAGTGTTTATTAATAAAATTTGCTTAAAATCAAATCATAGAAATAAAGTGTCTATGTTTATTAATAAAAATTGCTCAAAATCAAATCACTACAAACCAAACTAACCTCATCAATATGCCACCATGGCCGAGTTCCATATTGTTCCCCCATCACGTACGTTAACCATGAATCTGGACAAACATATGATTCTGATTTAAAATTTTCTACTTGCCCATGTTTCATGAAATTTCGTTTTCAATAATGGCTTAATTCACCCTACGCATTTACAAATAAAAAATTAATGAAATTAATAAAATAGAGATGATATTTTTTATATAGCATATAACTAATATCAACAACACTTACGAATAAGCTAGTTCCGTGATATGATGAGATAATCATAATTAGCAGGGCATGCAGTTTGCTTTTCTCGCAGTACTGTCAAGTACGTGTCTATATGCTGTAAAGTGGGCCACAAATATATGCTTGTCAAATAGAAATATAATTCAACTGTACAAATACTAAAGATACTATATTATAGACACTACCAATAACATACCACACCCCGTATGTTTTCATTCGGATCTATTATCTACCTCAAATGCGTTTGCGTCAAATGTTCGGTTCAGCCCACCGATCGACTAAATCCATGAAAATGACAGTAAAAAAATCATTATGTTACATATACTACTAATCAATCAGGTACCACCATTATATAACTGAACTTACTAGAGCGGTCTTTTCACTGCCATGAAATTTAAGTAATCAGCAAGCTGTGTCAAATGGTCACCAAACTTCTTTTTTATCCTTACACCTGTTGCTGTGTAAGGAGTCCTAAGCACTACTGCAGTTTTTCGCTTGCGACCTTTCCTCATAAACTGATGCTTTTCAACCGCCTCAACACTTTTGTCACAATCCACCATTTCGATGTTTGGAGTTGGAGAGCCAACCTTAGGTAATTGCATATCTTTTTCAGCACTAAGTTCGATGATGGGATCCTGTATGTAGCAGTAACAGTTTTAGTAATGTTAAAAGCAAAGCATTCAATAACATTAACTTCCTTGTAACCTAATAAAAAGACCACAAAAATAACTATTATAGAACTTCGAACAATCATATTGAGAGAGTCAAAAATTGAATCCTTTCGAAACCGAAACTGAATTCATTTGCTTCTAATTGTACCGCCGCATACATATAGCTATAATTTAATTAGGTATTTGTTTTGTGCTAGATTTAGTAGCTCCAATGTCTAAATTGCAACTCTAGCAATTTGAGCTTTGAACATGTGCAGTGGGCATGATTTCAGGTTGAAAAACTCCAAATTTCGGCCTAAAAATTGTCCTATTGCAGTAAACTAGTGATGTCTTGAAATATATAACATCTTTTAACTGTGGACTAAAATTGAAATTCAACGCAAAATAAGTAAAACCAAGATTGAGCGAGATTTATTAAATTAGGTACATATTTTGGTATTTGTAAATGTAATCTATCTTCAGGTCATGTCGTAGACTATAATTTAAGTTGAAAAACACAGATTTCTTTAATGCTATTTAAAGGTCTGAAATTGAGAACTATAAATACAAATATACAATAATCGATTGTTACATCCCTTGGGAGTATACACATCTCATAATACATTGAAATTTGACATAGATAATTGCACATTTCTACTTGTAGTTTTCTCCATATGACCATAAAGAAAATTACATATTCCACGAAAAATTATAATTATTTACCACAACAAACCATTAAGACGCAGTAGAATTCTAAGACACAATTCTAAACAATTTATTCACAGCACAACAAACCATTAGGCAATGGTGTGATATTTATATCTCCTACAATTCTAAGCTTGGCAATTTATACCATTGGGCTCAAATTGTGGTTGAAGCTAAAAATTTAAAACTATTAAGACGCAGCAGAATCGTTTTGATAACATACCTGAATCGTTTCGATGAAGTTGAACGGAATCGTTTCGACGATTATACTCTAATAAACTGCAATAGTTTCGCGGCGGTGACTTTTCGAAGTTAAACGGAATCGTGACCAAGCAGAATACGAAACGACAAGAAGCGACAACAACCAGGCAATGTGCGGCGAACGGGAGAGGGAAAGGCCGGCAGCGTCGTGGAAAACGAAACGGCGAGGGAGTTCGAAACGGCCAGCGGAGACAAGGACTGGGTAATGTGCGGCGAACGAGAGAGGGAGACACCGAAGTTAGGGTAACGACGAAGGAGAGAAGTCCGGGTACGGCGAAGGAAACCGAAACGGCGAAAGAGAGAGACGCAGCGAAGGAGAGAGAGGCAGCGACAGGAGACAAGTCGAGGTAACGGTGAAGGAGAGAGGGAGGGAGACGCCGGCGGCAGCGACGGAAACGGCACGACTAGATGGACGAAAATGGCACGGCGAGATGGCGGCGAGATGGCGACGAGAGGGTGAGGGTGAGGTGATGCGTGCGGCCGAGAGAGAGATGAGAAAAATTGTTACTGGTGTGGGTTTGACTTTAGGGTAAAAATTAATTAAGAAATTTTTAATAAAAAATTAGGTATTTTAATTAATAAATGAAATCTGAAAAAAAATATTTTGGGTTCAAGTAAGATTTTACATACCTATATATAGTAGGACTAAATTATAATTTACCAATTTCAAAATGGCTAAAAACGATTGTTTCGTTTTTTCAGACTAAAAACAATTCTTTCCATAATTTTTTGGCCACTTTTGATTTTGTCCCTTGATTTAATATTGGTTTGTGAACTATATTCGAATATGATTTTGAATTGATTTGATATGAATATTGGTTTCAGAAATATATTTGAATATATTTTTGGATTGATTTGACGTGATTATGGATTTGAGAAATATACTTGTATATAATTTTGTATATGGATTTTATATGATTATTAATGAAATTTGGATTTCAAAAATATGTTTATTGATTTGAAATATTTGAAAGTTAAATATGAATATCATAAAAAGGATTTGCGAAATTGTCTTTCGGAATTGAAATTTCAATATTGAATTTGAATGATTTGAAATAGATTTACGAAAACTTTTTGCGAAATGGCTCTGATGTGTATGAACATAGATATAGATATAGGAGGTTGACATGTCAATTGGGTTTTTCTGAATAGTACTATGCCAATATACTCTGATGCACCACCCTATGGATAGTGCAGGCCCCAAGTGCCGGTCCTAGGATAGGGAGCTTTGATCTGTTTGTGCCACCCTTTGGATAGTACAGGCCCCAAGTGCCGGTCCTAGGGTTGAAAATCTGATATGGGACATTTACAGCAGGTAACAACGTTGGTGTCCAACTCTGATCTGATGTTTGACGGGTAGCCCGTTTATGTCCTATGCCGAACAACCCGTAATCCAGTCCGATAAATTATGTTATGTATGTTAGGAGCCCAGTATGAAAACTAATTTGTTATATGAAAGCATTTGAGAAATTATGAAGATTTTGTCCGTTGATTGATTTTGAATACTGTATTTGTTGAGTATATGATTTGATGTGACATGAGCCCCATATAGATATATGTTATTTATATTTTCGATAAATTGATAAAATTATTTGATATAGTATATTTGGATATACAATTTTGTGTACACCCACTAAGTAATATGCTTAGCGTGTTGAGTTTTCTCACACGTAGGTAAAAGATGTTCCAAGGGAGACAAAGACAAAGAAGAGTAGAGACTGCATGAGCAGAGTCCAGAATCATATCGTTCCTATATATTTTGGTAGTCCTTTTGTAATAAGTATATATGTTTTCATACAACATGCATATATAGAAAATGTTTGTACATATTTGAATAACTTCCGCTGTGTAAATATTTGATTATATGTTTAGTTATTTGATTTGGCAAATCGCACTAAATTTGGAAGGATGCGCAAAAGTGATTTAAGAATTTAGAAGTGTTGATTTTATGAATTTTAATTGTAAACAGGTTTTGGAAAGTCAGAAAAACAGAGGAAACTCTGATAAGATTTTCGGAAATTTATTTGGACCATTTTCAAATGTTTTTAATATAGTTTTACGTTATGGTTATATAAAAGTAAAAGTCAGATTTCAGTATATAGTAGCGCTCCCTGATTCGATCCGTGCGATTTGGGTCAGGAGGTGTTACAAGTAGTCAACACAGTAGCTTATTTGATCAACCGAAGTCCATCAGTACCATTAGAACTCAGAATACCATAGGAGGTATGGAATGGAAAAGAGGTAAAACTCTCACATCTGAAAGTTTTTGGTTACCTAGCATATGTGCATATCAGTGATCAAGGCAGGAATAAACTTGATCTCGAATCTAAGAATTGCACCCTCTTTGGCTATGGAGAAGATGAGTTTGACTAATTCGCAGCAGAGATATAATCTTTAATGAAAAGGCAATGTACAAGGACCAACATACAGTAGACGCCAATAACTCATAGCAGAGTGGGCCAATGTATGTAGATGAAGAGTTCCAGATAGTCCTGTAACAAAGTAGACAGTTGAGTGTCCTCAGCCAGAGGAACCAGTTAAACAGAGCAGTGTGCAGCAGTCTGACATGCCACAACTTAGAAGATCAAGTCGGCCTCATATACCAAATAGAAAATACATGAACTATTTATTGCTGACTGATGGAGGTGAGCCTGAATACTACAATGAGGAATGTCAGGCAGCAAATGCCAACCAGTGGGAGCTTGCTATGCAAGAAGAGATGAAGTCTTTAATCTCAAACAAGACATTGAAACTCGCCAAATTGCCCATGGGTAAGAAAGCTATTCACAATAAATGGGTGTATCGGGTGAAAGAGGTGCACAACTGCTCTAAGAGATACAAAGCTCGCCTATTTGTCAAAGGATTCCAACAGAAGAAAGGAATCGACTACACCAAAATTTTTGCTCCTATTGTGAAGCTCAATACTATTAGATCTGTTTTAAGTATTGTTGCTAGTGAAAACCTCCATCTTGAGCAGTTAGATGTGAAAACCACATTTCTTCATGGAAATCTACAAGAAGAAAATACATGCACCAGCCAGAAGGTTTCGTAGAGAAAGGGAAAGAAAACCTAGTGTGCACATTAAAGAAGAACTTGTATGGCCTAAAACAAGCTCCAAGACAGTAGTACATGAAATTTGATAGTTTCATGCACAAAGAAGCTTTTCAGAAGTGCAATACCGACCATTTTTGCTACTTTAAGAGGTGTAAGTCCAATTATATCATCTTGTTACTTTATGTCAATGATATGTTAGTAGTTGGTTCAGATATGGGCGAGATCAAAAGCTTGAAGCGGCAATTGTCAAAAGAGTTTGACATGAAAGATTTGGGTCCAGCTAAAAAGATTCTTGGAATGCAAATCACTAGAGATAAACAAGAAATGACTTTGCAGTTATCTCAGGCAGAATACATCAAGTACATTTTGCATAGATTCAACATGGACGATGCCAAGCTAGTTAGCACACCCTTGGCTAGTCACTTTCGTCTTTCCAGGAATCAGTCTCCTCAGACGGAGGAAGAGAGAAACTTCATGGATAAGATTCCTTATGCCTCAACCGTTGAAAGCTTGATGTACGCAATGGTCTGCATTAGACCTGACATTGGCCATGCAGTAGGAGCTATCAACAGATTTATATCAGATCCAGGAAAGGCTCACTGGGAAGTAGTGAAGTGGATTTTGAGGTATCTACGAGGCACCATAAATAAGTGTTTGCACTTTGACAAGGGAGAGTTAAAAGTTCAAGGCTACATTGATCATCAAAGAAGCACCATTGGGTATGTCTTTACCATTGGCACTACAACTGTTAGTTGGATGTCACAAATACAAAAGATTGTTGTACTATCCACTACAGAGGCTGAATATGTAATAGTTACAGAAGCCAGTAAAGAAATGATATGGCTACAAGGATTATTGATAGAGCTAGGATTCAGTCAAGGGAAGAATGTTCTGTATAGCGACAGTCAGAGTGCGATACATCTGGCAAAGAATTCAGCATTTCATTCAAGAACCAATCATATTGGTCTCTATTACCACTTTATCGGATCTTTATTGGAAGATGATGTGCTAACATTGGAAAAGATCCATAGTAGCAAGAATCTAGCAAATATGTTTACGAAAGCTGTCACTACTGAGAAACTGAAGTTGTGCTCAGCTTCAGTTGGTTTTCTCATGTGAAGAGAGTTTTGAGCACACCACTATTCACATACGGTCATCTTTGTCTCCAAGTGGGAGATTGTTAGTGGAGCCAAATTGATGGAGACAAAGTTAGTGGAAATTATGGTGGAGCTAAATTTTTTTTTTTTTTTTTTTTTGATTATCAAAAAAACTTCTATTACAGAAGACCAACAAGAAAGCTAGGTTCAGGATTGAACCAACAAAATTCCTCCTTAGAGGAAAAGGCTAGGGAAGCAAGAGAATGTGCCATTCCATTCCCAGAACGAGGAATGGCATGACAGTTAGAAACTCCCACAGCCCTAAACAGAGCCTTAACATCAGAAATAATAGGGTCCATAACAGAACTAGGAAGAGAATTAAGCACCCTAGCCACAACATTAACAGCATCTAACTCAACCTACGCAATAGACAGATTAAACTCCTTCGCCAGCAGCAACCCCTCTCGCAACACCAGCAGCTCACCAAGCTCAGCCGGAAAAAACCCCAAGAGGGGCTTAGCAGAAGCTGCAACCACCTTGCCCTGAGAATCACGCACCACTGCACCAGAACCCATCACAGAGGTTATTAAAGTTATTATTAAAGTTCAATTAGTGGTTAGAACCATTATTATGTTAAGAGGTTGAGAACCAAAATAATTCTGTGATAGGTGCTTTGCTATCTTTTTCTCCCTATAAATACCCATCAAATTGCAATGGCAAAACACACACACCAAGAGCAATTGTGAGGAAGAGAAGTGTGTGTGTGTGTGTGTGAGAGAGAGAGTTTTGAGAAAACTTTAAGAGAAAATTCAGAGAGTTGTGAACTTGTAATTTTTCTCTAAAATAGTGAAAGTAGGTGTGCTCCATGGATGTAGGAAAGTTTGTGCCGAACCACCTAAATATTTGTGTCTATTTTTTTCTCTCTCCTAACAGAGGACAACTTGCTTTTATCAAAATGCATGTCGGACGAAGGCCTGCCAAAAATATCAGTAATGCAGTAATTTTAACTGTGATGAAAGTTTAAGAGACTACAGTCTTCTTCTTAATTACTCTTGCTCAACAAAAGTACAAAATCCAGTAGTCGATAGTTTTGGATTATATCATGATGCTGTTTCATATGGTATCATACATTTCCCAGTCGGAGATTCTCCCCGGAAAATATTATTTTGTCTTAGATGGGGCTTCCAAAGTCTCAGGTTTGTATATATGCAATAGTTATTTTTTTTTCCCTTTTGGTCCTTTATTTTATACTCTAGATATTCAATTAAGTCTAATATGTACTTTGTGAATTCAATTATTTACAGTTCCTTTGGTCAGAGCTTCCAGACAAGTGATGATGCGTTAGAAAATCATTTTGTGCTTTTAATCTCCGTGTTGAGCATTGTGTTTTTTGTTTTTCTAATTGTAGAGATGTAGGTACATATATATATTTGTCTTTTCTTATATATCAACTTGTTTTTAAATGCTTAAGATGAAACCACAGTAAATTTTACTCTCACTAGAACACTTTTCTTGAAAAAGATATATCTCCAGTCAGAAGCTGCAAGATCAGAAAAAAGAAAAGTGAAGGTAATAGCGTTAAACAAGTGGAAGGCCTTCAAAAAGCTCTCCATGAATATCCAATGGGAGGTAGAGGAGTACCTGCAGTGCCAAGAAACTGAACAAGTTAATGTGGAAAACCTATTCAATGGTCTTTACAGTCACCTCAAAAGGAGCATAAAGCACCAACTCTGTTTTGAAATGCTTAAGAAGGTAAATTCCTTTGTCTTATTTGTCTGCTTAACAAGTTTGCTTTATTATTATTATTATTATTATTATTATTATTATTATTATTATTATATATTTGTGTGTCCATGTGCGTGCGCTGTGCAATTGAATTTGGGTTTGTTGGTTATTAATAAGATCGAGAGTCTTGTTATATACCGAGCAGATTATATTTGAACTTTTACTTACTATATGAATTTATTATATATTTGTGCTTGGACTCGAACCACGTGACAAACCAGTTGGTCTCATACATGAGAGATTGTGTTAGAGTGTTCAAATGGTCTTTCCCTATCACCTAAACCTTTTGGATGAGTTGGTTATTAACACTTTAATGCATTCTTTGCCATTAAAAATTGTGTAATTGAATTTACTTGTGTATATAAAGGTAGAAGAGTTTGGGAAGTGGAGTGAAGATCTGTTGTACCACATGTGTGATTACGTCAACCTAGTTTTCGACACGGATGACACCTATATTGTTCGGGAATGAGACACAACTGATCAAATATTTTTTGTGTTGCAAGGTAGGCTACGGATGTAATCCTTTAGCATTTCTGCTCATGGTCAACGAGTACTTGAGAATGGTGACTTCTGTGGAGAAGAACTTGTTGCATGGTTTCAGGCTGACCCTTACTCATACAACCTCCCTATCTCAACGACAACTATTCCAACAGTTACAAGAGTTGAAGGCTTTGCTCTTATGTCCGATGACTTGAAAATAATACTCATTATGCATCACAAAACTCTTATCATCCAATCATACTGGCATACCAAAATGATGTTACATTCTACAAGGAACGTGCAAACCTCTACATCAGAACCAAACGCCACCAACAACACAGTCTTAGCTGCGACTCGTGCATTTGAGATCAGCAGTGTTCATGATCCTTAGATTGGTTAGATCTTGTGGTTTATTATACACCTGGATTTGCAATAGCTCAAACAGCTCTCATATTCCCTTGTTTTTGTGCAAATAGTATTGGAACATGGGTCCTTACTTCATGCTATGTGGTTATCTGATTGCATTCTTGGTAAGTTCGCTATTTAAAGGCCTGAATTTCATAAATAAAGGTATATTAGTTTATAAAATTCTGATTAGTTACTTAGAGAGATTCCAAAAGAGTATTTAGATTTTTGGTGAGATTCTGATTTCTGAGAATTAGTTTACTTTCATTTACAGTGTCATCATTATTACTCCGTCTACAATTTATATTACAAGTCAGAAAGCTAATGGAACACCTACAAGTTATCATAAATGATATATTTTATTAAACATATCCAAGTTATCTAGTACATTCAAATTTGGTGCAAGAATTATAGTGTGCTATTCATACTTTTTTTTTTTTTATGTTTCATGGTATTTAAAAAATCACTAAATTACTTTGTATGTTTGGTTTCCTTGTACAACATGTTGATTTTGTGCCCAGTATGCCCGCACAACTAAATTTGGCAAAAAAAAAATTGATCAATGGTTACTATTAAGACAGACGTCCAGGAGATTTACTCTCTAAGAATATATGTCCAGAAGGAAGAAAAGAAAAATGTTCTCAACATTGCAGAAAATATTTCATAAGCATTGTATACTATAAAGATATTTTAAGTGTCCCTAAAGTACAACTAAATATCAATAGAAAAGCAATTGGAGATGCATTGTGTCTCATGTGTATAGAGAAACAAACCAAGTTGATGATTGTATTGCTGCTCTTGGGCACACTTTGGGTGTGGGGACTGTGTTGTCTGAGGATCCTCCCCCTTGTGTGACCTCTTTTCTTTCTTCTGACTCTAGGGGTTCTTCTTCCTTCAGGGATGTTAGCCTCTCTGTTTATTATGTTTCCTTTGTTGTTGGGTTGATGCCCTCCTCTTTACCAATATATATATATATATATATATATATATATATCAATAGAGTATAAGACAAAAGATAAGGACACGTAAGAAGGCAAAAAGCTTAAAGAAGAAGAAAAGAAAGCGGTTAGCTAAAGGACAAGAAAGTGGAGCGTGGAATCAGTGTTGCAAACCAAGAATATCAGATAAAGCATGTCCCCTACCAAGGGATAGGAGGATCTCCAAATATCAACATCATAAGAAAATTTCTTTTGTCTCCTTCGCTGCATCTCATATTTCTTTTGTTGTCAATAAAGAAAAAAAATTTCTCCAATTTTGGTTGTCATTGAATTGACCAACCATGACATGATCATGTTATTCTCGGTCATTCATCTCTTGTATCCAAGATTCGTTTATTCATGTATTACAACATCAACGAGAAGATAATCAGTCTTTCCTCTGCCCTTAATGTACATCAATACAGATTGCGACCACTGTAGGAAATATTTTTCATTGAGTTTGTGGCCAGTGATGGAAAGATGTGGGAAGTGGGGTAGGTCAGAATTATTTCCACCGGAACCAGCAGGTAGAATCGAAAGTTGCTTCTGCTACAGAATCTGAACTGCTGCCTATTTTATCCATTTAGAGTTTCGAGAGCGTAACTATTGCAGAATGAAGGCTATGTTAAAGTAAGAGGTGACAAAGATACTGGAAGGAAGATGGCTAAGCTGTGGAGGAGCAGCGGCGGTCGGAAGCGGCTGTGGAAGACGGCAACTAGGGTTTCAGGTAGCTGCGGAGGAGGTTTTGAGGAGGTCGGCACGGTTAGGGTTTCAAACAACCGCTGGAATATTTTCGAACGACTTGGGTAGCTGTCGGAATAAGCAGTGGCTAGGGTTAGGTGCTAAAATAAGAGAGGCTACGATTTCAAATTGGTTAATGCTGCCAGAATGAGTAGCGGCTGGGTTTTGAACTGGTGGAGGCTGTCGAAATGAGCAGCAGCTAGGGTTAGGTGGACAAGCGTCTGCCGGAATTAGCAGCGGCGATGGACGCACGGCGGTCAAAAATAGGGGCGGTGACTAGGGTTTGCTCTAATACCATGTGAATATTTGCATTCTATTTTTCTAAATATTATATTCATGCATAATAACCCTAAAAAATATATACATAAAGAATATGTTTTCTATTTAGAGTAGGAACCTAAAAGACCCAAATACCCTTATAAAATAAAAGACCCCATACACTATTATATCACAGTAAACTAAATCCCAAAATAAAAAAAATACATTTCAGATCTCCACCGTCCATTTAAAGATGGACAATAGAGATCTAAAGTTTAATTTTTTATAATAATTTTCTTTTTTTAAAAAAGAAAAATTATCCACCATCTATCTCAAGTGAGATGGATGATGGAAATTTAAACTTATTTTTCTTTTTTATTTAATAATTTTAAATATTATTTTAGAGGTATTTTGGTCTTTTTAACGTTTAAATCTGGTCAGTCGTTAAATCTAATAGAATTTGACTAACGGCATAGGAGTTCGTTGTCAATAAATGATGAAATTGACTCTGTTTGTAGTTGACGAAACCGCAAGGGGTCTAAGTGTAATTACCTCTAATAATATTATTATTATTAAATAGAAGCAACTTTCAAAGTGTACTACTAAAGGTCAGTTACCTAGTGGTTAGAGCCTCGTAAACTTCTTCAAGCCACAAAACTTCATGTTTAATTCGGATCGTATTAGTAGGATTTAATTTTGGTAGATCCTGGTACCTAGATCTCAAAAACTTTTTAACTGAAATGAAAATGTGAAATGGTTTTCACTGCTTACAAACTAGTTTTAATGTTTTGATTTGCATTTTTTTTTAAACATTCCCCATTTTCTACACAGAAAAAAAAGTCTTTTTCTTTTAATTTTTGAATTACATTTTCTCTTTTTTAAAAAATATTCATTCACTACAATTGCTTTGCTATCTACGTATGAAATTAATGGGGGATGATGTATTATGTATTTAGTACATATCCAAGTCTTTTCCCCTACTGACCATGAAATGTCTAGCCCAATATAATCACCTTTTTTCAGAGTCCAACGAGTTTGCAAGAAAGAAGAGAAAATCTTCATAAGATTTGATAAGTGTGAAGAAATGCATGCGCCACATATATATATATTCTTATGATATAAATATATTTTTTTTTTTCACATATCAAATTTTCAGTAGTCGATTATATCATTCAGGGGTGTACTGAAAATTTTCTCGAGAGAAAAAGGGTTTAGTATAATTATACTGAACCTATTTTTTTAAAAAAAATTATAAGTCAATTTTTATTATTGTGATTTGTAATATCATAGTAGGTTATTTTATATATATATATATATATATATATATATATATATATATATATATATATAGTATCCTTAATATTTTTAAAATGGGTGACACTCTACGTGTTTATACGAACTGGTGTATATTGTTGGATAAGATTACAACTTAAAAAAAAAAAGCTTTTGGGTTGTGAGGGACGTCTATAGTATAGATACCATTCTCTCACTTTTTATCTTCTGCAATTTTATCAATTTTACATATAAATTCTCTAGTATCAAAAAAGCGTTGCAAAGTCAAAAAAAGGTTGCAATTTTTATTATTATTATTATTATTATTTTGAAACACAATTTTTATTATTATTATTTTCTCTTATGATGATAAAGTGAGTTATTTAGAAGTAAAACAATGGTGCAAAGTTATCTGTACGAAGAAAAATTGGAAAGTAGTGGGAGACTACTTTCCAATAGAAAAAAGAAAAAGAAAAAAGAAAAAATTATAAATAACTCTAAACTTTTTGAAAATTATAATAATTTTTTTTTTTAAGAATAAATAATTTTTACCGTCCATCTGTGAGATGGACGGTAGAGATCTAATCTTTTTTTTTAACTATTTATTTTATTTTTATATTTACCATTTTACCCTTCACTTTAACGAAACAGTAACTTTTTGGATAAAAAGTTAATGTCAGGGGGGAAATATCTATTTTTAAAACGTGAGGGGGTAAACTATCGTTAATTAAAAGATGAGGGGAGAAAATAAGAATATCCCTTATTATTATATCATGATAAAGTGAGTTATTTAGAAGGAAAACAATGGTGCAAAGTCATCTATACGAAGAAAAATTAGAAAGTAGTGGGAGACTAATTTCCAATAGAAAAAAAAAAATTGTAAATAACTCTAAAATTTTTGACAAAATAACTCTAAACTTTTTATTATTATTATTATTATCTCTTAGGATGATAAAGTGAGTTATTTAAAAGGAAAACAATGGTGCTAAGTCATCTATACGAAGAAAAATTGGAAAGTAGTGGACTAATTTCCAATAGAAAAAAAAAAGAAAAAAGAAAAAATTGTAAATAACTCTAAACTTTTTGACAAAATATCAAACTGATCATCCATTCTTAGAAAATCAATAGAAAAATAATCTCATTTGTTACACTTTCTACCTCGATTCAACCGTAGCCAAGGTATCCTTTACAATATATTAATAAAAGCAAAGATATTGCGGATTTATTCAACGAAATTTTAATGTGTTTTTTTTATTTTATTTTATTTTTTCTTTTGCTTTTTCGTCACCTTGTCTTTCCCTTGTCACTGCTTTTCTTGTTTCCTTGGAATCTTGGAGGAAGTTTCTTTGACAGAAATTTGGTAGTATCCTAAACTTACATTCTAAGTTTGGTAGTATCCTAAACTTCTCTTACGTGTTTGGAATAGCTTTAAGCCTATTTATATAAACCTGATCTCTGCAGGTTGCCTAGCTAGTTGCCTAGCTAGTCCAATTTGTAAAACAATTCTCAGAATACCCTTCTTCTACTACTTGGATTTGTCCTTTGTTGATCATTATTCATGTAAGTGATTTTTTGGTGTAGTTGGTATTTGAGATATTTAATTTGTATTAACTTCGTGTATATGCATATATATATATATATATATGTAATTAAAACTACTTGTGCTTTGATCAGGTCTCAGGATAATTTAGAGGGAGGTACCCCAAGACATCCTCCCAGGGAACTCACAGCTGAATCTGATGGAACAAATTCAGCAGTAGGGAATTTTCAAAGAGAACAACCATCTGGTGTCGTCGTCGAAGTTCCAAGGATTAGAGGAACAACAGAATGCCGTTTTACTGTCACTGTGGCCAAACGTTGGTCTCAAATGAAGGAAAATTTGAGTCCACAGGGGTATTTGGGGACTTTAATGTTAGTTTTATCATGTTTGTTTGTGCTACTAGTCGATCCGCTTTTTTTGTACATTCCAGTGCTCAACAATGCAAGAAAGTGCATCGGATATGACAAAGCTTTGGGCATAGTGGCTATTACTTTACGTACTATCTCTGACATTTTATGTATGATATATATTATTATCCCACTGTGGAATCGTTTACGTTCAGATTCAAGGAAACTTCTGTGGATCCGTCTCCTACATTATATCATGGCCATCATTCCACTGCCACAGGTAAGACAGAATTTTACAGCTAAAATATTTTATATTGAGCTTTAGTTTATGAATTTTATATCATACATGTGTGGTTTTCCAACCCATTATTCTGAGTTTTTTATATGTTCATGTACAGTCAGTCATGCATGGTCGTCATATTCGTACAAGTAATTTACCTTTGTTAGATTTTAAATTTTCCTATATAAATATATATGTATATATAAACTTACCAACTCTAAACTGTACAGGTGCTTATGCTTTTAATTTTTGCTGGGAAATGGAAAGGCGATCAAATTTTTCCTGCAGCGACGTTAATTTTAGGGCAGCATGTCCTGAGGTTACTCATAATGTTTGTATTGATTTTGATAGGATGGGCCCAATATGCAGTGTTTCTTTGTTTCTTCTGTTCCCCTCATGTAAGTAACTATTAACATTTATTTATTGGTGTGTAAGGTTCAAATTATAATTTTCAGCTTTTTGTTTCCTTATTTTAGTTTCATTTTTAAATGTATATACGTTGTTTCAACTCTCAAAAGTTCTGGTCTGATATTCCTTTTCTACCAAATGCTGTTGGAGTAGGCATATGTAGATTAGTTTCCTTGACAGTTTTATATTATTTCTCAGCTCTGCATATTTTTTCTTTTGAGTAACAGATTTGATGGCCTTTCTAGGTAGTGGGAGCTTTTTGGTACTTATCGGCACTAAGTCGAGAGGTTGAATGCTGGACGAAGGCCTGCAAAAAAAATAAGGAATGCAGTAAATTTAACTGTGATGCAAGTTTAAGAGACTACAGTCGGCTTCTTAATTACTCTTGCTCAACAACGGTACAAAATCCATCAGTAGATAATTTTGGATTATATCATGATGCTGTTTCATATGGCATCGTACATTTACCAGTCGGAGATTCTCCCCGGAAAATATTATTTTGTCTTAGATGGGGCTTACAAAGTCTCAGGTTTGTATATGCAATATATATATATATATATATACCATCTTGGTTACTATAACACGTGATACTCTACCAATTCAATATTTAATGTCTAATATGTACTTGTGAATTGAATTATTTGCAGCTCCTTTGGTCAAAGCCTCCAGGCAAGTGATGATGCAGCCGAAAATATTTTTGTAATTTTAATGTCCGTGATGGGCATTATGTTGTTTGTTATTGTACTTGCAGAGGCCCAGGTTCATATATATCTTTGCCTTTTCTTATATATCAACTTGTTTGTAAATGTTTTAAGATGAAACCACAATGAAACAGAGATATCTCCGGTCAGAAGCAAAAAGAAGAATAAACAGAAAACGGAAGGTGGCAGCGATAAACCAATGGGAGCCTTTCAAAAAGCTCTCCAGGAATATCCAATTGGAGGTAGTGGAGGAGTACCTGCAGTGCCAAGAAACTGAAAATGTTATTGTGGTACACCTATTCAATGATCTTTCCAGTCACCTCAAAAGGAGCATAAAGCACCAACTCTGTTTTGAAATGCTTAAGAAGGTAAATTCCTTTGTCTTTGTATATGAGCCTGCTGGTTTCTAATAATCTAATAAATTAAAGGGCTAACTTGTAATGGAATACCTTACGTTTAGATATATTGTAATAAAATTGTAATTTTACTTAAACTACAATGGGGTACCTCAAATAATGATCAATTTGATCCCTAACGTATTTTGAAATATTTTTTTTGATATGTTTTTATCTTTTTAACTCATATGGTCCCTAACGTTTTTAAAATACATCAATTTCGAACTCTCGCCAAACCCAGTAGTTTACGAATTCTCGGCTTCCGAACCAGTAACAGCAGCCTCATCAACTGAAGTTTTCAACTCTCCGGCAGCCATTTCTAGAGATGCCTTTGTAGGGGCCAGATCTAGATCAAGAACAGCATTAGTTGATAGGGCCTCACTGCCAAAAGGTATGGGGAACGTTTGGCTCTCGTTAGACATCCCGAGAAGGACTAAGCTGAATTGGAGAAAGTGAGATGTTGTTTATGAGCAGGCTTCATGAGCAGTTGCTAGTGCATAATTAGAGTCAGATTCATCTTCTCCAGGTTTTCTCCTTTAACCCTGCTTGTACTCTTTGGGTATTTGGGTAAAGGGCATGAGAAGCCAGTTTTTTTGACTGGAGCCGGGACACATGGGCTCTTTTGGCCGAGCCACGAGGTTTGAGAATAAGGTGGGATCCCTGGATCTAGTGGCCGGTGAATCACTGATCAAAAAGCAGATTTTGGAGAGATTCTTCATCGATCTAGTGGCCGGTGAATCACTGATCAAAGAGCGAGCAGCCGCCAGGTTTAATGATTTGGTAGGCGAATCAGCTGCTTTCGCCTTGGAATGAGTAGGCGCCGTCTTATTGGAAGCCCATCCTTATTGGATTAGCTCCACGGAAGCCTTAGAATCTATCTCATGAAGCGACAGGTTTCCTCTAGGGAGCAGTGACTTGGACGACTCTATTCCTACGAAATGCGACAGAGGGATTAAACACTGACGCCTACCGACCGGGTTGGGTTGGGCACGACTCGAAGGAGGAAGGAACAATGGGAGAGAGGCGAAGGTGCTCCTAGATCTGCCGTTCCGATCCCAGCCTGTGTTCCCACATACAAGTGGTATTTCGTCATTCTATGACGTTCCTACTAACGAGTGAGTGTCATTAGCACGTGTTCCAAAAAGATAAGCATCTGAGCTGGGTTGAGTGCCGGTACTAGCAATAGCAATTCGGCGGCATTCGAATCAGCGGCGAGAGGTTAGCGCTTTTTCTTTATATACGCACATTCTCCGATCTCTGGGTAAACGGCCTCTTAAGCGCAGCTAAGCTAATATGTGCCGGAGAAAGCCAGGTGCCGGAGGTAAGCTTTATTCGGCCCGGAGCATTGATTCCCGAATAGGCTAGCTCTATCTCTCAATTGCCTATCCTGTGCTCGAGAAGGTCCCCCAGTTCCTCGGGCTTAAGCCATTAGGTGTAGGCGCTTTCCAGCGAGGGGAGACGTTTTGATTTTGTCATTTTTTCATCAATGCTGGCCCAGTCGAGGCTCGTCCATGCCCAATCCCAATGGACAAACCTTCGATCCGCCCCTAGCTCTATAATTAGAATCCACCCGTCTTCCCCAGTCCCTGAGAGCCCTCCTCTCCTGGGCCTAGCCCTCTTTCTCAAAAGGAGGCAGCTAACGTAGTGGAGTGGTATTCGCTTTTGCAGCTCTTTCTGAAGAAGCAGCTGTGGCATCTCTATCAGCTAGCCGCTACTATATTGTAGTAGTCAATCAGCGGGACATTCAAAGAAGATATGTACCTTTACTGAATGTTAATGAAAGCAAGCCCTTTCATCCTAATCTTATCTACTGAAAAGGAGGCCGGGCGGGCTATGCTTGCCACTACTGCCTAATAGGGTTTTCGAGTAAAGTGTTGATTGAAGGAAGAAAGCCCGTGAAGTAACAACATTTCAAAGTCGGAAATCCACAGTACTGGAAATTCTTCCTAGAAGGCCAAGGTGTAAGCGAGGAAAACCCTCCTGAAAACTTGAGGTTTTCAAAACGCCGATGGCATCATCAACACCTGGGTCACAATCCCCATTGTCATTGGACCGGGTAGCTGTGGTACTAAACCATCTCGATCACTCCTCACACATCAAGAACCGGAGAAACTTCAATAAAAAAATAAAGAAAAATGAGGACTTCCGACGAGAGGGTGCAAATAGCGGCCATAGATACACTATCTCATATCATTCAGGCAGACAAAACGGCTGTGGTTTGGTAGTAGACTGGATGAAGTGGTGGAACGTGCGGAACCACATATTGGATCACTCCAGTGCGGCACGAAGCCGCTGACGCCGAGTCGGCTCCTATGCCGCTAGCTATGCCCTGCTTGGTCCCCCGGCACGGTGGAGGTTCTGTAGCGCGTCATGAGCACCGGGCTAAGGGACCCCCTGCCGACTGAGACGACTGAAAGGAAGGTTCTCTCTCACTGGCTCAACGGGTGGGGAGACCCCCCTGCGACCCCCCCACCGCCTACTCGTAAATCAAAATAAGCGTGCGTGTAGGAAAAGAGACCCCAATCATCCTGTCTCCGAGGCCTAAACAGTGAGATTCGAATCGGAGCACCAATCCATATTGTGATTCAAGGCACGAGTCAATTACAATCTAGCGCCTTGAGAGCTGCATCCCTACTCACCTGGTCCATGCACATCGCTCTCTCCAGGAGGTTGGCCGCCTATCCTAAATCTTCCCATTTTCAAGAAGATCCCGGGCTCGATCTGGTTTAGTATCAAGGTGATTCTGTTTCTGTTCCTATATATATGGGTCCGTGCAGCATTTCCACAATATCGTTATGATCAATTAATGGGACTTGGCCGGAAAGTGAGCCCATATATATAAGGTGATAAGCCATTGTTTGGCATTATGCCCC
Source organism: Xanthoceras sorbifolium (assembly GCA_003430845.1). Classification (NCBI taxonomy): domain Eukaryota; kingdom Viridiplantae; phylum Streptophyta; class Magnoliopsida; order Sapindales; family Sapindaceae; genus Xanthoceras; species Xanthoceras sorbifolium. The sequence continues at coordinate 27,555,759 of CM010611.1, forward strand.
CGCGAAATCTCCTATTTTTTTGCTAAAAAGTTCGTCTTTTTGCTTTTTGAGGGAATTTTGTAGTTTGAAAATCTGCTCGCCTACACGCCCACGATCATCGAACACCCCGACCAGCAAGTCTTTCCTGCACCATCTGGAATGGATTGAGAAAAGTACGGTGGCTTCCTATATGCCTCGATAACATCTCTGAAACGACCTGTCTGATCTAGTAAAGCTGCTAGCCGGAAGTTTGATGGAGCTGCTGCGAAACCGAAGTCAGAAGAATTGTCTCAACCCGGCCCATCTGGGAGAAAGCATAAGAAGAGGCGGCTGAGGACAAAAGCACGGCCCTTCGACGTGAAAGTAGAATGGGTGGGCTAGTCTGGTGGGACGTATGGCACTATCTGATTCATGGGAGTGGGAGCCAAGGACACGGCCGGTACTGCAGGAGGCTTTCTTCGGATCTCTTCCTCGTAGTGATCTACAGGTTCAGGAACTGCGGGCTGATTCTGAACTGGAGGGGGTACTGGGTCTACAGGTCTAGCATCTGCTACTCTTGGTTGGCTTTGTGGTTGTGGATCTGTGTCCTCTGAGCCGCTGCGTGAGCAACCCGACTGTGCGTTACATGTGCTCTACAGGCCGCACTCCTCTTCCCAACGAGCCCATTTATCTTTTTATTTGGAAGACGGGCGGTTCGTAACTATTGATTCAATTGCGCATTGTCTTCTTCATTCTAAAGTGCTGACTTGATCCTGGCCAAGTGCGCTTTTTCCCGTTTTTGAACATCACTGAGATAGGCTTTTCCCCGAACCATTTCGGCATCCATTTATTCTAACATAGCTCGTTTCCAATTCTCATCAGATTTTGAAGCTGGAGCTGAGCGAGGATCGGATTTTTTGAGACTCGAAACAACTCGGCACTCGCATCGGTGAAATAACGTCTAATAGATAGACCTGGAAATCTATGCTTTCTGGCTTCTCACTAAATATTTGATCTTAGGTGCATTTCCCTCTGGAATATTATTGTTTGGGTACGACCGGACAACTACCGATATCTATTAATATCATCTATTAATATCTTTCTCTTTTTTTAGAATGTTGTTGTTAAATAAATATCTATCTATCTGAAAAACAGAAACGCGCAACGGCTGAAAAGCCGAACTCAGCAACTTGTTAGAATTATGGAATGCGCAGAGCTGAGACCAGCTGTGAATTACTTGACTCGATGGATGGAGGGAGGGCCCTCCAAGCCGGGCACGAGCCGCGAAGGATTCTGCCGGTTAGTTTCACGTTGGTGATAGAAGTCCCCCAGATCTTAGGAATGCGCAGAGCTGAGACCAGCTGTTGTTGAGTGGCAGCAAATGAGAATATAGTTTTAGATTTATATAATAAAAAAGTAAAGTTTTCAATATGAAAATTGAAAACTCTTTGAGATCACTCCACTCTCTCTAGACAACGGATTTCTTCGACGTGTGTATCCTACTCTCATCTCAAAACCCAACCTCAGAAAAACTGCAGGCTTTCCCTTCATTTGTTTGTGCCTGGTAACAAATAACCAAATAGGTGGGGCTCGTGTTTAAAGGCTAGACCTAAATCAAGATCAACCTTTCCCGTATCGCCTTCAAGTTGAGATAGGGGGGAACTAACCAACCTGCTATGAGATTCGAAGAGTATTCCCTTCTATGGACTCCCTCCTGCAGAGCTCTTCTCCTATATAGTCGGGGTTCGGGCTTACGGGTGACGGAAGAAGCAAAGTGCCCGCAGTCTGGAAGCACCTTTGTGAATTACACTTATAAGATGCTCGCTCGGGCTTTCGCCTGTCTTTCCTTTCGCTTCCGAGTCAGCATGAGATCTCTTTCCTCTGGCATACAGTGACCTTCCATGCATGGATTCAAAGCATTGAATCGACCGAAAGAAGTGCCCCTTTCTTTAGTGTGGAGGGGGGGACCTTGACTCTCCCAGTCATGTCAATCATTGCGATTGGCCGAAGACTAAAGCGAAGAGTGAATGAGAAGATCCTAAAGAGTGACTCAGGACCGGACGTTAGACTTGTGGTGTGAGAAGCATCTGCCTCGGGACCGGACGTTAGAGTTGTGGTGTGAGAAAGCGGAAGCAGATATGCCGATGGGTGTCAAACTTGCAACCTTTACTGTATAGAAAGAGCAAACGTAGGTTGTGACCTAAGTTTCATTCAGTGTAGTCAGGGCACGGTCCTACATGACACTGAAAGCCCAAGCTAATGAACAACTCCCCTGAGTTCCGTTTTTGCCAAACACCCTTGCTTGACCGGCCTTTGTCGCTTCCCTGTGCTACTGAGCACTCGCCCAACAAAGGGTTCTCCCGGATGCTAGTATACGTCGCTTACCCCCATCATCTTGATGCTCATGCTCATAAACTTCACCATTTGGCATAACCATAATCCCTGAGCTGGGGATGGGAAAGTTTGAATGGAAATTCTTGAACATGCTCATAAACTAAAGCCTACGGTTTTCTTGACTAAAAATTTTGACGGTCAAACCTACATAAAGTATAAATTGATCATTTTATATATTTTTATTAAATTATTAAATTAGAATGATATTTTTACCTTTTAACTTTTTAATAACTTTCATATTTCGACAGTTCAATAAAAAATTAGTATATGTTATAAATTTTTTTAAAAAAATAAACACTTAAAAAGGATTAAATAATAAAATAAGTATGATTAAATTTATTAAAAATAAAAAATAAAAATAAAAATATTATAAAAATTTGACATATTTTTACATTTGAACAATTTGACCTATTTAGATATCTAATAAGAAATTGTTATGTGTTATAAAAACTTAAATTATTTTTAAAAAAACTTAAAAATGATTAAATAAAAATAAATATGATAAAATTTATTAAAAATTAAAAAAAATTAAAAAAAAAATTAAATGTAACATCATTTATTAAAAATAAAAATAATATTCAAGATTAAATACTTATAAAACTCAAAGTTTAGTTAAAAAAAATTAAAATGTTAAAAATATTATATATACATGTTTTAGACTATATTATATAATACATATACATTATATATATTATAAAATATAATATAATAATAAAATTACAATATATAGATGTACACACATTTATTATTATTATATTATAAAATAAAAATATAGTAATGAAACTGTAATATATATAAATTTATTATATATATATATATTAAATTACTAAATTTTAAATTTTATAAGTATTCAATATTAAATTTTATTTTATTTTTAATAAATTATATTACTTTTAAGATTTTTAAATTTTATAATATTTATTTTATTTTTAATAAATTTTATCATATTTATTTTATTATTTAATCATTTTAAGTTTTTTTTTTAAAAAAAACTTTTTATAACGTATATCAATATTTTATTAAAATATCGAAATAGGTAAAGTTGTTAAAACATTAAAGGGTAAAAGCATCATTCTAATTTAATGATTTAATAAAAAAATATAAAATGATCAATTTATACTTTATATCAGGTTTGACCATTAAAATTTTAGTCATAGAGATTAAATTGATATATTTTAAAAACGTTAGGGACCATATGAGTCAAAAACGTAAACACAAATCAAAAAGTGATATTTCATAATACGTTTGGGTCCAATTGAGAATTATCCAAGGTATTCCATTGTAGTTTAAGTTAAAGTACAATTTCATTACAGTATGACTAAATGTCAGAGTATTCTATTACAATTTGCCCTAACTTAAATGATCAACAATATATAAGAACTATATATACATAGAGAGAGAGAGAGAGAGCGGGGTGGGTACTAACGCGTCACAAGTATTGTTCTGATCTTATTTTATATATATATATATATATATATAATAAATATGCTACTAAATTTGAGTTAGCTGGTTATTAATATGGTATAAGAGCCTTGTTATACGAAGGAGATTATATTTTGAATTTTTTTTACTTGCTATATGGATTTGATATGTGTTTATGTTTGAGCTCGAGCCACGTAACAAACCAGTTGGTCTTGTACATGAAGAATTGTGTTAAAATACTTAAATAGTCATTTCCTATCACCTAAACCTTTTAGATCCGTTGGTTATTAACGCTTTCATGCATCCTTTGCAATTAAAAAAAAAATGTGTAATTTGAATTTTAACTAACCTTACAGTCGCCGGATATTGGATTTATTTATGTATATACAGGTAGAAGAGTTTGGGAAATGGAGTGAAGATATGTTGCACCACATGTGTGATCACGTCAAGCCAATTTTCTACACAGAGGACACCCACATTGTTCGGGAACGAGACCCAATTGATCAGATGCTTTTTGTGTTGCAAGGCAGGCTTCGGATGTACTCCTGTAGCAGTTCTGCAAGCGGTACTGCTCGTCATAGAGGCATAAGGTATATTCCACAAGTACACGAGAATGGTGACTTCTGTGGAGAAGAACTTGTTGCTTGGTTTCAGGCTGACCCTTACTCATCCAACCTCCCTATCTCAACCAGAACTATTCGAACAGCTACAAGAGTTGAAGGCTTTGCTCTCATGTTCGAGGACTTGAGAGTTGTACTCATTAAACATCACAAAGCTCTTTTCATCCAATCCTACTAGCGTACCAAAATGATGTTACATTCTACAAGGAACGCCACCAACAACACAGTCTAAGTTGTGAGTCATGCATGCATTTGAGATCAGCAGTGTTCTGATGTGTATCCCATACACACGTAGTCCATTTATGCATGCCCCAAGTTATCAGTACTCTAGTTAGTAGTGTTTCAAGTTGTTGCTTTGAATTAGTTTAAGTTGTTGCATTTAATTAGTATGTTTGTGGGCAGTTAGTGGGTATATAGTGATGCTTTACTTCAGCTTCCATGTACCACTATGTCCTATTTTATAGGGTTTGTTAGTAGTTGTTTGTTAATTTGTAGGCCTATAAATGGCCACGTTTTAGGATAATCAAGCATCGAAGATTAATTAAAATAATTTCCTTATTTCTTATTTTCATTTTTCTATCTAAAACAAATTCTTTCATATAAATTGGTATCAGAGCCTGGTTTCATTATGGAAACCCGGGAAAAATTAAATACTGAATTTCGCAGTGAAGTGGTCGAAATACTCTCTAGACATGAGACGAATTTTGACACTTTGACTAACAACTACAACAAATTAAATTTTACCCTTCAAACTATCCTCACCAAGCTACAAGCCATCAATTCCTCTACCAACCTGCCAGCCCCAAACGTTCACCCATTCGCTCCAGGAGAAACTTCTAACAACACCACTTCGCCACCACACCAAAATTCCTCAAATGTAACGTATGGTTGTAACACCCCCTGACCCGACCCGACTGGACCAACCCAGGGAGCGCTACCGGGTTTTCAAAACTTTACTCAATTCTGTTTATAATTTGAAAATTAAATAACTTATAACTTAAAATCATTTCTAGTGAGCCCATCAAAATCAGTTTTAAAAATTTCGGCAGAGTTTCCTCTATTTTTCTGTTTTTTCAAAACCTGTTTCCAATAAAACAATTAAACAAAATCTCAAATATAATAAAAACCACACTTCAAATCCCTTTTTCAATCAAATGCGCACTCTGCCGTTTAGTGCAACTTTCAAACAATTTTCAAAATCAAATAGTTCATAATTAATTCTTTACAGTTCTTTGGAAATGAAAAACATAATTCATAAAACAATTCAATTATAAAACAGCATTATATAACATTTTTACAAATCTCTGTATATACATGCATATCAACCATAATAAACAACAATATATGTATATCTACCCCAGAAATGTGACTCTGCTCCTCTGTCTGCAGTAAACTCCTCTTCAGTCTTTTGCCTCCTCAGTATCCCTATTACCTACGCGTTATAAAAACTAATGCGCTAAGCATATTGCTTAGTGGGTGTACACTAAACTCAATTATCAAAATCATAAAATATAAACAAAACATAATATAAGAACAAATTACAATTGAACTCAATTTAGAAATTCAAAATATACAATATTAATTTTCAAAATTCGTTTATAAACAATTTATCTAATTTCATTTCAATCCTGGCCCTTTGGTATACTCAACATAATGTCAGGACTGGAATATGGGTCTAATCACTGTAGTATCAATGTGACGTCCGGGATTGCCCTGCAACAACAGTCACAAATATCAGTGTGATTGTCCGAGATTGCCCCGCAACAACAATCACTAATAATAACGGCGCAGTACTGCTAAACTAACCCAGCTGGTATACCAACCTCCTATATCCATATATATGTCCAAGTATCCTAGAGCCGCTTTAATACAATATTTTCGAATTCTCATATCACTACATAGTATTTATTTCAGAATAAACAACTGTATTCCACAAATCGAAATTAAATTCAACACATATAAATTTCAGACGATTTTAGTAAAATATGTAAATATCATTTCATGAAAATTAAACGATAAATTTCATAATCAAAATACGATTTAAGCAACATTATTCAAAGAAAAACAATAGAAACATATATTTACTAAACTATCCAAAAATCTCGGATTCAAACCAAAAACACATATTAATTTCATAAAACTTTCGAAAACGAGTGTACACCAACCTGGATACCGTTTTTACGCCCTTTTTCCTTTCTCTTTCTCTTTTCCCTTTCTTTTCCTTTCTCCTTTTTCTTTCCTTTTCTTCTTCTTCCTCTTCTTCTTCTTCTTCTCTCTCTCGGTCTGTCTCTTTCTCCCTTTCTGTTTTCTATAGACTTCTCACACCTCCTATTTTTTTTTTATAAAATTTCGGTCGTCGCGACCATCATCGCGACCTGTGGTCGCGCCACCTGGTCGCAGTACTCACTGGAGCGATTCCACCGCCTTCATCGCGATCACCCATCGCGGTACCATGGTCACGTTGGTCACTGCCCGAATTTGACATTTTCACTACGAGTTAGTCAGCGCGATCTGTAGTCGCGGTAACTGGTCGCGATGCTCACTGCCAAGAATCACCATTTTTCACCGCGAGCAGCTTATCGCGATCTCAGGTCGCGGTGAGTGGTCGCGATACTCACTGTCCCAGTTTTCACTCTTCTCTTCGTGCGTCGTTTTTAACCGTTTAATTACGTTTTACACCCCTCATATCATAAATTTTATATCCACATATTCCAAATTAATTTCTCAAAATTAGGGATGTTACAATGGTCACAACCAAACCCATCTCAAGCTGAATTTTCTCACCTTTTGAGGGAATGATCTGACTGGATGGATCTACAAGACCGAACAATATTTTGAATTTAAGAGCATTTCGTACCATCAATAAGTTCAGTTGGCCTCATTTCATCTAGAAGGGATCGCTTGGCAGTGGCATCGTGCTGCAACGATTCGGACCAACAGATTTTGAAAACCCCTCTGAAGCTTTAACCCGCCTCAAACAAACCACAACGGTCATAGCATACCAGGAGAATTCCGAAAAGCTTTCCCATCGAGTTGACGGTCTACTAGAAAAATTCTTAGTAGGTTGTTTTATTGCAGGTCTCAAAGATGAAATCCGCTTGGATGTCAAAATTAAACAACCCAGCACTTTAGCGGATACTATAAGAGTCGCTCGGCTAATCGAGGAACGGAATCAATTATAGAAGACACCAAGCCAACCGCTTAGCTCCCAACAAACTTTAGTGGCACCAAAGGCAAACCCGAACCCAACCTCTGGCTTACTAGGCCCTCCACCAAATATGACCCCGACTACATTCCAACAGATTACCAGTCAGAAGGCTAGAGCTCTAGGGAGAAAAGCCTATGTTACTATTGTGATGAGAAATATGTACCTGAACATCAATGCCAGAGGCCGTAATTCTTTATGATCGAGGATTCTCAACATTCTGATTATTTTCCAGCCGACGAAGGCCAATTCAAGTCAGCTCCAGCAGAACCAATATTCCGATTTCATCCTTGCGGACAAGGATAATTTGAGGGAGAAGGAATAATGTATATCCCATACACACGTGGTCCATTTATGCATGCCCCGAGTTATCAGTACTCTAGTTAGTAGTGTTTCAAGTTATTGCTTTGAATTAGTTTAAGTTGTTGCATTGAATTAGTATGTTAGTGGGTATATAGTGCTGCTTTACTTCAGCTTCCATATACCACTATGTCCTATTTTATTGGGTTTGTTAGTAGTTGTTTGTTAATTTGTAGGTCTATAAATGGCCAAGTTTTAGGAGAGTCAAGCATCGGAGATTAATTAAAACAATTTTCTGATTTCTCTTCTTTCTATCTAAAACAAATTCTTTCATATCATGTTCATGATCCTTAGATTGGTCGAACTTGTGGTCTATTATACGCCTAGATTTGCAATAGCGCAAGTAGCATATTAATTATCATGGTTTAGTGCTTTACATTACAATCTAGAAGTCAGAAAGCTACATGGAACACCAAAAAGTTATGGTGAATAATATATTATTAAATCCAAGCTATCTAGTACATTCAAATTTGGTGCAAGAACTATAATATTAAATCATCACTAAATTGTACTTTGTCTGTTTGATTTCCCTTGTACAACATGTTGATTTTTAATTAATACATTTGATGAATGAAAAGGAAAATATATATATATATATATATATATAAGAAAATGAGTGCAGAGCCAAAGAAACTGAACATGTTAATCTGGAAAATCTATTCAATGATCTTTCCAGTCACCTTAGAAGGAACATAAAGCACGTACCAACTGTGTTTTGAAATGCTTGAGAAGGTAAATTCCTTTTTCTTCTTTGTCTATGAGCCTGCTGGATGTTTCAAATCTTTAATTGATCAATTTGTAGTTACCTTATATCTTTATCAATTTGTGAAGTTAATTACAAATAATCTAATAAATTATCACCCTACAATATATATATATATATATATATAAGAACTGTAGATCGATAGATAGATAGAGAGTGAAAGAGAGTCACTTGTCCTAATTTATATCATGACCATCCCTTCCACTGCCACAGGTAAGACAGAATCTTGCAGTCAAAAGTTCTGATCTAAAATTCCTTTTAAGCAATCTCTTACTTAGAAATCAAAATTGTCATTAATCTCATCAACCTATATATTTAATACTATAGTTGTGCGTTTACCTATCAGATTAAACTTTTAGGTAGGAGGATATTTGCCACTTGAGAGGAAGTGTTAAACTATCATAAATCCCTTAAAACCTATGTCTTTAATAAGTTGTACCTTGCCTCCTATATATCAGTTTAAACTTTTAAATATAGCGGTTAAACAATTTAATTCCAAAATCATATTTGATGAAATGCATTAGCCGGATAGATGTATAGAGATTCTTTTATAAGATGACACCTCTTATAATTTTATTTTATAAAATTTCATGTATTTAATTGTTAAAAGACAAAATATTGTTTGGTTTTTGTTAGTGTACCGTTTTACCTTTTAGTGGCACACTTGCTCGTAGCTCAAAGAAAATAATTTTATCAAGGTTACGTTGGGAGGTTTTCGAAGGCGGAGTGATGCATCGCTGGTTCATCTATGTGACTGTCTGGAGCCAGTTGTATATCCTAAGAGGAGCACTTTCATTTTCCGTGAGGGAAAACCAATTGATGGAATGTTGCTTGTGCTGCAAGGCAAGCTATGGACCTTTTTCTCCGAGGATACTAGCTATAGTACTGGCTCTGCGAACAACGTTCGTCGTGAGACCAGAAAGGATATTTTGAAAGAAGGTGACTACTGGGTGAAGAACTTGTCAATTGGGTTCAAGACGAACCCTTCTCAATTCATCCAACAAACTTGTTTCACACACAAGCGTTCAAGCAATTACAAAAGTTGAAGCTTGTGTTCTTAGGACTGATGACTTGAAAAATCTGTTCAATCAAAAAGCTAATGTAACACCACCCCCCCCCCCCCCCCCCCCCCCCGACCCAAATTCGCTCGGACCGAATCAGGGAGCGTTACCGGATACAGACATATACGAATACGGAAAATTGAAAACACTAGCGGAAGCACCTTCTTATACAGTTAGCATTAAAATTATACTATCGAAAACTTAAAATTATATACTTAAACATAAATCGAAATCAATAGTCCAAAATAGTTTCTGAAAATTTCGCCAGAGTTTCCTCTATTTTTCTGACTTTCCAAAATATGTTTTCACAATTAATAAAATCCATACTTCTATAATCTCAAATCAAATTGCGCACCTTTCTATATCTGGTGCGACTTACCAAAACAAATTATATCAAAATACTTATAAATATTCAACTTCAAAAGCATTAAATTCCATGGGCCCAAATATTACAAATATTTACAAACATACATAAAAACTAAATACCGTTTCAAATATTTACAAAAACATTCTTGTCCATGCATGCCGATATAATACATATAAAACATCAAAGATATAGTGGGCTACCAAAAATGCGGGAGCGATGTGACTCAGGACTCAATCACTACAGACTCAACTCTTTCCGAATTTGATCTTCTTCCTGAACTCTCTTACCTGCGTGTGAGAAACTCAACACGCTAAGCATAACGCTTAGTGGGTGTACCCAAAATCCAATTGTATAAACATAATATAATATCTCAATAACGCAAATAACAAATAAAACCAACATATGGGGCACAATTAAATCAAATATTTCAGATATATATATATATATATATATATATATATATATATATATATATATATCCCTTGGAAAAACGATAACAAATATTACATCAAAGCAATTATCAACAACATCTTCCGAAATCAGAATAAAATATCGTAACAAACTTATTAATACCAAATCAAATCATATAACAAATTATATTTCATTTCTATTTCCATTTTAGGCTCCTGATATACTAAACATACTTTTCGGACTGGATTACGGGCTATACAGAATAGAGATGGATACCAACGGAGGACCCGCTGCGTATCCCAGATATATCAGAACAGAGTTGGATACCAACGGAGAACCCGCTGCATATCCCAGATCAGATTTCCCAACCCGCAAAGGGTGGTACCTCAATCATAACATATAGGCGTAATATTACTCAGAGAACCCAATTAACATAGCAATCTCCTATATTCATATCTATGTTTACATATATCAGAGCCAAATCACTTTTCGAAAATCATATAATCCATTCCGAACAGAATCGTTAATTTAAATTCTGAAATCATATCCAAATCAGTATACACATTTCCGGAATTCGAATCGCATCAATATACATATACAAGCAAATTACAAAATCGTTTTTGAAAATATTTCTGAATCCAGAAATCGCTTCAAATCACATTTAAAATCACATGCAATTATATATCATAAATCCATAGTAAATCCAAATGCCTCGAATCACTTTTCGAAACAAATCGCAAAACAATATATACGAAATTGCTTTTAATAATATTCTCCGTAATATTACTATAATCAAAACATATCGAAAATCAATTCAGAATATTTTTTGTAAACAATATTACGGATCCAAATTATATTTCAAATAAACGTAATCCAAATCACTAACAATATATATATATATATATATATATATATATATATATATTTATTTATTTATTACAAACAATATATATCAAATTATCCCAAAATCAATTTCAAACAACATATCATAATCAATATAGCTCAAATAAACTAAAAACAATATAATATAACGATTCCGAAATATTTTGGAAAATCTGAAAAATACGAAAACGGTATCACCAAATATGAAATGCTATTCTCTTCACAAACTTCTTCTTTTCCAACTCCACTTTCCTTCTCCTTCTTCTTCTTCTTCTTCTCCGCTTTCCATTATCACAATTTTATAAATATATCTTCCTAATTTCAAATTGCTCCTTTGAGCTTCTACAAATCACAAAATGGCAATCCAATTTACAATTAATCACATCCCATCTCGATAATTATTCCAAAAATATTTTACACCTATCCAATTTACCAAATTGACTTCACCAATATTCAATTGGACTCATTATCATCCAAATGCACCATAAAAATGATATCGCTAATGGGATTTAACTCGGTTGAAATCACTATTTATTTTTCAATCATATACCGAATATATATACTTTCCACCAATTTAAATCACATACTTAACTTCTACATGCTTAATAATAATTAATAATAATGCTTTTCATAATTATGGAAAATTAGGGGCGTTACAGCTAAGGTAATACAGTCATTTTTTTCCGTAAAAGACAAACACCGCCGGGAGAAATGCCTGCTCCAGATATCGTTGTTGAAGGACCGTAGATAGGTAAGAGTACTACTTTTGTGGTTTTTGTGTTCTTGGTTTTTAACAGGAGCTAAGTTTTATCTAGAAATAAATGTTTGCTGCTCTACCTTATCTTTTGCAGCAAATAAATTTAAAGTCCCTATTAATGAATCTCTATTGTCCGTCATATGCGGATCAACGCAGTTGCTAATGTCGAGCCGGTGGATAATCCACCCATAAAATCTAGCGGACCTCTAGGATTCTTGCTCTATGATCCCCCTAATAAGTTTACTAATGCTGACCTTACACTGTAATATACCCTCCCAATAGTTTGTACTGTACATATATAGGTATTGTAATATATTTTCCCAGAATTTATTGTACAGTACACATGTGAATAAATATGCCCTTATTATGAGTAAATTGAATGTTAAAAGTATTAACGGTGCTATAATGAAATTTATTGGATGGATCCGGAGATTTTTGGAAAGGTGTTCGGAGACCAGGAAAAGTTACAAAATGTGTCCGGACGGGTATTAAAGGCCCGAAAAATGTTCGGAACGGTTTCGGAAAGTCAATAAGGCTTCGTAAAGTGTATACAAAATTCAATTATAAGTTTCGAAATTCCTAGTAAGGATTTTCCATAAATTCGAAGTATTAGGGATATTTTTAGAAGTTAAATAATTAAATATTTGGTGACACATGAGATTGTGCAATTTAATTGGTGTTTTAAATGAGTTGGTGTGATTTTATTGGTTGATAGAAAAGTAATTTAGGTGTTGTAATTTAATTGGTGTTTTAAATGTGGTGGAAAATTTATTCAGGTGGATTAAACATAAGGTTACAAGTGGATTAATTAAGGTTAACCATATGGACAAATAAAAATCAAGGTAAGTGAATTTTTATGGAAAGGGATTTTTATGAAACTAGTTGAAAACCAACTAGCCATTAGAGTATCATTAGAGTTTAACCAATCAAATTTTAACATATCTAACTAATGGCACACTTGTAAAATTCAAGATATTTTAAGGGCAAAAGTTAAGGAACTAAATAAATATGTCATGAAAGAAATCAAATGAAGTGAAGAAAGGAAATGAGAGGAGGAAGTCGGCCAAGAAAGAAAGAAAAAGAGGGGGGTTCGACCAAGGAGGAGAGAAGAGGAGAAAGAATTCCAAGCCATTTTCAAGGGTTCTCAAGGCCATACAAGTCTCCTTTACAAAGTCTAGAAGCAAGATTCAACCATATCAAGTTGGAATCAAATGGTAAGTACACTAATTTCATGACTTGTGAAATAAACTCTTGGTGTTTTTGATTCTTAGTGCTTGGGTGATAATTTTGATGCATGAATTTAGGGATTGAGACATCAAATAAGTATCCAAGCCAAGCAAGAGGATTTAATGTCATGAAGTGTTAAGTTGAATTACTAGTTTTTGGGAATTTTTTAATTACACTTGAATTGATGTTATAATTAGTTAAACCAAGTTGGGTGATGTTGAAATTGATGTTACTAAGTAAAGGAAAGTCATGTATGTTAAGTTGATAAATATTAGTATGTGGTCAAGCTAGGTTTTGGTGTGATTTTATTTGAAAACATTAATCTATGCATGTTAGGGCACTAGTATAAAAATTGGTGTAATTTTCATGCAATTTATGCTAAGAAATTGAAAGAATATTTTTAGTGAATACATGATGAAGTTTTGGACAGCCATGTGTGTGATGGTTGAGTTAAATGCTTATCCATGCTAATGTGTAGTAATGGTTATTCAAGTGTGGTAAAGTGGGAGGAAGTGATGAAATTGAAAAGAGAAGAAAAATGTGATAAGTGTAGAAAAGAATGACTACATGGGTTGTTGTGAAAGGTTGAAAATGATATGTTATGTAATTGGATTAATTTTATGCCTAAACATCACACTTAAATGTAGGAACTTGAAGGAAAAAAATTATAAATAAAATGGTCAAGTTATGGCCAAAACAATGTCATAGGAATTAGGAAATTGTTTTAAGTAGTTTGGATGATTTTAATTGCTCTTGTGCAAGTGATTGTGTGATTGAGTTTGAGTGTGGCATTTTCTAAAAAGGAGAATGTGAAAACGTGTAGGAAAATCGGAGTGGTGCTCGGGGAGTTAATAACGAAAAAAGTGAGTGTTAAACCTATTTTATGCAAAACGAATTTTATTTTAGTAAGATGTTTTAAGTGAGTGTTTAAATTATTTTATTCAAGTGAATGTTTAAGTTATTTAATGCAAAACAAATTTTATTTTAGTAATAAGTTTTAAGTGAGTATTCAAACTATTTATTAAAAGTGCATTTCAAGTTTTATAATATATTTTGTGAAAATTTATAGAAAGTTATTATGTTTTTCAAGTGAGTGTAAAATCATGTTTTTGGTTGAAATGTACTTTAGTATATTTCCAAGTTTGATTGAAGTATTTATGACTTTATATATATATATATATATATATATATATATATATATATATATTTATTTATATGTGCTTTATAATCTAAATAGAATTGATGCCCCAAGTTTATTTCAATTAAAGTATTTTTATATCTTAGAAATTTTGAGTTTATATTCACTAGAGCAAATGTTTTAGTATTTATTAAAGAAATATGTTTTATGTATATTTCATGCTTTTAGATTTAAAAGTTAGTTTCTAAAGTAAAAAAAATAATTTTTAAAACCCATGGATTACCTATCAGAACAGAAACAGAGATACAGATTATGACCCGTCCGGAATACCCTATTTGTGTGGAGCAAGTATTGGGAGGGCATGTCACTAACCTGGGGGTTGAGTTTATCGTGTCCAGTGAGTCGCCCTCACACTTATGAGGTGTTATCTCGCTATATGTAGGCGACGCAGAATTCCGCCACATAGCCAGTAAAATGTCTTATTTCAGATATCACGATGAGTGGCACCAGTTTAGTTGCCCTGTGACCCCACTCATATAGTACGGCGCCAGTTAGTCGTCCTATGAATCAGAGCCAGAGCTTTATGGGTTCCATTGGGAGTTTCAGATATAAAAGCCAAACCATAAATATTTTACAAATTTTCAATGCATAATATTAAATTTTACAGAAATAATTGAATATATGTTTTGCTTATGCTTTAGTATTTATTAAAGAATTATTTGTACGCTATGCTTGGCTAAATTTCAGAAAACATATTTCAGAATAGTTTTTATGAAACAGATTGTTTTTTTTTAGTATAGCATTCAGAAAGCAGATTATTATTCATTTAAGTATTTTCAGGATACATATTTCAGTACTGTTTTCAGAAAGTAGAAAAGTTTCATTATTATGGATTTTAGTATATTGTTTTCAGGAAAACGATTTCACTACAGTTTTCAGTACATATTTTAGTATAGTTTTCATGTAATAGATTTCAGTACAGTTTTCAGGAAATAGATTTCAGTACATTGTTTCAGAAAATAGAAAGAAAAAAAAAAGGTATTATTTATTTCAGTATATTTCAGGAAACAGGAAAAAGTCTTATGATAATTAATTTCAGTACAGTTTTCATGAAAACAGGAAAGATTTTATTTATTATGCATTTCAGTATAGTTTTCTTAAAACAGATTATTATTCATTTCAGTTCAGATTTTAGAAAATATATTACTATTCATTTCAGTACAGTTTTCAGGAAGGTTTAATTAGAAAGATTAAATTGTTTAGAAACCCATTAACACTTACTGAGCTCGTTTAGCTCATTATATTTTTATATTTTATAAACCAACCTCCCAGGTACAGGTGCAGATGTTGCAGGGACTCCCAGGACCAGCAAGACTAATCAGGCATTGTTGTGACCATTTTAAGAATATGTATTATGTTTTAATTGTAATACTCATAAAATTTTATTTTGAAGAATACCTCATATAATCATCATTTGTTTTAGTGCATAGGTATTTTATTTAAACATTTGATTTGTCTATTTCAGTTACTTTAAATTTTGTGGATGATTTTGTGTTGCCTTTTTATGATGGATCTGAAGTCCTATGGGTAGTGGAGAAAGTATTTGATATTTAGAAGTGCTTTTAAACTGTTTTGCAGGTAATGAGAATATTTCAAAATGCTGCCAAAATTTTAATAAAGTAGTTTTGTTAAAAAAAAATTTACTCAGATTTTCAGGATAAGTAACGGCTTAACTTCACGGAAGTCTTTCAGCGGGGCAAGCCTTGACTAGGAAGCTACCGTGGGGTTGCCGGCAGGCCACCTAGTGTAAGATAGTATGTTAGAAGCCAGTTATACACGGATAAGATTTAGTTTGTGGGATCCCTAAGGAGGTCGAACTGAGGGTACCTCTAAAGGAAGAACAACCAGATTAGTTGGTTGCTAGGTGGACCTGCTTATACGAGCACCCCTTCAGGCTAGGTCTTCGACTCCCAGTTCCACCGCTAGCTCGACAAATGTTAGATTTCCATGAGATCGCTCCGAGCCAACTTATACCGAATGGTTGGCTGATCGTGCTTGCAATCGGGCACTTTTGTGATAAGGAAGCAATTGAGTTCGGGTTGCCCAACCTGTTTTACTCGTACTATATCAAGGAGCATGATACAGACGAGATCGATACTCATTCGTTCTACATTCTCACAGCAAATATCTAATCACCGACCTCACTACTAACTATAGATACACTTGAAGGATAGATTCTTTCACTAACAGCAGGTCACTTTCACTAATGTGATAGGTTTTTTCTTTTTATTTGCTCACTTGAGGCAAAAAAACAAAACCAATTTACTCACTTGTTCTAATTCAAATATGAAGCATTTTAATCGAAAATTTGTCACTTGACTATTTCCTTGGATCGACTAGCCGAATTGTAAAAAACAAAACCAATTTACTCACTTGTTCTGACAAGTAGAAAATGTGCTGACTTCGTCAATCGGTCCACTATAACCCATATTGTATCATGTTTACTTCGGGTGAGTGGCAATCCTGTGACAAAGTCCATCGTAATGCGATCCCATTTTCATTCAGGTATTGCTATTGGTTGCAACAAATCTGATGGAACCTGGTGTTCAGCTTTCACCTGTTGATAAGTGTAACATCCCGGATTTTGGGTGATGAATTTTAGATATATATGAAATATGTGAAAAATAAATTTTTACTATTTGAGGGGGTGTAAAAGTAATTAAATGTATGTTTATTTTATGATTTCCAGTGGACCGGATTGAATAGTGAAAAATGAAAAATTGGAAAACTGGACCAGAGAGCATCGCGACCTGGTCACCGCGACCACAGGTCGCGACAGCTCGCTCGCGGTGAAAAACGCAAAATCTGGCAGTGAGTACCGCGACCACAGGTCGCGATGGCTTGCTCGCGATGAAAATGGCAAAACCTGGCAGTGAGCAACGCGACCAGTCGCGCGACCAGGGCGCGCTCGCGACGAAGGCGGTGCGCGCACTCCAGTGAGTGTCGCGACCTGGTGCCGCGACCACAGGTCGCGACGGCGGTCGCGATGGCGAAAAAAATATAAAAAAAATAGAAGCTTCTCGCAGAAGCGAGAAGCCAGAACAGAGAGAGGAAGAACCGAGAAAAAAAGAGAGAAAAGGAGAGAAAAGAGAGAAGAAAAAGAAGAAGAAGAAGAAGAGAGAAGAAGAAGAAAGAAAAGAAAAGAAAAAATAGGAAGAAGAGGAAGAAGGAGAAAGGAAAGGGAAAGGAAAACGAAATCGTGGAACCGCGATTCTCGAACGAAAAACTCGGATTTCCAAGTAGGTGTACTCTCGTTTTCGAAATCGTTTCGAGAAATAGTTCGTTTACTTTTTCGTTTTAGTTTTTGATTTCGTTTCTCGTTTTTGTTTTCGTTTTTGATTTCGTTAAAAGTTTTCGATCCCGATTATTCGTATGAAAAATGTTTATATTATATGTAAAATCGATGATTTGTGGATCTATGGTTGATTATTGTTGATTTCGATATTTATAAGATTATTGTTGATGCGTTTGAATACTTATATGATTATTGTTGATTTCGTTACATGTTGTTGATTTCAGAAAGATTCGGAAAGATTTTATATTATATCGTATTTGTTTGTGAAAATCGTTTATCGAAACGGCCCTAGGATACGTAGACATAGAAGTGGATATAGGAGGTTGGTATACCAGCTGGGTTTTATTGAGCAGTACTGCGCCGATATTGATTGATTGATATTGATGATATTGATGTACCTCCTCTTGGATTCGTCCAGAGGCTGGGAGATACGTACCTCCTCGGGATTCGTCCCGGGGGTTGGGAGTTAATGTACCTTCCCAAGGATTCGTTCCTGGGATAGGGAGCTATGTACCTCTCTAGGTTCCGTACCCACGGTCCTAGAGTTGGGAGACACGTACCTCCTCAGAATTCGTTCTGGGGGTTGGGAGCTTGACCCATATTCCAGTCCGTATATGTTTAGTATTCTAGCGGGCCAAAATTGATAGAATTGAAAGTGAATCGAATGATTTTATTGATAGCATTTGTATATTGATCTCCTTATTGAAATCCAGTGGACCGGATTGAATAGTGAAAAATGAAAAATTGGAAAACTGGACCAGAGAGCATCGCGACCTGGTCACCGCGACCACAGGTCGCGACAGCTCGCTCGCGGTGAAAAACGCAAAATCTGGCAGTGAGTACCGCGACCACAGGTCGCGATGGCTTGCTCGCGATGAAAATGGCAAAACCTGGCAGTGAGCAACGCGACCAGTCGCGCGACCAGGGCGCGCTCGCGACGAAGGCGGTGCGCGCACTCCAGTGAGTGTCGCGACCTGGTGCCGCGACCACAGGTCGCGACGGCGGTCGCGATGGCGAAAAAAATATAAAAAAAATAGAAGCTTCTCGCAGAAGCGAGAAGCCAGAACAGAGAGAGGAAGAACCGAGAAAAAAAGAGAGAAAAGGAGAGAAAAGAGAGAAGAAAAAGAAGAAGAAGAAGAAGAGAGAAGAAGAAGAAAGAAAAGAAAAGAAAAAATAGGAAGAAGAGGAAGAAGGAGAAAGGAAAGGGAAAGGAAAACGAAATCGTGGAACCGCGATTCTCGAACGAAAAACTCGGATTTCCAAGTAGGTGTACTCTCGTTTTCGAAATCGTTTCGAGAAATAGTTCGTTTACTTTTTCGTTTTAGTTTTTGATTTCGTTTCTCGTTTTTGTTTTCGTTTTTGATTTCGTTAAAAGTTTTCGATCCCGATTATTCGTATGAAAAATGTTTATATTATATGTAAAATCGATGATTTGTGGATCTATGGTTGATTATTGTTGATTTCGATATTTATAAGATTATTGTTGATGCGTTTGAATACTTATATGATTATTGTTGATTTCGTTACATGTTGTTGATTTCAGAAAGATTCGGAAAGATTTTATATTATATCGTATTTGTTTGTGAAAATCGTTTATCGAAACGGCCCTAGGATACGTAGACATAGAAGTGGATATAGGAGGTTGGTATACCAGCTGGGTTTTATTGAGCAGTACTGCGCCGATATTGATTGATTGATATTGATGATATTGATGTACCTCCTCTTGGATTCGTCCAGAGGCTGGGAGATACGTACCTCCTCGGGATTCGTCCCGGGGGTTGGGAGTTAATGTACCTTCCCAAGGATTCGTTCCTGGGATAGGGAGCTATGTACCTCTCTAGGTTCCGTACCCACGGTCCTAGAGTTGGGAGACACGTACCTCCTCAGAATTCGTTCTGGGGGTTGGGAGCTTGACCCATATTCCAGTCCGTATATGTTTAGTATTCTAGCGGGCCAAAATTGATAGAATTGAAAGTGAATCGAATGATTTTATTGATAGCATTTGTATATTGATCTCCTTATTGAAATTAAAGTGATTAAAAGTGTTTAATGCTTTGATTCTGAAATTTAATTGTTTTGAAAGTAATTTAGAAATAAAACTTATATTGTGGTTTATTGTTTCTTTAAAGAATAATTATATTGTAATTTACTTAATTGAGTTTTTAGTACACCCACTAAGCTTTATGCTTAGCGCGTTAGTTTGTTTCTAACGCGTAGGTACCAGGAATCCAGAGGAGGCTAGAGATTGAAGGAGGAGCAAATTGCAGACCGAGTCACAGGATTTGTACAGTTGGGTAGCTATATTTTGTTATGTATATATATTCTGAAAGCATGCATATACAGGGAATTTGTAAATAAGTTTTGTAAAACGTTTTGTAATTTATTATTTTATGATTACTGTCTTTTATTATTTAAATGTAAATAGTAAAGTTTGATTTGTTATTATTTTATAAACTATTTGTGAAAGTCGCACTAAACGGCAGAGTGCGCAACTGATTGAAAGTGATAGAAGTGTTTGTGAAAAATGAGAATTGTTTTTGAATTGATTGTGTAAAACAGGTTTTGGAAAGTCTGAAAAACAAACGGCACTCTGCCGAATTTTTGTAAAAAGTTTAAAATGTTTTATGGGCTCACAAGGATTTTAAAATGTAAAAATGAAGTTTTGAAAAGATGTGAAAGTCCGAGTGGCGCGCCCCGGGTCGGTCCGCCCGGATCGGGTCGGGGGGTGCTACAATAAGTCATACATTTATTCACAAATTCCACCATATTTTTCTTCATACCAGACCATCAATACTGCGTCCTCAAATCTCTGTACATTTTTGTGCTACCTGGGTGCATCGAATACGAACTACTGTGTGCCTCTGTCAGGATCATCTTTCTCAATTCTTCATCATCTGGAATGCAAATCCTGTCTCTGAAACACACAATACCATCAGTTCTGATTGAGAAGTCCGGATGCTTTCCTTTTGGGATCTGTCCACATATCATCTGGATTCTAGCATCTTGTTTCTGCTTTTCTGCAATCTCCTGAATCAAACTCGATCTACATCTCAATTCAACCACCAATACATTATCTGAATTCAGCTGTAATTGCACATTCATAGCTTTCAAAGCGAACAGGGCTTTTCTGCTCAGAGCATCTGCTACCACATTCGCCTTCCCTGGATGATAATCAATCACACAATCATAGTCTTTAATCAACTCCATCCAATGCCTCTGTCTCAGATTAAACTCTCTCTAGGTAGACAGATATTTCAAACTCTTGTGAGCTGTGTATATGTAGCACTTCTCACCATATAAGTAATGCCTCCAGATTTTCAAAGCAAATACGATAGCTGCAAGTTCCAGATCGTGTATTGGATAATTCAGCTCATGAGTTTTCAGTTGTCTTGACGCATATGCAACCATCTTGCCTTCCTGCATCAATACACATCCTAAACCATGGTGTGAGGCATCACTATAGATCACGAAATCTTTACCTGAAACAGGCTGAATCAGGATTGGAGCCTCAACTAACATCGTCTTCAATCTGTCAAAAGCTGCCTGGCATCTGTCAGTCCAGTCAAATCTGACATTTTTATGCAGTAGCTTGGTCAACGGACTTGCTATGGATGAAAATCCCTTCACAAACCGTCGATAATAACCTACCAAGCCTAAGAAACTTCTGACTTCTGCAACATTTCTAGGAGGCTTCCATTCCATAATTGCTTCAATCTTGTTAGGATCTGCCATAATACCCTCTGCTGACACAATATGGCCCAGAAATGCAATCTCGGCCAACCAAAACTCACATTTGCTCAATTTGCCATACAGTTGCTTCTCCCTCAAAATCTGCAGTACAATTCTGAAGTGTCTGTCATGATCCTCTACTGTCTGTGAGTACACTAGGATATCATCAATAAATACCACCACAAACTGATCCAAGTATGGTCGGAATATCCGGTTCATTAGATCCACAAAGGCTGCAGGTGCGTTTGTCAGCCCAAATGGCATAACTACGAATTCATAATGTCCATACCTGGTTCTGAATGCAATTTTCGGAATATCAGAATCTTTTATTCTCAACTGATGATACCCCGATCTGAGATCTATCTTTGAGAAGACACAAGCTCCTCTTAACTGGTCAAATAAATCATTGATTCTAGGCAACGGATACTTATTCTTGACAGTCAGTTTATTCAGCTGCCTATAATCGATACATAATCTCAGTGACCCATCCTTCTTTTTCACAAACAGTACTGAAGCTCCCCACGGGAATACACTGGGTCTAATGAAGCCCTTATCCAGCAATTCCTGTAACTATATCTTCAGTTCTTTCAGTTCTGCTGGTGCCATTCTGTAAGGAGCTATCGATACTGGAGAAGTACCTGGTACCACGTCAATCACAAACTCCAGTTCTCTCTGAGGTGGCAAACTAAGAAGCTCCTCTGGAAACACATCTGCAAAATCACACACAGTGGGTATATTTTGAATGGTAGAAGCAACCTTTCTGAAATCAACCACCTGTGCCAAATATGCTTCATACCCCTTTCTAATCAGTTTACAGGCTGTAGTGGCTGAGATGACATTGGAGATAAAATCCCTCATTTCACCCACCATTGTGATTTCTGCACCATCTGCTATTCTGAGTGTCACTCTTTTCAATTCACAGTCAATCACTACTTTATGTCGAGTTAGCCAATCCATGCCTAGAATCACATCAAACTCATAGAATGGCAACTCCATCAAATCTCCTGGAAATTCACATTCCTGTATCCGAATAGGACAATTTCTGTATACACGGTTCACAACTACACTTTGGCCTATTGGATTACTGACTAACACATCATATTCAGTAGGTTCAGTTTTTAAACTTCTTTGTTTCAACAAAGCATCACATATATAAGAATGAGTGGAACCTGAATCTATCAAGGCAATAGTTGTAGTATCAAAGATAGAAATAATACCAGCTATCACGTCAGTGGCATCCTTGTCTTCCTGAGCCCTAACACCATAGACTCGTGCAGGAGCTCGACTATCAGGTCTAGTTACTGATTCTAACACACCTCTGTGGCTACCACCTTCAGGTACTGCCTGACTGGACCTCCTACCTCTGGAAGTAGTAGGGGCAGATCTCTTTGGTTGCTGAACAGGAATAGATCGAAGTTGTGGGCAGTCCCTTAGTAAATGATCACGGGATCCACATCTCAAACAGGCTCATGTGATCCTCCAGCATTCCCCAGGATTTCTTTTTCCACAATGTTCACACAATGCCGAGGCTGGTCCCCTAACTGCACTCCTAGGGGTACTGGCTACTGATGTGGCAGACTGACCCGGCCTGACTGTAGGTACGGGTCTCTGTGACTGCACCGGACCACTAGACTGTGGTCCCTTAAATTTCTTACTCTGGGGCTGATACGAGCTAGATGGCCCTGCTCCCCTTCTCTGTAGACCTCTATCTCTTCTGGCCTGCTCTTCTTTCTTGATTCTTTCTACATTCAGAGCCGCCGAGACGAGTCTGGTAAAATCTTCAAATCCAAAGGCAGCAACCTGTAACATTTCTCAAATAATTAATATTCTATTCATATATATTCACACTTAATTATTTAACAATTAGGGATGTTACACCACCTGCAAGCGGATATAGTCGTTTAGTCCATCCTCAAATCTTCTACACTTATCTGCCTCTGTGGCCACCATATCTCGAGCATATTTACTCAACCTGACAAATTCTCTCTCATACTTCGTCACTGTAAGTTGTCTCTGTTTCAGGTTGATAAATTCTCTCTTCATGTTGTCCAAATAAATGCGACCGACATATTTTCTTCGAAACTCCCTCTGAAACAACTCCCAGGTTCTGTCTTCTGGTCGCACCGACTGTATAATGGAGGTCCACCATTGGTAGGCATCCTCCTGCAATAAAGATACTGCACACTCCAATCTTTCTTCAAGTGTACAGTGCATCTGCTCTAAAATTCTCTCTGTCCTTTCAAACCAGTATTCTGCTGCACATGCATCCTCATCTTTTCTGCCATGAAAATCTGTCGGTCTGTACCTGACCAATCGTTCTATGGCTGAACTTCGTGGCGCTGCTCTAGCCACGTTCTGAAAGAACTCAGCCATCTGCTGCATAAATGCTGGCTGACCTTGAACTTCTGGTCCAGCCGCTCTAGGACTTACTGATTCTCTAGATGCTCCCCAAGCCACGCTGGCAGGACTCCCAGGTCTATCACCACTTCCTTCCATTTCTTGTATCCTATATAAGAAAAAAGAGAGGGCTGCATATTAGAGTCACACATTCCTATGGGTACCTTTATACAATGCATGCATATACAGACTCTTTTGGTCCAGAAACGCCTAAACCGCGCTTTGATACCACTTAAAATGTAACACCCCCTGACCCGACCCGACTGGACCGACCCAGGGAGCGCTACTGGGTTTTCAAATCTTTTCTCAATTCTGTTTATAATTTGAAAATCAAATATCTCATAACTTAAAATCATTTCTAGTGAGCCCATCAAAATCCATTTTAAAAATTTCGGCAGAGTTTCCTCTGTTTTTCTGATTTTCCAAAACCTGTTTTCAACAAAAATCCAAAACAATATAATGCAACACTTCTATATCCGAGTTTCAAAACAATGCGCACTCTGCCGTTTAGTGCGACTTTCCAAACAGTTTAAATATAATAATTCATAATCCAATATTTACAAACCTTTGAAAAGAAAAACAGAAACCGTAAAATTATTTACAAAACATATATAAATATCGAATTTACAGACTTCTGTATATGCATGCTAAACTAAATATAACATACAAAACTGTATAACTACCCAATAAATATAGAGACTCTGACTTTTTCAATCTGCATGTACCTCCTCTCTACTCTTGTTGTCCTTCGGGATCCCTGTTACCTACGCGTTATATAAACAAAAAAAACTAACGCGCTAAGTATATAGCTTAGTGGGTGTACACTAAACTCAATTATCAAAATCATAACATAATTTTTCATAATATAAATATCACAATGCGAACGTAAAGAAACATTACTATTTTAAATCATATGAAATCATATTAATAAAAACAATTAAATCAATTGAATAATTCGTACTCAATTAAATTCTCAAGTCTTTTACAATCATTTTAACTTAAATACTAAAATAAACGTATAAAATCAATTTCAAAATTCACTTATAAACATACCATTCAATTCACTTCACTTCTGGCCCTTTGGTATACCCAACATAATTTGAGGACTGGAATCTGGGTCTAATCACTATAGTATCAATGTGACGTCCTGGGTTGCCCCGCAACAACAGTCACTAGTATCAATGTGATTATCCGAGATTGCCCCACAACAACAATCACTAGAATCGGTGTGATTGTCCGAAATTGCCCCGCAACAACAATCACTAGAATCAGTGTCATTGTCCGAGATTGCCCCGCAACAACAATCACACAATAATAACGGCGCAGTACTGCTAAATGAACTCAGCTGGTATACCAACCTCCTATATCCATATATATGTCCAAGTATCCTAGGGCCGTTTCCATACAATATGTCGAAGTCTCATATCAATACATAGTATTCATTTCAGGATACACAACTGTATTTCACAAATCGAAATTAAATTCAACACATATAAATTTCAGACGATTTTAGGAAAACATGTAAATATCCTTTCATGGAAATTAAACGATTTACTCAATAATCGAAATACGATGCAAGTAAAATTATTCAAATGAAAAACAGTATAAATATATATATATATATATATATTTACTAAACTATCCAAAAATCTCAGATTCAAACCGAAAACATATAGTAATTTTATAAAAATTTCGAAAACGAGTGTACACCAATATGAATACCGTTTCTACGCCCTTTTTCCTTCTGGGTTTTGCCTTTTTTCCTCTCTCTTTCTATTTTCTCTTTCTTTTCCTTTCTCCTTTTCCTTTCCTTTTCTTCTTCTTCCTCTTCTCTTCTTCTTCTTCTTCTTCTTCTTCTTCTTCTCTCTCTCTCTTCCTCTTCTTTTTCTCTTCTTCTTCTTTTTCTTTTCTTCTCTCTCGGTCTCTCTCTTCTCTTTCTGTTTTCTGGATTGCTTCTTTGAGAAACTTTCCACCGCCTCTAATTTTTTTTATAAAATTTCGGTCATCGCGACCTGTGGTCGCGCCACTTGATCACGGTACTCACTGGAAAAGTTTCACCGCTTTCATCGCGATCACCCATCGCGGTACCATGGTCGCGCTGGTGGTCGCGTTGCTCACTACCAAAATTTGATATTTTTCACCGCAAGCTAGTCAGCGCGATCTGTTGTCGCGGTGACTGGTCGCGGTCCTCACTGCCAAGAATCACCCTTTTTCACCGCGAGCGACTCATCGCGATCTCAGGTCGCGGTGAGTGGTCGCGATACTTACTGTCCCAGTTTTCACTCTTCTCTTCGTGCATCATTTTCGACCGTTCAAATTAATCCACCTGGTAACCATAAAAATAAACATATATTTAATTACGTTTTACACCCCTCAAATCACAAATTTTATATCCACATATTCCAAATTAATTACTCGAAATTAGGGATGTTACATTTCTAGAGGACATTCCAGTCTGGCCTAAGCCTGTGACAGCAATCTGCATATACTGCGATAGCATGGCAGCGCAAGCAAGAGCCAAAAATAGTGTATACAAAGGAAACTCAAGGCACATAAGGCGCAGACACAATACTATCAAGCAGTTGCTCTCAAATGGAGTAATTTCCATTCAATATATAAAGTAAAGGAAAATATTGCAGATCATTTGACAAAAGGCCTACCAAGAGAGCAAATTAAGCTTACATCGAAAGGAATGGGTTTAAAGCAAATTCAATGAGTTGAACCGGACGGAAACCTAACCTAACAGATTGGAGATCCCATGGTCTAGGTTCAATAGGCAAACTGGTTGGGCAAAACTCAAATCGTGGAACACACAATTTAACCCTTTCTTATGATGATGGTGTGTTTTATGACGTATAAGGATATACTTTGCATTTAATGACACTTATAATTTTATACAGTGTCACATATATGATAAAAAATGTGGGGTCGCATTTATGAGAATGAAATGCTAAATTCTCTAAAGCTATCATGAATACTGGGATATGTTCATGACC
Source organism: Xanthoceras sorbifolium (assembly GCA_003430845.1). Taxonomy (NCBI): domain Eukaryota; kingdom Viridiplantae; phylum Streptophyta; class Magnoliopsida; order Sapindales; family Sapindaceae; genus Xanthoceras; species Xanthoceras sorbifolium. The sequence goes on from CM010611.1 coordinate 27,582,801, forward strand.
AAAATGAACAACAACGTATAAACTACAGTAGCAAAAGAGATGTGATATGTGTGAGACTTATTGTCTTGATTTACTAAGATAAAGTGAACAGTTCAAGATATTTATTTCCACTGCGTCACTAAGTAGATCTGATATGATCTCACTAAAGGTAAGTTCAAGTTTACAAACACTTTTCCTAAAACATGACACTTCTGATTTCTCTCATTAGACAGCCGTTTTATAAAGTTTTATGTGGAATTAAATTTTTAATTCAAATGTGGGGTATTGTTGGTGTGTGTGAGGTTTGAACTTAAAAATCTTCAATCCCACATCTTTTATTTTATACCCTATATTATAACTATCAAATATTTGACTTGGGCCTTGGGGCTCTTGGGCTCGAGCTCCCTTTGGGTTGAGTCTGAGCCTGTAAGGGCCCTGGCCCAATTACCATTTTTTATTTTGATTTTTAATTTAATTTTAATTTTTTAAATTTAAATTTAAATTATAAAGATATACCTTTTGATACAGAGTTGTATCTCTTTAAAAAGAGTTGCATTTTTACAAAAAGGTGCACTACTTCACAAAAGTTGCATTGTTTCAAGACACCTTTTGATTCTTTATAAATAAGTGTTCAAACATTGTAAACTAAACTCAATTCTTTTAGTTGTTTCTTTCCTACTTTGCTGTCTAAATACTTCTAAGAGAAAATACTATTTATAGTTTGCCTGATTTCTGGGCTGTGTTGCTTCAGCAAAGAAGATTTGATAGTTGAATCCTGGGGACAGACTCCATTTGTCCTTCAAGCAATCGGAAGGGGAGAAATACTGTCTTAAGACATTGCATAAGTGCAAGCTTCTATCACAATTTCTTTCTAAAAATTTTCCATCATGTTCTTATTTTTTTTTTTTTTTTGTATACTGTATCTTCTTCTACATTTCTTCTATTATTAATTTTATTCACTGATTGATTGTTCCAACAGTGTTTCCATAGTTGATGCCGCGAGTGAACTATGTTTGCCTTGTTATATATTCTTCCCTTCTAATGCTGGATTCTTGAGTCTTATGTTATATCTACCAACAACTCGTCATGACCAGATGATCACTACTGTGTTTGAATCTTCAGATTCTGAATTAATAATCCCTGGTGCTGTCAACCCAGTTCCCGTTACTGTTTTACCTTCAGCTTTGTTTAACAAGTATGGCTATTCTTCGTTTATTAAGCTTGCACAGAGATTCAATGATGTCAATGGGATAATTGTGAATACATTTTCTGAGCTAGAGCCACATGCGGTCGACTCATTTTCCAGTAGCCTGAAACCTTCGGTGTATACAGTAGGACCTGTGCTTGAGCTTAAGGGTCAGCCCAACCCGGATTTGGACAAGGATCATTGCCATAAAATCTTAAAATGGCTGGATGATCAGTCAGAATCTTCAGTGGTGTTTCTATGTTTTGGAAGTGGAGGGAGCTTTGGTCCAGCACAAGTTAAAAAGATAGCAACTGGGCTTGAGCAAAGTGAGTACAAGTTCGTGTGGTCTCTGCGGGTCTCACAACCAAATAACAAGTCTCCTCTAGTACTTGATTCTAATAGCACGAATGGTGATGATGATGTTTTCACAGAAGGATTCATGGAAAGGATAAAAGGAAGAGGAATGATATGTGGGTGGGCACCCCAAGTGGAGGTCTTGGCACACAAAGCAATTGGTGGGTTTGTATCCCATTGTGGGTGGAATTCAATATTGGAGAGCTTGTGGTATGGTGTGCCAATTGTAACATGGCCTCTCTATGCAGAACAACAGCTTAATGCATTCAGGATGGTCAAGGAGTTGGGGTTAGCTGTGGAGATGAGGTTGGATTCGACAATGGACGGTGGTGATCTTGTCATGGCCGATGAGATAGGGAGAGCCATTAGATGTGTAATGGATGGTGATAGTGAGATCAGGAAGAAAGTGAAGCAAATAGCAGAAACTAGCAACAAGGCTTTGATTGATGGCGGATCTTCATTCGTTTCACTCGGACAATTTATTGATGATCTGAATTTCTGATATATCAAGTGTTGTTATTTACAATTTCATCTTCAATCCTTGTGATCAATAATATATATATATATATGGATGGTTGTCATTTCTCACAAAACAAATGACTTGGCTTGTATTTTTGTCATCTATAATATAATATGACTTAGAACCCCAAGTGGAGGTCTTGGCCCACAAAGCCATTGGTGGGTTTGTATCTCATTGTGGTTGGGACTCAATCTTGGAGAGCTGCTTGTGGTTTGGTATGCCAATTGCGACATGGCCTCTCAATGCAGAACAGCAACTCAATGCTTTTAGAATGTTGAAGGAGTTGGGATTGGCTATGGAGATGGGGTTGGATTCCAGGAGGGAAGGTGGTGACCTTGTGATGGCAGATGAGAGAGCGAGAGCCGTTAGATGTGTTAGGGATGGTCAAGGTGAGATGAGGAAGAAAGTGAAGGAATATGTTGTATGAAGTCCACACTACAATACATTTATTATGTACTCATCCTGATCTTTTATTGAAATGCATGAAATCCAATTTACTTGTATATTTGTTGTGTAATCTTTCTTGTTCACCGAGTCCAATCATTGATGATCATATCTTTCACTTCTTTGAGATTCACACATTGTGATCATATGTTGTTAATAAATCGAGTCTATGACAAAATAATACTCCTGTGACAAAATCAAACTATGCATTTTATTTCAGCCACGAATCGATTTTCTTGCAATGAATCAAGGAAAAGTGGTGCACAGCAATTCATATTTTCATATTACAAGCAAACGATGAATATATATATATAGATAGATAGATAGATATATATATATATATATATATATATATAGAGAGAGAGAGAGAGAGAGAGAGAGAGAGAGAGAGAGAGAGAGAGAGAGAGAGAGAGAGAGAGAGAGAGAGAGAGAGAGAGAGAGAGAGGAGCTATTGAGCTATTTCAGATATAAACATGATATTAGCCTAAACTAGAGAAAATTTTCCTTTTGGATTACCATGTATACAACTGGTCCTCAATTATAGGGAAGAGAAGCACATTTAACTCAAGTGGTTAGTGTACCTACCTTCCATCTCAGTGGTGAGGATTCAATTCCCATCAAGCAGTAGATATCTGAACCGCGCGTTTAGTGATTAATCTCGACAGGTCACGACAGTTATATTAATTTTGTAATTTGTACCCTTAAAAAAAATATAGCAAAGAGAAATTAAGAAGAAAATACCTAAACTATTGTTGAAAATTACAAACCTACCAACCCACACTAACTTTCGTACTATCTACCCAAATTAAAATTTGGAACAAAAATGTCCCTCACATTTTACCACTTTCAAAACTTACACAGACCTAAAAAACCTCAACTTAACCGAATTTGTGTATATCCGATAAGTTACCTTTCAACAGCTAAACTCTACTCACCGTACTTGCACCTAACTGTGGTGAATTCGTAGGCGTGTAGCAATCAACCTATTGTTTTGGTTTGCGGAATGGTCCAAAATTTAATAAATAGAAATAAGAGTAAATAATGCCTACCTCCCATGAGGTTTGCTCAATTACAGACAGAGTCAACTTTTAGGTTTATTGACAAATATCTCCCTCCTATTAGCCAACTTTTGAGCTTTTTGATAAAGACCTCCCCTGGTCAACTATTACATTTGACCAAATTTAAGTAAGGGTATGGGAAGTATTTGTCAATAAACAATAAAGTTGACTCCGCTTGTAGTTGGCAAAACCTCAGGGAAGGTCAATACAATTAGCTCTAAAAATAATATAGTATTTGTAGCCATTGCATACAAATTTCTTGTGCAAAATCGCATTCTACATGAAGATATGCAATTTTTAATTTTTTCCCAAATTTTATTTAGTAACATAACTATTATGGGTGGGCACATTAACCAAACTGACCATAACCAAACCGAACCGAACCAATTAAAGAGGGTTATTTTCTGTTATGGGTCATGGGTTGTAAATGTTTGGTTATTCACTTTGATAACCAAATAAAAATCGGTTATGGGTGGCTAAAACCGTAACGGGCCCATAACCGAAGTATATAAGTAAAAATTAAAAAAAAAAAAAACCTAGCCTCCCTCCCCTCGCGCCGCACAGCCACATTCCAGAAAACATTTCCCTCAACTCTCAAGTCTTTCTCGCGCCGCACAGCCACATCTCGCTGCTCGTTGCTCGTCACTCCTCGCCGCACTACCACATCTCACCGCACTGCCACAGCCACATCTCATCGCTCGTTGCTCGTCAGTCATCGCTGCTCCTAGTCACTCCTCGCCGCATCCTCGTTGCTCGTCGCCGCCTCCTCGTCGCGCGTCACCGCCCCTCGTCACTCCTCGCCACCTCCTTGTAGCTCATCGTTGTCGTCTCCTCCTCGTTGTCGTCTCCTCCTCGTTGTCGTCTCTTCCTCTTCCTCTTGGCCTGGGTATGTTCTGTTCTCATCATCCATTGCTCACTTGTTTTCATTTTTTTTCTTTTTTTTCTTTTTTTGTTGATTAATCCGAGGTATTTGGATTCAAATCTCTTATCATATTCAAATCTCTGATATATTGTTTTCTCACCTGTTTTTTTTTTTTTTTTTTTGCTGTAATAGGGAAGAAAAACAACAAGAGAAAATGCCTCATCGCCGGTCATCGCTACTCGTCGCCGCCTCCTCGTTAGTCGTCGCTGCTGCTAGTCACTCCTCGCGTACGAGAAAAACATGTATATTTTGGTAGATTCAATTTGAATCTTAGCTCTAATTTTGTATTTCTTGCTTGAATCATTTACAATTATACATCACATATTTATACACAAATGAATACATATAGATTAGTACCCTTTAACTGACATGGCAGCCATAGGGTTTGTGGTTATCTGGATTGATTAGATGCTCTCCAGATGTATGATAAAATGTGTATTGTTGGCTGAATATGTGTTGACATGTTGTTGCTAATTTTGTATTTCTTGCTTAACATTCTGCCTCTGTTGACATACACACAACTTAGGCCCAATAAGGCCTTAACCGAGATGATCAAACCTAAACTTTTACGGTTTGGTTATTTTCGGTTATTCACATACAACCCACCAAGTTTGGTTGACCCAATTAATAACCGAACAAATTTTGATTTTGTTAGATTACGGGTATAACCAAACTAAACCGAATATTGCCCATCCCTAATCACTATAAAAATTGTTGACTTTGTGACTATCTCGAAACGACCCCAAATTTAATACATGAAAATAATAGAGTATTTCTAGTAGTACATACTGAAATATGCCAATCTTAATTTTTACCAAAATTCCCCTTACACCACTATAAATATTGTTGATTTTTTGACTCTATCATAATTACCCTAAATTTATGTATTGATAGAATATAGTATATCTAGTAGTTTTGTGCAAATTGTTTTTGAGAAAATGCATTCTGCATTGAAAAATGCAACTCTTAATTTTTACTCAAATTTTCCTCACTTAACCACTATAAAAATTGTTGATTTTGCAATTATCTTGGAATGACCTCAAATGTGGTACATGGATAGTATAGAGTATTTGTAACAGTTTCATAATTTTTTTTTGCGTAAATGGCACATTGCATTGAAATATGCGACTATTTATTTTTGTTCAAATTTCTCTTATTAACCACTTCAAAAATTGTTAATTTTGCGACTGTTTCAAAATAACTTCAAATTTGGTACATGTATAGAAGAGAGTACTTCTAGTAGATCCATTTATAAATTTTCTGTCAAATCCCATTCTGCGTTGAAATATGCAAATCTTAATTTTTGGCCAAATTTCTCTTATTAAACATCATAAAAATTGTTGATATTGCCACTATTTCGGAATGACTCCAAATTCAGTAAATGGATAGAATAGAATATTTCTAGCACTTCCAAACAAAAATTATGTCAAATCGCATTCTGCACTTAAATATGTCACTTTTAATTTTTGTTCAAATTTTCCTTACTAACCCACTATAAAAATTGTTGATTTTGTAACCGTCTCGGTATTACCACAAATTTTATATTTTGATAGGATAGTGTATATATAGCAGTTCCATGCAAACTGTTTTGAGAAAATTTCTTCTACAATGAAATATGCTACTCTTAATTTTTTCCGAAATTTTCCTTAGTAACCACCGTAAAAATTGTTGATTTTGCGATTGTTTCAAAATGACCTCAAATTTGATACATGGATAGAATATAATGCATATAGTAGTTCTATAAAAAAAATTGTGTCAAATTTCAAATCCTATATTGAAATATGTTACTATTAATTTTTACCCAAAGTTCCCTTACATTAATCATTATAAAAAATATTAATTTTACAATTGTCTCGAAATTACCCTAAATTATATAGAGGGATGGTATAGAGTATTTTTAACAGTTTCATATAAAATTTTTACTTAAAATTACATTATGCATTAAAATATACGATTATTAATTTTTGCCCAAATTTTTTTTACTAACTATTTTAAAAATTGTTGATATTGCAACAGTCTCCTAATTACTCCATATTTGATAAATGAATATAATAGAGTATTTTTCATAGTTTCATATAAAAATTTTATGTTAAATCGCATTCTGCATTGAAATTTACCACTTAATTTTTTTCTAAATTTTTCTTATTAACTTTTATAAAAATTATTGATTTTGTGACTTTCTGAATTATCCCAAATTTTATAAATTAATAGGATATATTACATCTCGCAGTTCCACTGAAATTGCTTTTGAGAAAACCCATTTTGGATTGAAATGCAATACTTAATATTTGTCTAAATTCCCCTTACTAATCGTTACAAAAATTGTTAATTTTGCGTCAATATAGAAATATCCTCAAATTTGATACATTAATAGAATAGAGTACTTCTAATAGTTTCATACAAAAATTTTATGGCAAATCGCATTATGTAGTTAAATATGCGAATCTTTAATTTTTGTTAAAATTTTCCATACGTATTTTCTGAAAATGGTTAATTTTTCTACTATCTCATAATGGCCCTATATTTAATGCATGAATGGAATAGATAGAGATTGAGAGGGCTGAATAAATGATTGTCAATCAAACAAGCAATAGTGCTGATAGAATTTCTCCATATGCTTGTTTTAGTTGTGATAATTATGCGGCAATCATAACTCTAGAGGTGTCAATCGGATTTGAATTGCCCGAATCCGAATCCAAATTCAGTCTGAAAAATTAGACAAGAAAATTCCGAATTCAACTTACAAATATGAAAATTTAAAAATCACTATACTCCGAAAATTGTTTGAATCTGAATCTGGACCGAATCCAATTTAAATCCTAATCTAATCCTTAAAAATTCAAAATATGAAATATCTAAATTCAGAAAATATAGGTATTATTTCATCCAAAATCTCATTCAATTTTTTATTATTATTTAATAAACTTTATAATATAAATATTTTATGTTCAAATCTTTTATTTATTTGATTAATTATGTAAAGAGGATAAATTTTGCTCAAAATTAATAGGTAAAATAATAAAATATCCTAATAAAGTAATTAAATATTAACGTAAACAAATCCAATCATAATATTATTTTAAACAAGGCATCTTAATATTTATTAAAATCTCATTATAATTATAAGAAAATTTTAAAAAATAATAATAATTTTTTTATAAAAGATCCGAATATAATCCCAAAAAAACATCCGAATTTGGTTCGAAATCCGAAATTCAACAAATTTGATCCGAATACGGTCCGATTCAAATCCGGAAATCCGAAAAATTCTGATTCGGATATCCATTTGACACCACAAATCATCACTATATCAAAGTAACTAAACCAAACAAAATGCCAATCCTACTATATATATATCATAAGAGTAATTGTCCATTTACTAATTTAGAGCATTACACATGCTAGGATCAAAATCCACACTGAGGCACAACCTTAATGTAAATCATCATGATAATAATAATCACCCTACCCACTAATAATATTTGATGGAGTAAATCCCCCCATCAGCCGAAGAAATCTATTATTCTTGTTAAGAATTTACTAGGAACAGCATATCTGTCGTTTCTGGGTTGGAGAATCACGAAGTAAGCTCACCTCCCTCTTCAAAAATGCAGGCAAAGCAAAGGCTGCCGAGTGAATCTGTTGACAGAATGACACGATGCGAACATTATGATTTTGCTATCGATGTCAAAGACTTCATAGTAGCATGATTAGGTGTTGCACTTTCATGTTTAACATTAACACGTAGATTATATATAATCCAACCGATCAAAAAAAAGACAAGATACAAGAAAATTGGAACGCATCAGGTCACATCATTCAGATTCAGAAACAAATATTTCACGCATCATGATTATGACGGGAAACTAATTGAAAGTCACTAAGTTTCATTCTATGCAATTAATAAAGGTGATCAAATATTTATGTTTGAAATGGCACCTCCATGGGTCAAAAAGTGAACCTGCCCAACTCAAGACACCTAAAGAGGCAAAACCTTTCTATGAATATGTACTGTATTCTTATGTCAGCAATAACAGCATGAAAACAGGAAGTTATCCATATATTAATACAGTAACACAAGGTTGCGAAAGCAAGAGAAAATCAAATTTGACCGAAGAACCCGAATCAGGTCTATTGTACATCTCCAACAATCATTGTTATCCTTCCCATATGTTTGATCATATACACTTTAAAGTATTATCATGATTATATCGAAAAGTCCTCTATTTTCTAATTTAGATAAATGCGAATATATTAGACATGTCAAGCCAAAAAGTTCATGTGAGACAATCACCAATTGACCGAATGAGGCTTCAATTTCATCTAAACCTATGAAAAGATTAAGTTAGTTGGTTTCTAGCGAAAACCAGTCCATAATGAAAGAATTTTGACAACACTGCATTTAAGATGCAATACATAAACCACTAGGAGCCACAACTCGCATCTTCTAATTGACTCACCTACAAACCATTTAAGCTTATCTAAGCAAAACAACGAGGAAGCAACAACTAAAGAAAGCTTGACTTGATTGAGGAGCTTTTACCTCTGAATTATAGAACCTAAGTTCTCTTTTATGCTTGACGGCTCCCTCTAGCTTCTCAATAGGATTTATGGGGTTGATAAAATCAACAGAAGGCCCCTCTCTTGAGCATATCAGGAATCCAATCACACCACTGCATGGCGAGTAAGAAAAGAGGCATCAAGAAACAAATATTTCACAGCATTTTATTCCATAGCATTTCTAAAAATCAATCAGTTGGACAACTATAACATCCAAAATTTAAGGGAAAGAAACGAATTAGCCACCCCAAAAATATTCAGCAGAGTAGGGTAAATCATTGCCTTGGATATGTTGGAACACTCGCCCAAGCATAATGGACAGAACCCTTAAATGTTTCACGGCAGATAGAGATCATATCTTCAATAAGGTGTGTATGGAGCCACATGCTTTCTGCCATGTTACAGAGGACACCACCAGGCCTCAAGGCTCTAGCAATCGTCTCAAAGAAAGGTTTCTCTACAAGCTCTTGGGCAGGACCTAAATCAGGATGAGGAAAGTGAATTGGTAATTAGTAATAAGACTTGGAAACCTTTATGAGTTTTCAAAAATGAAAATCACATAAAGCATGGCTTTGACATTCTGAGGTTATCAGTATCAAGAAAGCACTCCAAGAAACTCAGGAACACTCTTGACATAACAAAGCATACAAAATGAAGTAGTGTATCAAGAACTTCCAAATTAATAATTTTCGGCTCAGTCCAAAACCAACATTCAATGTAACATGAAAGGTGCTTATTTCAGAAAAATATGATAAAGATATCATTTTGGAGCAGTTATAAGAAAATGCAGATCACCAATTTTTCAGTCTATGCACAGATCTTACTGGAGGTGTAAGTGAATCTTCAGATTATATGGACATACCAACAGGGTCTGATGAATCAACAATTATTGCATCATACTTCCCTTCAGGTGCTTTCCGCAGAAATTCAACAGCTGCAACAAGGAAAGTGAGATCAACAAACAGCCACATCTTCCAACTACTGGAAGTGTCATTTACTTTAGATATAAGAAACTTATGCTGTTCATACATACCATCACCGATATGCAGCCGGACACGAGGGTCCTCAAATCCAACAGCTAACTCAGGAAAAAACTTCTTAGAAACCTTGAACAGAAATTATGTAAACAAGTTCAGGAAAAAAAAAAAAATTACTGGTTACTTACACGAAAAGGTACTTCAAATAACCACTTACATCTACAACCATATTATCTATCTCACATATATCAATAAGCTCAACAGAGCTGTGTCGAGAAATCTCCCTAAGAACACCACCATCACCACCACCAACAACTAGAACCTGCATTATTGTAACCAAGCATGATGAAATCACAAATTAATGAAAAAAGAGAACAGAAAAATCATGATGACAACAGAACCATTATATGTAAAATTAGATTCAACAAGGAACTCTTATTGTCCCTTCTTTCGTGTCATGCTTTGTTATCCTGTCCTTTGTAGATAACAAGGGATGATAACAAAGATGAAGACCTAAACCATCAGTGGAAGTAGTCAAGATCACAAAATTACTTACAGTACGGTTCAAAGTTAGAGAGAGAAAACACAGTACACAGGGTGCAACAGTAACAAACGATAGACCGCATGTTTAATTGCCCTTGCTTGCTCATTAGATCCAACCACTAAACTTAGCTGTGTGGGAAAATCTCAAACTTTGAACTCAAGCAAACCTATTCATTCAAGATGTTCTTTCTATGGATCTCAGTTTCCTTCTCTGTCAAAATTTCCGCCAAGAGTTCACTCAGGCAGGTTGACATGTGGAATTATATCTAGACTAATTCCAAACCTTGCACAGGAATTTATGTCTTCATCATGATAAAAAGCTGCCTTCTTTTTCTTTTTGCCTTCTTTTCTTACAATTCATTAGTCTTCTGTGATTGTAAAAAAGTTAAAAGAGTAGTAAACTGTACTGTGCTATAAACATGTATAACCATTATTTTCAAGGTTAAGAACGCAATAATGCTAAGAACATAAGCAAGGTATTGAATAAGAAAAAAATCCAATGGAGCTGCAACCCACTCCATACAAAAATTATCAAGAACCAAGATAAAAGATAACGAAGTATAAAACAATAGCAAAAAATTACAGTTTTGGGAGATGGAATCGAACAAAGAGGGAGATGAGCTATCATCTCCTGGTAGGCACATTCATCTTTCTCCGTTAACTGAACAATTCCGTCAAGAACAAGCACTTTTCCATATGCTTCTGACTGCAGATAAAAGGAGTTGTAATCAAGCAGAAAATAATTAGCATATAGACTTAAAAGAGTACAGAGAGAAAAATTCAAAGAAATTGAGCAAGAAAGCAAAAATAAGAGGTAACAGAGAAATTAATCCCGCATCATGTGAACAATCTAGAACTGAGTTGAGAATGCCAAACCTCGAAAACCAGGACCTCCTGGTACTCCGATTTTCCCTTGAACAAAATATTTTTTACTTTCAATGAATGTGCTTCTCCTAGAAATGAACAGTCACAACATAAGCCATGGATACAGTGCAGTAAACCAAAAAAAAGAAGATGAATATCAACTAACAGAGAAAGATTTAAATTTTAAAAAAGAAAACTGATATCTAATAATGGGAAGTACAAGATGAGCAATTCCTGTTTGATGAGAGAAAAATACACGACCATTAGGGTTGCCTGAGGTAGTTATTACAACATTGATACAAACTAGTGCTTATACTAAAAAGTGTATAAAGTGGTTATAATAATTTTGTAAGCAATAGGAAAAGGTCATAAAATGATTGTGAGCTCACTATATATCTTTAGTAAAAAATGAATGCAACGAACAATATCAATTATGAGAGTAGTGCTTACCAGGCCACATTGGGTTGTTGAAGTAAATCTGTTTGCCAGAGTTATCTGAAATAAATGACAAAAAAAAGGTCAATAATATCAATGACCAACCAACATGTTTCTATGATTTATAATACACAACAAACCAAAAGAATTGGATTGCAAATATAATCATAGATAACGACCAGAGCGAGATTCAGATTCTGAAAACCACCCAGAGACAACAGTGGAGTGACATTTGGCCTCCTGCTCAGGGGCTGAAGCTCTAGCCTTCAAGCAACAAGAAGGGATCACCTTCACAGGACCATTCTCTTCACTCGCCTTCCCATCCATAGTCTTCTGGCATTCCAAACCTTTTCCTCCGTCGCCCTCCATAGATTATCCTTTTCTTCTCTGGCTCCAGTCTCTAGATTTCAATTTATATTCAAAAGGAATAGTTAAGAATAAATAAAAAGTAATTTTTTGACGATTCATCACAACTTCAAGAGCCAAAGAAAATTCAAGAAGAACCAATTGAATGAACAACGAAACGTGATGATAGTCAGAGGAAGATTTAAACAAAAACAAAATCACACTTGGTTAGCCTTAAACTAGTCCCAAATAAAATTAAGGCACAGAACAATGAAATAGAATAGAAGAAGAAACATTGAAATATACAAAATCAAAACTGATAACAAAGAGAAGAAGGCAACTTTACAAGTGAAAACACCAAGAGAAATGACAAGAGCCCCCCAAACAGAAGTCTTTTAACTTATAGCCAAGTACATAAAGTGAAACAGGAAACTCTTGATTTGGCCAAAGATCATGAAAGTGATTTAAGGAAACAAATACTTTATAAAGATCTTCGAAAAATAATAATGGAAGCCACAATCAAAACAAAATCACCATAAACATATCTAATAAAAGCAAGAATCCTTGTTGAAGCACCAACTGAAACAAACATGTAAAAATTGCCCACATCAAAGAAAAATGAGAATCTCCATTTCCCATTTGAGAAAATTACCTTAACCCAAGAAATCACTTGAAGAGTTTTATTTGGTTCCAATAATTCAAAACCCAAATTCTAATCTCTTTCCAAATTTAACATATCCCCAGAAACCAAAACAGCACAAAAAATATTCTAATTATTTATTCAACAATCAAAGTGAAGTGAATACTACAATATTCTAGGCCTAAATAGTCGAATTCAAAAAAAGGAAAACAAATCCCATTTTTCTATAAGACTTTTTGTGCAAAAACAATTAAAATAAGTTGTACAAGTCAAACTACACTAGCTGACGTATAAGGCAAAAAAAAAATTAATAATTAAATTCTATTAAAAAAAAAAAAATTTGGTAGCTGAGAAACTGCAAGAAAATGACAAGAAAAACCGAAAAAAAATTAAACACCAACTCAAAAGCTTTTTTTTTTTTTTTTTTTTACAACAATTGCACAAAACCAACACTTAATTTCCAGTTTCCAATAACAAAAAAACTCAAACTTTTCCTCTTCCCGAAAATTTTCTCGGGAACCAAACACAGACCCGCCTAGGGTTTAATATTATACAGCTAAATAGATTCATCACACACCCACAAACTGCAAATTTAAACAAAATAAAATAACACCAGAAAAATGACAAGAAAAAGGGAAAAAATTCACCTTTTTTTTATAAAAAAAAAATTCCTCACAACAATATTGGCAGTCTATGAAGAAGAAACTCGGGACAGATAGAGAGAGAGAGAGAGAGAGAGAGAGAGAGAGAAGGTGAAAAGAAGAATAAAACAGAGTCGCGAAAACAGATAAGAGGTTACAGGTTGCCTGATATTAATGTCAATGGAAAGTGATGTTGTTGACGAGACTCTCCCCTTTCAATTTTCTTCTGGTGGCGTTGAAATCTATGGAGCTGCTGCCTGCCTGCGACAAATGAGAGAGCGGGAAATCGATACTAAAAATGGCTTCACTTCTCCTCTCTCTCTCTCTCTCTCGCTCGCTCTCTGTTTCTTTTCTATCTTCCCTTTATTTTTTACTTTTTTTATGAATTGGAGAACGTGTGTGTAAATGTAAATATATTCTTTATTATTATTTAAATATTTTAAAAAATAAAAAAATTATCGAATTAAAAATTCCGAACGTAATTAAAAATATACAAATTCAGCTCAAATACTATATATTATTTAAAGTACATTCACTCGTTACTTAAGTCGTTAGTGTACGTGACAGTTTAATTCTCATTATATATATTTACCAGTATATATATAATTTTTTTTCCTTATTATATGAGTAAATATCTCCTATTATAAAATAAATATCCAAACTGTTAGTTTAATAATTAATTTATTATTAATCTTATAATTATATTTTTTTTTAAATATATATTATTTAAAAAATAATTTAAAATACATTATATTATAATTTTTTTTTTTTTTTTTTTACGTTACTTTACATTAATAAAGTCAATCATGAATTCTTCTGCTTAGTCAACGTATTATTTTACTTAATTAATAGTTCATAAATCTTATTAAGCACTTAGGAGAAAACTCGTGATTATAAAAAAAATTAAATAAATAAATAAATTTAATACAATACAATAAAGGGTTAAAATTTATCGATAACTGTCTTGTTCAAGCAACAGTAATAGAAATGTATTTTTTTTTTTTACATATCACCTTACGGTGCTGACGACTCGAATCTAGGACTGTAATGAAAATGTCTTAGTTCTCTATATTTTTGTTTTTCGTTTTTTAATTTATGTGAATTGACTATATGTCCATAAAATTATGCAGAAATTTAAAAGTATTTTTAGGACTTTTTACGTAACATGCTTTAATATGATTCGTGATTTAAAAAGTGTTTAAACTATTTATATCAAAATAAGTTGAGGTTAGTCTAAGTATACGTTTAGATTAACTTATCTATTAATTAAGAGAGGTTTTTTAATTTCAAAATTTTTTTAAAATTTTTTTGTGTCGTTTAATTACTCTAATAGTACTTTCAAAAAATAAAAAATATTTTTATCCACTTAGAGAGCTCAAATTTTAAATTTTTCTAAATATATCTTTTTAAGTTTTTTTTAGGAATGTGTTTTTGAGTTTTTAAAAATATTAAAATATCTAATATATATTATGTTTTATTAGCTTTACAATACAATTTTTTTTTAACTTAAAAATATTTCTTTTTTGATAATCATATCATTTTAAATATTTTTTTTAAATTTATAATTACGATCAAATATCTTTTCTTTAAAGGATCTACTTTTAAAATATGTATGAGTAAAATACTTATTTAGATAAACTCTTCTAAATAGATCATAAATTTGTTCTCATATCTATATTATAAACTTATAAATTCAAATCATATTTTCGCTCCTTGAACTCTTAATTTTGAAATATTTCACACAACAAAAAAATAAACCATTTAAATCAATCTGAAAATAGCATGAGTTCAATTACTTCAGATGTTCAAGTTCGTTATATTAGGATGTGAAGATTGAATCAGACTTACCATAAGGGGGCAAGAACTGCTGTGACCAAAGGCGCACGATCAGTACCAAGGGCACGCTACCCAAAGACAATACTTCAATGTTTTGAAAGTGAGCAATGCGACCTTTATGTGACTTATGATTGTGCCACAGGGCACGCACAACAAACTTGATTCACTTATGATAGTTTTTTGGAAACTTTTTTCTTTTCTAATTGAACTAAAACTTATTTAGGTTAACACTAGCTCTAATTAGCAGTATAATTCTTATGTAACTGAGAGTGATACATTGCAAGACAAGTAAGATAAAAGAGAAAAAAGAGACAAAAGGTAGATTGCATAGAAAAATTGTTAGCATTTTTCGAAAAACTTATAATGATTCTTGATATAGTTTTTTTGAGCGCAGGTACTTTCCGCAGATATATAAATCAATTCTGAACCACATAAAATTCTTTATCTCGTATTTATTCTTTCTTGCTTACTTTCGCAATTGTTTATTGTGGCTTGTGTGTGATTTTGCATTCGACTAATTCCACCAAATAAGGTCGAATTTCTTAACACGTTATTAATATATATATATATATGATTTTGATTATAAATTATTTTTATTTTATTTCTTTTTGGTGTAAGGGGGACTAAACGTTCAAAACATAGAAACTAACAGATACGAGAGACCTCTGTGGAGGGACAAAAACTCTCTAGCATCATCTAAAAAACAGTCAAAGAACTTTGGGAAGAGGTTTCTCAACATACAAAAATCCGCAAACTGGCCGTATCATAATCCAAGCTAGCAACACATTTATTTAATTTAAAGCAAATTTTGTCAATCACGAGATCAATACCTTTATTCCAATATACCAAATCCAGGGATATCATGAGTTCATAATACACACAAAAGTAAAACTCAAAGATGATGAGTTTTTGACACCATTCCTTTATAGAATTCAATGTGGACCTATAATTGGACTAGAAGTTACATTATTCTATCAACACTAGTTATTAAAATTATGCTTTTGTAAGAGAATTTCTATAACACAAAATATACAAGCTTCTCTTACAAGTCTCTTGATACATTTTAAGAATATCTAACCGTATACTAATATCTATAACAAATTAATCACCGTCCATTGTAGTTCAGTGATAAAAACATTCATTCAATCTTTTAATATCTCATATTCGAATCGTCATCACCGCAGTTTCAGTTACAACTATAACAAATTTTTATTAAACTTAAAAAAAAAAAAAAAAATTTGATTGCCTCAAGAATAAGATCATGTATTAAATGGAAAGTTGTTGGTGGGGTACATAGGGCTTACAACCACTAGATATGTAACACGTTCCATGTACAAATAAACTTGTTTATCAATTATTAAAATGTGTTAGAAATAAACTTGCTACCAACCCATGTAGAAAAAGTAAGCAACAACTTTTAATTTTTTTTTTTCTCTCAATTATTTCTGGCCAAAAAAACAAAGGCAAATTAGCCATGGAGCATTTCAGCTTTTGTTTTTGTTTTAAAAAAAAAAAAAAAATGGTCTTTCACTTTCATATCTATCTTTTTATCATCTTAAATTGAGTATATGAAACACGTTTCTTGTTTTAATGAGTTTAGATATAAATTGTGAGGCTCGTATTCACGTTAGATTTGTAAAATTAAATTTTAAATTTATAATATAATTAAGGCCGAATTAATAGTTGGTGCGTGCGAGATAGCATATTTTACTATGCACATTTTAAGCACCTTTAATAAAATTTAATGTAATTTTTTTAATTTTAATATAAATTTTTGTATGAATAATTAATAAATTGAAACGATGGAAGGATACCATAAAACTTAAATTCTGAGTTATCTGTAAGTATAGGTAGAGGGAGGTTACCCTAGTCCAGGGTCAGGAAATATCATAGGCCTTAGCGAGAATTTACAGTGGTACTTACAGATTACCCACTAAAAGGAACTGTTGGCGAGACTCGAATCTTGGTACTTGCCAAGACACTAGTGAGTGCTCAACTAACTGAACCAACCCTCGTTAGTAAAATTTAAATTCTATGTATACTACGAATAGCTCAATTTTATGCTGAAAAAACTTGATTAACACATAATTTCTTTAAATTCTATTGAGTTTTCAATAAAATGTAAACTCAATAAAATTTAAATTTATTGAGTTTTTTCAACACTTGCTCAATTTATCTTGAAAAAACTTATTTAACATGTCTAAAAAATAAACACTAAGGGCTTGTTCGGCAGGGCTTTTCGAAGCCAGCTTTTAGCTTTTTAAGCCCAAAATCTCTTTTAGAAGTGTTTGAATTTTTTAAGAGAATAGCTTTTAAGTTTTAAAAGTTATTCCAAACAAACAAAAATATATGGTTTTTGTAGGAAGAATTTCCAAGAAGCCAAAAATCCAAAATAAAAATTCTGCCAAATATGGTCCAAGTATAGTTTGGAAGAGCTTATCTACTAGCCAAAAAAGCTATTTAATCTCAGAAGCTCTTTTCAGTTCTTTTTATCGTTTAATTGTCACCCTAATAGAGTTTTTGGGACATTAAAAAAATTATTTTACATCTATTCGGATAAGCTCAAATTTTGAATTTTTCCAAGTAAATCTTTTTGAGCTTTTAAAAATATTAAAATGTCTAATATAACCCTATTAAAATTTGTTAATTTTACAATATTCTTTTAACTTAAAATTATATATTTTTTAGTAATTCTATCATTTTTAAAAAAAAATTTAATTGACAATCAAACGGTCAACGACTTTTCTTTAAAAGTTTTACTTGTAAAAGTTTTACTTCTAAAAACTCTACTCGGAGAAATTATTTCAAACAGACCCTAAGTGTACATTTGGCAGAGCTTATTTATTGGCCAAAAGAACCTATTTAATTCCAAAAACTCTTTTTAATTTTTTTTTTTTTATAATTCCATCACCCATGTAGAAAAAGATAGAAACAAATTATTTTTTTCTCTCTTTATTATTTCTGGCCAAAAAACAAAGGCAAAATGGACCATGGAGCATTTCAGCTTTTTTTTTTTTTTTTTCACTTTCATGGCTATCTTTTTATCATATGACATCTTTATGGATCAACGGTCCGGACAACTACTCCCACAAACCTTAGTGGTTTGGAGAATTTTGAGATCTCTAACCACCAAGGCAAGTGACCTTATGTCGTTTTTGTTTTATTGAGTTTAGATATAATGGTGTTAGGCTCGTATACACGTTAAATTTGTAAAATTAAATTCTAAATTTATAACCAAACTTATACTTGGTGCGTGCGAGATAGCATGTTTTACAATGCACATTTTAAACACTTTTAATAAAATTTAATGTAATTTATTTAATTTTGATATAACTTTTTTTTATAAATAATTAATAAATTAATACGACCGACATGTAATATTGACATGAGTTTAATTAACGAGGAGACCCTAAAATTCAAAATTCTATACTACTAATAACTCAATTTATGTTGATAAAACTAAGTTAACATTCTTAAAACAAACATTAAGGCAATTTATGGTCAAATGTGTACAATTGTGTCGTACATCAATTTATGGTCATGATCATCCACTAAACCTTAATTTGGCTAAGTTAGTGGTGGTGGAAGAGGTAGTTGGTGTGATTTTGACTATTTAATTGATTTTAATTTTGACTTTTTGACTTCTGTATATACATTACACGATGTTTGGAGATAACACAATTTGTTGTCTTTGTCAATAAAATTATCATTCTGATGTGTGGGTCACCGCACCCCCCTAGATAATAATACAATCATTTGGTCTCACAATCTCGCATTACATTGTATCAACTCATTAATTAAATTATTTATAGATACTTAACTAGCTTTAAATATAATTTAAAATTATCTAACAACCATAAAAATAATAAATTGTTTAGTATTATCTCTTGAAAGAACTCTTTATATAAAAAATTAATTTCGAATTTTTTTTTTTTTTTGGAGATTTTAAATATATAATAAGATAAAGATTGGCATTTTAAATAAACGAGAGAAGAAGATGACGAGATGATTTTAAATTAAATGTTAAATAAAGTTGTAGAAAAGTAGTAGCTTGGTTTGTATTGGCTTGATGATAAAAGCAATAATGGTATACTTTTTCTTTGAAAAGTAGTATTGGAGAATAAGGGAGGAAAAAAGCCATATATATATATTCTAATATTGATTAATTCACGGTATGTTTGATATTACTGTAATTTATGAAATAATCACTTATTTTATAATTTAGTATTTAAAAAGTGTTTAATAAATTAATTATTTATTAAATTACTTCTCTAATATCATATTTTTAAAAATAACGTAAGAAATAATCACTTTTAATTAATTTACCTAACACTTTTTGAACATTGATTATGAAATAAGTAATTATTTTATAAACTACAACAGCAATCTCAAACGTACGCTTAATTAGACTAATGACCATTGGTTTAATTCATTAAATTAATATTAATTAAAATATTTCAAAGAAGTACTCTAACGTGGTAACCTTTAACGTAAAATATTAAAGAATTTAAAATTTTTTTTAATATTTACTCCCACAATAAATGAAAAAAATTACCCGCATATGCAGATAAATGCATATAGTAAGACTTAAACCCCCTGTCGCTATGGTAAAAAGATTATAAGCTACATCTACTGGAACTATTGATGAATGTGCACGATTTAAAACTTTTACGGTGTGTTATTAACATTCGTTTGTATATCTTTTATATTCGTGTGTTTCACATTATTTAATGATTAGATGGAAGAAAAAAAAAAGTGATATATTCTCATTATTGTGCTTTTTACTAACAAAGTTTATAATATTATACATGCAAATTCTCTATCAAACTTAACACAATTGATTCTCATAATTATTTTTTTTTAAGATTTTATATTCCCTCGATTAAAATATGCATGCTCTCTCTTGAAAAAGTGACTTAAAGCAACTATGTAAGAGTCCAATATATGAGCTAGCTGGTTTCAATGGCAGATGCTGCCTTTCAAAAAAAATAAAAATGGCAGATGCTAGAATATAACAAAGTTAATATATATATATATATATATATATATATTGGTGAAAGAATATAAGAATATTGAACCAGGTCATTACATTGACTTTATACGTATGAAATTTGTTAGAGTACTCGAATACTATTTATTATTTAGACACTTAATTGAAATCTTTAAGCTTTTTATAGGTTTAACGGATATATAAAACAATATCAAAACTGGTTTTATTAATGAATTTTAGGTTTGAACACCTTCCCGTATGTGATTGTATTTATAAGTAGTAGACGCCTTATAATCTTATTATCTTACTATTATCATGATGACCTTGCACGTACTGTTTCAATAAGTTAACGAGTAAATATAGATGTATCTTCATCGCACGGTTGTGTATCGATCTTACATCTAAGGGAGTAACGAAACAACTATTTCTATAATCTTTGTTAATAATAATTATAAAATAAATAAATCTACAAGAGTAGACGAAAACAAAGATAAAAGTCATAAAAATCCATTTCTATTATATAGTCAAAATTTATTCAATATATTTTTAAAGATATTACAACACGTTAGTAATTTTATCCTTATTTTGATGTATCCGTTAGCTTATTTTATCCTCTTGGGATTTTGAAAAAGAAAATAAATATTTTTTTTTTAACTCATTTAAAATGTTATATATCTATTTAACATGTGTGTTCTCCACATGCTACATTTGATGTTGTTTTGGAAATTTGAGCAAAGTTTCAAGTTTAAATGAAGCCCAGGCTGTTCAGCCCCGTCACATAAATCACAGCGCAAATAAGAAAGAACTATTCACATGATTGATAACCTCATCTGTCTTCATTGTAAAAACAATAAATCAAAATATTAATTCAATACTATTTTCACTGAATTTTTTTCTTTTTTTAAGAATACAATTATAAAATTTATAAAGATCAATGATTAAATATACAATCCGTAAATCTACTATAACGAAAGATATGTAATCTCATAATAAAGAAAAAAAATTACTATTAATAAATACATATAATAAGATTTAAATACTTACCATTAAATTTATTTAAAATATTATATCAAAACTAAAAAAAAAATCTCAACAAAAAATTATTAAAATTTAAATTTTTAAAATTTTTAATAAAAATATTAAAATATATCACCAATATTTTTAAAAATAAATAATATCTATCTTTTTTAAAATTTACTTAATTATAAACGAAATCAATTTTTAAATTTATTAATAAAAATCTCCCATCCTTTCAGTTAACTTTTAAATTTTTTTATAAAACTTTTTTTAATTAATTAATATATTTAATCAAATTTTACTAAAAATAGAAAAAATATTTATCAATAAATGATAAAATTAACTCTATTTATATATAACAAAAGAGTTAATTACACTTAACTTCCTTGAGGTTTGACTAATTACACTCTGAATCAAAGTTTGCATTAATGGACACAAACTTCCCCTCACGTTAACGTTGATCGTCAAAATAACCGTTGACTTTTTTTAAATTTTTTAAATAACCAAAATACCCCTATCAATTTATATTATCAATTTTATTACTATTCATTAAAAAAAATAATGGTGAGATCCAGATTGAATCTTCACCGTCCATCAACACACCAAGAAAAAAAAAAAAATTTGAATGTGTTCATCGAACCCTTCTGGGTTCGATGAATCTCGAACCCAGAAGGGTTCGAATCGAACCCTTCTGGGTTCGAGATCGAACTCAGAAGGGTTCGATGAACACATTCAAAATTTTTTTTTTTTCTTGGTAGAGATCCAGATTGAATCTCCACAATGATGGACGATGGAGATCTAATCTGGATCTCACCATTAATTTTTTTTAATAAATAGTAAAAAATTAATAATATAAATTGACAGAAATATTTTGATCATTTAAAAAAATTTAAAAAAATCTACAGTTATTTTAATGGTCAACGTTAACGTGAGGGAAAATTAGTATCCATTAATACAAACTTTAATTCCGAATATAATTAACCACACTTCAGGGAGATTGAGTGTAATTAACTCAGATAACAAAACTTGCAATACAGTGACCAAATTTGCTAGATTGCACCAATCCAATCTTTTTATTTTTCTTTTTGGAACATTGCACATATAATATTTCTTATTTAGTCAATTGGTGAACTCAACTTCAAATTCATTAGAAAAAGAAGCAATAAATCAAAAATGAATTAAATTTTATTATCACAAATTCACAACCCATGAATCTATCCAAAGTCCCTCAAATTCTTTAGTTAGCTTCTGGATTGAAAAAATTTGGATTACAGAAACTCTTCTGTTGACGCACGCGCACACACTCTTCTTAGTGGCAGAAAAAATTATTAGGCCTGCTTAGATCAACCACTATAACACTAATATTATCACTGCTACCCCGAGCCATAGCTAGATCGGCTAGCACAGTCGCTGCACGGGTTGCACGGGTTCCGTTGGCAACGCCTAGGGTCGATGCCCATTTTATCCGGCCATTGAAACATTTCCTCACAACTTGGCATGCAACTTCATTCGACACAACGTCCCATAAACCGTCACTGGCTAGTATGAGGAACTCATCGCTGTCCGTTCGCTCACTCACTGTGACTTCCGGTTTCGATATCACAAAGGGTTTGAGGTACTGATCACCTGCATCGATCCACAAATGATCAATCATTATACTCGTGTCAGTTTTTTTCATGCCATAATCTGTACTACTTGTCTTATACAAGAGGAAGCTTCATTACATGGGGTAATTGCAACATACATGCATCCCCAACCCGTTCTAATCATACCACGCGATTATAAAAATAAAAATACGTTTTTTCGAAACAAAAATTCAGATTATTGAATCAAAAACTGACCAGTTTATGTAAATGTATATTTTTACACACCTATAGATCTTGAAGTGGCTAGAACTCCAAGAATTCGATGTCCATTCCAGTTTATGACTCTTCCACCAGCAGCTTCAACTCTTCTCATCTCATCAGGTCTATCAGGCTTTTACACAAAATGCACATATATATATATATATATATATATATATATATATTTATATCAATAAATGGTTTTTCAATAATCAAAACAATAACAAGAGTGGCAATAAGAGAAATCAATGAGAAAATTCTTCCTACAAAATGAATGTCTTACTGTATCTATACAGGTCCAAATTCGATTAATTAGGATGCTAAGCAATTCGAATCTCTAAAGAGTTTATCCATTTAGAAAATTGAACGTTTAATCTTATAACGTTACAGAATATTCCACGACGATATAGAACAAAATTCCTAATTTTTTAATTTTTTTTAAGGACCATCTAGATCAGCTTTCTCGACCATTGTAGATCTAAATCGTCTTTAGTATATATACTAAGAAAAAAAAAAAGACAAAAGATTCAACTATAAAAATTCTTCAAACCAGTCCAAAATTTTATAAAGAAACTTAATTATCTGCCTAATTAACAATTAAATTCCAACAAGATCACTTGAGAATTGAAATTCAATTTTAATCTCCAAACAAAGTACATACAAAACATTACTCCAAAAAATTCAGTCAATTTCCAACCAAGAACAATGATCTACTTATAAGAACTAATCAAAATTTAAACAAAAAAATCAATAAAAATTAATAAAAAATTTCTCTACATATACCTTATGATCTATAGACAAGGGCACAACACGACCAGCTCTAGAGAGGACAGCCCTGGAGTCCCCACAATTGGCAACCACCAGCTCCTCTTTGCCGACCACCGCGACAACCGCCGTAGACCCGACCATCTCCTCCGTCACCCTCCCTCTGTTCACCTCCTCATCCATCCTCTCAAAGCACTCCTCCATCACTCTCTCCCAAACAATACTACTACTAGTATTATTATTATTATTATTATTATTGCCACCTTGCTGCTTCTGATTCTGATCCTCTGCGATTAACTCCACCAGGACCCGGTGCAACCGCTCCTTGCAGGCCTCCGCCACCCGGGGCCCACCGTGCCCGTCGTAGACCCCGAAAAAGTCAAACTTCTTCTCGCCGTCTCGTTCAACCATGAACAACCCAGTCTCCGCTCTCACCGTGTCCTCCATCTCGCTTCTCCTCCCTATCACCGACACCAGCCCATGTGACACGCACGTGACCCTCTCCAAAGCGGCGCCGTTCTCCTCGGACGAGTTATCCGCCGACGACGAAGGGTACGATGACGACAGCGACATCTCCTCCTTCGCTTCGTCATGATCGTTTACACCATCTTTTTTATCATCAAACTCTCTCTTTTCTAAAAACCCGTCGCCGATAGCTTGACAAGTGTACTTCATCCGCAGGATTCGCTGTCTTTTCCGGCGAGCATTCTTGGCATTTTTAATGAAACCGAGCCGACCCAGTTCGCCGGGATCAGAACCCATCCTTATAACGCAGTTCGCCGCCGGCGATATTGGTTTCAGCGTGGCTGTTGTGGTAGAGGTGGTGGTCTTCTTCTTCTTCATCTTCATCATCATCAGCATTATTGGATGAACCAACAAATCATCATCAATACCAATAAAATCTTCAACTTTTTCTTCCTTCTGTTGAACATTTAAAAGTACGGGAGATATTAAATATGAAGCATGAAAAGCATGTAATCGGAGCCGTCGGATCGCGATGTGGTCCACCGGGTTGGTGCCACCTGGACACCATACAGGCCACTGAATCGGTAGATTTTCCCAATGTGAGACGTGGACGGTTCTAACTTCTGTACGGTCGACACGTGGACCTCGAATCTGCTAATTAGCGATTCCCTTCCGATCCTGTGGGCCCCACGAGATTCTAGAATTCCAATTACGTGGCCTCTCGTGCTTGCTCTGGTCGGACTTTTAAAAGTTGAAAAAAAATTAACTACTAACCAACGCACCTTACATATTCGGTTTCGATCACATTATAAAATATATTTTATTATTATCACGATTCACGCCAAGTGTTATAATATATATATATATATATATGTCACGTGGTACCAGTACCATCTACTCTCTCTATCTTAGTATTAAATATTTAAATTTTTTTATTAAATATTATATATATTTATTGAATAGAAATACAAATGAAATCGAATCAAATTTATGTTCCGTTTAAAAGCAAATGAAGTGGTGGTGTTTTAGTTGGCTTTTCGGTTGTGTTTTTTCTCTGCCAAGGAATGTTCATTTTACTTTTTCTTTTTTTGGGTCAAAATGTCAAGTTTTCAAGAGGACACGTTGTCGGTAGCATCAAAATGGTGATGACGTGTGGACACCTCGTTGTCTGTGATATTTGATATTTCGTGAGCATTTAGATCTTGTTGTCTTTGCCAAAATTAGGCATATTTTCTTTATAGAAAAATAATGAAAATATCTACAGATTTGCTAAAGTGACAACGACCTCAATGACCTCACCCCACAGAATATATATTACATTGCTTTTGAGTTGTGACATTTCTATTGGCTATTCTGGCATTTTCTTTTATTTGAATAATTTCTTTTTTTTTTTCTCAATTTTTATCATTTTCCATTATTTGATAATTATTGATTTTGTGTTTGGTAATATTTAAGAGATTTAGATCAGGCCAATCATCAATTTTATTGCTTTAAATCTGTATTTCACTATGTACTTAATTAATTAAATATTAAATAATATTATAAATCACATATAATTTTAATAAAAATTTAATATTTTTTTTGGACAAAAACACATTTTATACCAAGGTGGGTCTTGAGTCATTGAGAGCTCTTGGATGAGAACTTCAAAATCCATTTTAGTGAAGAACTTTTTTGGAATTGCTCCCAAATTGGAATAATAAAACATATATTGACATGTTTCATATGCCAAGAAAGGCCCTCAAAAATTTGTAAATTAAAATAATAATAAAATAGCTAACAAAAATCTCTCAATAATTGACCTTGGATTCCTCTGCAAGTCTTTTCAACTCCATATACGTGATCAAGACATGAATTGGTTGGTGTAACTTCATTGGTTACTTTATGAGATGATGATGATGATGTTGTTGTTTAACTAGGCTCTCAATAATGCATGTGAATACATGTGAGGAGTTACATTTATTCAAAAACTTGTCATGACTTTCAAACTTACCTTAAATACTTCAGTTAAAAAAAATTATAAAAAAAAATACATAAAATCTTAATTGAGTGATTGTGTATCTCGCTTTACTATATTAATGATATGATTTAGATTTAAAGTTCGAATTTTACCTTATAATAAAAAATTTAAATATAGAAAAAAAAAATTTCTATATCTATTTTGAGAAAAGAAAATTCAAATTGAGTGATTATGTACCTTTCTCTCCGTATTGATGATGGGAGTTCAGGTTCGGAGTTTGAATCCCACTTTGCTTGTGAAAAAAACGTGTAGAGAGATATTTTCCATACCTATTGCAAAGAAAGAAAATCCAGGAAAAAATTGCAACACTAGCACAAAATCACTAAAGCAAGTGAATGTGAAGAGGGTATAGATACATAATTTTACAAAAAAGCAGCAATATGTGCTATAGAGATTACAATTAGCAGAACAAAGAATGAGATCATGCAATGAGTACTTAGCAACCAAACGATGATGAATCGTAGCTTGCTGTATCCGAATTCAAGCCTGATCAAACACAAACACAATCATCAAAGATGTCTAGTCTCTGTTAAAATTTGAAGGCATTGCTATTGCCAATAGTCATTGCAAGAGCATGTTCCATCCTTGATATGGTGAAACCGGTTTGAATCCCACAGCACTATTTCTCTACCTGTGACTGCTGAGATGTATTTGATTGCAGTGTGACAATCGCCACAAACTCGGAGATTCTTAAACACACGAATGGGTTTCGATTTCGATGTGCTAATAAGACCAAATGTGACAGCAATCTTCTCACTGTGTTGAAACAGATATTGCACCTTCTGTTCCTCATCTAGTTCATGAAGAACACAACTGGTATCGGGGACATATCCCAATTCTTTTATCTTTAAAGCCAGTTGGTCCAGTTCACCATAAATCTCCTGTGCTCGTGGGTGTGAAGTTTCTCCTACGTGAAACTTGTGTACTTCATTTTCGACCTCTATCCAGCTACAACCTGCTTCTTTCGTTAATTTTCTTTCTTTCATGCTCCTTCTGATTTCCGCAACATCTTTCCATTGTCCAGCAGAAGCATGTAAGTTTGATAGTAAGATATATGCTGCTGGATCATTTGGGTCCCGCTCAAGAATCATATTTGCAGCATGTTTCCCGAGCTCTGTGTCACCATGAACTCGGCAGGCTCCAAGAAATGTGCGCCATACCATAGCATCAGCCATGAAGGGCATTGATCTTATAAACTCAAGGGTTTCGATAAGGGATCCTGACCGGCCCAATAAATCAACCATACATGCAAAATGTTCCATTCTCGGAACAATTCCATGTTCTTCGGACATTGACCTGAAGTGTTTCCATCCCTCAGATATCAAACCCACATGGCTACAAGCTGATAAGACAGCAATATAGGTGATCTCATTTGGTTTAACACCTGCCTGAAGCATATCACGGAATATTTCTAAAGCTCTTCTCGCAAATCCATGTTTCTGAAAACCTGTAATCATTGAAGTCCAAGATATAAAATTCTTGTCTCTCATCTCCTTAAAAACTTGGAAAGCAGCTTCAATATTTCCACACCTAGAATACATAGATATCAAAGCATTGCAAACACAACGGTTTGACTCAAACCCTGACTTCAGTATCCGGCCATGGATCTGCTCACCCTTACCAATCGCACCGATACTTGAAGCGCCGCTCAAAAGACTAGCGTACGTGTAAGCACTAACCCCAACTCCTGTATCTTCAATTTCATGCAAAATTTCAGATCTCTCCTCAGAGTTCAAATTCTTGGCATATGCATTAATTATAGAGTCGTACGAAACCAAATTCTTCTCAAATAGAGATTCAAATGCTTTCCTAGCTTCGTCCATCCTGCCAGACCGAGAATACATGATAATAAGAGAATTTCCCACTATATTATCCAAACCAAGACCCCTTTTCACAGCATGTGTGTAAACCTGTTCACCCGCATATGAATTTAATAGATTTCCACATGCTTTAAGTACACTAGAGAATGTGAAATGATTTGGGGCAACAGGACCCTGTATCATTTCAGAAAACAAACCAACTGCATCCCTCGGGAACCCCAACTGCCTACACCGTGTAATCTTCAACGTCCATGTAACCACATTCCTATCAGCAATTTTATCGAACACCTTATATGCTGAATCTAAATCACCGCCACCCTTCACAAACATATCAATCAAAGTACACCCAACGCACACATCGCCCTCGAAAAACCCACACTTCATCAAGAACCCAAATATTATCTTCCCTGTCGAGAGGTTCTCCGCGTTCGAACAAGCCCGAATCACTGCCGTAAAGCAGAACTCGTTCGGGTGAAACCCGCATTCAAGCATTTCAACAAACATATGCACCGCATCAAATTCTCTACCACAATTTGCAAAACACGAAATCATTGCGCACCAGGAAACCAAGTCTCTTTCTTTGCCCATAGATTTGAATATCGCATCGGCTCTGCTCGAGTCTCCGCATTTCGCATACAGGCTGATAAGCGAGTTGAGGGCGACCGAGTCGGGGTCGAGTCTGGATTGAGTCAGGTGCGAGTGGACGAGTTTCCCGAGGTGGAACTCGCGTGACCTGATGCAGGCCTTGAGGAGTAGAGAGTAGGTTACAATATCGTAGGGGTATTCGCCTTGCTGAGCCGCGAAATCGAGAGCCGCGACCGCATTTTTTAGGCGGCCCTCTTTGAGGTGCTCGTGGATAAGACGGGTGTGGTGGGTTTCCAATTTGATGAACCGCGGCCATGTCGATGATGACGATGACGATAGTTTTTGGCTGGAAGAATTTGAGGGTTTGAGAGGAGCAGGAGGAGAGATTATGGCGGGAGAGGGAAAAGAGAGTGCCATCATCGTTTAACGGTTGACCGTTACGTTGTGTTTCTTATATTAACGTCGATTATTAATTTATTCTCTAATTTTAGAGAATTATTAATTTTTTAAAATTTATTTATTAATATCTTTGCACTCAAATTTTTTTAAAATATATTATTTTAGTTTATTTGGCTAATTTTCTAATGGTCAAATCTCACATAATTAACAAAAAGACAGATTTACTCTTGACTCTATTTAAATAGGTTAAAATTATAATTTTAACATCAAATTTTTAAAAAGATTATTAATATTTGGAAGAGTAATATAGTCATTTCATATTAATATTTAAAAAATAAAATTTTTAAATTTTTAAATGGATCTCCATCGTTCATCAAACTTGATGGACAGTGGAGATTATATTAGAATTTTTTTAAAATAGAAAGTGACAATTAAATTTTTTTTAATTTTTTTTTTGTTCAACAAAAAAAATCTGGATCCCACCAAAAACAAAAAAAAAATTTGAAACTATTATTGGTGGAGATCCAGAATCTCCACTGTCATAAAACAAAATTACTAGAGCTAAAAAAAAAAGGAAGAAACCTCGAATCCATCTGGATTCTTCGCATTGAAGAACCGACCTGGGTTCTGAAATATTTTTTTTTCCTTAGTGGAAGAACAAAAAGAAGAAATTAAAAATAAAATTTAATTTTCAGTTTGCAATTTTTTTAATTAAAATTTTAATATAATCTCCACCATCCAACAATCTTGATAAATGGTGGAGATCATATTTAATTTTTTTAATTTTTTTAATTTAATTTATTTAAAAAAAATAAAAAAATATTTTAAATTTTTAACAAGAGGTAGATATGTCATTTTACTAAAAAAATTTACTATTAACCCATTGATAGGTTTAAAAATAAAAAAAATCCTTGATCCGTTAAATTTGACTAACGATTAACTTACAGAAGAATTAAAATGATACATCCCAAAGATACCAATAAACAAAACTGCTCTAAAAAATTAGTAATTATCTAAAAGTTATGGACCAAATTAATAATTACCCTTATATTAATATTTAAATTGAGAAAAGCAGCTATAAATATTATTTTTAATGAAAATATCTAAAATATAGAGAATATTCAATTATAATTTTTATATCAATTTTAAAATATAAAAAAATATTAAAAATATTTCGATCAAAGCATCAATAATTCAATATTTATTTTTTATATTTATCACATTATTTATACATCTATTTAAAAAAATTAATATCACACCGGGACGTGGTTTGTACTATTTCTTTAAAATTTACGTATTTTGACACTCAAATTTAAATATTAAAATAAAAATGTAAATATGATATTATTTTATTGGATTGATGTATGAATGGCGTGATAACGTAAGTCTTTTCTGATTTTATCTATCACGAGTGATTAACAACCACTAACAGGAACATATTTTTGTGCTACATACTTTCATCAAGCTACACCTTGCAGAAAAATTGTTTTATGTACAAATTAGAATATGCACCAAAATTCACAGCAAATTATCAATTCCATGATCCCCAACCCACCAAGAATCCTGAGGTTCAGGTGATGATCTCCCTGGAGAATTCCTGCAAGCCTGGCACGAAGCGTTCAACCGAAGCCATTCATCGACACAATCAGCATGGAAGCAATACAGGCACTCAGGAATGGTCTTGAGAGTCTCCTTGGGCTTGTACTCGCACAAGCATATCGGACACGTGTTGTCGTCCGGCTTGGGCAGCCTCCGGCTCTCTCCGAGCATGATTTTCGGGTAGGATTCAATGGTGACCGTGTCCAAGCCACCGGCTGTCAATGTGGGTTCATGTGGAATTGTATTCAGGGAGAGGCCGGCTGTTCCTGGCACAGCTGGACTTGAGCGTGCCACAAACAACACACAGTAGCTCCACAGAACACGAGTGCTGGCACTCCAGCCCCTACCATCACAGCAATGCTTGCACTTGTTGGAATTCCTGTGACAAGGTATATCCAATGCAATGCCATGCAAGTGTTACATTTATTCAAAAGCTTTTCATGACTTTCAAACTATATTTTAATGAAAACTTCGGTAAAAAGAAAAATTAATAAAAAAAATACGAAAATTCTTGATTGAATGGTTGTGTACCTACCTCTCTCTTCTATATTAATGATGAGGTTCAGCTCTGCGTTCGAGTTCCACATTACTTATAAAAAAAATAAAAAATTAAATATAGAGAGATCTTTTTTGTGCCTGTTTCGAAGAAAGGAAATTCAGGTTGAGTGGTAGTCTACCTGCCTCTCCGTATTGATGATGGGAGTTCAAGTTCGGAATTCGAGTCCAACTTTACTCATGCCAAAAAAAAAAAAAAAAAGTGTAGAGAGATCTTTTCCATACCTATTTCGAAGAAAGAAAATCCAGGAAAAAATTGCAACACTAGCAAAAAAATCACTAAAGCAAGTGAATGTGAAGAGGGTATCGATACATAATTTTACAAAAAAGCAGCAATATGTACTTTAGAGACTAGAATTAGCAGAACAAAGAATGAGATTAGGCAATGAGTACTTGGCAACCAAACGATGATGAGTCGCAGCTTGCTGTATCCGAATTCAAGCCTAGTCGATGAAACGGAAACTATAGATTTGTTTTGCCTGATCAAACACAATCATCAAAGATCTCTAGTCTCTCTTAAAATTTGAATGCATTGCTATTACCAATATTCATTGCAAGAGCATGTTCCATCCTTGATATGGTGAAACCGATTAGAATCTCTCAGCACTATTTCTCTACCTGTGACTGCTGAGATGTATTTGATTGCAGTGTGACAATCGCCACAAACTCGGAGATTTTTAAACACACGAATGGGTTTCGATTTCGATGTGCTAATAAGACCAAATGTGACAGCAATCTTCTCACTGTGTTGAAACAGATATTGCACTTTCTGTTCCTCATCTAGTTCATGAAGAACGCAACTGGTATCGGGGACATATCCCAATTCTTTTATCTTTAAAGCCAGTTGGTCCAGTTCTCCATAAATCTCCCGTGCTCGTGGGTGTGAAGTTTCTCCGACGTGGAACTTGTGTACTTCATTTTCGACCTCTATCCAGCTACAACCTGCTTCTTTCGTTAGGTTTCTTTCTTTCATGCTCCTTCTGATATCCGCAACATCTTTCCATTGTCCAGCAGAAGCATGTAAGTTTGATAGTAAGATATATGCCGCTGGATCATTTGGGTCCTGCTCCAGAATCATCTTTGCAGCATGTTTTCCAAGTTCTGTGTCACCATGAACTCGGCAGGCTCCAAGAAATGTGCGCCATACCAGAGCATCAGCCATGAAGGGCATTGATCTTATAAACTCCAGGGTTTCAATAAGGGATCCTGATCGGCCCAATAAATCAACCATACATGCATAATGTTCCATTCTTGGAACAATTCCATGTTCTTCGGACATTGACCTGAAGTGTTTCCATCCCTCAGATATCAAACCCACATGGCTACAAGCTGATAAGACAGCAATATAGGTGATCTCGTTTGGTCTAACACCTGCCTGAAGCATATCACGGAATATTTCTAAAGCTCTTCTCGCAAATCCATGTTTCGCAAAACCTGTAATCATTGAAGTCCAAGATATAATATTCCTGTCTCTCATCTCCTTAAAAACTTGGAAAGCAGCTTCAATATTTCCACACCTAGAATACATGGAGATCAAAGCATTACAAACACAACAGTTTGACTCAAACCCTGACTTCAGTATCCGGCCATGGATCTGCTCACCCTTACCAATCGCACCGATACTTGAAGCGCCACTCAAAAGACTAGCATATGCGTAAGCACTAACCCCAACTCCTGTATCTTCAATTTCATGCAAAATTTCAAAGGTCTCCTCAGAGTTCAAACCCTTGGCATATGCATTAATTATAGAGTTGTACGAAACCAAATTCTTCACAAGTAGAGATTCAAATGCTTTCCTAGCTTCTTCCATCCTGCCAGACCGAGAATACATGCTAATAAGAGAATTTCCCACTATATTGTCCAAACTAAGACCCCTTTTCACAGCATGTGTGTAAACCTGTTCACCCACATATGAATTTAATAGATTTCCACATGCTTTAAGTACACTAGCGAATGTGAAATGATTTGGCGCAACACGACCCTGTATCATTTCACAAAACAGTTCAATAGCTTCCTTATCATAGCCTCCACTTTGCACATATCCTGTAATAATTGCAGTCCAAGACATAACATTATGATCCGGCATCCGATCAAACACCTTCCTACAATCATCCAAAGACCTATCTTCTGTACATTTCGCATACATGTCCACCAAACTACAACCCACACAAACGTCCAAAGCCAATCCGGTCCGTATAACCCAAGAATGCAATTGCTGCCCCAATGTCAACAACTCTAGCTCCGCGCAAGCAGACACAACCCCACTCAGCGTAAACCTATCCGGCATAAAACCAGTCAAAATCATATCCGAAAACAAACCAACTGCATCCCTCGGGCACCCCAACTGCGTACAGCGTGTAATCATCAACGTCCATGTAACCACATTCCTCTCAGTCATTTTATCGAACACCTTATATGCTGACTCCAAATCGCCGCCACCCTTCACAAACATATCAATCAAAGCACACCCAACACACACCTCGCCCGCGAAAAACCCACACTTCATTAAAAACCCAAATATTATCTTCCCCATCGAGAGGTTCTCCGCGTTCGAACAAGCCCGAATCACCGCCGCAAAGCAGAACTCGTTCGGGCGAAACCCGCATTCAAGCATTTCAAGGAACATATGAACCGCATCAAATTCTCTACCACAATTTGCGAAACACGAAATCATCGCGCTCCAGGAAACCAAGTCTTTTTTCTTACCCATAGATTTGAATATCGTATCGGCTCTGCTCGAGTCGCCGCATTTCGCGTACAGGCTGATCAGCGAGTTGAGGGCGACCGAGTCGGGTTCGAGTCTGGATTGAGTCAGGCAAGAGTGGACGATTTTCCCGAGGTGGAACTCGCGCGACCTGATGCAGGCCTTGAGGAGTAGAGAGTAGGTTTCGACGTCAGATGGGTGGTCGCCTCGCTGGGCCGCGAAATCGAGCGCCGCGACCGCATTCTGTAGGCGCCCCTCATTGAGGTGGTCGTGGATAAGAAGGCTGTGGTGGGTTTCCAATTTGATGAACGGCAGTGATGTCGATGATGACGATGACGATAGTTTTTGGCGGGAAGAATTTGAGGATTTGAGAGGAGCAGGTGGAGAGATTATGGCGGGAGAGGGAACAGAGAGTGCCATCATCTTTTAACGGTCGACAATTATGGCATTATGTTGTGTTTCTTATATTGATATTTAAATTAAAAAAAAAACTATAAATATCATTTTTAGTGAAAATATTACTAGTACCCGTAAAATATTGAGAATATTTGATTATATTTTTTATATCGGTTTTTTTTTTTTTGAAACGGATTTTATATCGGTTTTCAAAATATAAAAATATTAAATATTTTGATTAAAATATGTATAATTCAATTTTAATTTTTTTTAAATTATTATATTTATCATATTACTTATACGTCTATACAAAAAAATTAATACCACACCATAACGTGTATTGCACCATTTCATTAAAATTTGTATATTTCTAACCGTCGAAATTGAATATTAAAAATAATATAAATATGATATTATTTTATTAGGTAAACGTATGAGTAACATGATATGTAGATTTTTTCTCCCTATCTATCTATGTATAGCAAGTGATTCACAATAACCACTTAACAAGAACACATTTTTGTGCTACATACTTTCATCAAACTACACCTTGTAGAAAAATTGTTTTATGTACAAATTGGAATATGCACCAAAATTCACAGCAAATTATCAATTCCATGATCCCCAACCCATCAAGAATCCTGAGGTTCTGGTGATGATCTTCCTGGAGAATTCCTGCAAACCGGGCACGAAGCGTTCAACCGAAGCCATTCATCGACACAATCAGCATGGAAGCAATGCAGGCACTCAGGAATGGTCTTGAGAGTCTCCTTGGGCTTGTACTCACACAAGCATATCGGACACGTGTTGTCGTCCGGCTTGGGCAGCCTCCGGCTCTCTCCAAGCACGATTTTCGGGTAGGATTCGATGGTGACCATGTCCAAGCCGCCGGCTGTCAACGTGGGTTCATGTGGAGTGATCGTCGAATTGTATTCAGGGAGAGGCCGGTTGTTCCTGGCACAGCTGGACTTGAGCTTGCCACAAACAACACATAGTAGCCCCACAGAACACAAGAGTGCTGGCACTCCAGCCCCTACCATCACTGCAATGCGTGCACTTTTCGGAATTCCTGTGACAAGATATACCCAACCAATGCAATGCCATGCAAGTGTTAGCAAACCTTTTCGAAACAGCGGGACCATAGGATCAAACTATCTATTTGTTTAGATAATTGGATGTTGTTGACCTGATCAAATCAACGGTTGGCCTATAAGTGATTGGTTGTCATAAGTCAACGAAACCAAAAGTCATGAGTGCAGTGTGGAAAGTGTTTAGAGCACTTAGAAGCAAAAAAATAAAAAATAAAAATATATAATCACCAATTGTAAAAATTTATTAAAATTAAATACTAATCGATTCGAATAACTACTTTTACAATATTAATAACAGTTTTTCACATTTACGTAAGAGCAAAATGAGACTCGAAATCTTTCGTAGACTTAGGACTTATAGAATATAGTCAACTTCATTATCTTCTTCAATAATTGTCAACCAACCCATTCAAGAAAAGTTCAAAAGTCAATAAAATATAAAATTTCTATGAACAACCAAATTATATGGAAGTTTACCAGCTTTTTTTTTTTTTTCTTTTTTAATTATCAAAACAAACTTCTGCTTTCTATTATTATATCATAAACATATTTCTGTTTTATTAATTTATAGTTTAGACTTAGAGTGACAATATTATTATCTTAGTTTAAAAATAATATATTTATTTTTTATTTGTATTTTAGAACTATACTTTGTGTTGCATATATTTCTTTTACTTGGTCAAAAAATAAAAATTCTCATGTCCGAAACTGAACGGTTAGAATTTAAACGTATCTAAAAAGATTGAAAATACAGAAAATACGTTTCGATGAATGTTAAAATCCAAAGTATCTAATTGTAAATTAAGTTTTGTAATTATAAAGGTAAAATAAACAAGAGATATATAAACACTGCACTAGAAGAATAGAAAATAATTACCTGGCTGGTGACCATAAGAGCAGCCAATTTCAAGACTAGAATTGCTCTTGAACCCGCAGTGTGCACCTCTCTTCTCACATTTTGCGCACCTGGGTTTGCCCCAGGTGAGCCTGAGATCGTCCCCAAGGTCCGACGACATGATCGGCTGGTAAAACGGCCAATCCACCGGAACTTGAACGGATGCAAAAATATTGCACGAGGATGACAACAAGAAGTTGAAAACTCTAACCGAAGACGTAGCGAGAACGGTGTAGTTTTGACCACTGAGGCAGGCAACTGGGTTCAAATTGTACCTATAGTAATCAAAAGAGCAATTGAAGAAAGTGAATTGTTGAGAATATGATGCAGTGAAGGGAGAGCCAGAGAGATTGAGTGAGAGAATTTTTTTTGGAAGGCAGTTGTTTGGATCATAATCATTGATCCATAATTCCTGCGTGGAATAGTCTATCCCTTGGACAATGAATTTCCCCGAGGGTAGTTCTAGTACCGTTTGGTCCGTACTATCACAAGATAAAGTAAAACCCGGATAGCCACAGGATTGTGGCTGTCGGTTATTTAGCCGGAATGGAAATCGAATCACGGGTTCACCACGGCCACAAGCAGCAGATATACAAGTTTTATTAATTGTTTCCGCGACGGAGTAGGAAGAGAAGAAGAGAAGAAAGAAGACGAGGAAGAGGAGAGCTTTGAAAATGTCCATTTTTGTGGGGGAATATTGGGTTGTCTGGGGTGGATTGTTATTGATTCACTTTGAATATAAACTCCCATTATAAAAAAAAAAAAGAATATTATATATGGTTTGTGTACTAAATTATTTTATAATATAAAGTCTAGGGCTGCATTTTGATGTCGTGTTGTAGGAGTCATGGAAAATGTGGTGTTAGTTTATATATTTAGTTGAGTTTTTTTTTTTTTTTTTGAGAAAATATTTAGTTGAGTCTTATAGGGTTGTTGTTGTTGTTGCCACTCATGTTTATATTTTATTTACTATAATGGATTAAATTATTATTTGTATCCCACAAATTGATGATTGATAATGATGGGTATTGATTATTATGTAAATAAATTGGTAATTTAGTCTATAGGTCATCCTAATCTCCAATGCCAAGAAAAATGACAATTCTCATTTTGGCATAAACTGATTTTGCTTTGAAGTATGGGCACTCTCTTCTTTTTTTTATTGGTAAATTAATTATAAATCCATCAGAATATACTAAGATCAATCACTAAAAATATACGACCCGATATACGTTGATAAATCAAACTAATTGAATTATTGTCATTAAAGTTATACAATCACTTTAAGTTAGGAGTGGATATGTTTATGGTATAATCTTTTGAGTGTCGAATAAATTACCATTTTTACAGTTTTTTGTTAACGAAAGTAGCTATCCCGAATTATACTCGTGCTCATCATTACATATCCCGAGCATACAGGCTCATCATTTTAGTGCGTGATTTAAACACATAAGATTTAATAATTGTAATATTTGATCTAGATAAATTTCGACAGAACCGGCCTAGTGTGGTTAGACCTACAAGTTAAAAACTAAGTTGACAATTCAAAGACCAACAAAGAAATGTCATGATTATATGGGCCTGGAGATGGCCCAATTAGTAAAAAACCAACCCACATTAAAAATTATTAATTAATTTTATTCAAATCAAATTCAAAACACAACAGGAGACCGAGACAGCGATGGAAAAACTAAAAACAACACACTAATCTCATATTTTTATAATGATAACAGTAATAATAATTTTTAATTATTATTAATTAAACGAGAAAAAAAAAAGTTGTTAAAAATCATAACAGCGACCGTTTCGCTCCCAGTCGCCGAACCGGGTCGGTTCCGGTCCTCTCGGGCCACCGATCTCGCCGGTCACTTTGTTCACATCGCCGTCGTCATAATCGCCGTCGTCGTCTTCCAGATCTTCTTTGTTTACGTTCTCGGAATTCGCTTTCTCTTTGCTTGCGTTTTCTGCTTCACTTGTCTGGCGTTGTTGTTGAGGCTGCTGAGTTGTTGATGATGAACAGAAGATGCGACTCAGCGAGTTGATACCAAACCGAGTGACGGTATCGGATGGTTTGGGAGCGGCGGAGAGGCCAGAGATTGAAGGAAATAGACGGCTGAGATTGTTTCTTGCCATTGAATTTTTTTTCAAAAAAAAATAAATTTGTTTCTGAATTTTGCAGTTTGCAGAACAAGAACAACGAATAAAAAAAAGAAACCTAACTGATCTGTTGATAAAAGTGAGAGAGGAAGAGAATTACGATTTTGATACGGTGTCGTGTTGAGTAGTTGGTGAAGCCACGTGGAGATACAAACCAGCGTGCGCTCTCTTCTTTTATATTGTGGTCAGAAATAGAAAATGCACTTTCAATTTCATTTTAATAAACGAAATTTAGCAAACATATTCCAATAATAAATGAAAATTGTAAACCTACACACGGGGTCTATCCAAAATTATATTTGAGATAAAAATACCACTCGTATTTTAATCCAACCCATAAAAGTATTTTTACTCTTCTCTTATTCACAGGCCGAATAAATCGTTTCCTCTTTAGAAACTTAAGCTAATAAAATCTCTCTTCTCCTAAACTTCATCGAAAAATTTGTTTAAACCAACGACATACCTGATAGATTTAGGGTTTAGGGTTTAGAAAGATTTTTTGTACTTAATAATAAAATTAAAGATTTTTATAGGATCATATACTTATCGAGTTGAAATTGTGAGGAAAAAATATAGAAATTTATTACTAATCCTTACCAATACAAGAAATTGATGTTGATAAACGAAATCAGTAAGTAGAAGATGACATCTTGCCTTATTTTTTCGGGGTAATTGCAATAATTCCTCGTGTATATAGGCATAATTGTACAAAAATCTGAGAATAATTGATAATAATAATAACTCCACTTTGACCGGTTGACTAACCGTTGACTACAGTTAGTCACTAGCGGTGAAAGGGGTAAATTGTCTTTTAGAAAATTTTTAAAAAAAATCTGAAAAAAGAAGAAGAAGAAAGAAGAGGAAGAAGAAAAATAAAAAAAATCTGAAAAAGAAGAAGAGGAAGAAGAAGAAGAAAAATAAAAAAATCTGAAAAGAAGGAAGAAAAATAAAAAAAAGAAAAAGAAGAAAGAGGAAAAATAAAAAATTCGGAAAAAAAGAAGAAGAAGAAAAAGAAAAAGATGGAGAAAAAGAAAAAAAAATGATGCAGAAAGAAATTGAAAAAAAAAATTGAAAGAAGAAGAAGATCGGATGATGAACAAAAAATTTTAAAAAAAATTAATTTTTTTTTTGTAGATGATCTGCTCCATTGGATGAAGATATTTTTATCTCATTTAATGGACCAGATCTCATCTAGTCCATTTTTTTTATATATTTTTTTTTAATTTTTTTTTCTAAAAGACGATTTTATCTCTTTAACCGTTAATAACTAACTGTGGTCAACGGTTAGTCAACCGGTCAAAGGGGAGTTATTGTTATTTTCTCAGATTTTTGTGCAATTATACCTATATACACGAAAAGTTATTACAATTACCCCTATTTTTTCCTACAAACTTTCTCCTTTTAGAACTACCTAAACTCAATGAATGGACTGAGAAAGTACAAATAAAATCGAGAGTTAATTACACTCAACCTCCCTGAGGTTTGGCTAATTACATTCGGAATCAAAGTTTGCATTAATGAACACTAACCTCCCCTCACGTTAACGTTGACCGTTAAAATGACCGTTGACTTTTTCCAAATTTTTTAAATGACCAAAATACCCCTCTAACAAAGTTTTTTACTGTTCATTAAAAAAATTTTACTGTTCATTTTCACAAAATTAATGGTGGAGATCCAGATTGGATCTCCACCGTCCATCATTGTTGATGGACGATGGAGATCCAATCTGGATCTCCACCAAGAAAAAAAAAAAAAAAAAAATTTTTTTTGAAGTTCATCTTCGTTCTTCGAAGATGAACTTCATCTTTGAAGTTCATCTTCGAAGAACCACGAACCCTCTGGGTTCGAGATCGAACCCTTCTGGGTTCGATCTCGAACCCAGAGGGTTCGAAGATCGAACCCTGCTGGGTTCGATCTCGAACCCAGGAGGGTTCGAAGATCGAACCCTGCTGGGTTCGATCTCGAACCCAGGAGGGTTCGAAGATCGAACCCAGGAGGGTTCGAAGATCTAACCCTTCTGGGTTCGAT
Source organism: Xanthoceras sorbifolium (assembly GCA_003430845.1). Classification (NCBI taxonomy): domain Eukaryota; kingdom Viridiplantae; phylum Streptophyta; class Magnoliopsida; order Sapindales; family Sapindaceae; genus Xanthoceras; species Xanthoceras sorbifolium. The sequence goes on from CM010611.1 coordinate 27,623,435, forward strand.
CAGGGTTCGAAGATACGAACCCTTCTGGGTTCGAAACCCAGAAGGGTTCGATCTTCGAACCCAGAAGGGTTCGATCTCGAACTCTCTGGGTTCGAAGAACGAACCCTCTGGGTTCGTGGAACCCAGAGGGTTCGAAGATCGAACCCTCTGGGTTCGATCTCGAACCCAGAAGGGTTCGAAGATAATAACCCTTCTGGGTTCGTGGAACCCAGAGGGTTCGTCGTTCTTCGAACCCTTCTGGGTTCGAGATCAAACCCAGAGGGTTCGTCGTTCTTCGAACCCGTCTGGGTTCGAGATCGAACCCAGAAGGGTTCGATCTTCGTCGTTCTTCGAAGATGAACTTCGAAGATGAAGTTCATCTTCGAAGAACGAAGATGAAGTTCATCTTCGAAGAACGAAGATGAAGTTCATCTTCGAACTTCAAAAAAAATTTTTTTTTTTTTTTTTTTTCTTGGTGGAGATCCAATCTGGATCTCCACCATTAATTTTGTGAAAATGAACAGTAAAATTTTTTAGATGAACAGTAAAAAACTTTGTTAGAGGGGTATTTTGGTCATTTAAAAAATTTGGAAAAAGTCAACGGTCATTTTAACGGTCAACGTTAACGTGAGGGGAGGTTAGTGTTCATTAATGCAAACTTTGATTCCGAATATAATTAGCCAAACCTCAGGGAGGTTGAGTGTAATTAACTCTAAAATCGAACAAGAAATATAGGTTCAAATGTGTTCAAATGTGTTCAAATGTGTTATAGGTATAATTGGGTCTGTCGTTAGTTTAAATAAAGTTTTTGATAGAGTTTAGGACTTTCTGATGGATGGAGTTGGTAGATTTACAATTTTCATTTATTATTTGCATATTTTCGCTAAATTCTCTTCTTTAATTACACACATTCGTCACCATTCCAACGAGGAACTAATACAATATTAAAATTTAAACCCGGAATTTGTGATTGTGATTAAATTAAATATATAATTATGAAACTAAAATCGTAACGAGTATGATATTTGTTTTTTTAAGAAATAATTTAAATATATAATTTTTTAATATGGATGCGAGCAATACATGTTAATATTTAATTATCTAGTCTGAGTATGAAAATTTGTGCTTAAAAACATTTAAAATTACTTCTTCTTTCTTTTTAATGGTGCGATTATAAATCTAATTATAAGTATATCTAAATTTATTAATGGTGCGATTATAAATCTAATTATAAGTATATCTAAATTTATTGAGATTAATTAATAAACGTGCTATTCAAATATCAAATGTAATGATAGTAATAAATTCCAGCTTACATGGTACAAAAGTGCTTCTGAGTTCCAAATTGCAAAAGTGGCTTTCAAGACATCCCAATTCAACCAAAGGGCCAAACAAGTCCTTACACAATCATTATCTTGCTAAAGTGACCGCCAAACAAAAAAAAAACAAAAAATTTGCAGGGACAGAGAGAGAGAGAGAGAGAGAGAGAGAGAGAGTGAAAAAAGAAGAAGAAAGATGAAGAGAGTTCCACGAATTAAATTCCCACAAAGACACCCTCCATCCTCATCCTCAGGTTCACTATCTTTCCTCAAAATTCAATCTTTTATATATGTTTTTTACAAAAGAAAAAATATTCATGTATGAATTGTGTTTGACTTCGTTTGACAATTTGCTTCACTGGGTTTTTTCTAATTTTTTTTTTTTTATGATACTTTGTGAGTTGATATAGTCAAGAGCTTTAGCTGCTTTACTTTTCTCACTTGTTTTTTGTTTTTGGAAAATGGTTTTTTGGGAATTCTAATTTTGTTCAACAACTTCATATTGGAGGAATTTGTGTGTATACTTTTGTGAATTGAAAGTGTTTGATCAATTTTTGAATTGAACTAAACTGAGGAGTTACTGATGATGGATTTTTAGCATATTATCTATTATTTGTGAATCAGTTTAGTGTTTTAACTCATAGTAAAGGTGCAATTTTTATGGAATTTGGTGGTGGTCTGGAGAGGAGAGTTTGTAGTTTGGCAATGGAAACTGAGGTTGTGTGAAAAATGAAAATAGAATAAGAATAGGTCCAAAACGATCGAAAGAGAAACGGAAACGGACTGATGCTCACTTATAGTTGTTTCGGGAGTAGAAAGTTGTTATCTTTGTTTCTGAAATAGCTTCTTTTGGAAGGAATTTTGCCGCTTCAATAAGTATGTGATTTATAGGTTTTGGTTGAAGATTTGTTTGGGTGTCATATCGTTGTGGTGAAACATGAATATGTTCAATGCCTGCATTATAATCCAAATGTTTATGATTTTGCACGAAGTTGACAATCATGCCTCATCATACTGAAGACACTGAGCCGCATTTCCTGTGTGAGCAGCACTGAAATAATAGAGTGCAGTAGTGAATTTGTGTTGATAGATTGCTTCGTACAATACTCTTGGGATGGATGTTTTTGACTGAGCAAGGAATGGTAGATTTGATTGTGCGAGTTCTGTTAAACCTGTATATCTGAATTGGTGTTTCTTTAAGGTCTTAAAATTTCCAAAAAAAATCTTATCTTTTGTATTTCGGGGGGTTTATGTAGTGTTTTGGTGCACATTAGGTAATAAATAGCTAAGAAGAGTCCCGCTGAGTGTATTCCTCGTCATGAAGTGATGAAGAAACTTCAACTTAGAATTTGAGAAAGTGAAATCGAATTAGAAATGAAAGGACCAAGGGAAAAGTACAAGCTTTCTATTTACATAACATTTTGTTATAATGCACTTGTATTCTTGCCTCTTGTTATATATACTTTGAAAGTTTTTGTCAGCAATGTTTGCTCTAGAATTCTTGTAGTTTACCTACCTATCAACCCGTAGCCACGGGAATGGACACGAACAGATCATTCTCCATATTATTCAAATACTAATATGATTTTTCTGCATGACAACTTTATTAATAAACTCTATATACTTCACGTATATAAGTCTATGTTTTCTATTAACATGATTGTTCATGAATAGGTTCTGCCTCCCAGACCAAAGCCGCATCAACTCAAGAAAACACTAGTCAAATCCTGAATTCAAGGTCAAGTTCAGATGTTCCAGCAGCACCCATAAACGCTGCTGTGGGAGGAAAAGCTTCTCTTCAGCCAAAACGTACGCCTGTCACCGAGAGGGAGATAGAGGCTATTCTGGTGAGAAAAACATATTTTACCACGTTAGAATTCACAGTTCATAGCTTTCATATCGGTGAAAATAACCTTGGTCATTAGAACTTTCGATAAAGAGCTTTTCAGAAGTCATGATTCGGATTAGTACACGAGTTAGGATCTCCTTGAATCTTCATATTAAAGCTTAGAACTCACCATAAAGAGCTTTAAGAAATCATGATTTGGAACAGTATACACATCGTTAGGATCAATTTGGATCAGCTTATAGTTATAAGATCAATCTGGATGATCTTCGAGCCTTGAAAACAATACACGCGAAGCATTTTCTCCGATGGCATTTAATGAGTTTCGAAGAGGTTTTAAAGTCTCCCTAGGTCCAAATTTTGTTTTTAAGCATATTAGTTGAAATGCTAGAAATGTTAGTCTGGATGCAATGCAATGCACATAACTACTACATTTTGAACATTTTTTCTTTTAGTTTCTTTGTTTGATTGAATGCTGATATGTGTGTGTGTGCGCGCTTCTCGTGCAGTTGGGCGGCTGCATCTGACAACACAAACCAATATGCTTTCATGTGCAGCAATAAAAACTTCCAGTGTTGAAAACACAACAAAATGTTAGTTGTAATTTTAATCTGTTCTGTTATGAATCAGATAATAATCAATGTGTAATATGTTGTTTTCGGCAAATTAAGTATTTTTTGACATAATGATTTTGTGACACTATTAAGATCCATATCCAGCTCAAATTGAATAATGCTGTTTTTCTTTTCTTTTCCGAAATCTAACACCAAATAGGTCCGGTGTCTGTCGAAATTACGCATTATATGAACAGTTTAGATATTTCTATTTCCGTAAAATCTGGGAGAAATCTTCCTGCACGTATGATGGGACTTATATTCAAAATTATTTAAAATCCCTGTATAATAATAGAGCATGCATTTGGACAGAAAATTGAATATACCAAAACAGAACCTTGAAAAAACTTTTGTTAACTCAAAAACTCATAAATAATTAATACCACATACTTTATTTCTCCACCAAATAATTAAGAAATAAAACTGTACAGGTTCCTTCAAAACCATCACAAGAGCTAACCACCAAATTGCCACAACTAAAGCTATAAACACATCATATAGAGAAAGGAACACAGACGCCTAAAAGACCTATAACAATACCTATCTCCCCATGGAAGAGACCATTTTCTTGCTATCGGCTTCGATCGTTCCCAAGTTTCCTCGGCTCTGTAACGCTTGAGATCAATCCTCCTCCTAAGCACCTGATGTTGCCCCGATAGGTAGATAGGTAGGTAGCGCATATGATATTTTGAGCCCGTTGGTGGTCATCCATGAGGGGATTTCAATTTGGAGCCAATTCTTGTGTACTGTGTATCAGTTCTATTTCTTTTGGGCACTGTATGAGGAATAAATGAATCAAAAGTACACACCTAAGTCATAACGGTGTGTTTGCTGCTGTCTTGGTGCCTCTTGAGGTCTTGTTGCCTCTTAACACGGTCTTCCTCACTGTCACTGGCATTGTTAAGGTCGTCTTCTCCGGTAAGGTATTTGTCCACCTGTGCAGCTGCTTGACGGCCCTCTGAGATCGCCCATACCACGAGAGACTGGCCCCGCCGGCAATCCCCAGCAGCAAAGACTCCATCTACACTGGTCGCAAAGCGACCATAATCTGCCTTGAAGTTTGACCTGTTGTCTCGCTCCAGACCCAACTTCTCCGCCAGAGTCTGGAAAAGATCAAACGACATGAGGAACGGTGATTTAACTGTATTAGTAATCTTGTATAATGATTTAGAACTGTTGAATTCAAAGCAAACCGAAAAACGAAAAATCATAGAGAAGATAATAAAATACTGACCACTTCGGGACCTAGGAATCCCATGGCCAGTAATACGAGGTCAGCCCCAATTATTTCCTCAGAACCTTCAACCTCCTTGAACTGAAATTTTCCACTTGCATCCTTCTCCCAAGAGACACGTACCACCTCAAGTCCTTTCACAACCCCATTTTCATCTCCAATGAACCGCTTAGTTAATACCTCATAAGTTCTTGGGTCATTGCCGAACTTGGCTGCAGCTTCCTGGTGACCATAATCTACACGGAATACACGAGGCCACTGCACCATACAGTAGAAAGAAATAAATAAAAGGAAAAATACAAGTTTAACACTTTTCACTAGTGTAAAAAAACATAAGCAAAATTCCTCAATAGTTCTGCCAACTCATTTAATGTGCCTAGCCCTATTTTATCACACAAATAAAGCCAAAAACTAAGCATGTGTTTAGCTGTCAGCCGAAAACATGCACATAAAAGGGAAGCATTGCATCATTCCCGCGAGGACACTTGACTAAATCCAAAAAATAGACATGCAATCCAAGGATTAACAGATATCATATCCTATTTTACAAGTATGCGTGCGCTAGGAGACTGCATAAAGACAAATAATACCTGTGGCCAGGGGTTTCCTGGAGCCCTAGTTACTGGTGGCTGAGGGAGAAGCTCTAGATTTACGATATTAGTACAACCATGACGAATTGATGTCCCTATGCAGTCTGTGCCAGTGTCGCCTCCTCCAATGACCACCACTTTCTTGCCCTTGGCAGATATGTAGTTGCCATCCTGGAGATTGCTGTCCAGCAAGCTTTTGGTGTTTGCATGAAGAAATTCCATTGCAAAATGGACACCAGACAACTCCCTTCCTGGTACCGGAAGGTCCCTGCATCAAATACAACTCCTCATTTAACCAATCTTCACATTCTCATACATTTCAAGTATTTGGTCAACTGATAATGTAACCAGAAACATAGAATCAAAGCAATAATTTGGGCTGCCAAGTACAGAAAAGTTATCAACAATGATTTCATACTCTTAAGTGCCCTACCTAGGTTTTGTGGATCCAACTGCCAAAACAACTGCATCATTCTCCTCACGAAGCCGATCAAGAGAGTATGAAGGATCAACTCCAACATTAGCATTGACCACAAAGTTGATGCCTTCCTCGGCCATAAGGTTAACCCGCCGCTGTACAACATCCACTTTATCAGTCTTCATGTTGGGAACTCCATACATCATAAGCCCCCCAATTCGATCAGCACGCTCATAGACAGTTACCAAATGACCCATTCTATTCAGCTGATCAGCAGCCGCCAACCCAGATGGTCCACTTCCAATAATAGCAACTCTTCTCCTGTATAAAGAAAATTACACACTCAATGGACAATAGAAATAGTGGTAATAAATCACTGCTCTTCAACAAACTTGAGATATTAGACAATTTCACTTCATGTCCAGACCAAGGAAAATTATTTTGCAAATGTTACTGGAAAAAAGAAAGGTCTTTTATGCTGAGGAAAATAAAAGCATACCCAGTTCTCCTTGTGGGAGGCCGTGGCACCATCCACCCCTCCTCAAAGGCCTTGTCTATGATAGCACATTCAATGTTTTTGATAGATACAGGATTCTCAATAATACCAAGTACACAAGAACCCTCACAAGGTGCAGGACACACTCGGCCAGTGAACTCTGGAAAGTTATTTGTCTCGAGGAGTCGGTCTAGTGCTTCACGCCACCTATTTTGGTACACTAACTCATTGAATTCAGGTATTTTGTTCCCGAGAGGACAACCAGAGTTCTCCTACATTTGTTGAGAAGACATTTAGCTGAGGCAGAAGTTCAAATTCAGAGAACTTATAATAAAGTAACCCATACCTGATGGCAGAATGGAGTGCCACAATCCATGCAGCGGGCTGACTGGGTCTTTAGAAGAGGGCCAGGTTTTGATTCCTCCATAACTTCCTCCCAATCATTCATTCGAACATTAGGATCCCTGTACTGGACACCCTCACGCTCGTACGCAATGAAACCCCGATGTTTAACAGCATCAGTTACCCGACTAGGCCTCTTGATTGGTTCAGTTTGTTCCAACTTCTGTGATGAGAATTCCAACATACACGTTAGACAAATGTTAGAAAGTATGACAATATTCAATATTGCTATCAAGTCTTAATGTATAAATTTTCTCACCACTTCATCTTATTCTAAAGACAGACATCAACTCTCACAACATATAAAACCAGCATATTGTAACAACATTAAGAGTAAAAGTACAGCAATTCCTGCTATAAAATTTGTTACTGAAAATGACCTATCAATATCCTTTTTTTTTCTGCAAAAATAACAAACATCTAACTCTAACCACCAGAAAGACAAACAAGAAGCAGGAGAGGTAATTGGATTAATATGTACATGGGGGAATCCGAGGCAACTTTTTCTTAAAGAGGAGAGCAAAAAGAAGATGCAAAGGTCATATTCTCACAATCACTTTATAAAGCAATATGAAAGGCTTAAAAAAAACAGAAGTTTTCAAGATCAGTCTTACCCGACTGGATTCCTCTTTCAAAGATGCAGCTGCCAACTTCTTGAGTTCTTCAAAAGCATCTTTCTCCGTTAACTCTACCTCATCCTGCTCCTCAGCTTCTGTAGCAGCTCGCTCCAATGTTTCTTTTGAGGCTGCCTCTTGTTTCATGTTTGCAAGAATACGTTTGTAGTCCCTAGGGAAGACCTTAATAAATTTCGGCAAAAGATTCTCAAAGTCAGCAAGAACTTCTTTGGCAAATTGGCTGTTTGTGTAACGTTGATGTTGCTGTATCATCATTCTCAGAGTCATAATATCCTCTTCTTCTTCAACCTTATCAAGATCTACCAGCTCAGGATTGCATCGAGATCGAAATTTGCCATCCACATCAAGAACGTAAGCAATACCGCCACTCATACCTGCGGCAAAATTCCTTCCAGTTTTTCCAAGCACAACAACAGTTCCACCGGTCATATATTCACATCCATGATCACCAACACCTTCCACAACAGCCCTTGCCCCTGAATTACGAACACAGAATCTTTCTGCCGCCATCCCATTGAAATATGCCTCTCCAGTTGTGGCTCCATAGAGAGCCACGTTACCAATGACAATGTTCTCCTTTGGATCAAACCGACTTCCCTTTGGAGGATAAACTACAACCTTTCCACCTGACAATCCTTTACCAACGTAATCATTCCCATCACCTTCAAGCTCCAACAAGATGCCAGGGCAAAGGAAAGCTCCAAGGCTTTGCCCTGCACTTCCAGTAAGTTTGATGTGGATGGTATCTGCAGGAAGCCCCGCCAACTGGTAACGCTTAGTCACTTCATGGCTAAGCATTGTTCCAACAGCACGGTTTACATTGCAGATTGGTGTTTCAATGTAGACAGGAAGACGTCTTTCTAAAGCAGCCTTGGACAGTGCAATGAGATTTTGGTCCAAAGCAATGTCCAAGCCATGATCCTGTTTTTGGACACAATACTGTGCAGCTTCTGGCCGAATGTCACCAGCAGGTCTAAGTAAGAGGGACAGATCAATATTCTCCAGCTTCTCATTGGTCTTTGTGACTTCCTTGTCAACTTCAAGCATATCTGAACGACCAACCATCTCATTCAAAGATCGGAAACCAAGCTGGGACATGATCTCCCTGACCTCCTCTGCCAGCATAAAGAAGAAGTTAATAACATGCTCAGGTTCTCCAGCAAACTTTTCTCTAAGAACAGGATCTTGGGTAGCAATGCCAACAGGGCATGTGTTCTTGTGACACTTCCGCATCATGATGCAACCGAGCGTTATGAGAGGTGCAGTGCTAAAGCCAAACTCTTCTGCTCCAAGCAGTGCAGCAATGGCCACATCTCTTCCTGTTTTTAGTTGACCATCTGTCTGGAGAACTGTGCGTCCACGAAGATCATTAGCAACCAGAGTTTGATGAGTTTCAGCCAAACCAAGTTCCCATGGGAGCCCAGCATTTTTTATGCCCGTCCATCGAGAAGCCCCTGTACCTCCATCATGACCTGCTATCAAGACATGGTCTGCATGACCCTTCACGACCCCACTGGCAATCACTCCCACCCCAGCTTCAGATACTAACTTCACACTAATTCGAGCACCAGGATTGGCATTCTATGAAACAAAGAAAAAGTGTCAGGTGGACTGAACATCTGAATGTGAAGTATAGAAATTTAAAATATATACTAATTCATAAGGCCCGCATCTCTACTTCAAGAATGGAACAAAACAGACGACGACAGTAATACACCTAAACAATTAACAAGCCCGCAACAACAGAACATTAAAATGCAAACCAAAGACATAAAGCATCTAAAGCTAAATAGCAGCTTACCTTCAGATCATGAATCAATTGGGCAAGGTCTTCAATTGAATAGATATCATGATGGGGAGGTGGACTAATAAGCCCCACCCCAGCTGTAGAATTTCTAGTGACAGCAATGTCTCCGATGACCTTGTGGCCAGGAAGTTCACCTCCTTCACCAGGCTTGGCACCCTGTTTCACAAGGCAGAGCTAGTCAATATTAAATGAATTCACAGAGAAGGAAGGAACTAAGCTCATATATAACCTCACCAAATGCCAAATGTAGATATCAGTTAAAGATGCAAAAGCACCCAGGGGTGCCTTGCAGATACAGCATCATCTGCGACGAACATAAAACCATAAACAAGAGGAACCTCTGTTCCAAAAGGAATACAGGGGCTAAACAGCAAGGGACAACATCAACAGCCTAACTATATAACCTAATGAGTAATGACTTCTTAGATATCAAAAGTTATATAATCTAACAAATACCTGAGCCATTTTTATCTGTAGTTCATCAGCATTTGTGAGGTAATAACTTGAAACTCCAAATCTTCCACTGGCAACTTGCTTGATAGCGCTCCTCTTTGGATTCCTTGAACCATCAGGTAGAGGCTCCATACGAGACGGTTGCTCCCCTCCCTCACCTTAAGCCAAAAAGAAAGTAATTTTCATTATAAATTACAGTAGAAGCAAAGTAGGAATCAGAACCTACAAGTAAATTCTCAACCTTAATTGACATTTTAAAAGTATTAATTAATTGAAAAGGCTATAACTATATAACAATTGTCTTGAAAGATTGCAACAAGCAAGAAATGAGGCTTTGATAAAAAATTTACCAAACCTCAACCAGAAACATACCTGTGTTTGATTTCCCTCCAATTGTGTTCATAGCAATAGCCAGCGTTGAGTGCGCCTCCAATGATATTGATCCATAACTCATGGCCCCTGTACAAAAACGTTTCACAATCTCGCTGGCAGGTTCCACTTCCTCCAGTGGAACTTTCACCTCTGCCTCCTTAAACTTCAACAGCCCGCGTAAATTGCAATTCTTGTTTAATTCTTGAATGCGCTTGGAATATTCCTTATAGGCAGCCACACTGTTAGTCCTGGCAGCCTCTTGCAACTTTGCTATAGCAAGAGGATCATTCAAGTGAACCTCACCACCTTTCCTCCAATGATAATCCCCAGGATTGGGCAATGCCACAGCTTCTGCACTTCCAGGTGGGAAAGCCCGAGTAGGAAATGCCAACTGATGCAAGTGAAGAGCATCATTAGCAAGATTCTCAAACGTTGCCCCTTCTACTCTGCTTGGAGTTCCTGCAAAGCACTTCTCAATCACTTCTGATGAAAGACCTAGAGCTTCAAAAATTTGAGCACCCTTATACGAGGCCAAAGTTGATATCCCCATCTTGGCAAGAACTTTCATCATTCCATAGTTGCTTGCCTTGAAATACTTCTTGACCAGCTCATCCTTTGAATGGAACTCGCCACTGGCTTTTGGTGGGATCTTTCCATCAACCTGCAATCTCCAAATCGCCTCTACAGCTAAGTATGGACAAATAGCATCCGCACCAAACCCAACTAGTGTACAGAAATGGTGCACTTCTCTTGGTTCAGCTGATTCAACTATCAAACCTATACGAGTGCGCTCAAGCTTTTTAACAAGATGGTGATGGACAGCTCCAACAGCCAAGAGGGAGCTCACAGCAACACGCTTTGATGAGAAGGCTAAAAATTTAGGGGGGAAAAAAGAACAAATACGTTAATGCATACATAAGAGAAATAATTAAAGGATTTGTAATTTCTAAAATCTAGTTCAAATAGAACAATGTTATACCTCTGTCTGAAAGCACCAATAATGTATAACCCTCCTTAATTGCTACACGTGCTTCAGCACAAATCCTGTCCAAGGTCTCCTCCAATCCCTTCCTACCACGGTCCTTTGAATAAGTTATGTCAAGAACTTTACTTCGCCAACCTCTATAATTCATCTTTTTTAGTGCTTCCATCTCTTCAATAGACAATAGAGGGCCTTTTAGAGAGAGACGGTGACATTGTTCTTCAGTTGTTTCTGTCAGATCACCTTCCGGACCAATCATGCATTCCATGGAAGTAACTATCTTTTCTCGGATAGGATCAATTGGAGGATTTGTTACTTGAGCAAACATTTGCTTGAAGTACTCAAATGTGAGTTTTTCTCTGTCAGACATAACTGCCAATGGTGCATCATTGCCCATTGAACCAAGAGCCTCTGTACCATCTTTTGCCATGGGAAGCATCAACATCTCCAATGCTTCAACAGTGTAACTGTGTAGAGAAAACAGAGCATATATGAGATCCACAAAAGCACCAGAGTGAAAGAAAACATAAGCCGAATGCTAGAGAGAGATTAACATACCCAAAAGCTTTCAAAGGAGCCAATAACCCATGAATGCCCATGTTCTCCATGTTGTCATCATCATTAGATGCCTGTAGAAGATTAAAAAATAATGAGAATAGGTCATCAAGAAGATAAAGAAGTGAAGAATCAAAATTGTGCAAGGCTTTACCGGCACAACTCCAGATATGCCTGGAGCAACCCTTTCAGATTCCTGAACAGATTCAACTATATTCTTGAGTTCAATTTTTTGCCTTTTAAGCCATTCTCCATAAGGCCTAGCCAGTGAATATTGCTGCTTCAAGGCATCATCATCCACCACAATATGATTATCAAAATCTACCAGAAGCATCATTCCAGGGTTAAGTCTTCCTTTCCTAAGCACATCTTCAGGAGGAATGTCCACTACACCAACTTCACTGGCCATGATAACCCGTCCACTGTGAGTAACATAGAACCGACCTGGTCGTAGTCCATTGCGATCCAATGTAGCTCCAAGGTAACGGCCATCAGTAACTGCAAATATCTTATCCATGAGGAAAAGACCATAACCTGATAGTTGCATGCACAAGATTGAAAGAAAATAATTCAGGAAAAAGAAGAAAATTACATGAAATCAGAGCAGGCCCATCCCATGGCTCCAGAAGAGCTGAGAAGTATTCATACAAGGCCTTCCGATCAGGATCTATGTTCTTATCATTTTGCCATGCCTCAGGGATCATCATCATAACAGCTTCAGGGAGACTTCTACCAGCTCGAACCAGAAGCTCAAGGACACCATCAAAAGATCCTAAAAGTATGTAGAAAAATTATCGGATGCAAATCAGAACATGATAAAACCAACAAGAAGAAAATTCACACAGCTTATTTATTCATATGCCTCCATATTGAGTACAGATGAACATAACAAAAATGACAACTTAGTATTCACCTGAATCAGATGAACTAGCATCCACGATTGGCAAAAGCTTCTTCAATTCATTCTTAGATAGACCAAGCTCTTTGCACTTCAATAAACCCTCACGTGCCTTCATCCTGGTAAGCATAAAAGTCAGCCAACATGTTTCTAATTACTCTATAATTAAAAACCGGACAAAAAAGTAAATAAAAAAAAAGGAATTGCCAAAGTCTATTTTGATTTCAGAGTAGTATATACTTCATTTACTATCTAATATAAATCAGGTCGGTAAAATAATTCATGTACAATACAGAAGTACTCAACATTGAAACAGCCTAAAAGTTTTTTCAGTAAGTACCAGTTCACATTGCCACGTAGGGTATTAATTTCCCCATTATGACCCAAGACACGCATGGGCTGGGCACGATCCCAGCTAGGAAATGTGTTTGTGGAAAATCTCGAGTGTATCTGCATCAACAATCAAAAGAAAAAAAAAATTATTCACAGTTCTATCTATCTATTCAAATATGGGAAACTGATCTGAAACAGAAGACATGAAAATTGTGTTCAGAGGACTTCAATAAACTTCATACTACAGGGGGGCAATACCAAAATCACTTAACCCTAAGCTACCTAGACCAGACACAGTTTCCTATCCACCACTAAATTGGAAGTTTCAACCTCAAACAACTGATCATAGAGAGCACTGCAGCAAGTTTCTGCAAACATGATTTTACTTGACAATGAGGTTTCTTACCAACTCACCCAAAGGCATCCAATCCAGCATCCAAATTCAAATAGATCAAGGGAGTGGAAGAACTTAAGAGATCATTCAAACTTCAATGCCTCAGAAGTCATTCCTCAACCTTGCATCTCTTCGATTACCGATGGTTCCATGCTGTTTGTTAAAGTATGGAGTCAGTGGATAAAGAAGGAAAGTGAATGGATTATATAATTACCAGGGCCATGTAGCTCGTAAACCTTTCATTGCCAAGATCTGCATAATAGTAATCCTTCAACTGAATTGGCTTTAACTGACCTTTGTAAACAACAGTCCTGCATAAACAAAGTAATCGCATTAACAATATTATCTTACAAAATCAATCAACCCAGAGGAAATACACCTCAACAAACAACACAGCTTTTTTCATCACACACCTTGAGGAAAGAGAACATATATAGAAGTCCCTCACACCCCCATGTTGGAGGTTTAATGCAGCTCTAATAGCAACCATCGAAACCCTTCTCAATATGTACATCTGCAGCACAATACAATTTAATAAAGTGGCATTATGAAATTATTACGAAGCTTCAACTCTGTAGAAGGCAACATAAAAAAAAAAAAAAAAAAAAAAATTATCTATGAATGCAAATTTTTGGATCCTCTCCATATGTACAGTCATTATAATTAGAGTTATTTGGTCAAATTAGAAGTCAAGTTTCTATACCTGCTGCTCAAAATCAGCTTTCGACCTCAAGGAAGGAGTAAGGAAAACTTGCTCCACCACAGGTTCCGTCTGCACAGCAGAATTTCCCAATCCTGAATTATCAGTCGGCACTAACCGCCAACCAAGAACTGTATGCCCGAGAGACTCAGCAACCTTCACAGACAATAAATAAACCATTAAGAAATGAATTTTCTCAAAAAATCAGAACGCAATGGACTGGTACGAAGCACAACCCATCAAAAATTTACCTTAGTGAACACGTTTTTGCTTTCTTCCCTTCGACTCTGCGATTGCGGCAAGAAGAACATGCCAACAGCATATTCACCTGGTGCAGGTAGCTCGAACCCGACTTCCTTTGCAACCTGAAACAAACCAAATCAAACAGAAATCGTTACCAGATCTTATAAAAAAAGCCAAGAGTCAGGAAAAACAAATTTTTAGGTAAGATAGCAACAAAATGAAATCAAAAGCAAAATATGAAAACGAAATGAAACAACTATATATATATATAGTTTTTAATTTTGAATAATAAAAACTATACCTCCTTGTAGTAGTTGTGAGGAAGAGCGACGAGAATTCCAGCTCCGTCGCCAGTGTTGGTTTCGCAGCCACAAGCTCCTCTGTGCGTCATGCGTATCAACATCTCCAAGGCGTCCGTTATCTTCACAGACAAAACAAACCAACAAACAAACAATCAGATAAACAAAAAATGCATGCAAGCGAGGGTCGAGACAGAACAGTAGCAGAACCGAATACAAACCGTTTTGCGGCTGCTTTCGCCGGACAATTCGGCGACGAACCCGACCCCGCAGGAGTCCTTATCGAACGCCGGATCATAAAGACCTAGCGGCTTCTCCGGCACTCCAGACAATGCAGAGCGGACCACCACACGGAGCTTCGGGGTCTTCCCCGGGCCGTCCGATTGCCAGAAATGGACCCGCTCCGATCCGGACTGCCGCAGCCGGCTCCCGAGGAACCTCTTATCCAACATAACCGCCGATTTCCTCGCAGCCGCGCATCGTGCCGCCTTAACTTCCTTCGCTCCTCCTCTCGACTGAGTCAGCAACAGCGACGGTGACGGCGACCGCGACCGCGACGGCGTACTGAGCGCGCGAGAGTTGGCTCGCAGTTGAACGAAAGAGCTCGAAGTCGCCGACATTATTGAAAAACCGAATTACAAAAACAAAACAAATAAAATCCAAATCAAAATATTTTTTTACGTTTTATTACGTTTGGATTTTTCACGTTGACTGTATTATATATATTTATCCGATAACTACCATATAACAGAACACCACCACCCCCAACAAAAAAAAAAATCCACGATAAGATAGAAAGGATTTTGTTATAGATCAGACGGTTGAAATTTGTATTCGATTAGAAATCAAATACTACTCTCCAGAAACAGATCCGTCGAATACGGAATATACGAAACTATCCTTTTTATCAGCTGATGGTTTTGAGAATTCAACTCCGGCGGAGGGCAAAATGGGGAGAGGAGAAAATAGATGAAGAGCAGAGCACCACCGACCTCTGCGAGAGAGACAGACACACACAGAGAGATAGAGAGATAGGGAGACGGGGAGAGAGAGAGAGAGAGAGAGAGAGGTGTGTAGGTATTTTTGGGAGAGAAGGATAAATTTATAGAGGTTCTAGAGAGAGAAAGAGAGGAGCAGAGAGTTTTGTTTTATAGAGAGAGAAAGTGAAGAGTGGGAGGAGGAGGTGGTGTGTGGGGACCACAATTTTGTTATATAAATGACAGCTCAGGATTTCGGAATTCGCCACGTGGACTATAAAACTATGCGGCACGCGACAGCCGCTCATGGTGTGTCCCGTTACAAAAAATTAGATAGGTAACACCCCTAGGGTGGGGCCCATTGCTGGCTGCTGCTTCCTTTTTTCTTTTTCTTTTTTTGGCTGTGTAGCCATGTAGGTTCAGCTCCGAGCCTCCGGAAAACCCAAATCCGCCCACTGTAAAAAAAATAATAATAATAATAATTTACTGTATTTGAAGTTAATTACCTAATTAATAAATGTAATTTTTAATTACTTGCTTGATTATCTGGCACTTTTATTGGAAATGACTCAAATGACAAACTACAGTCCATGGTTTTTTTTAAATGGTATGTTGAAAATTGGAAAGAAATTAAATAGGTAACACGAGAGCTTTGTGAATGGATAATATCTGTATCGAATCCAATTAGATTTTCAAATTTTAATCTCTACAAATTCCGGTTCAAAGTATTTTTTAAATTAAGTAATGTAATTTTATTGGTCCCTTTATAGGAAAAAACAATGGTTGTATACTGTTTTTTTTTTCTTCATAAATCTAATTATAGTATATGGTTGGTCTTAAATGAGAAAGAAAATAAAATTATTTTATCTAAAATTTTATCTCCGTAAATTCCGATAAAAGGTATTTTTTAAAATTAAGGAATGTAATTCAATTGGTTCCTTTATAGCAAAAAATAGCTATAGTACATAGTTTTATAAATCTAATTATAGTATATGATCGATATAAAATAAAAAATAAAATAAATTTAAACCTACATGGGTTTTGTGGGTGTGACCAAATCAGCATTATTGCATCGTACACTAGTTTACTGTAAAAAAATATAAAATTACTTTATCTAAAATTTTATCTCCATAAATAGCGGTAAAATGTATTTTTCAAATTAAGGAATGTAATTCAATTGGTTCCTATATAGGAAAGAATAACTATAATACACCTTTTTTTTTTTTCATAAATCTAATTATAGTAATTTTATAATGAAAAAGAAAATAAATTTAAACTTATCATAGGTTCTGTGGGTGAGACCAAACTAGTATTACGGCATTTTATTCTAGGTTGAAAGAAATTAAATAGGTAACACAAGGGTTTTGTGGATGGATAATATCTGTATCGAATCCAATTAGATTTTCAAAATTTAATCTCTACAAGTTCTGGTTCAAAGCATTTTTTAAATTAAGTAATGTAATTTTATTGGTCCCATTATAGGAAAAAACAATGGTTGTACACCGTTTTTTTTTTCTTCATAAATCTAATTATAGTATATGATTGGTCTTAAATGAGAAAGAAAATAAAATTACTTTATCTAAAATTTTATCTCCGTAAATTCCGATAAAAGGTATTTTTTAAATTAAGGAATATAATTCAATTGGTTCCTTTATAGGAAATAATAGCTATAGTACACAGTTTTTTTTTTCCCATAAATCTAATTATAGTATATGATATGTATAAAATGAAAAAAAAAAAATTTAAACCTACATGGGTTTTGTGGGTGCGACCAAACCAGCATTATTGCATCTTACACTAGTTTACCGTAAAAGAATATAAAATTACTTTATCTAAAATTTTATCTCTGTTAAGTTACGAATATAATTCAATTAGTTCCTATATAGGAAAGAATAACTATAGTATACGGTTTTTTTTTTCTTCATAAATCTAATTATAGTACATTGTCGGTATAAAATGAAAAAGAAAATAAATTTAAACTTATCATGGGTTCCGTGGGTAAGACTTTAACCGATATTACAGCTTCTTATCCTAGGTTACCGTAAAAGAAGATAAAATTACTTATTAGAAATTCTAACCGTAAAAGAAGATAAAATTACTTATTAGAAATTCTATCTCCGTAAATTCCGATAAAATGCATTTTTCAAATTAAAGAATGTAATTCAATTGGTTCCTATATAGGAAAGAATAACTATAGTACACGATTTTTTTTCTTCATAAATCTAATTATAGTAGATTATTGGTATAAAGTGAAAAAAAAAAAAATTAAATCTACATGGATTCTTAGGGTGCGACCAAACCTTTATTATTAAATCTTATCCTAGGTTACCGTAAAAGAATTAAAAATTTTATCTCCATAAATTTCGATAAAATGTATTTTTTAAATTAAGAAATGTAATTCAATTGATTCCTTTATAAGAACGGGTAATTATGATACGTGTTTTTTTTTTTTAAATCTAATTATAGTACGTTATTAGTCTAAAATGAAAAGAAAAATAAATTTAAACCTATCATACTGTGGGTGCGACCAAACCAGCATTACCGCGTCGTATTCTATTTACATAGATTACCGCAAAAGGAGATAAAATTACTTTATTTGAAATAAAATAAATTACATAATAACTGACGTGTCACATATGCGGCCAATGGTTTGTGTAAATCTGGCCGCCATTGGATTTACGCGGCCAATTGTAAGAGACTTCTTCTGTCAACGCAACACTTGTTTTACTTTTCAAACTTCAAAGTAAAAAAAAAAAAAAAAAAAAAGTTATCTTATAAAACCACTAAAAAATTAAAATAAAATCATCTTCCAATTAGTTTAATTATTATTATTACATTACAATATAAAGAGACATATAAAATTATAATATTTTTAATTTATTTTAATGATTTTACTTTTATTTTTTAAAAAAATCTATATGTGATACGAACAAATCCACTGTACTAGGGATGAAATTAATGGAATATCTACATGGATTTTTTGTTGTTCTATTATAGTAAAATATAAATAAAAAAAATCTTGGATTCATTTTTTTTTTTTAAAAGCACAATTGCAAGATTAATAAATGTCGTCTTCTGTCGAGATTAATCACTAAACACACGGTTCGGATATCTAATTCCATAATAGGAGACATCTATTCCAATAATAAGAAGAAAAAACAATCTACCAATAAATACGTATGGTGGAAATTAAACTTTTATCACTGAGTTGAGTTGAGAGGGAGCTATTATAACCACTTGAACTATTAATCATTTATTATTCAACAAAAGCACACTTTTTTTTGCCCCACTGGTATCCAAATCTCTTTTTTTTTTTTTAACCAATTCAAGTAAATGAAATATATATATATATATATATATATATATATATATATATTACCAAGATCACTATAATTTTTATATGGTTCAGATAAATACTTCCATAAATGGATAAAACTATCCAAACATACTTTTATTTTTACCAAAATTACTATTTTTTTTTACAACTAGTTTCAAGTATGCGGCTATCTAACCATTCTTTTTTTTTTTTTTAAACCAAAATTACTTTCTTTCTTTTTCTATTTTTTTTTTATAAATAACTAATTACAAGTATGAGACGGCCCAATCCAGATTTCTACTTTCGTAACGTGAGAAAATTATTTAAATATACTGGTAAATATGTATGGTGGGATTTGAACTACCATTAAGATTGATGGAAAAGTGCGCTAAAAAATTGAGCTGAGTGGACATGTAATCATTTTTCAAAAGAGAAAGATTATAATACTATAATAGTATGATCTTCATTTATTTAGGACTCACCATATAAAGAGACATATAAAAAATTATAATCTTTTTCATTTATTTTTTTTATGATTTTTTTAAGAAAATCGAATGGGATGTGAAATTAATGGAATATTCACATGGATTTGTTGTTTATTATAGCAAAAACAAAATATTAAAAAAAAAAAAATCTTGGACTCATTTATTATTCAACAAAAGCACACTAACATTTGTGTGGCAATGGTATCCAACTATACTTTTTTTATCAATTTAAGTAAAAAATAAATAAATTAGATTGCCTTTTTTTAAAAAATAATTAAGACCAAAATTAACTATTTTAACATGTTTCAAGTAACCAATAAAATTGTTTTTTTTTTTAAAAAGTAACCAATAAAGTGAAAGCAATATTTTATTAAATACCCCAAGAAATTAAATGGAAACTCTGCCTATAATTGCAAACCACATTTCAAAAACATAGAAGAAGCCTCCTCTATACTTGATTATTTTAATCATTATATAAACTAATTTCTTCAGGAACTTTCTTCTTTTTAATTATATATATTTTTTGTATTTATTGTGCTGAAATTGTAATTATTTTTTTCACATTTACGCATAGTTCAATTGGTTAGTGTACTCATATGTAGATAGTTTTCTTCCCATATCATGAGAGTTTATATCTCATAATTATAAGAGTAGATTATCTACTCCCTCGGCAGGAGTAGTTGTAATTAATTTCTAATTATACAATTTTTTTTAAAAAAATTATTATTTTTTCATTTTTTAGGGTGAATTGCACTAAGATACCCTGAGTTTATCCTTAATTACACGTATAATGTCAATTTATTATTTATTACACTTAAGTACCCTACTTTCAGTTGACCAAGTTAAAACTAACGGTTGACTTAACGCTTCAAGGGCAAATTAGCCTTTTTTGGTGTAAATTCTTTTTTAAAAAAAATTATAAAAAAATCATTTAACCAATAACGACATACCACGTCATTTTTTAATTAATTTAAAAACTTAATAATATTTTTAAAATAAAAAATATATATATATATATATTAAAAATATTTTAAAAATGAAAGAGATCTGAAAAAAAAAATTTCCACATCTCTTTATTTACATTTGTTATATGTAAGATTTCAACATAAACGGCCACGTCATTGTCAACTGCCAGCATGGCTCCAAGAGAAAAAATATGAGTACGTGTCCCATTGGGGACAATCCGATGGCCCCAGAGGGAAGGAGGTCTCGGCGACGGCCTATCAGAGATAGCGAGAACCTCTTAAGTACCACGAGCTTCTCGAAAACCATCGCCGACGCGCATAAAACCTGACGACCCAAGACAAGTCGAAAAGAGAGATCAGGCCTGTCAGGGGCAATGCTGACACACTGCAACACAGCAGTCTGGTCACTGGAAAGCGGAAGGCTTGAGTGCAGAGGGCAGCAGACGCATTAAATACATCGACACGCGCAGGTTACTGTTCAATGAAGCAAAAACCCTCTGGTGTTAGAAGCAGTCTGATAAGAAGACGAATGTTATACGTTTAAGAAAACATCTCTCTGCCTACTTCCTGAAACGACATCTGCAACATCTGCATATACCCGTAATGGAGGTCAACAAGAGGGAGAGACCGCGATTATAAATACAGGTATTTATGAGAACTAAGGGATGCAATCCTTGAGAGAAAAAGTAACTACCCATTAAAATATTTAACTTATTCATTTACTCTTAAGAGAACCTAAAAACTGACTTGATCGTCGGAGGTGGATCGCCGGTGAAAGTTCGGCACCTCTGACCGATATTTTTCTATTTTGACAAGTATATGAACCCCAAAATTTAAGCCGAGTGTTGTATAGATCCCGCGAGGACTCATTTCGCAGGTTAATAGCTCTCTTTTTCACACATCCAACTCAACGAACTACAAAGTGATCTCACATAGCCTTGTTGACTCGCGTTAACTGTAAAATCCATTTTTTATTGTTAACAACATTAAAAAAAATTAAAAATATTTTTTAAATGGAAGAGATCTGGTTTTTTTCCAGATCTATTCCTTTATCATTTCAAAAAAAAAAATTAAAAATATTGTTTAAATGGAAGAGATTTGCAAATTTTTTTCCAGATCTCTTCCTTCACATAAAAAAAAATTAAAAAATTTCTCAACTCCATCGCAGATGGAGCTTCTCCATCTGCGATGGAGATGGTTCTCCTTCGCGCAGATGGAGAAGCTCCATATTTTACTTTAATATGATTTTTGCTGTGTTGTTGTTACAAAGTTTGCTTTTATGAAATGGGATACATTCAGATTTTCCATGAAGCAAATAAAAAATTAAAGTTTTGAAGATTGGATAGAGAAAAAGCCAAAAATAGAGTTGCCTTTTTCTGTGTCTGGGTAAACAAAAAATGGAGTTTGGTTTTCTTTGTTTCTGGTTAATCCTTTTTTTTTCTTTTTTTCTTTTTTTATTGAAAATCAACAGCATTTTTGCTCTGATTTTGAATTTGACTCCCAAAATTACTTGAAAACCCAATAGTTGGAAGAAAAAAAATGTTATTTTTGTTGGTTGATGATGTGATTCCCATTTATAGTGGAGAAGATGGAACAGATCCTATCCACTTTTTTTGGGTTGTGAATTTGAGATTTGGGTTTTCAATTTTTGGTTGTGCTCCACTGAATTTTTTTTTTTTTTAATGTTGTTTTTTGATTTTGAAAGTATGGTTGATGGATTGTTTGTTGAAGATGAATAGATGGTGATAATAATGGTTGATGGATTGATTTTGGAAGATGGTAATTGAACGAGGAAGATGGTGATGGTGAAAATGGTAATGGTGAAGATGATGAATAGTGATTGTTTATTATTTTTATAATTATTATTTTTTATATTTGTTAATAAGGGTAGTTCTGTCATTTAAAAAAAAGTTAGTCAACTGTTAACTTTAACTTGGTCAGCTGAAAGTAGGGTACTTGAGTGTAATAAACGGTAAACTAGTATTATATGTGTAATTAAGAATAAATTCGGGATACTTAGTGTAATTCGCCCTTTTTTTTATGATTGTAGTATCAAATTCTCTTTTTTTTTTATCAAAAGAAAAATAAAATTATATTGCCTTTTTTTAATACCAAAATTATTAATTTAATATGTTTTAAGTTATCAATAAAGTAGTTTGTCCCTCACACTTATACCTTGATGTTATGAGTTCAAGTCGTGTCTCCCTCCCCGAATCCCAAATTAATTGTAATTGTTCAAAAAAAGTTATCAATAAAGTGAAATCAATATTTTATATTAAAGACCCCAATAAGATTATGGTGTTAGACCATCGTCCAATGTGGCTCGGTGGTAAAGGTACTCATTCAGTCTGACAATGATCCAAATTCGAGTCGCTACCACCGCAAGTGGTATATCAAAAAAAAAAAAAAAAAAAGATTAGGGTGTTAGATTAAATAAATTACATGGAAACTCTACCTATAATTTGCAACAACAAAAAGAAAAATTCAAATGTGAAAACAATGACATAGAAGTTTTCAATAATTTATCATCTCCTCTCTACTTGATAATCATAATATGTATGGTAACTTCTAGAACAACTTTCTCTTATTTTATTTTTTTAAAACTATTATGATTTTGGAGAGTTCGAGAATGGGATAAGGTTCAAAACCATTACCTACTGCTGAATCACTTTAATTTTCGTTATGAGAAAATTATATTATAGTCTTCAAAGAAATTGAATAATTTAAAATTATAATAAAGCATCAGTTTTTCTGATCTAATTGTCAAACTAATTATTTCAAACTTTTTAATCACAAGACTTTGTAGCTTGTAAAAGTTTCGTTTGTATTGAGCCAACGAAATATGGCTGAAAAATTCTTAATTCCGCGATCATAAAATTTGAAATTTTTGTTATTTTACGAAAAAAAGATTTAGAAAAAACAAAGTCTAATTATTTGGTCAAATGATTTAATCATAAAATTGCAACATTTCAACTCATGTATGTTGTTGTTACCTACTACCACGTCCCAATCGAGCCACCCCGACAATGGCACCATCAATCAACATTGTAAACAATAAAAAGAAAGTAAAAAAGGGCTTGAAAATATAAATAAGAATAAGTAGAGCTAATTTTTTGTAAATAAAAGTTATAAGGAGAACTTTTTATCAAATACGTTCCGAGAAGTTCGGAGATTTTTAAGAAAATTTCAAATAGCAACTATGCTAATAAATTTACCTACATGTCAAAATTAATTATTAAACGCGGATATGAATATCTACTTTCACTATAAAAGAATAAAATTACTCACATATGTCGATAAAAATGCACACGATGGGACTTGAACCTCACCAATAAAGTAGAATAAATGTGTATTAACTATTTGAATCTATAAGTGAATATGCGTGAGATAATATTTTATTAAACAACAAACAAAGAATAAATTTTTTTATCAGGGCGATGCATCTTATTATTCAAACATTTTATGAATAAATTTACATACAAAATATAATTAATTTCTTTGTTTAACTATTATCGTTTTAGGGTTCGAAAATAAGACATGAACTCGTACTATCGTACACTTAGTAATACGAGTGTGAGAGGCATACTATTAAGCTAATCTTACAGTCCGTTTTAATATTCTTCTATTATTATTTATTTTTAAATATTTTATTAAACAAAATCGAAAAGACAGATAGATGGTGTTATCAACCACCAACCACCTGCATGGACAGTTGTTGGGTGGAGACGATTATTTTAATAGTCCAGGGAACACATGTTGGACGGTTATGTCCCTACACACATCAATTTTATTTCATAGATAATATATGTTTCTTTCAATAATTTACATGTCCTTTATTGGCATTTCGGTGCATGAATCTCAATAATGGAAATTTTTTTACTAAAATGTTAATATAAAAAAATAAATAAATAAAGGTATAAAAAATTATATATTAATATGCTGAAAGAATAAATATAAATTGTTTCTTTTAATTTTATGTTGTGAACATGTACCTTTACGAATATATTAAATTGACCCCAAATATGCATAGGTCGATTGTCGTGTGCAAATTGCATTTAGTTATTATATATTTAAATTCACAATAAACATAATTATAATTAAAGCTACAAAAGTTTTAATTAAAATTTGGTAATAATAATAATAATAAGTTCAATATTCAAATTAAGTAGAAATTTTATAAAAACTTGTCGAAATCCATCAAAAATATTCTCGATAAATTTTGGTGCTTATAAGTGATTTCCGACAGAATTTCAAAATCATAAAAGAAGTTTTTTAATAAGTTTTGAAATTTTTAGAATACATTTACTTTTTTGAAAATCAAAACACATTATATTAAACTTAAAATGTATACCATCTAAAAGTATACATAATTTTTAGACCCGTTCATGATCTCATTGTTATGAGTGTGAGCGGTTTATCAACGAACGATCTCAATTTTATCCCTATAAATATTGTTAATAAAATGTGAAATAATATCTTTGAATTTTTTATTAGATAAAATTGACACTTTTGTTTTCAAGGGTCCCAAGTCAAAATGTCTTGCTTGGATGTTTTGGAATTTTCCTCTGAAAATGGATGAACTTGTGAGTTTTCTAAGAAGATAATGTTGGTGTAAAAGAGGATTCAAAAGCAATTTTTAGTGATGAGATTGGTTGAAATTTCTTTTTGTTGGATTTTATGCATATAATAATTTATTCTATAGATAATGATGACTTAGGGATCAACATGTAATTATCAATTAAAATGAAAATGAAGTTGATTAAAAATGTATTGAATGATTGATATAGATAACTTGAATCAATTTTACATTTTTATTATAAATAGTTATACTATAGTCCTGGGATTGTATCTAGGGTTGACAATATGGGTCATAGGACTAGAGATGAATATTTTTTTCCCATAGGATTGTAAATCCCCAAATTTTCATTTCCGTCCAGAGAAAAAATCCTCAAGAAATAGAGATGAAAATAATCTCAAAAACTCCTCAATTCCCATTTTCCAGATGAAGTGAGATGAGGAAGGGGTCATGAAAATATTATAATTTGGTGCGAATTAGTAAATGTTCACCAAAATCTTAGTTAAAAAATAATTAATTTTTAATTTTTAAGAAATAGGATGATTTTATTTTCTTAAAAATAAAGTTTTTATTTTTATTTTATTTAATTCTTAACAAAGGATATTAGATTTCCATATTAACAAAATATCCTATTATGTATATGAAAATTAATTAGAGTGTGTCATTGGTGTCAGAACAAAAAGTAGACAAAGATTTCATGATTTTATGTCAATAAATTAAAATCCAACCAACACAACTTTTCTAGTTTCCATTCATTGTTTTTGAGGTTTTGTGGTCCAATCCAACACTGAAATTTGATCCCAAAAATATAACTTACATCAATAGGTACAGTTTTGGAATGTGTGTATATATTTTGAAATTCGTGACCAATTGAATATCTACTGAGATCAAATGATAATTTCGGTTCAGAATGACAACTCCCACTACATTTTATAATTTAATGGTTAAAAGCAGGACTTAAATCCATATCACATAAGTGAAAGAAAGTATTCAACTATTTTACTATCAGTAAATAAATTTAATTTTTTTTTAAAAAAAAAGAAATTTTCATTAATCTTTTATATAAATTTGATTCTAATTTCAAATATTTTGAGTCTATATATTAACTAAATATAAGAGAATTTAAAACAATAGGACCAATTTTTCATAATAATCTAATTGTCGAACATGTTCCTTTATAATTATCTTGCAAGGATTACTAATAGTGATAAAAAGGATACTATGCTAATGAAATTATAGAAATATAAAATTAAGAAACGTGTTACGTGCACGTTAATTTTGTATAACATTGTTCATTAATAAAAATTTCTTTTTAATATTTAAAAGTCAATATACTTTTACTTTTTAATTAATATGTAACGTTTTACATTATTTATTAACGCGTGATTCACCTACTTTAACACTTTGGGGTCTATTTTGACATTACCAAAAATGGTTTCATAGTATGGGCACCTCCACTTTTCTATTTTATTTTATTTTAATAATTTTCATAAGTGTTTGTCTATTCTTTTTTGTTTTTAAGGGGTACAATTACAAGATTAATAACTGTCAGAACCTGTCAAGATCAATTATTAAATACACGGTCAGATATCTATTTTTACAATAGGAGATATCTACTCACACATACTGATAAAATGTGTATGGTGTGAATTAAACCCTCACCATTAAAGTGGGAGGAAGTTACACTAACCATTTGAGCTATAAGTGGATGTGCGTTAGTCCATTCTATTGATACCACCTACTACTCACAAAGTGTTTTGGTTTTGGAAATATAGGATCATGGCATCCATTACAACAACCTTCATTTACCTAACAAAAATGGCCCTAATGTACCCTAATGTACCCATGTCCTTTCTCATTTATCTCACTAGAGATTCTCGTTCTCTCATGTCAGTTCTGATGATTATTCTTCCAAACCTGTAACCCATATTATTGTGTATACGATTAAGTTCATATAAAATTAAAATCCTAAGGTTTTAACTAGAAGGTACAAACAATTAGGGTCCATTTTGTTGTTTCGATAAATTAATTAAATCCGATTTATTTACGTAAATGGGTAATTAAATTTTAAAAAGTTTATTAGTTTTATAGCATACTTGAGTTGCATCAAATATTATTTTCAAAAGACAAAAATTTTTATATACACACTTCATTTGTAAAACATGTGTTTCACAACATATTGTGATGTGTACAATGTCTCTGTCTCTACACATATTCTTCTTCCTTCCTTTTTATTTGGAGTGGGAATCCCATCAATTAAAAATATAAGAACACCACAAAAATAGTATTATTCCATTTTGTTAGAATCAAATGCTTACCATTATTTCAAAAACTTAAACTTTTATCAAGTACGATATTTTATATCCTTATATTCTTAATAGCATAGAACCTTACGTCTATAAGTACCGCGGGTGAGCTTAAAGGGTTTTGCAATGCCACGTATAGCGTGGTAATATACTAATATTATGCCCATACACGACAACAAATTCATAGGATGATCACTAACCTCCAAATAAAAAAAATAAAAAAAAAGAGCTTCTTTCGTTCCCACTTTAAAAGTGCTTGTAATTATCAAGTAATATTTCATGTAATATTATTTATTCTCTTCATAATAAAAACTTAATATAAAATCTCAGCCTCATAAAAAGTTAAAAAGAATTTATAAAAAAAAAAAATTTGTACATCTTTAATTAAACTTGTTAATGTATTCTCACTTTATTCTTATGCTACACATATGGGTAAAAAAAAAAAAGCTGTTTCTTTTATTATTTTTCTAATAAAAAAAAGGTGATCTTTCTCTACTATATTTATTTATTTATAATATATTCTACAAAAGTGCTTTATTTGACTTAATATACACATGATCAAGATCGACAAAGCAACAGAGAATTTTAATTAGTGAAATGGGTTAGTCTAATTAATGATCATTAGAACTTTAATTAGTGCACGTGTTAACAAGCTTTTAATTTATCTGTCATTCAACTCAGACATCTAGATCCATCTAAAACAATCATTAGATTAATTTATTGTAACATCTTGATGGCAGATCCTCATGAGTTTGGTTTTGAACTTTACAAACCAAATCGTGTCTGCATCTTAAAGAGCTCTCATGTTCTTGAAACACCAAACGTGTTTACTCCTTAAGGAGCTCACGTGGTTTTTAAACTGTTCATGCCCCCATCTCGCCTATCGATGTGAGATTTGGTGACTCCTACTAATCGGACAGGGTTCTCAAAATAAGAAAAGTTTTCATCGATTTCGAGTACAAAGACATTTATGGACTTAGAGCAAGTTCAATATAGCACTATTTTAATATCAAAATATCATAATAGTGGGATTTGGTGCTTTAATAGAGCATCAAATTTTATTTTTTTAAAAAAAAAAAATTTAGTGTAATGAATAGTACCATACTAAATTTGATGAAATTTGATGTGTTACTATTCACCCCACTAAATTTTTTTAACTTTTATAAATTTTTTATTTTATTATTTTTTAGTTATTTCAAACAAATTTTATTCTTCTTATATTCTTTTATTAAAATATTATAAAAAATATACTATTAGAAAGATCTCGTCGAGATCTTCAAAATGAACCTAATATTATATATTTAATTTATTTAATTCATTTTTTATTTCATCTCTAAATTTTTTATTTAAAATTAAATTTGTAATAACTATGAAATAATTATTTATTAATATTATATGATTAATTATTTAAGTATATCAAATAAATTAATTAATTTTATATAAGTTTTCAAATAAAAATTAATAATATTATATAATGAATATTCTTTAAAGATGCTATTTACACTAATTTGGTATTAATAGCATTGGAGTGGAAAAAAATTTGGTGTAAGCATATTCAATAAAGATACCTTTTTAACACCAAAATGGTAAAATATTTAGTGTGATACATTGGCTTTGGCCTTAAGTCATGGAATGAATTGTTAATAATTTGAAATCAATTGTCCAAATTGCAAAACTAATTATGCAGTCCGAACTTTACAATTTTGAAGTTTTATTATGAAATTCTTAAATTTAATCTTTTCAATGATACAGATAACCAGTACACAAAAAATATATAATGTAATGTATGCATTCATTGTATCAATATCTCATCAATTTTATTTTGTTTTTTTTGTTTAACACATTTATCAATTGGACAAACATTTTGATTCATGAATGCTCATGAAAATGATGTCTTAACCCTTTTGTTTCCTTTTGACATGACATCAGTACATAAATTCAACACTAATAAACAACAATATATATATATATATATATATATATATATATATATATATATCTATCATAAGGTAATTGTTTTGGTGGTTCGAAGACTTCAAAAACTTCCAAGGTTCAAACTTTGGTGGTATATTGTAAATAATTATTTTTTCACTATTGCTTATAATACCGTAATTGTGTGGGTAGACCTCTCCCTGTGTGGGAGTAGACCCCTTCCGTTTCTAAGAGTAGTTGTGTAAACCTTTGGTCTCGGTAGTTGTCCGGACTGTACTTGTATGATTTAATCTCAGTTGATCCCGGTAGTCCTCTAACCCTTCAGGTGTCAACTTTAAAAAAAAAATAATAATAATAATAAATAATACATATATATATTTTATAATAAACACTCCTTTAATTTATATATTTTGATTAGGTTTTTTATATGCACTATAAGTAAATTAAAATACACATTATGTAACAATTTAAAAACAAATTCAGAATCCTGAATTATTTTCCCGATATTTCCCTATTTTTAAAAAATATTTTATGTTTTAAAAAAAGTTAGAAAAAATAGTTTCTATAACCGAAAATTTTTAATATTTTTTCACAAGTGTATTTCATTCTTTTTATAATCCATATAAAAAAATTATTAAATTTCATTAAATGTGTTTAAACTGTGCACATCCACTCATAACTCAAGTGGTCAGTGTACCTCCTTC
Organism: Xanthoceras sorbifolium; assembly: GCA_003430845.1. Classification (NCBI taxonomy): domain Eukaryota; kingdom Viridiplantae; phylum Streptophyta; class Magnoliopsida; order Sapindales; family Sapindaceae; genus Xanthoceras; species Xanthoceras sorbifolium. Next base: position 27,653,265 of record CM010611.1, read on the forward strand.
CACTTAAGTGGTAAGGTTCAATTTCAACCATATACATTTACCAGTACGTGTAAGTAGTTTTCTCTTAGTATTATGAAAGTAGATATCCGTACCGCAAGTTTAATGATTGAATATATATATATATATATAAATATATTAGATTAATAGAGTCATATTAATGATTTTAAGTCTAATTAAGTTGGCTAGAATCTTTGACACTGAATCTATATTTTCTGCACTATACAGCCAATGAATGGTTTATTGTTTGTTTAATTAGATACATTTCAACTAAATATGTGAATTATTGTTGTTTTTTTTTTAAGAATTTAATGTTTTGTTTTTATGGGTGTTAGGTTGATCTAATTATCAATGTATTTAATATATACATACAAAAGCCACAGATTTGTATTATGAATTGGAAGATCTGTCAAGTGGCTTCAAAAGAACTTTAAAATATATAAAAATTATTAGGTATGGACCAATTCTCTAATGTTACACACTGAAAAGTCCGACTCTGTTACATCCACTTATAACTTAAATGGGTTAGTGTACATTCATATCCACTTTAGTGGTGAAAGTGTAAGTCTTATCATGTGCATTGACCGATATGTGTGGGTAGTTTTTTCTCTTATCATAGCAATAGATGTCTCCTTTTATAGAAGTAGATATTCGGATCGTGCGTTTAATGATTAATCTCGACATGTCTTAATAGACTTGTAATTAATCTTATAATTGTACAGTTAAAAAAAAAGCCCGACTATGTAACATCAAAGAGTTAAATATGTTCTCACGTACGAGATTCCACACTTGATAATATATATATATATATATGTGTGTGTGTTGTCAGGGGCAGACGGTAATGGAGATAGAGGACCCTGGCCCCCCAAAATTTTTTTAAAAAAATTTTAATATGTAAAAAATTTATATATTTAATTAAATATAAAAAAAATAAATTATATATATATAGTAATAAACTAAGGATTTTGGACCCCAGCCTTTCCAATTTCTCTCTTCTCGTTCTGCCCGTGTGTTGTATATATAAATTGTATGTGGCTCTAATTTCTTCATATTAAAAAACCTAACTCATCCAAAATCTCATCAATGACCAATCCGAACCAAAACTCAACCATATAGTAAATTTAATTTCACTTGTCCGAACCTAAAAAATTATTCCAAACCTAAAGAAAATCTTAGGTTATGTCTCCTGTACCATGCATTGATTTACATATCTTTCATCGAAAAAAATAATAATAAACAAAAAAAATAAATAAATGAAAATAAAAGAAAAAATAAAATAAAATAAAATTCTCTCACAGCATTTTTAGTAAGATCCGCTAATTTTTTATTTATTAATTTAATATAATCATCATATTCAAGGAGCAATAAGAACAAGAAATTAGTTGGAAAAATAATATAAAAAAAATAATGTATTTGACCATAGGTTATATTTTTAATATAATGTTTCTATATATATTATTTTATTAAAACTCAAGGAATTTTTATTTAATTATTATAATTAGTAAACAATGGTTTGTTTAACTAATTATGTGGTTTAGCCCACATATTATAATAATCAAATTTAATTAACATCATAATTAATGATATTAATTGTCAATTGTTTTTGCTTTACTTGACAAGTAAGCAAAATGTGAGTTGAATTTTGAATTAAATTTATTGAAATGGAGACAAACAAATTTAATTAGTTGGTTGTTGCATTTTTTAATTAACAAGATTAATTTTTTTTTTATTAATATTGGATTAGAAAAAAATTAATTAATTAATTTTTTTGCCCTATTTTTGATATAAAATCTTCAAGTATCTAACAATTGGTGCATAGCCTTCTTGGCCACCTTTTCTGAGTCCAACAGCGTTGAGCTGTGCCAGCGTGTTGCTCGACATGTTCGATGGATCCCTCCGATTCTTGGTTCTTCTTCAGTATTACTGGGTTATGAGCAGTTATTCATAATTCATCAGAAGATGTTGTGGTGGCTGGTTTTGATGTTATCAAATGTTTGCTTCCTCTTAATATTGTTGAAGCTAAGGCAATCTTCTTTAGCCTTAATATGGCTCCGCGGCTTGGTGTTTCGATCGGGATTCTGGAATATGATGCTCTGTTTGTCATCTCGTTGCTTGTTAAGAGGAGTACTACCTTGTCTTCTATTAGTATTGTTTTAGATGACATTTACGATATTTTGAATAGTTTTAGTAGTGGTGTTACTTTTGGTTATGTATTTAGAGGTGCTAATAGAGTAGCACATTCTCTTGCGAAGTTAGCCTTAGCTGAGAAGTGTCAGGTGCTCTGGATGAATGATTTTTCATATTGTCTTTGAGATCTTCTTCGGAAAGACTCGAATTCCACTATGTAATTTTTTATTGTTTTATAGTTTTTTTTTTAGACTTTTGACAAAACAATAATAATAATAATTTTCTAATAATAATTTTTTTTATATTCAAACTAAATTTACAGTTAATTTATAACTGTCACATCTATCACATTGTTCACAATATAATTACAACCCAGCTGTTACATCTTTGGACCCAAAAAAACTTTAGAATATTATTAGAATATCATTCCATACGGAACCCGTTTATAATTAGTTAAATAATGAATTTATGAAGTTAAAAAATAGACAGAAAATCTGCAAAGTATCTTCAAAGGTTGGTGAGGTTTCAGTGAGGAATATATATATATATATATATATGTATGTGTGTGTACAAGTTCTTGGAAGTATGTGAATGTGGGTATTTTTATAGGGAAGCATTTTTCTAGGAAAATATAAAAGTTACAAGAATTAATGCTATTTTTTTTTATAAGAAAATTTAAATTTTTATTGTTTGAATCACAATGTTTGTTTTTATTGTTCTTATTCTAACAAGGCTGACATGTTTATATTTGTCTTTTTGTAGAACTGTAAATTTCACAACAAAAAACCAAACCGAAACACCAAGACTAGATAAGCTGTTGTTTGGCACACCCGTCTATAGTTTAAGTGGGTAGTACAATTCTCTTCTATTTTAGTGGTAATAATTTAAATTCTATCATGTACATTTACTAGTATATGTGAGTAGTTTTCTCATCTAATTATGAGAGTAGATATCTTCCGTTATAAAAGTAAATATTTGGACTATATATTTGTGATTGATTTCAGTAGGTCCTATTGTGCAGGTAGATATCTTTCGTTATAAGAGTAGATATTCGAACTGCGAATTTAGTGATTGTACATACAATTTTAATGATTGTGTTTCAAATTGGGAATTTTTTTATTTTTTATTTTTTACAAATAAAAATTATAAGACATCAAGACATGAATGTCCTTGAAGGAGATTGGAAGCCAATGGCTTCCTAACTAATGAAAGTGGAAAAGTTATTGCAACTTTATTGAACTTCTTCTTCCTTTTCTTTTACTTTTTTTGTTTGTCTTTTTATTAGTTTTGTCTTAAAAAAAAAAAAGTGAGAGAAAATATTCAACCCAAGTATGGGAGATAAATTAAGCCAACAGTGGAGGATTTTTGTCCATGCTAATTTGATAAAGCAAATATATGTTGAAAATATTATTAATATTATCTTTGGACATCACATTCACTTATATATGTGTGAGGGTTCAATTTTTACCATACACATTTACCAGAATAGATATCTCCAGTTATAGGAATAGATATTCGGACCGCGTATTTAGTAATTGATATCAGCAGTTCTCAAACATAACTTTAAAATCCACACCAGTTCCAGCATTTATAACTTTAGTATATACATAAATTCACACGATTTCAAAATCCCTCACGGACCTTTCTTAGATTTCCCAACTTCTGCAACTCAGTGTTTCTTCTGCAATAGCAATCATGCATGAGAAAGAATCACAGAAGATATACGAAGTACAAATACGCGGCTTCTCGCAGCAGATTATCAAACAAAACTTGCAAATTAATCAAAGTTTATTTTTATGTTAGAGAGAGAGAGAGAGTGAGATCCAATTGGAAATTTAGAATATATATATATATATATATATTGAGAAGTTGTGTTGACTCAGATCATGTACAAGCATGTTCTGTGGTGAGTAGCCAAAGATCCAATGAATTTGTAAAGTGTGTGACACGTAAAGTGTAGAAATAAAAAATTAAAAGTAAAATAATAAAAAAAAAACCCAGATTGTATATCTTGGTCAACCAACTTTTTTTATTGGTTGTAAACAAATTAATTAATTAATTAATTAAAAATATGTTAATTTATTAGAAGAAGTAAAGTGAGACTTTTTTCTGTTAATTGGGTGTTTTGGCCGTTGGATTAGTTGAGGAGTCCTCAATCCTTCCCATATTCTAAGGGTCAAATTTTGACTAAAAGAGCCACACGCATGACACACACACACACTAGCTAGATTGGCTATTGCTAATTTGCTTGGTGTTGTGTAATTATTGTTGATGATTTTTACTAGCTTTGTCTCCTCGTGATACTTCTGTTCATGGGTCGGAATTTGTCTGAAGCTAATAATATCAACTATCATAGATACAGTTTGAAAAACAGTTCCCACTATTGGAGAGATTGGAATAGATTTTTTCATAAATTATTTATTTATTAATAATGGTGTGATTTGAACTTCTATCACATATAAAAAAAATAGTGACTAATTATTTAAATTATGAATGGACTTACAGTGATAAGTATCTTTTGTTCATTAATTTAGTTATAAAATATTACTACTCACTTAATTAAATTATGACACTGTTACATCCTGTTATTATAAAAGTATAGTTTAATACAATTTCACGACTGAATAAAATATTCATTTTTGTAGCATTTGGTTGTTATATATACGAAGGAATAATACACTAATTACTTGAACTATGAGTGGATGTACGGTGGTGATGAGTATCTTTTTATTCATTAATTTAGTTATAAAATATTACTACTCACTTGATCATATTATGACAATTTTACATCCTTTTATTACAAAAGTATAGTTTAATACAATTTCACGACTGAATAAAATATTCGTTTTTGTAGCATTTGGTTGTTGTATAGGCTTTCACCAATAATATAGCCTTTAGGCGGGGCCCTCATCTTGTAGTTGACAAAAGAAAAATAAAATTTCTTTAAAATTTTGTTATGGTCCCATTAGGAATTTAATATAGACATTAGCGTTGTATAATTGAACATTAAATCTTAAACTATGTATATGAAATTGCATAGTATTAAGTATAGTATAGTTAACACTGCATAAACACTACGTCCTTAAAGTTTGTAACATTAAATATAAGTAGTTTAACACGAATCTTGTCGAATCGAAACCTCAATCGAATAACCTTAAAAATATATAATATGACTCTTTAATTCGAATAACTTTCTTCAAACATCCTCGTAAGTTTATTGAAATCAAATATTTTTAAAAGGTAAGATTAATGCAACGGAGTAAATATCTACGAGAAAACGTCTCATTCAAAATTTTCTCGACCGTCCAAATACGAGACGGATTTAAGACATATTTTGTAGAAGGTAGTAGGAAAGTGAAGCAAGTGTTAATTGGAAAGTGCGTGCTTTGTGGTTGGTGGAGTGGGCCTGGCTTGTGGACCATTTTCAAATTTCAAGTGGTAGATTGAAAATAGGTTTGTTATTAGTAGTTGATGGACCATCATTTCCACTAAGAGGTTTCAGTGGGTAGGTGAAAAAAATAATTATGACCACAGATACTAGACTAACTTTTAATTTCACGTTACACGTTTCGAGATTCTTTACTGATATGAGTTAGAGTTATATTAAGTTTTGAACGATCTTATAATATATGTTTGATAAGGCCACTTTATGATAATTTTGTAGTTCATCATCACATATTCCAAGGAAGTTTCAGTTCTAGTTTTAAAGTAAAACGTGCGATAAAGATAATTTCTTAGTTATACGAGTCAAGCTCGGGTTAGGATTATGTGAGGATCAGTCTATATCAAATTTTACAAATAGGACCTGAATAATTACTTCACAAATCTTCCAAGCACAACCAATTCAACCAAGAACTGATATGTTATCTTATTGCATTATTAGTACAATTAATTATTTAAAAATTATCAAACGACTATCATCATCACCACCATAATGAGAGAAACTATTTCCACCAACCTCAATTTGGACTTTGCATTTTTTTTTTTTAATTAAGACAGTAAGGTTTTGCTTTTAGCTCTTTGATAGGTTAGTCAACACTTGTGTACCAAACTTTCCATAGAAGAAGAAATCTTGCAAAAGGGGGTTGTTGTGTTTTTTGGAATGATGCATGTATCATTTTATGATTGTGATGTTTTCTTAGCACCAAATAAAATATTTTAAAAAAATCAATACAGTAGAGGTAGTGAGACATAGTTCGAATTGACAATCTTATTGATAGTGGGTGTGAAGGGTTTATTACCAAGCCAACTCAACTTCCGTTTACGGTGTTTCCCCTGATTGGTTTGTCAAGTGAGTAGAGTAAGCAAATTCCCATTTGCATTTTCCATGGAAATTGAAACTAAACATGACTTGTAAACTTGTAGTTGCTTCAAGAACTTGCAAATCTTACCAATCTTTGACATGGTAAAACCTCCAACTTGTGAGACTGAAAAGCACTTCACAGAAGCAACTTTTTGCTGCAGGCTGCCCCCATCTTAATTAGAAGCAATGTAAGGGCATGGTCCATGCATATAATAATTGACAAAAGGACTAATAATTTGTATTGAATATGATGATGAGCTGAGCTGAGCTGATGCTGATATTCATGGAAGATTGTTGTGGTGTTCTTGGCAAACAAGTTTTGGTAGTTCAAGCACATTTCTCCTACGTGGTAGGTAGATGATTATAATTTATATAAGAGGGGTAGTTGATGGTAGATTTTCACTTGCTATTTTTTGGTGTAAAGTTCATGTCATTGCAGGTCAGCTTCTTTAGCTGTCTGGTTTGGTGGAGGCCCAGGAAAACACATTTTGTAGATAGTATACTAGTCAGTGGTCACCACTTTTTTGTGTGTTTATTGTTGATAGATACTTGGGAGAGACAGAGTTAGAGACTGTTAGACATGGTGTCACAACTGGAGACAACGAGAAATACTAAGAACAGTCGCTTGCTACTATAAACTGCAAACTGCACCCGTATTAGGAAGAGAAGGGGAAAATGACTCACAGTTTCGACTGTTCTTAGTAAATCTCAAAGAGGACTAGCCCATTTATTTGACTTCAGCCCGTTGGGGTTTTGGAATGGGCTTTCACCTGGCCCAAGTTGTGATCGGGCCGGTTTATGAAAAGTAGGCATGGTGGATTAAGACATGGCATAGAGAGAGAAGAAGACCAGGGTCTCAAGCAGGGAAGAATGTATGCAAAAAACAATGGTTATTCACAGAAAAATCATTGACTTGGTCCTTTTAAAGAGCACCTTGATTTCAACAAAATGGAGCTCAAATTGATGATTGCTATGCTTTATAAACATACATTGGAAGGTAGGAGTCTATATGACATAAATTAGCTTCACAAACTATCTTGCTGATATCAGCAATTCGCTTGGTTGGACTTACACATAATTCTTTGCCCAAAATCAAGTTTACAAAAATCAATTGAAAAGAGAAACTCAGAAAAACATAGAGAGAAAAAAACTAGAACAAAAAACCAAGAAATGTACAAAAAAAATTTCACCACATCAAATCACAAGCCCCGAAAATCAATGAAATAATCTTATGCAGCAATTCACGATGAGCTATAAGAGGAGATGAAGTGTCTCATTTGACCAATCTTCTGTGAGTTTTACAACATTGTCTAGAGCTCAGTGTCACAAAACCGGACCATCAAGTCAGAAACTATTCTCCGAGCAAAAGGAATGTAACTTAGACAGTACCTGCAACAGCTCAAACCAAAACAACATAAATAGTACCGATAAACAATTAAGAATGCCAACGACAATTTGTAAAAATGAGACAAGTGATAATTTAAAACCTAACACAAATATGAAATATCCAAGTAATAGAAGTGTTGCGAAAAGAAATGAAGCCAGAGCATAAGGTGCCATATCCCTATGGTTTTCCACAAAAAATTGTGAGTTGGATTGAGATCGGTGAATGTGAAGGCAAAAACTTACCAGATAAGGGCTAAGACTTCGCAAATGATTGCAATTAGTGTCAAAATCTTGCTATGGATCTGCAAGATACAAAGAAAGTATGTATAGTAATAACTGTTGGACCAACATGAAAACATATAATTAAAAATATAAAAAAATGCCAAAGTGGCTCTCACCCTTTATGCATATTTGGATAGAAAGCTGAAAAACAGTGGAATTACTAGCATAGGAAACCACATGGACACAGGGATTACGATGGAGTTACTATGGATACGCACAAAGAAGATGGGTGATCATGAAGAAGGTTTTTCTCTTTCACAACTTCATTCAAGTTCAGAGGGTTAACGATTTAGACCCATTTAAAGGTTTTTCACTCTCTCTCTATCTATCTCCTTCCCCCCCCCCCCCCCCGGCATACACCCACACACACAACACACAAATATTAATTGAGAGAAAGAACACAACTGAGGGAGCCCATGAGAGAACATGGGGACAAATGAAAAAAGGTCACAAATTTCACTCCTGGGATACAATTCTCAGGCATTTTGGAATGTTAACACTCTCTCTGGTATCTCCATGAACCCGGAAAAAGAAAATTTTTTTGACATCCTAAGTATTATTACTTTTTTTGGGTCATATGTGAATTAAATAATTATAGCAGAACCAACTCATTTCATTTGCTAAATTAGTTGTCTGATATACATGGTCTAGCAGATTTGAAAATCTAAGCACAGAGCTCTACTTCTCAACATTATAAGTCACCCGATAATCCCATGAGCTAACAACTTTTATCTTATAGATTTCACATGCCTCACTAACAACAGGATTAAGTATTTCGATAATTGGATCAAGATTAAACATACCAAGAGAGCACATATGAGAGCTATAACAACACATCCAAGGTAAACAGCTGTTGCATAAATGCGGGCAGAATCAAACATCATATTTATTTGTTGTACAGGTCCAATGAGGAAGGCTGTGCTGCCAAACACGATAAGAGGTTAGAAGCTGAGATTCATTGATCAGTAATATTCATTTGAACTGAGTTAAAGATGAATGGAGGAAAACATCATTGCTTAAAATTGTGGACAGAATCTTGAACACGATAAAATCATTTCGTTAGTATCATATAGCTGCATCGGGGACATAATTTTCTTAATTTTGAACTGGCAAAAACTGTGAGAAGATATATTGTTTTGTTTGTTTAACTGTTCCCAATCCAAATACTGTCACAAGACAAATAAAGCAACAGAGAATCACATCAACTTTATGAAATTGCGGAGAAAAGTCTGCCATTCACTAAAGAGACAATGTATCCTCAAATATGATTGATACCATCACTGCCACACCCACAATGAAGAAAACCTGTGGCGGGGTTTAAATTTCTGGATATAAAACGAAGATAGTGAACCAATAGATGCAGTAGCAGTGCAATTGTGCAAGAAGAAGACGACGTAACGTGCAAAATCTCATTGCTTGACCAAATAAACCAATCAAACCTACCTTCCAACAGCTAACAAGTTTCCAAAGGTGAACAAAATTGCAAACTTGATGGGTTTGATGAACACAATCATTGACTGCAAAAGAAGCAAAATTTAAGTAAAAAAAATGTTAATTTTTTTTTGAAAAAAAAATTCTACCTAGCACCTAAACTATAAAATTCTCATATCCATCCACAAAGCTTCCACAATTTAACCTTCAATTGCCATAGATTTACCTACTCTGATATTAACAATATCTCATCATAATTACTCCTAAACTAAACTAAATGTCTCATATACACACACTGACTCATTTTTTTCCTCTGAAAAATGAAAATAAAATATTAAATAGACAGATGGTCAGTCATACCAGGAACATACAAGCCAGACCAGCCACCAAACAAGCAGCAAACGCATACATTCTCTATTCAGACCAAAAAAAAAAAAAACCCAGAAATAAAAACACGAAACTTGATGAGTGGAACAAGTAAAACAAATCAAAAGAACAAAAACTGGGTGAGCTGGGAAAATTTGTGAGAGAAAAGTTGAAAAGCAGCAGACCTGCGTGTAAGAGAGAGAACAGAAATCGTCTGATCCTTCTTCTTCCAAGAAACTCTCCTCTCTCTCCTCATCACCTCCTGGCATCCACTGCTTCTGCTTCCACATTTGATCTTCACTAAAATAGAACCTCAGAGAGAGAAGAGGAAGATCAGAGAAAGAGAGAATCGAAGAAGAGAAACTCTCTTTTTTTTTTTTATATAATAAAAGTCGGAATAAAAAAGTCTAACCGTTTACGGTTACAACCCGACTCTACCCGACCCAGACCGCCCTAATTGATTAGAAGTTGCCACATCAGCAAACGACATCGTTTCTGCTTAGTTTTGAGTTCCAAATTGGAGGTAACAATACGGGTTATCGTGTTATATTTGTATTTTTTTTTAGAGAAAAGTAGCAAATTCATTGCTAAGGAAAAATCAATTATAAAGATATCTAAGCATCCTTAGTCAAGACATCAAAAAGAAAAGAAGAGAAATCCTCCACCAAAATCATTCAACTAGTACAGTTAAAAGAATATTTAGCTAAAAGATGTGCAACCTTGTTAGCACTTCGTGAAATATAAGAAAAACTAAACACAGACCCAAAAGAGTGAAGTAACTGTGATAATATCTTTTAGGACAACACCAAGTGCTGAAAGAGGTGAGAAACCACGAACCAAATAATTAATAACTGAAGCCGCATCAGAATTAATAGAAAATGTAGAAAAACCACCTTCCAAAGTCATAGACACGCTAAATAAAATAGCTTTCGCTTCAGCGATTTCAAGCGATAAAAGACCATCAAACAAAAACATTCCTGAAAGCATAACCTCACCCAAACTGGTTATGGAGCACAGCACTCAGACCAATTTTTCATTGCAATTGATCCAAAGCCGCATCTGTATTCAATGAAAACTGACCAGAGATAGGTGGAATCCATCGCACAAACCGCTCCACTCGAGATGGACGAGGAGCAAAATGGGCAACAGAAAATTCAGCCAAGAAGTTTTGACACCAATGCACAACTTCCTCCACAGTCATACATAGGCGTTGATAAAGAGAACAGTTTCGGATATGCCACACTTTCCATAAGATAATTCCAAACAACTGCATATTGGATGGCGAAAGAATAGACCTACAAAACATCAAAAAGTCTAACACTTAACCATGAATCACATGAGGAAGGCATCCTATAAAGCTACAATCTGCGTGAATAATCTGCAACAAATGATAGCCTCAAAGTGCATGAGCAATAGTTTCCACTTCCTTGTGACAAGTGGCAACACAAAGGCAAGACAGAGATTTTACGCTCAAGAAGGTTTGTTGCAGTAGGTAGAATGTTATGGCAAGCTCGCTATAGGAAGATTTTTATTTTGGATGGAATCTGTAATTTCCAGAAAGAACACCACCATTGTTGCTGCACCATGGTGTTCGAACATCCAGCATCACCACCTTCCTCAGCTAACCAGTATCCTGATCTGACAGTGAACAGACCATCTTTGTTGTAATGCCAAATGAGTTTGTCAAGGGCTGTAGGAGATGAAGAGGGAAGAGCTAAGATAGCCTTTGCATCAATTGGATGAAAACACTGCTGAATCAATGATGCGTTCCAGCCACTAGACCCCAATTTCAAATAAGCTACCAATGTTGAGTCAGAAAGTGTGGATGGAGCTAAAATTTTAAACAAGGTTGGTCTTGGGATCCATTTATCATGAAGAGCTAAAATTGAGATACCATTCCCCACTATCCAACGAAGGCCTTTAATGAGAAGTTTTCGTGCCCAAACAGTGCTTCGCCAAATTAATGAAGAACCATGTTTAACTCTTGCTTGAAGGAACGAAGTGTTAGGGAAATAAAGGCCCTTAAGGACTTTAGCAGCAAGCGAATTCAGGGATTGTATGATTTGCCATCCTTGCTTGGCCAATAATGCTTTGTTAAAGGATTCGAGATTCCGAAAACCCATTTCCCTATTAAGTTTGTTATTACACAAAAATTACTAAGATTTCCAATGAATCTTACGAGTTGAATCGTTACCACCCCACCAAAATCGAGCACTTAAGCTGTGAAGTTCTCTGATAAAGTCTTTTGGAAGTGTTATATTTGTATTAACCCAAACATAACCGTCAATCTTTTGCTAAATCCGAGCACAATTAATGAAGCCAATTAAGCTTCTCGTGTCATGAGTAAAAATTTAAATACGACTCATTAAATTAATGTGTTATTTGATAAAATCAGTTTAATCTGGTAGTTAATAAATTATGTCAATTTATCGAATTAATTTATTTAAAATTTTAAAATAATTTAAAATTTCATAATTTAATTACATAATTAAACCAATTAATTATCTTTATATATTTATAAATATTATATTTATCTTTTATATTTAATTATATTAAATAAGTTAATAGGACAAGAGGGGTTTAACTTAAATACGATCTAATTACTTAATAGATTTAACGTGTTGACTAATTTATAATTCAAACCCAGTAAAGTCTAAACTTAATTTATTGATTGACTAATTGCATCAATTTTCCCTGAGTTTTTATCAATTATAAGTAGAGTCAACTTTATCGTTTATTGCCAAACAACTCTCCCGCCGTTAGTAAAATTTGATTAAATATAACAGTTGATCAGGAGAGAGTTTTGTCAAAAAATTCAAAAGTTAACTAATGAGAAGAAAGGTCTTTGGTAATAAATTTAAAACTTAACTCCGTCTGTAATTAAATAAACTTCAGGAAAAATAAATATTATTTACAATTTTTTAAATTCATATTATGTGACGGGATCGTGATAGAGAATTGACACTTCTTCTTACAATATATCGGTTTATTTGCTATAACCGACCCTAATCCCTAACGGACTCAAATTGAACCCAAGTTGCCACATCTAAAACGGTATCGTTTGTGCCCAGTTTCGAGTTTCAACTGCGTTGGTTCGTTGAAATTTTGAGTACCAATCTGGTGACAGTGAAGAGAAAAATTCGAAAAACCCTAAAAACCCCAGTTGGATTGGGATTTGGCAGAGAGAGAGAGAGAATGTCGTCGACGCTGCTGGAGGTGACACGTGCGTCGCACGAGGAGGTGGAGCGGCTGGAGCGGCTGGTAGTGAAGGATCTCCAGACGGAGCCGGCGTCCAACAAGGACCGCTTGTTCCAGAACCACCGCGTCCGAAACATGATCGATACTATCATATCCACCACGGAGAAACTCGTGAGTTTTTTTGTCTGTTCAAAGACTGGAAATAAAAACTGAAAACTTTTTATTCGTTTGTGCGCAAAAATTGGGCTTGAATTTTACGACGTCGTTTTGGGACTGTTATTGGTTCAGGTTGAAATCTATGAAGATAAAGATAGTGCGAGGAAGGATGAGATTGCGGCTCTCGGAGGCCAAACAGCGACCGGGACGAACGTGTTCAGTGCATTTTACGATAGGTTGAAAGAGGTAATCGATGTTTTTTTTTTTTTTTTATAAAGATAAGTTCTTCCTGAAGTTTGGTTGCTAGTTGTGTGCAAAAGTATGCTGAAAGTTTTCGTATTTGTGTTCTTGTAGATTCGTGAGTATCACAGAAGGCATCCGGCTGCTAGAGTTGTGGATGCTAATGAGGAGTTTGATTATCTGCTTAAAGAGGAACATGCAATCGAGTTCAGTGGAGAGGTAACTCAATTTTTAAGTATCCAAATGCATGACTTTTTGAGCAAAACACTACTAATATTCAGTGGGGTGCTTAACATATTAGGGTTTTGGTGCTTTATGTATTCTTAGAGAAACTCGTAAAAAATTGTGATAGAAGAAACTTTTTTGGTTTCTTATTTCAGGAAGCCTTTGGGCGGCATCTGGACTTGCATGAATTGTACTGTCAGTACATTAACTCTAAATTCGGAGAACATATTGAGTACTCTGCTTACCTTGATGTTTTCTCACAACTGCATAAGATCTCTCGGAAAATGAAGATGACTAGGTAATCTTTTCTCTGACTGATTTTTCTTTTACGAAAAAATTCACTGATATTTTGATTAGTATTTGGTGTTCTGTTAACTTGTATCTTCCTATTGAAAATTATAGACAAGTATTTGAGTTTAGCTTGTGTTATGATTTTCTGCAGTCAATATAGGGAATATATGGAAAACCTACTGGAGTATTTAATATACTTTTTCCAGCGCACGGAGCCACTTCAAGATCTTGATAGAATATTCTCAAAGGTTCATCTCATGCGACATAATTATTTTTCAATTTTTCCATTTTGAAATCATGTAACCTAGATGATATGCATTGCTTACTTTGATCAGGATCACATTATTTTGGGTCAATTTTTTATTCATTGATGGGCTGTTGCTAAATTTACATATGTCTGGATTATTAGGCAGAGTTTATAATCACAGTCTTTTACAGTGTTCTCTTGGCATTTCTTTCTCATGTATAGTTGCTTTGTGGCAGGTTGTGGCTGATTTTGAAGAGCAATGGGCAAAGGGCACAGTAGAGGGATGGGAGAATGAGGGCCAAGAAAATGGTCACGTTCTTGCTCAGCTCACTGTAATTGATCTTGATTATTACAGCACAGTTGAAGAGCTTATGGAAGTGGGTCCTGAAAAGTTAAAGGAGGTAAGGGTCGTTCCTTTTATTTTTATCAAGGAATCATTTTTGTTGCATCAACATACCTGTTTTGACTAATATGGTTTTGTTTCTTCAGTTTTGATTTTTATTCCTTTTAACACATTATTTTATTATATATATATATATATTCAATTTTCATGGACTCTGCAATTTCAACCTTTATGGTGTTGGTTTTTCTGTTATGGTTACATTTACTTAGTTCTCTGCTTGTTTGCCTGGTAGGCATTGGCTGCATTAGGACTGAAGAGTGGTGGTACTGTACAGCAGCGTGCAGAGAGGCTTCTCCTCACAAAGGTAACAGGCACTGGCTCTTCTACCTGGTATATTATATAACACCTGGAAAAAAAAGAAAAGAAAACATCTGAAATGTGTAAGATTCTTGCTCTAGTTTCTTAATCAGTAATATGGAAGGATCATAAATAGGATGGTAAAGGAGGTATGAAGATTTATATTGGCAATTTTGGATTTCAATGCCTTATACCCTGATTGTGAGAATTGGAAGGGTAATATGCAGTGAAATTCTCTCTAGTTTAAAGATGTCAACAATGAAGTTTAATGTTTCTGCTTATATAGATGAAGTTCATTAAAGAGTTAGCATCCTTCTTTCAGCACAACTGTTCAACATAAATTTCTTTGAAGCTTTGTTGGTTTGTGATTGTTCCTTTTATTGTTATTTGCAGGACACTCCTCTAGAAAAGTTGGACAGGAAACATTTTGCTAAAGGTTCACGTGGAGCAGAACAGAATGGGGTTGCTGCAGCACCACATGAAGTTAATAATTTAAAAGAAATTGCCCTGATGGAGGCTAAAATAAAGAAACTGTGTGACTTACTCTATGAGGTTAGCATATTTGTTTCTTAATTCGATTGACCTTGTCAAGGCACATTTAGATTCCAAGCCAAGGTTCCACTCACCTTTTGGCTTCTGTGTAATCCGCCTTGTATTGTCAGTGTGCATATTTACTAATATTCTTGTAAATATACTGATTTTCTTATTGTTTTGGTGATTGCTATCTTGACCTTGTCAGACAATTGAGCGAACAAAACAAAATGTTGAGAAGAAGCAAGCATTAACTTATGAGGAAATGGAAGCAGAACGTGAGGAAGTAAGTTGATATTTTTTCTTTACAGTCTTTCAAGCATTAAGCACCAGTATAGGTCTTGATTTTGTAACACTTCGTTGCACATTTTGAAGAGGGATCCTAGCAACAATTGAGAGTCTCGGATACCCGTTGAATCACTCCCTTATTGGTCTGTGTATTTCAAGTGGACCTCATTAGGTGTTTGCTCCATGCGAGAAATGCATGGTGTGGGGCCCATGTGACTATCTGTAGGGTGAAATTGTTGCTGGCATGTACCAATTCTAAAATGTGTTATTTGTGCTTTTTTTTTTTTTAAGTAAAATGCAAAATATGTAAGTTGTGCTTGTATAGGAGGTAAGCATTTTGGCTCCCATTATTTATGGGAGTCTGGAGGGTTTCAGATTGCCTAATAAGTAATAACCAATACTTTTTAGCTGTTGCATGATCACTTATAAAATATGCATTTGCTTGCTTTTTGTTTTTCTTGTCGGTTTTTGTTTATGAATTTAACGTTCTAGTTTTTTATGGTTCTTTTGAATATTTGTAGCAGGAGGAGACACAAGTTGACACAGAAAGTGATGATGACGAGCAGCAGATTTACAATCCCCTTAAATTGCCAATGGGTTGGGATGGGAAACCTATACCTTATTGGCTGTACAAGCTTCATGGTCTGGGTCAGGTATTTTGTGCAATTTATTGTTTAATACTCTGCAAGTATTTGGGGATTCTAGCAGAATAATGTATTCTATGGAGAATATATGTGTTAGTACATCCTTAAAAAAAATGGTATTCAGAAATTTTAATGTCTACGTTTTAAATGTATATTGGGTTTGGATGGTAAGATATTTATTAAAAATGATGTCTTTGTATACTTTCTATTTGGATGAAGCAACTCTTGCCTGAGTTTTAATATACAATGAGGAATAAAGGGCTATTATTTTTATAATCCTGAATATTATATTTGAACAGTTGAGGATCAAAGGACTCCTAATTTGATTTGTTTTAGGTTTTTTTTTAAGGCTCATGAGATTTGATGTCTTTTATAAACCCAGGAATTTAAGTGTGAGATATGTGGGAACTACAGCTACTGGGGGCGTAGAGCTTTTGAGAGGCATTTTAAGGAATGGCGCCATCAGCATGGAATGCGTTGTCTCGGTATTCCGAACACCAAGAATTTCAATGAGATCACATCAATTGAGGTATTTTCTCTTCAGAGCTTTTTGCTGCAAGATATTGTTCACTGTAATGGTGTGTGCTTTAAAACTTTTTAAAAGTTTCCTGCAACCTAGTGGAATTATGAACATCACCTGCAGCCAGAATTTCCTTAGCGTGTAATGTTTCTGGAAATCTAAATTGGACTTCACAACACATCAAAACACAAGGTTCATTTTTCTCAACACTAAATAATTACATAGCATAGCTTCCTACAAGAAAGTAATGCATTTCAAGATAGATAAACGAAAATGTACTGAAGAGAACATACTTTGTGAAGATTTCCTTAACTTTACATATGCAGATTTGCTCTAGATCAGAATGTATTAAGGAAGAAGAAAGTTTAAGGAGCAACATTGAGCGATTTTTATGCCCACCTAATATATAAAATTGTAGGGAGAGGAACACAAACAGATAAGAGAGAAGGTTTTAGGAGGAATAAGGGTTGAAAATTACCAGATGGGTAAATTCAGTCACCAGCATAAAATTACTAAAATAGTTTAAATGGAAAATCCTTATTGTCCACAACTCCACAGGCAATCAACCACATTACGTAAAATATACTTCACAAAGTCATTAGCATTGCAGTGGCACAACTTTCAATGTTCACATGTTACAGGAAAAATCCTTATTGTCTTCTAATTATGGACTTAACCTGCAGCCAGACTGGCCAATGTGATTGTCGTAGACAACTGAGCTAGAGCTTTGTAAATTTTAGCCAATCTGGTGACAGAGGATCATTGTATTGAGTTAATGATTCTTGTACTTAAATCGGTGATTAATTCTTTTTGGCAAATAAAGAATACTAACGGATGTTTTGACTTGTAATGATAAATGACGAGTTAGCTTGTAGATTCATCTACAAAATATATTTTTTGTACTAGCAGCAACTTATTTGTTATGATAATGTTTTCATGTAGCCTTAACATTTTGTCATGCAGGAAGCAAAAGACCTGTGGAAGAAAATACAAGAGCGGCAAGGAGTGAACAAGTGGCGTCCAGATCTTGAAGAAGAATATGAAGACAGAGAGGGTAACATCTACAACAAGAAGACGTACACCGATCTGCAGCGCCAAGGGCTTATTTAAGGAATACGGTTTTCTCAGAGAAGCAAGAAGCGTTATTAACTCTTTGGCGGCTGGTCTTGAACGTGACCAGGAAATGTGATGCATGGAAAATTTCAAGATGTCAAACATCATAGCCTGCACTGGACATTGCTGGAGCACCTGCCTTGTTTCAGTCGCAATCTAGGGTCTGGTCGGATAGTTGTTCGGATGGATTCTTTCTTGAAGAAGAGTGTATTGCTGCCGTATGCATGTAATAGTAGTATATAACCGAAATTTACTATCAGGATATATATTGCACTATCCAATGTAAACTTGAACCAGTCAATTTTGTTCTATGTTTAAAAAGCAATTGAATGTTACTCACTGTATTGTCCTTCAATTAGTGAATGTTGTCTGATTTTTGCTTTATTTATGATGTTAAATAGCAGCTCTCTGGTTTGTCATAGTAATTTACATTTGAGGCAGATTATGAAGACTGGGTATTAGCTAATTTCGATGGGAAATTACGGCAGAGAAACTTTGATGATGAAAAATTGTAGGGATGGCAATATGGGTTATAATCTGTGAATCCGAAACAAATTTGATATAAATAAACTGGTTTGGTTGATAATCGGATTAATCTGTATAATCCATTTATATAAATTGGTTGTGACGGGTTTAGTTAAATAGGTTGTAGGTTGATTCATATAATCCGTTTAGGAGGAAAAAATTATAATTTTAAAAGTATTAGGGATATTATTACAATTTATATAATAATATATAAAGAAATTATTATTTTTATGGTATATAAATAAATAAATTTTATATAAATGAGTTAGTCAAATAGACCCATACTATTCATTTAAATAAACGGATTGTGTCAGGTTTAAAGAAATTGTCGTTTTGAATAAATAGATCGTGTCGAGTTAGACATAAATGATTCCGTGTCGGGTTGGATTAAATTCAACCCGACTCGTGAACCCATTTTACCAACCCTAGAAAATTACGATATTTGATAATTACGAAAGAGAAACTTAGACAGTGGATGATTACAATTTATCTTTTATTGTACAATTGATAATTACAAATGCAACAATTGTTATCTACAACTTTCATTTACACAAGACCTTGTAAACAAGAGTGCTGATCCATTCACTCCACGAAGGACTAGCAGCCTAGAGTCCACATATGTTCCGCACACAAACTTTGACAAATCAAACATTTCAGGTGGAATTTCAGTGCAAACTTCTTTAATAACATTTCTTGCATCATCGACATTTCGATTCAGAGGGTCTCCAAGGTTCATCGTTACCTCAATGTCATCGGAGACAAGCTTGACCACTGGAAGGCTTGACGGGATCTCCTTAAAGGAGACTGCTTTTCTCCACTTTCTACCTGCTAATTTCTGAGCTAAAAAATCACGAACATTTGATGGAGGCAACAAAAATTTTCCTGTAGTGTACTCTTCCTCGAGATACAGTCGTTTGCCAGCTCTTAATCTAAATGAAGAGTTAACTTGCAGTTTCCCGGGTATACCAGTCTTGTCGTGAGGCCAATCCTTACCCATCATGACCGTGAAGCCAACATCAGACGTGAGAGAAAGGTTGGTGTTCAACTTTGTTGGTCTTGAAATAGTTAGGTGCACATCACCAATGAGGACACGGGCAGGAGGCTGGCGAAGGGTCAATCCTATGTGCCTCCCAGTACTGTATAATAAACGCCACTTTCCTGGTAGAAATTCTAGCCAATTCTGCAGGATCCAAAACAGAGTACAGTTGAACAAACTAGTCTAACGATAAAGTATGGTTATTACAGTGGATAAACAACATGAAGCATGAAATACGGCGAAGAATGGTTCCTTTAGATCTACGGTATCAAGTTAACGGGAACAACAGCAGAGACAAATTGTTGTATTATAAGAAAAATTAACCCCGGTTTCAGAGGCTCTAGTGATCTATCATTTAGAAGGATAGAATAGTTTAAACACATCGCGAAAGCCATCCTGTCTAAGTCCAGGGTCAGATTGTTTTGTGCAGTATGCAATCGGAGATATATTCTCAACGAGACAAATAGTCTTTAATGTCCATAGTGACATTCATGACCATGAAGAAAAAAATGTAGCCATTTAGGTTGTATTTGTAAAGGTACTGCATGTGATTCCCTTGGCCCACTCTTAGTATGTCCAAATTTTTGGAACAAAAGAGCCTAAAGATAATGTCTCAAGCAAGGATAGTATCTAGCAAGCGCCCTGCCACCCCCTACCTCTGTTGCGTAGCCCTATATTATTTGACCCGAAAGAAAACAAATATCAGATCTACCCTCCTTTAGTGATAGTAAAAGACAATTAAAGACAATTAGAAGAAAGAAGATGACATTAATGAAATATGATCAATTACCTTTGGCTTTGAGTGAGGATTCAACATCTCCATTAATTCAATGAAGTGGGCAAGCCTATCACGCTAGAAGATGAAAATATAAAGTCAGTTCGCTCTCTATACATCAAACTCCTGCACATATTGAGCTCCAAAGCATGCAAAAATTTCACAATAACAGATTGGGATGTAGCAAGAAGGCCTTGAAAATCATGGAGATTTGATTGATATGCAAACTCATCCAACATACATGCAGCTTTCTGAAAAATAATACAATAGTTTCTAAAACTACGTTAAGGGCCTAGTCTGAAACATGATTAATGTCTCTATTACTGTAGCCACAAGGGCACGTTGCACTGAATAGAAACTAGCTATTATACCACTGTGAGAACAAATGTTTAGTGCAGCGAATTTTTTCCCGTGGATATACTAATATATGCTTTTCAAGAGAACGCCTGGACAAGTTATAGTCCTTTCACCACATTGGTGGTAAAGGAAAGTCTGGTGACAAGGCTCTGGTAAAACCACATTTGAGATTATTCAAATATCAAGGAACTAAACCATAGTTTCTCTTCTGCAAACTTCAGTTTAGGGTCTCAGAAAACTGGTGTAGGGAAAGGCATGACAATAGACTCATCCATAGACAACGAAGGATTCATATGGAAATGACACAGAAAACCTGATTAAATTGGAAAGTACCCATATACCTGAGGTAGGCGATAGATATAATCCTCTGTAATTTTCACTGCAGTAGACCCAAGACCCCATCTGATGATATCCGTGGATGGGACTACTCTCCATCTTGGTCCGCATAGAAATGGATGTCTAAGAGCATCTAGACAACTGCAAAGAAATTTAGAATACTGTCATCAAAGGCATTCTCTCTCACCAGTAGTAATCACAAATGAAATATGCTTAGAAGCAATAATAGCGGAAAAAAAATACAAAAACATAAACACAAAACACAAATCTTAGTAGTGAGGCATGCACTGACATTGCTTTTGATGTATACTTTGTCATTACACCTAATGGAAAGATGCACAATACTTTTAAAATTCTCATCTCTAGGTGATTCATGGAACTAGGATTACATGGGCTTATAAAACTATTTACCTGTCCATGAATATGTAAAAATAGTTTATAAATTAAATCTGTTGTACACCCAAATCGTGTTAAAAAAGCTGCATAAACTTTATAATTATAAAATTCAAACAGAAAAATTAGCCTATTTTATAACATATAGTATACCTTATTCTTTTAGAAGGCTTAGTTGCAAGCAATAAAGAGAGAAGATTCCAACCTGCTCCCCAGTTCCTATCAAGTATCTGCACGAAAAACGACACGTTGTAGATCAAGTTGCAAATGGAAATGGAGGAATAAATTACATTAAAATCAAGCAATAAATAACATACTTGAAGTCCAGCATTTCCGGATGGAGAATTCCCATTGAGGACTTGCAAGAGAAACTCACGCAAGCATGAGGGATCATTTCCCTGTACTTGCACACAAATGTACAAATGGTTTAATCTAAAATGAAATTCATTTGTTAAGACTTCAAAATTACAGGGAAGATTTAGCGTACTATACCTTTGTCAGGAATGATTTAAATTTCATGAAGATTAGGGGATCCATGAGTTCTCGCAACACCATTTTTGCCATCATAAATCCAACACATCTTTGCAGAGAGAACAAAATAGGATACGCTTCAAAAGGTTCTTGTTATCTTTGCTGAAACACTACCTAATCTAAATTCATTAACTTTGGAAAATACCTCATGTCAAATGCAATCATCATTTTTCGCCTGTCGATGTTGTTGTCAACCGTGTTACTGCTCGGACCATCCTCATAAAAGTCAGCAGCATTTCCCAATATTCCTACCTATTAAGCATCCCCAACATTAATTAAATCCCTCAACATCACAATAGTCAAACCTCATAAAGCATTGACCATACATGTAGTTGGTGATCTAGTCAATTTCAGAAACTCAGTCCTAATTGTAACAGCATAGAAATTCTCAACACTGTAAATTATGAATCCATATTTCAGTATTGTCACAATGTTTGCAATGTACGTTTCGATACTTAGCAGTTGTTTACAGAAGAAGAGTAAGAGCAATTCAACCAACTACAAGAGGCGTACAAAACCTAATTTGTACATATCATATCATCATCCCTAATAGTGATACAGAATTAGAAATTCTAGGTGGCAGGTCGGAAGTTGATCAGATAAAGTGTTGAGGACCTAGTTCAAAATCCAACAACAAACCTAACTTCTCTAACAATCAATAACCCAATTCGACCCTAACTTCAATTTAGTCCCAAATTACAAACACCTATGAACCCTCATTTCCCCAATCAACACAATAACACACCCAATCTTCAATTAATCCCGAAATCAATACAAATCCACAACCCTAACTTCACTAATAACCAAATAAACAAAACCCAACACAAATTCAAATAATATAGATAGATTGTGAGCTTAGTTACCTTTTTAGGGAATCCCTTGCTCTCTAGTGCTTAGGTTATTAGCCCAAACCCTAGCCCAAGTTGATCTCATAAGCGAAATTGCAAGAAGAACCGATTTGTTCTTGGTGATGATCCAAGAGAATGAGAGAAATGCTCTCAATTTGTAATTTTGATTGATGATGATAATGAATAGTTTACAACCCTAGACTAGTTGTTCTATTTATACAAAATCAGAAAATATGGAGAAATAACTAAAATGCCCCTAACTATTCAATTTAAAAGAGTGCAGGAAATTCAAGTTTTTTTAGGCGACCAGTGAGCATCGCGACCTTGGTCGCGACCTGGGTTGGTCGCGAGGCTCACTGCCTCATTTTTCTCTTCCTCGCGCTAAATCACCATTTTTCTCCAGTGAGTATCGCGACCTAGGTCGCGACCTTGGTCGCGATGGTTTCTAGCCTTGTGCTCCAGTGAGCACCGCGACCACGGTCGCGAGGCAGTTGGTCGCGACCGCGGTCGCGAGGCTCACTGCCTCAGTTTCTCACTTCTCCTTCTTCTATCCTCTTCACTTCTCCTTTCCTCCTTCTAGTTCTAGTACTTCTTCTAGGTGAGTTCTCATCATAAAGCCACCTACCCAAAAAAATTCATAGGTGCACAGAGAATGTCTATATGTAAAAAAAGTTGCCCAACGATAAATTCAGAAGAAACTGTTACCTACTTTGATATGTCTATCTACCAGGCTTATATGCACATTCTCCAGCCTCAATTCCGTATGGGCAAGTCCGTGACTGTGTAAATAATTTACCTGAAGCAGATAAATCACAAAACCCACCATAAATCTACCTACCACTGGGCAGTACGTAAAAAACTACTAAAATTTAGGAGGGAAAGGTTAATGCATACTCCAATTAGAAGATCCCTCATCAATATACGAATCAGCCGCAACTGCCGAGAGATTGCAGGTCCTCCAACCGAATCATCTCCCACCTTCCTAACAGACTCCTCATCCAATGCTAGGGTAGCTTCCAAGGTTGGAAGCCAATCTGCTTGTTGAAGCCAATGTCTTAAAGAAAAACTACCATGATACTACCAGAGAAGAAAAGGAAAAAGGAACACTCAGTTTTCTTTTCTAGTTGCTAACTTCAGGCACAAAAATCAGCTGTAGCTTTGGGAATATGTGAATGATTGAAAAAAAAAAAAAAAACAAATTAATCATGTTGAAATTATATATTAAAATGTAACTGCGTATAGCGAATGACTTACCCCGTGAACAAGAGTAAATGAGCCACTTGTATGTGAAGAGACATAACCATGAACTTGCATTGAATACGAATGGTACAAAAGTCTACGACGTACAAGCTTCTTCAACACCTATATAACATACGAAATTTTGGGAATTAAACAAGGAATCACAGCAAAATGAAACTTTCAAGAACCCAAGAAACAAATTTCAGCCTTAACACATTCCACAAACCTCTATGGCCCGTCTCCCTCTACGCTGAGCTTGAGCACTAGTAAATCTTCGAAGCACAACTCTCGTGTCATACAAAGAACTACAATCTCATCTCAACACCATACACACATCAAGCTCACATCCAACACATTATACACAGACATACATACATATATATATATATATATATATATATAAACCAATGAAACGAAACCAAATGAAAACTAACACTCTACTAACCTACTAGAATCGTTCACGATTGCTTCGAAAACCAACTCATCACCCTACACAACAACAAACAAGTATTCCAATTCGATACAAAACATCAAAACCAGCCACTGTAAAACTATGCGAAAACTACCATCAACACTTAATAAAAATTCATTCTTCCAAAAAAAAAAAAAAAAGTACCCGTCCGGCCAGGCCAACACTGACGCGATCAAGAACCTTGAAATCGGACATGCTGAACCTCGTAACATGCCCCGACTCCTCCTCAACAGCAACAACACTCTCTTTGGAGTTAACACTAGAAACAACTTTCCCCGACGACGAACAGTGGACGGAAAAAAAGCTCCTCCTTTGAACGGATACAGATGACTTACTCGGTATTTTCGAAAAATTCCCGCTAAAAAACCCTTTTTTTTCGACTCTCTCCAGACCCGGACTCGAACTGATTCCACACAGCGCCATTTTGATCAATCAAAGCTGTGAATTACAACAACAAATAAATAAAAAACGAAACTTTAAAATCGAATTATTACTCATGAAACCAAGTAAATGATTCAATAATTGTGAGAAATTGCGAAGCAACTGGAACGCAGAGGTACTTACCGGGAAAATTTTGAGAGAAGTTTTTGGACTGCAAATTGAAAAAAAACTAAATTGGAGAGAAGAGAGAGAGAGAGAGAGAGAGAGGGACTAAATGGAGAGGGAAGAGGAGAGAGCACGTGAGAGTTGCGTGAGAGAGTACGCTTGAAGCGTTGCTCCATGAGTTTTGCTCGTGTCTACTTCTTGTCGTCTCCAAATATCTACTTTCTCTCTCTGGCAGTATGCGTGGAGATTTCTTTTCGGTGTAAGTGAATAGAGATATCTTCCAACTGTTTTTTTTTTTTCAAAAAATATATATAATTATAATATTAATTATAAATTCGTTGACTATCTGTCGAGATTAATCACAAAACGTACGATTTCTCATCCATAACAGGAGATATCTAATTGTCACAATAAGGAAAAAAAACTATTTATATACTAATAAACACGTACAGTAGAACTTGAACTTCATCATATTAAGGTGAAAGAGAAATACACTAAAATATGCAATATTTTCTAACTATTACAAGTAGATATCAAGATTAGGTATATACTATATGCTCTTCGATGGTTACGGTAAATCTCTAATCCAATTGTATCGGATTTAAAAAAATAGTTCAAGCAATTAGGTTAGTTCACCTCCTCCTACCTCTGTGGTGAATGTTCAAACCCTATCGTACGTATTTATCAATATAAATAGGTAGTTTTCTTCCACTATTACGAACTACATATTCAGACTGCGTGTATTTAGTGAATAATTTCAGTATATTCTGATAGCTATTATCCTTATAATTATATTTTTAAAAATAATTTTGGGCCCACACAAGCTTTAGATGGGGCATCAAGTTTCGGCTCATTATTATTATTTTCCATTATTTAAGCCTGGACCTTACTTTCAAATTCGGCCCTCTAGGCCAACAGGCCTTGAAAGTTAAGCCCAACTCACGTAACCATAGGGCTTGGGTCGCCTGGTCCTTTTAAAAATCCTATATAAGAGTAGAAGAAAAAGATACGCTTAATTTTAGGAAATTTGGCAAAATTGTCTAAAAAAAATTGAAAATTGTAAAAATACCCACCCTCCAATGATTATTGCAAACTCTACCCAAATTATTTTTTTGGACAAAAATGCCCTCATTTGTTTAACCCTACCCATACAATTTCTTTTTCACTATCTTTTTCTTCTTCTTCTTCACCCGGTTCTTCTTTTATTGTTTTTCTTCTTTACATTTTTTTTTGCTCTCTTCTCTTCTCTATAGATCTCTCTCATTTTTTATTGTTTCTCATCTCCCTAAGGCCTAAACTCCCACCATTATAAAATCATTCAACTCATCTCATAAACTCCACCATTGAAAATTTTAAAGTTAGTGTTAAACTTTCATTTTTACTATAATGGTTATAATTAGTTAATGAACATCTTTTTGGGTTTTCAATCAATTTTGGGCGTTTTACATTTGTTAATCCTCTATCAAAGAAATGAAAAACGGATTTTATGAAATGTTTTGTTTTTCATCGGGTCGACCCAATAATTTTTCATCGGGTCACCACCTACTCGATAATATTTTTCATCGGGTCACCACCTACCCGATAATATTTTTCATCGGGGGTCACCCATACCCGATAATATTTTTCATCGGGGGTCACCCATACCCTATAATATTTTCATCGGGTCAGCCCTACCTGATAATTTTTTTCATCGGGTCATCTCTACTCGAAAATTGATAGTATCGGGCCGGACCTACCCGACAATTGATACTATCGAGCCGGCTCTACAATTAAATTCAAAGTTTAATTTAATTTTTTTTTAAGCAGGAATAAGTATGGATGATGTACAAATTGATAATAAACTATGATGAACATTGGATATGTGAACAAGGGGTTTATTGGTATAATGGCAATAGATCAAAATAGGTGTTATTTCCAAGAGATGCAATTTTTGCTCAACTATTAGATAAAGTGCATGATGTCCCTGAGATTTACAGAAACAGTTTTCGGGTTATTAGAAAGACGAGTTATTACAGAAACAATTTATGTAGTTCTTCGATTCACTTTTCAGAAGATAATGTTTTGCAATTTTATCATTTTTGGATCGTTTAACAATCATCTTTAGAATTTGTCTGATTTGAATTTAATGGTAGCTTTGGTTTCCGTTAATTTGAAATTATGAAATGCCTTATTTTAACAATTATGTGTACACATAAGTAGGAAACAATAATAATTCCTTTAATTATTTTATGCTATAATGGAGAAAATAAAAACATCTAAATTTTCACCCGATCATTAAATCATCGGGGTACCAGTAACCTGATGATTTACAAATTTCCACCCAACTTCAATTCGATCATAATTCCATCAAAACTCAACGAATTCTATATTCTAAACATCCAAAATTGAAAAAATCCAGAACACTAATTATCAATTGTACATCATCCATACTCATTCCTACATAAAAAAATTTAAATTAAATTAAATTAAACTTTGAATTTAATTGTAGTGCCTGCCCGATACCATCAATTATCGGGTAGGGATGACCCAATGAAAAAATATTATCAGGTAGGGTTGACCCGATGAAAATATTATCGGGTAGGGGTGACCCGATGAAAAAAATTATCGGGTAGGTGGTGACCCGACGAAAAAAATTATCGGGTAGGTGGTGACCCGATGAAAAATTATCGGGTGGACCTGATGAAAAACAAAACATTTCATAAAATCCGTTATTCATTTCTTTGATGAAGGATTAGCAAATGTAAAACGCCCAAAATTGATTGAAAACTCAGAAAGATGTGCATTAACTAATTGTAGTCCTCAAAAATCGCTCGGGGACACGGGGCACTACAACCTGCAAAGACAGAACGCACGTGACCCGCAGGACGTCTGGGACACCGGGGTGGTGCCGGCCAAAGTCACTCCGACGGTCAAGTTAGCGAGTGCTAATAAATGTGTAATGCTCGTAAATGGAGATGAGTGAGAAATACTTCCTGCTATCTTCACAGTTGGGGTTTTTCTTATCAAAGGAGATGTAAGGTCGGAGGGTGATCGGAGAAAATGAACAATGGCCGGAGGGTGTGGCTTTTTCGTAGTAATCTCTGGATCTCAGTTTTTCGGGCCCCCTTTCTTATGAGTGATTATCCTCCTCTTTATAGGAGGCTCATGCTTCTTCCTTTTGGGAGATCTCATCATTCTCTCTTCTCTGTCTTCTACTAAGAAAGCATCTGGGTGCTTCTTTTGATTGGGCTGCCATCAAGTGTCATTATGACTTTGTAGGACCCGTTCCAAGTAGATCACAATCTGGTCTCCCTCGGAGCGACGGAGATGCTATGTTGTGCGACATGTAGGTTTCTTGTCAATCTGGACCATGATTGGGTGATGTAGCACGGTCGCACTATATGAGGGTACATGTCGTGCGACAAGGTCTTCAAACTGGTACGTCGTCGTATTACACGAGTGCTTCATGTCGTGCGACATAGTCTTCCAACTGGTACGTCGTCGTACTACACGAGTGCTTCGTGTGGTGCAACATAGTCTTCCAACTGGTACGTCGTCGTACTACACGAGTGCTTCGTGTCGTGCGACATAGTCTTCCAACTGGTACGTCTACATGAGGATGCTCCATGTCGTGCGACTTGGTCTTCACGCTAAGCCTTTGTCGTACTACATGGGAGTGTACCCTTCTTTTAGCTATGGGCTTTGTCTTTGGGCCATACATATTTTGGCTACTACACTAATTATAACTATCATAGTAAAAGTGAAAGTTTAACACTAACCTTAAAAATTTTCAATGGTGGAGTTTGTGAGATGAGTTGAATGATTTTATAATGGTGGGAGTTTAGGCCTTAGGGAGATGAGAGACAATAAAAAATGAGAGAGATCTATGGAGAAAAAAAAAGAGCAAAAAAAATGTGAAGAAGAAAAATAATAAAAGAAGAAGTGTAGAAGAACCGAGTGAAGAAGAAGAAGAAGATAGTGAAAAAAGAAATTATGTGGGTAGGGTTAAACAAATGAGGGTATTTTTGTCCAAAAAAATAATTTGGGTAGAGTTTGTAACAATTAGTAGAGGGTGGATACTTTTGCAGTTTTCAATTTTTTTTGGACAATTTTACTAAATTCCCTTAATTTTATAATTTTACTCGTATGAGTGTAAATAACTTATCATGAAGTATTTCAAATTTTATCAGTCACATATGATTTAACAATTTAAATAGATAAAATAGTTGTTTGGAGGAAAAAATTATTTTTATTTATTTAAATAATAGATAATAATAAATTGTTATTTTTAATTTTTTAATTATAAATCTAAACACGTTATATTTCATTTTTTAAAATAATTTATTTAAATCACATAAAAAACAATTTTATAGTTGTTTTTTTTTCAGAAAAATAACATTTTTAAAAAACATATCACTTTTTTTTTTTTACAGACCATATGCGATGATAGCGACTCGAACTTAGAACATTACCAGGCTGAATGAACATCCTTATCACCGAGCCACGTTGGGCAGTGATAAAAAAACGAATCACTTAAAGGCCACTAAATGTTTGACTTGGAATTCACGCTCAAAATTCAAACTCAATTACAATTACTCTGTGATTTCAGTAGCTTACGGATATTGAAATTATACGAATTAAGTCCCATCACCAACACCTTTTATCAAATTCAATCAATTTCAAAACATATAAACGCACGATTCTGATTTTTACTCCACAAGTCCCTTCTGGTCTCGTTCACACCCGATTTAAAGACCAAACTTACTTGTGTGTTGTGTCTTTCTTCCAAAACCCGTTGACTTGTCAAACCCTATCTGGATATGTCACGTAAATTTCTTTCTAAAAAAAAAATACAGGTTCTAGATTGTTCAAAACTTGCCGATAATAAAAACATACCATAAATCGAGTAACCATTTATGTTTCAGAATATACTAACGGAATATGCGGCATAACTATTTTTTCCCCCTATAATACCATTGAGATTAGATTCGTCGAGATTAAACCAATATTAATATACCTATGAATCTAGTCTCACTTTCAAATTTGTTGATAACACCATTCTAAACACAAATTGCACATTCCAAAATAACCCTTACTTGAGCACCTTTAATCTTGGCTCTATGAACCTCCTTTGGATTTTTGATTCACCCAACGCCAGAAGAAGGAACGGAAGAATACAAGTTGTCAAATTCCTAACAAGAGACTATACGCCACCATCTGATTTTTCTGGTTAGAATTTTTATTTTATCGAATTCAATTTGTGCCCTTGATAATTATTCTCACAACACAAAATATATTTTTAATTTTTAATTTTTTTTTTTTTACAAGTAAGGTGAGATTCGAAATTTAAATAACTAGAAAACCAATTATTATTACATCATGAGTTGGTGAGTACCACCGAAGGACAAAATCGTAATAGCACAAAACTCGAAAAAGGGCAAATTCGACAAAATGTCTCCGGGCGGTTTCTCTACAAGTCTTCTCCGAGTCTCATTACCCCTCTCTCTCTCTTTTTTCTATTAAAAAAAAATAAAAATTTTTTTAAAAAAAAAGGTCTCTCAACAACAACAGCACAAAAACTCAACACACATTATTTGCGTCTTCAAACATCGCACATTGCTCTGTTTTCATTTTTTTGTGTTATTTCCACATTTATCCTCCAAAAACTCTCAATCTCTGTGTGGCTCTCTCGTAATTTTTCATCATTCACGAACCCAATCTCATAACCGCCCTCCACTCTCCTGAATCTCCGGTGATCTGTAACTGTTTTCGTCCGGTTAGGGTTTCTCATCTCGTGTGTTTTTTTTTTTCCTTTTTTCCGTCTCGACTACTAAAATCGATTTTTTTTTATTAGGGTTTCGGTCTTTGATTTGAACATTTTTGGAGTTAGGGTTTCGAATTTTTTGAATTCGGAGTGTTCGATTGTGTGTGAGGAAGAGTAGGGTTTGTGTTCGTGTTTGGTTTGGAGTGTGTTCGTAAACAGTTAGAGTTAGGGTCTTTTTCTTTGAGGGGGAGATTGTAGTGAAATCTGCAGTGATGCCGAAGAGTTCGAGGCACAAATCGAGCAAGCACAGCTCGAGAGACGCTAGGGACTACTCGGATTCGGAGAAGGACTCGGGCTTGAAGGAGCGCAGTGGAGTTAGGGTTTCGAAGGAGTTGGGTTTGGGCTCGGGGGAGAAGCGGAAGCTCGATTCAAAGGAGAGTAAGGACAGTAAGGACGTTTTGGCCTCTGGAAACGGCGACCATGTCGAGGAGTATAATAACAGTAACTCCTCTTCGAAGCGGCGAAGGGACCGGGGCGATGACAGCGCGAATGACAGGTGGAATGGCGGCGGAGGAGGTGAGGATGATAGAACTGTGGAAGGTTCGACAAGGAAGTCGAAAGTTTCAAGTGAATCGAAGAGTAAGAGGAGGGATGAGAATGAGGAGCAGCGGTCAAAAAGCGATGGGAAGCACCGGGAGTCCAGTCGAAAGGAGAGTAGAGAAGCAGAGAAGGAGAAAGAGAAAGAGAAAGAGAGGGAGCGAGAACGGAAGGGAAAGGAAGGGAGAAGCGAGAGATTTGTCGAGAGTGAGGACCACAGTCGTGCTTCCACGAAGCAATCTGCAGTAAATGAAAAAAATGGTAAGATGACCGGTTTCAGGTGTAGTGTAATGTATATATGATTTTGATTATTGTGTGCTGACATTTTCCACTGATTGTGTAGATTTGTAATTGCTATGATTTCCATGCACAATCATTGATTTTGACTTGAACAAAGTTAATGCTGCCTTTTGATGTTTTTGCTTGGGTGAATCTGTTATCTTGATTTCTTGTGGTGAATATCTGAATCAGATGTAAGCGATAGCATTGGCAAAATGTGTTCCTTCTTGTTGTTGTAAATTGGTGCTGCTTGCTTGTGGTTAGGTGACTTTTATGTGGTGGTGAATAGATGAGGGACCTTGGTTTTTTAAACGGCTCATAGGATTACTTGTTGTAAACGGATAATGAACTTGTGTTGAACAAACATATTAGGCTTTAAGAAACAGCTTTAACCAAGGTAGGATATTATATATCTTTGTTGTATATGGAGGCGCGTAAGTGAGTCTTGTAAATCTGAGTTTCAAGGAATCTTTGGGGTTGATTTGTTTTTTTTTTTCTTAATGGACTCTGTCCCTTATAAGACAATTAATTTGATACTTTTGAGGGAGAAATTCAGATTTCCTATGCTAAACTAAAAATAGTCTAATCCATGCTTTAAGATTCTTTCTGTAAGTTTGTAAATGTAGGTGTCTGTATGCTTATTGTGTAACAGTATTATAGAGTGAATTTCCTAATACAGTGCTATGGAAGAGTTAGTTAGCAAAGTATTTCTTCACCTTCCATAAATTTCATAAAAGTTGTGTGTTAACGATTTAATATTTACCAAAAAAAATGTTGCGGCTACAAGGAATAAGAAAATTATGTCTGTCCTTTTTCTATCTTCAGCACACTATGCAATGAGTCTATTTTGGCATTGAGGTCACTGGTTCTCCAGTTCAGGTAATAATAATGCACTGCCAGAAAGTTACTTAACTGCTATTGATAAAGTATAGTATTAAGTTTTTTTCTGATGTACTGTGATTTTTTCTATTTAGTTTTCTTAATTGATGTGGCAGCTTGTTGCCAAATGTAGACACAATAAAATATCTTGGATGTGGATTCTTAATAGACTTGTGAGTTGGCATTAAGAGTTCTTGTTAATTTAAGTATTGTTGTCTGACGTTATCTGATCTAGTGAAGATTAATTGGTTTTACTGTTGGGTTAGCTTTAACACCATGTATATGGAAGTTTGAGTATTTTAATACACTTTCCTAAGAGCATTTGGATGGTTTATAGAGATGAAATATTGCAAAAGTTTTATGTCAATTTAGTTTATTCCGCTCTTCCTTTCCTTCTATCGTTCTCTCTCTGTTCTTAATGTCTCTCTTTCATAAATGAAAAGGACCATGAGTTTATTTGTATGTATACTTATAATTTGCTATATATTTTTCATTTTAGAATTTTAGAGTGTTAATATTTTACTAAGATTGTTTTCAGTACGAGTAAGGTGTGATTATTACCCTATGAGTCTTTATGATGCTTAACATTGTTTTGAATTTTCAATGATGACGTTTGTGCTCTCTTTTTTTTCTTATGAATAGAAATGATCTCCTTTTGTAGTTTCTGTTTATTCCTTGTTATAGATTTATGTTCCATTATATTATTTGTAGATTCTTGGCTTGCATTATACTGTTATGCGGTTGTATTTTGTGTTCTTGTACATGCATCTAGATCTTATGTACTCGGTTATGAAGGTGGGCATCTTCCATTTCCAGTTTTATCTCAACGTGTGTGTGAATATAGATTTAATCTTCTGCAGAAGTGCATGGTTAATCAATTGTCCTGGGGAAGCAATTTTTTTTTTTTTTATGTTATTTACATCTTGTTCCCTGTCTTGTTACAGAGTTGAATGCGCAAGATCTGTTGCCAAGTCCTGAATCAGAGAACCAGCTTGAAAGACGAGTTCGGAGAAGGAGAGATGGTTCTGGTGATGGGGATAAACACGAGGTTGATATTGGAGACAACAATGATAGACGGAGAGATGATGTTGCCAATGATGTAAAACTGAAAGATGAGAAACATAAGGATGAGAGATATAGAGATAAATATCGTGAAGATGTGGACAAGGACAGTAGGCACCGAGATGATAAGCCGAGAGATGAACACCCCACACGAGATCATGGTAATAGTAGGTCTGATGATAAGCATTTACGGGATGAAAAAGATGCTGTGGAAAGTAGACAGAAGAAAACCAAGGCTCAGGACAGTGACCGTGATCGGGAGCGTGAATATGACCATGACCATGACCATGATTTTGATTCTGGCCGTGATCGATACCGTGAGCGTGACAGAGACCGTGATTATGATCATGACCGGATTCGTGATCGTGACCGGATTCGTGATCATGATGGAGATCGCGATTGGGATCGAGAACGAAATAGGGAAATAGAGCGGGAGCGGGATCGTGATCGCCGTGACCGGGATAGAGACAGAGAGAGGGAGCGAGAAAGAGACCGAGAACGAAACCGTGATCGTGATTTTGACCATGATCGAGACCGAGATCTTGACCATGATGGGTCACACCTTGATGACAGGAGTGTCAGATATAAAGATAGCAGAGGAAAAAAGAGATCTCCTGATGAGCGTGATGAGTACAGTGATACTAAATCTAGAGGTATCAAAGGGCACTATCCTGACCTGGAAAATAAATCTTTAAGCAGTAGTAGAGTTGAGTCAGATGCAGATAGGGGAAGATCTCAGACACGTCAAGCCTATGTGGATTCTACTCTAAATAATAGACGGAGGACCTCTCCCAGCCCGAGTTCACATGGTGGCGCAGATGATTACAGGTATCCTTTTATATTCTTGGATTCTTTTTAATTGAACGAGAAATATAGTTAGAACTGGCGTAACAGTCGATAATATACCTTCATGTGGTGTTACTTCTTTAACAGTGCAGTTGTTAGTTTTTTATTGTTAAGCAATAAGCATGGTATATTTAATCTTAAGTAATAAGGTTTTGTCAGATTTCATATTTCTTTTTTTTATTATTATTTGAGTTTGTTGAATGCCAACATTCAACTTTTTGATGATGGAATCTGCCATGGTTAGTCAGTGCTTGCAGATATGTAATTTACATTTCTTCCCTTGTCTTTATTGTTTTCAAATTTGATTGTGAATTGTGATAACAATTTTTTTTTTGTTTTGTTTTGCAGACATTCAAAGCAGGAAGATAATTACCGAGATTCCATGACAGAACAGAGGTCCAAAGCAATTTCCTCAAGGGAGGTATCTGGTTTTTCTGGAGTCACAGAGAGGGGTTCAAAGTATAGATCTTCAGATAGATCCAACAAAATGGATGATGGCCATTTGGCGGAGTTGCCAATTGAGAGGTCTTCGAGTTCAAAAGCTTCACCCATGGGCTTGGTGGAAAGATCTCCTTCTTCAACAAGTCTTGATCGTAGATACATGAACAGAACTGGTATTAGGCGGAGTCTTGATGTTGAAGAAACGGGACGGAGGGGAAGTGTTGGTCCTAGAGATCTGTCTACGACTGAGGAAAGGCTAAGTCGTGATTTACCTTTAGAGAAGCCTCTGGTGGATGACTCCTCCCAAATGGATCTACTATATTATAACAGGACTACTCAGAGCAGTTCATCTTCTTCATTACCTCCACCACCTGCTTTCAGGGCTGGAATTGGGAGCCCTTCTTTTATGGGTTCACTTGAAGAAGATGGTAGAGGTAACATCAGTGCTCGTTACCGTAGGAGTGGTGATCCCAATTTGGGAAGAGGACAAGGAAATGCATGGAGGGGCCCCCCTAACTGGTCCTCACCAGTGCCAAATGGCTTCATTCCTTTCCAACATGGGCCACCTCATGGAGGTTTTCAAGCAATGATGCCACAATTTCCTTCTCCGTCTCTGTTTGCTGTTAGACCCTCAATGGAAATTAATCACTCTGGAATCCCTTATCATATCCCTGATGCTGACAGGTTTTCCAGTCATTTGCGCCCTCTTAGTTGGCAGAACATGATGGATGGGTCTGGCCCTTCTCACTTGCATGGATGGGATGGAAATAATGGTGCTTTTAGGGATGAACCACACATGTATGGGGGATCTGACTGGGACCAGAATAGGCATATGATGAATGGACGGGGATGGGAGACCAGTTCAGACATGTGGAAAGGAGAAAATGGTGATGCAAATATGGACTTGCCTTCAATGTCTCAGAAGGAGGATCTTCCTGTGCAGGCACCTTCTGATGATGGTCTGGCTGGGAAGGTAGGTCAGCAGGCGACTTCATATGAAAATAATCAAGGGGTTTTGGAAAAAAGTGATGAACCAAGATCCATCAGCTCTCCTGCAAAAGATTCTTCAAAGCTTCCACCCAAAACTGCACATGAGAAAACAGCTGATCTTTCTAAAGGATCAAGTGATGATGATGTTGCGCACCGTATCCGTGTTTATCTTTCGAAGCTTGACATTTCCGCAGATCTGGCCGGTGAAGAGTTGTATAGCCAGTGTATGAGCTTACTTGGCACGTATCAGACTGTTACTCTCGAGACAGACACTACTGTGATAGTAAATTTGAAGGTAGAAAATCTGAGGCAGTTCTCTTCTTGTCACTCTATAAACACGCACATTTGTATACTCCTACTGGTCTCTGTGATATAATTTCCCCCCTATTCTATTATGGCAGGATGGTGGAAGAGCAGTTCCAAAAAGTTCCAAAACCTTGTTGAGTCCTCCATTTTTTCCTGCAGCAAATGATTCAGTTTTTCAGGTAACTATATGATGAATGGAGATTGCACGTGTGTGAGTATATATGCATATATATATATATATATATATACATATACATATAGTTAGTTCATATTTAAATGATTGGGATTAGTAGCTCGTTTTTTAAGGCCTGCAAATAATCTCTGAGGATGTTTTCAAATAAGACAACATAATTTTTCAGCCATTTGAAAAGGGTAATGATGTTTAGTTCGTTTAAATTTATTTGGAAATTTCTTGATGGTAGTTGTGTTTTGAGGGGATCTCCTTCCGCAGTCAATCGAGGTTAAGTGTTGCTTAATGGCTAGTAGATCTCTTGTACTACTTGAGTTGAAGCTGGATAACTACAGTTTTGCTTAATATGTCCATATTTTGTATAAACTAATTATGCATTTTTATTTTTTTGGATAAAACTTAAGACTGTACATGTTCAAAAGTAGCAATGATGCCCTTTTTAACGTTGCAACTGTGCTTTGCCTTTTGTCTTTTCTATTATCTCTCTCTCTCTCTCTCTCTCTGTCTGGGTGGGAGGGTGGTAAGGGGGTCGGAGAAGTCTTTGTGGTTTTATCCAAAGGCTTGACTGGCTGCATTGAATGCCCTCTCTTAATCATGGATTAGTATCACAAAATGCCTAGTATACTAACTGGATTTCAGGCTATCTTGCCTCATCTGGGTTGATTTCCACGTGTCCCAATTATTATAACCAATGTGTTTCAATGTCAATTTTCGTGAATATTTAGAAGCTTGGGTTCTGCCAAATTTATTCTCATTCAAATTAAAGAAACTTCTAATATAAAAGTCCTTGAATCTATTCGCTTGTTTGCTGACATTGTGATTCTTTATTTGCAGAGAGCCATGAACTACTACAAGAAACAAAGGATTCAGATGAGTGGAATCATTAATGGTGGGAAATTAGATATCATTTCAAAATCTAATGAAGAGAAAGTGAAGCAAGGCTCTCTTTGTAATGTGGACAAAGCGGAGGGGTTGGTGTTTAATGATATAGAAATGTCCGATGCTCCAATGTCAATTCCAGATCAGGAGAAACCTGAAGCTGTTTCACATGATGATGTTCACGAAGTATCAGAGGAGAAAGTCGCGGCCCTCTGTCCTGTGGTGCAGGATGACGCTCATGCCCCTCTGCTAAACGTGGAAGTGCCTAATCAAGATTTTCCTCCTAAGAGCCCAGAGGAACCTGTTCTCATTCTTAATGGGGATAAGATGGATGGGTTGCCTTCTGAGCAGGTGATCACGGAAGGTGCAGATGGGCATACCTCCCCGACTCTTGATAATGTTCCACATGCTGCTGCCATTTTGCCTGCTGATGACAACAAAATCAATGAGGAGATAAGCAAGAGCAAAAGCAACGATTCTTTCTATCCTCCAGAGGAAAAGGAGGGTTTAGGTGATGCAATTAATGGTCGTTTATTTTTGTCGGATGGTTCACCCAAAATAGCTGAGGCAATGATGCCTGAATCAAATGAGTCTGAGTCGGTAATTTTAAATCGGATACATCATTCTCCTGAAAGTACACATTGAGACAATTTCTATTCCCGTCTTTCTTAATGCATTTTTGGTTATTTCCGCCCGTTTTTTTTTTTTTTTTTTGTGATTGTGTTGCCTTTTAAATTATAAGGAAATAAAAGGAAAATCTGCCCTTTGAGTGCCCTCATTAGGGTTCTCCAGATTCTCATATTATATATGTTCCCGTTCTTCTTTCAACCTTAAGCTTCTTTGCATGAACTTCTGTTGCAGTGTGCATTGTGGTCCCTGAAATGGCTTCCATCCATGGAAAAAGTCTCAGGTAACTTCACTTAATATAAGCATTCATACACATTCAGATTGATATCATAGGATGTTTTTTAGATTAATTGTTCTTGAACGTATCATGTTGCGTTTGACTCTGGGAATCTCGCATGGGATAACGTATTTCGTATCCTTGAGTTTCTTCCTGATTTTCGAGGTGGTATGGTTTGACAGTAGTTCTTAATTTAAAACCCGATGGAGGAATAAATGAATAGGTCGAGGGTTCATGTTTTTTTGTGAATGCATACATACATGCACATAGGCATTTATGAAGAGTAATCTGTTTTCTTGACTGTTTTCTCCTCCTAAAATTAGACTATTTTTGCATGATTTAAGATTTGGTTCTGATTAAAAGGTATTTAATTACATTTCTTTTTTTCTTTTTTTTACATTACCCAGTTTCATTGTTTTTTTTAAAAAAAAATTTGAGGACTTGGCTTTTGAAAGAATTGGAAAATAAAGTGTGGATTACCGAGTTCATTTTATGCATTAAAAAAAATGTAAAAAGTATTTATATGTTTTTGAAATGATATTCAAAAGTTCTAAAAATATGGAAAAACTTTTTCGACAGATTTTTCCCTTTTGTGGAAAAAAGTCCTTTTTACAAGAACGAAATTCGATCCCAAGATCTCTTATATGAATGTTTTTCATGAACCCTAGTGGGTCTTGATGTCTAATCAAATAGATCTTTTAGGCTATTTGAGTGTCATGGTGGTGTATATGCTTCTTATTGTATTGATGTGTTCTCACTTGTTAGAGTATGTGTGGCTAGAGGAAATTCTTTCTTTCTCTTTGTTTTTTTAATATTCAATATGGAAAAGGGGAATTTGAACTTGAGATTTCAAATTTATTGAGAGGTGTGGTTATTATCAGGATATGTCTGCGACCAATAGGTAGAGGAAATTTGAACTAATGTTGGGGCATTTTATTTCTTTCATGTAATCATTTATGCAATGGATTGGTTAAGTACATTAAATTAAAATTACAACTTAAATTTAGATTCCAATATCTAAAAAATCAATAACTCTTAATTAAGAGACAATAGTGGTGACATTGATCTTAAAGGGGAAATGGACTGATATTTACTTGATAAAGTAAATTTTAATAATATCATTAACTTTGAATTTTATGAATTTTTTCGACTCATTCACTCATAATTGTATGGTTGATGCTAACTCGATCCAACAATGTCCAAAAATTAGTCATAGATTATTCATTTTATTACTTAACATACTAAAAGAAAAAAAAAATACGTATACCATCACCCAATGTGTTAGTGGTAAAGGACGGTCATTCAAATATGATAATGTTCTAAGTAATGAGCGGCCAATATTTCAGGTTCAAATTACTATATTATAGGTAGTATGTTAAAAGCACATTTACTTATAGTTTATAGGGATAGTGTACTTCCCTTCCACCTTAATGGTGAGAGTTCAATTCTCACAATGTATATTTACCTATATGCGTAGGTAGTTTCATTCTTTATTGTGGGACAATTATTGATTTTGTAATTGTACCCCTTTAAAAAGAAAAAATGCACATCTTATAATAATTGATCTTTTTTTTTTTTTTTAAAGGAGTACAATTACAATATCAACAACTACCAGGACCTGCCGAGATTAACCACTAAACGCGCGGCCCCGGATATTTACTCCCATAATGGGAGAATACTACTCCCACAATAAGAGGAGAAAACTACCCACACATGCATATGGTGGGAATCGAATCCCTCACCACTAAGGTGAGAGGAAGGTGCACTAATCACTTTACTAGAATTGGATGTGCACAATAATTGATTTTTTAACAATCCTAAATTAAGTGTATTTTATTTTTATTTTTATAAGTAATGTTAGACTATTAAAAAAATTATCAAATTTATTGTTTAAATAATGTGACAAGTTGATTTGTAACACTCATATTAATTATGATATGATGTGATAATTACCAATCTTATTATTACATTATTTGGATAATAAATTTGAACAATCTAGTTTATTATTTATGTATGATTAATTCTTCCAAAATGTACTGGACGTGAAAGAATTGGTAACACAATTAAAAGATTATAAGTTGATCGAAAACAATAATATATGAAATTTCAACCATATGAAAATCACCAATGATGGAATTTTATTATAGTCATCCATAAAATAATTTCATAATTATTACATATAAGCTTGATACATCGACTGCTATAATCTTAATGTAACCATAACTTTAATGTCTATAGTTCAAGCTATAAGAATGTACGTCAATATGTTATTCAAAAAAAAAAAAATTACATCAATATGCTAGACAACACCAATATAGGTCTTAACATCTATAACCTCAATTTTTTTTTTTTTTTTATGTTCTTTTTTAAACTCCATATTCTTAATAAGAATTGTCACATTCTCTAAAAACATTTAGTTTAAGAGAGTCATGATATATTGTTTAAATTTATAACTAAATAATATAATATATACGTTTTTAACATTATGACGGACGTGAATTAACGTAAAACTTTTTAGACAACCTAAAATTACTCTTAATTGAAATCATGATTCAATTTTATATATTTCTTTTAAAATCTAATACCTGACTAGTTAAAAAATAATCGGAACGTACTAAGATTAAATATTATAATATAATTTAAATATCTACTTTTAATTCGAAAGAATTATGCTCTTAAACTATCAAATAATATAATACGATCTACTTTCAAATCGAAGAAATGTATTCCAAATAATAGGAAAATTCACACATTGCGGTTTTATAGAATATTAGGACAATATTTACAAGGACAAAATTTAATGCTTGGTAGGATATAATCCACCAAAACAAAGGGCCTTTGACACACCCAAACTTTTATCTCCCAAATTTAAATTCTAAATAAAATCCCAACTTATAATGTCTAAAATGATAAATAAATACACATTACAAGTATTATTTATTCTATAAACTCAATTGACACACCGTAGATAAATTGGAAAACAATAGTCTGAAAAACAAGTTGAGAATTTCCTCAAAAAAAGAAAAAAACGAAAAAAGAAAAACATATAACAATTATAATTATTTCGAAAAACATAACCCACACAACCAACTTTGACTCCACTTTCATCAACAGTAAATGTTAACAATAATATTCATAAACCAGAGATTAAAATATCAAATCTACCCAAGAACCTTTAGAAAACAATCCCCACAGACACAAGCATGTGAACATGAAAAATAACATAATAATAAATAAATATTCTGTCACCCAATGTTTGGTCGGAATATATAGTTCAAAACACACCATAATATAAAATAAAATGAGCGTTCACCAATTGTTTGTTAAATAAAAAGAGAGACCTAAGACGATAAAATCATATGGGTGACTATTTCCCCCAATTTTTTTTAACTACTACAGACCATCATGACGATATTGTAAAAAAGAAAAGAAAAAAGAACAGAAAAAACAAAAATAGATCTCAGCAGAAAAAACAGTTTTGCTGCACAATCTCACCATTTTTAACAGCAGACGCCATGTGCCCGAAAACTGGATGAATTTGCTTGCTTGCTTGTTTATAGCTTGTCTTCGAACTCGGAGAGTGGTGTCATCTGCTCCTTCAAGCCCTTCCTCTTCCTGATATCAGCAACAAGTACTGATGCCTGAGAACCGGCCTCCAATGGATCGGATGACATCATGTCCCAGTGATCGAACACGCACTGTGGGAAGGCCTGTCCCGAGGTTGCAGCTCTCAAGGTGCTGGAGAATCCAAAGGACTCGATGACAGGGAGGTATGCCTTGATGTTGTAGAGTGGGGTACCTGGCCTCTGGATTTCCTCAAAAACGTGACCACGCTTCTGATTAAGAACACTGTAAATACCACCAAGAGCCTGCTCGGGAGCTTGGATTTCGACCAGGTAGACTGGCTCGAGAAGCCTGGGCTTGGCAGTGATCTGGGAAGCATATATGACCCTCCTAGCGGTTGGAATGACCTGACCGCCTCCTCTGTGGATGGCATCAGCGTGAAGAACGACATCACAGACTTCAAAGCAGATACCTCTCATGTTCTCCTCAGCCAGTGCACCTTCCTTTGATGCCCACTGGAACCCAGCAACAACAGAATCCTTGATTTCGTTCAAGTACTGAACTCCCTTACACATATCCACAACCATGTTGGGGCCAGTGGTCTCGGGGCCAAAACACCAGATTTTCTTGGCAAGATCCTTGTCCCAGCCAAATTCTTCAGAGAGGATCTTGGAACGAGCTTTAGGGTCATCCCTTGGACCAATTCGGCCATCGTCGATAGCCTCAGCAAGACCTTCCTCCAAGGGTCTGGCTTCCATGTATAGACGGTTGTGCTTGTTGGGAGATTTGCTCATGACGGTACGGCAGGATTTCTCAAGGACAGTCTCTCGGAAAGACACGACAGGATCAGATTTGATAATCTCAGCACCACCCATGAAATCATCTTGCAAATCCTTCAAACAGATCTCAAGGTGGAGTTCTCCAGCTCCAGCAACAATGTGCTCTCCAGACTC
This sequence comes from Xanthoceras sorbifolium, assembly GCA_003430845.1. Classification (NCBI taxonomy): domain Eukaryota; kingdom Viridiplantae; phylum Streptophyta; class Magnoliopsida; order Sapindales; family Sapindaceae; genus Xanthoceras; species Xanthoceras sorbifolium. The sequence continues at coordinate 27,696,001 of CM010611.1, forward strand.
TTCAATGGTACAGACAACCATAGGATCTGACTTGGCCAAACGTTTAAGACCTTCAACAAGCTTGGGAAGATCAGATGCAACTTTGCATTGAACTGCCACACGAACAACAGGCGAGACAGAGAACTTCATGGCTCGGATAGGATGGGCATCGACTTCCTTCTCATTAGTCAATGTAGCATTCTTGGTAATGTATTGATCCAAACCAACGAGAGCCACTGTGTTACCACAAGGCACATCCTCAACAGTTTCCTGCTTCTTTCCCATCCAAATAACAGTCCTCTGAACACTCTTCACATACAGATCTTTCTTCTCACCGGGAACAAAGTTAGGACCCATGATTCTGACCTTCAAACCAGTAGAGACTCTGCCAGAGAATACACGACCGAATGCAAAAAACCTACCTTTATCAGAGGCAGGAATCATCTTAGATACATAGAGCATAAGAGGGCCATCAGGATCACAGTTCCTAATAGCATTAGCATATTGATCGTCAAGGGGGCCCTCATACAAGTTCTCCACACGGTACCTCTGTGCCGTTGAAGGTGAAGGAAGGTGAAAGATCATCATTTCCAGAAGGGCGCTACTCGCTGGGAGCCAGGTCTGCATCACTCTCTTCATCAATGCCTTACCCATCAAATCTTTCTCATCTGACTTCATGGTGACACCGAGTTTTTGCAACATAGGCCACAACTTATCTTTCTGATCATTCATGCAAGTGTTGATAATCTGCTTGATGGGTTCATAGCAGAACTGAACAAAACCACGCTTGCAAGTGGCGGTACCGGTGTTCTTGCTGGTCCACTTCTTAGTAGCTGGATCAAAATAGTTCTCACCCCAAAGCCTCTCCATCATCTTAGATTCATCAACTCCGAATTTGGAGGCATACATCTTAGCAAAGTTTGTCAAGGTAAAAGCCCAACCATGCAAACCAGCAGAGAAAGCAACTGTTCCCTTTTCAGGGTAGACCTGAACATCACCAAGAAGAGGATCTTCATAGGTAGCCATAATGACATTAGCATTCTCAATCACTCTCTGGAAAGTCTGGTAAGCCTCCTCTCCATCAACCTGGAGCTCAAGGAAGCACCTGTCCATCTTGTTGACAGTCAGGACTGGCCTAATCCTTTCACCCAAGGCTTGCCTAAGAACAGTTTCCGTTTGCACACAAACTCCCTCCACACAATCAACAACCACTAGGGCACCATCAGTAATACGAAGAGCAGCTGTCACCTCAGAAGAGAAATCAACATGCCCAGGAGAATCAATAAGATTGATCAGGTACTCATTCCCATTGCGCTCTCCTTTGTAGCTCTTCAAAGACTCATCAGTCATCTCGTAAAAGAGAGAGATACCAGTAGACTTGATTGTGATGCCACGCTCAGCCTCATCAGCACGAGTATCTGTCATACGGACATCACCAGCAACTTCTTGGGCAATGATACCAGCAGCAGCCACAAGAGAATCAGTAAGTGTTGACTTCCCTGTAAGAGGAAATAGACGTTAGCACTTGAAGGTAAGAAAAATAATCAACACCACAAATAAACTTGATCATTCTTGTCCATACACACAACACTACAAAAAAATTTGCGAGTTAATATCGTACATAAGAGAAGAGAGACTTGATATACATGTTGGGATGTTCGCTTCTCCACATAGCTTCATGGATTCTACATCATTTTAATGGCATTTATTCTATGCAATGAATGATGACAAAAACTAAGACAATATTTGCGGATAAGATTGGGAATACACGTCACCATCAGAAACTTTATAATGATGCACTAATAGTCATTAACTTTTACAGACACCCTAACAGCATGCCCCAGCCACAAATTCAATTTATAAGGAAATCTTCATACTAATAGACAATAAAATTCATAACAACACAGCAGAAATCCATGCTACAGATTAGCTCAGATTTTTAACATAAAACATATCAAAAGCAGCAAAAGAGATCATACCGTGATCGACATGGGCAATGACAGACATGTTACGGATATTGTGCTTGTAGTCCATAATCCTACGGAGCTCTTCAGCTGTAAACTTCACCTGCAAAAAAGTAAACAAAATTTCAATATTAACACAGATGAATAGAAGAGAAAATTTACCAAATCAACAAGAACTATAAAGAACCAAAGACACTTACCATCTTGACTAGTTGTTATAAAACCTCTGTACCTGCCCAACAAAACTACAAAATGTCAGACTTCACCAAAATAAGAGTTTACAGCACTGAAATTTTGCATTACACTCACGTTCAATAAACAAAAATCAGAACATCCACCAGAAAAATAAATCGATATTAGTCCTCTAATTAGGTACAACTATTATATTCAACTAAATTCATCAAAATCACTACAAAATCAAACTTTCGTCTTCAAAAGTCAATTTTTCACAGGAAATACAAAGATCTACAGACATCAAGCTAAACATCAGTACAAGCAACTCAAAAGCAGATCCACAGACACTATTTTTACACACAAATAACTATAAACTTATCATCAACTTATATTAAAGTCAAACAATAATTGTTAAGATAAAAAAATAATAAAAAAACTCGACTATATTTCTGTAAACATACAAAAATTAAATAAAAAACAGATGGATTCAAAATCTAATCACATACATGCTATATTCAGCTATGGATTATACAAAATCAGAAAAAATTACGAATCAGATCAATTATAAGCACAGCAAGTAAGAGAAAAACAAAGCAACCGATCGATGAAACGCACTAAAAATAAATCAATTAAAAACACTTAAAAAAAAACTCCAAAAATATACAGATCTCATGCAAACAAGCGCATCAGACAATCAAATAAAAGAGAGAGACTGCGAGAGAAGCGAACCTTTGCGTTTCGTTTAGAGAGAGAAAGAGACTAGAAAACGAGAGGGCTCTGATAACTGGTCTAATAGAGCACTCGAAGGATGAGGCACTAAAAAAGGAGTATTTATACTCGAATAGTCGAACATTAGATGCGGTATCTGTGGCAGAGAAACCCTAGAACTAGGGTTTCTCCATGGGCCCTTTTTTGGGCTAGCTGGGCTGGGCCGGGTTGTGGGCCCTTCCTGACTCGCTTAATATTTTTTTGGGCCTCTCTTTGTATTAATTTATTAAATGGATATTCCCAAAAACATAACGAGGTTTAATCCTTTTTTTTTTTAAAAAAAAATAACCTTCTAATTTCAAATTATAAGATGATTTTCTTTTAAAAAAAAAATTGACACTTGATGAATGGACTGTCGAGACTTACCGAGATAAAATTCTACTAGCACGTTCCAGATATTTACTTCCATATCGCAAGTTGTCTACTCCCAACACTTATTACGATTTCATGGACAATGATAGAATAATATATATTTATGGGTTGAAAAAGTTTCTGAAGCTCGAACAACCAATGCAATTGACCTTGACAAGTATAAAATATTATTGGTATAAAATAAAAAATGTTTTTAATTAAATTATACTAATAGTAACTGGATAATGGTAATCCTACCTTTGAAAAAATTTATACTAATAGTAACTCAACAAGAGATATTAAATTCTACCTTTGACAAATTATAAGTGAAAGTCTTACTATTGCTAACTGGATGATAGTAATCCTAAAATAATTTTGAGTATAAATTTGATAAGTTTATGATGTTAAAATATTTTGATATTAAAGTTTTGCATATTAACGTAATGTTATGTTTCTATACTTTGTTTATAAGAAAAACTAACGTACTTACTGAGTTTAAAACTCATTATAGTTTTATTTTATTCTCATTTATTAAGAGACTAATCAAGATTTGAAATGTTCATAATGATTATCGTTATTCTTTAGTTCCATAGATTATTAAAAATTCTTAGTTATTGATGTGTTATAATGTATAAAACATAAGGTGTTGAATTTTATTATTTTTTGGGTCAAAGATTTAGCGGATGTTAAATTTTGATATTTGATTCATTAATGAATTATTTAGGGGAAAGTACACAAACCCCATGTTGTTTGATAAAATTATACAAAGAGATAAGATTTGGACGTATCAACACAAACATCACATGATGTTTTATAAATGTTACACGGACATCCCTTTTTATCAACTTGAGATCGTTTGACGTTAACAATCAAAGGTTAAAGGTGTAAAAAGTTTAAAATGCCCTTATTTATATTATATTAAATAATTAATTAATTTTTTTTAATAAAAAAATGAACATCTAATGGACCAGATCTGGTCCATTAGAGGGAGATGGAGAGACTTCATCTCCAATGGATACCGTCGGAGCGCGTCGACGCTCCGGCTGTTCATAAGATGAAGCCAGCGCTCCATGGAGGGCCGGGCTCCATCTGCGGAGTTGGTGATGGAGCTTGTCTGCTCCATCATTAGATGGAGCTCGTCTCATCCATCATAGATCAGACTGTTCAGATTTATGTCCTAAAGCTTGTAAATGTAAACGGTTAAAGACTTAATAAGAATTATTCAAATAATCATTCAAGTTTATAAGTGTTTTATATTTAGTGGTACATTCATATTGTGCAAGAACATCATAGATTGCAAGATGTAATATCAGAATAAGTATATGAAGGTCATGTACAGACATGATTCATTTTGATACATGCAATCTAAAGAGTCCGTAGAGAGTGAACAAAGCTGGGTTCGTTGTTTGTGATTGATCTATTGTTGTGATCCATTCTGTATAATACGGTGGTCCTATCCTAGATTGCTCGTGTAGTTGACATGAGAATGAATGCACATTGTATGATGAGATCATATAGGACTGGGTCACGATTTATGTAAATCTCTCACCAAGATCCGTTAGTAGATGAGATTTATATATATCGATAAACGATGGCTATTTATAGGTGATCTGTAACATTCCAAATTTCGAATAATTAATTTTGAATATGTGGATAAAATATTTGTGAATTGAGGGGTGCAAACGTAATTAAATGTATGTTTATTTTTATGGTTTCCAGGTGGACCAGATGGAACGGTCCAGAAATGATGCGTGAAGAAAAGAAGTGAAAAACTGAGACAGTGTGCACCGCGACCCCTCACCGCGACCACAGATCGCGATGAGCTGGTCGCGGCGAAAAATGGCATTTTCGGGCAGTGAGCAACGCGACTTGGTCACCGCGACCACAGATCACCATCGCGACGAAAAAGTAAAAATCATGGCAGTGAGCATCGCGACCAGGATACCGCGATGTGTGATCGCGATGAAGGCGGTGGAGTTGCTCCAGAGAGCAACGCGACCTGGTGGCGCGACCACAGGTCACGACGACGGTCGCGACGACCGAAATTTTATAAAAAAAATAAGTCATCGCAGAACTCTCTAGAAAAACAGAAAGGGAAAAGAGAGAAACCGAGAGAGAGTGCAAGAAGAAGAAGAAGAAGAAGAAGAAGAAGAAGAAGAAGAAGAAGAAGAAGAAAAAGAAGAAGAAGAAGAAGAAGAAGAAGAGAAGAGGAAGGAAAGAGAAGAGAAAAGTGAAGGAGAAAGAGAAAGGAAAGGAAAAAGTAACTTAGAAAAATGATAGTCGAAAGGAAACGGTATTCAGGTTGGTGTACACTTGTTTTCGAAGTTTGTATGTATTTTGATTTACATTTAAGTTTTGGATAATTTAGTAAATGTATGTTTATATTGTTTTTCTATTGAATAATTTCGATTTCATTATCTTTATCGTATTTTGATTATTGACTAGGTTGAAATTAATTGTTTCAGAAGTTCGAATGACCGAATAGTTGAATTGTTTTTATGATATTGTGCATATATGTTTTCCGTTTCAATTCGATTTGTGAATAACAGTTGTTATATGAAAATAGTGTATTAAAACGGCCCTAGGATACGTAGACATAGAAATGGATATCAGAGGTTGGTATACCAGCTGGGTTCAGTGAGCAGTACTGCACCGACATTGACATTGCTATTGATGATTTATTATGTACCTCCTCATGGATTCGTCCAGGGGTAGGGAGACACGTACCTCCTCACGGATTCATCCTGGGGTAGGGAGACACGTACCTTCCTAAGGATTCGTTCATGGGATAGGGAGATATGTACCTCTCTAGGGTCCGAACCCTCGGTCCTAGGGTAGGGAGATACGTACCACTCTTAGGATTCGTCCTAGAGTGGGAGTTATGTTCGACAGACAGCCACTGTGGTCGAACGACCCATATTCCAGTCCTGGTTTATGTTGAGTATTCTAGAGGGCCAGAATTGAAGTGATTTGAATAATATATTTATAAGTGAATTTCGGAATTGATTTTTATATGTTTATGATTATAATATAAATGATTTTATACGTCATGGATTATGAATTGTAATGTGTTGTTTATATAGAATTGATTTCATCAGTTTTAGTTCTGTAAATGATTTGCATCGTAATATGTTTATATATAATTATATTGTGCTATTTTGTTTATTAAGAAAAGCTGTTTATGATTTTAATATTTGAGTTTAGTGTACACCCACTAAGCTATATGCTTAGCGCGTCGGTTTTTATCGCGCGTAGGTCACAGGGATACCGAGGCAGATAAGGAGTAGAGTGGAGGTTCCTGCAGCTTGAAGTTCAGAGTCACTGCATTTATTGGGTAGTGATATAGTTTTTGTATGATATATTTTGTAAGCATGCATATACAGAAGTCTGTAAATTTGATTATTATATCGATGTTTCGTAAATAATTTTCTGATTTCTGTTTTTCATTTTTATAAAGGTTTGTATTTATTGAATTCTGAATTATTTTATTTTAAAACTGTTGGAAAGTAGCACTAAACGGCAGAGTGCGCGTTTGAATGAAGTGATATTTGAAGTGTTGTGGATTTTATGTGATTTGAGTTTTATTTGAAACAGGTTTTGGGAAATCAGAAAAACAGAGGGAACTCTGTCGAAATTTTTAAAATTGAATTTTTGATGGGCTCACTAGAAAATTATTTTAACTTGCAAATTGATATGATTTTTAAATGGTGTGAAATGAGAAATGAGAATTTAGAAAGTTTTAAAAATCCGGTAACGCTCCCTGGGTCGATCCAGTCAGGTCGGGTCAGGGGGTGTTACATTTAAGTGGTATCAGAGCCAGGTTCAGGCATTTCTGGACCAAAAGAGTCTGTATATGCATGTATTGTCTAAAGATACCCATAGGAATGTGTGACTCTAATATGCAGACCTCTCTTCTGTCTTATATAGGATAAAAGGAAATGGAAGGAAGTGGAGATAGACCAGAGAGTCCCGCCAGCATGGCTGGGGGAGCATATAGGGAATTAGTAAGTCCGAGAGTGGCGACCCTGTACAGCCAGCATTTATGCAGCAGATGGCTGAGTTCTTTCAGAATGTGGCTAGAGCAACGCCACGAAGATCAGCCATAGAGCGACTAGCTAAATACAGACCCACGGATTTCCATGGCAGAAAGGATGAGGATGCATCTGCCGCAGAGTACTGGTTTGAGAGGACTGACAGAATATTAGAGCAGATGCACTGCACACCTGAAGAGAGACTGGAGTGTGCAGTATCCTTATTACAGGAGGATGCCTATCAATGGTGGACCTCCATTATACAGACAATGCGACCAGAGGACAGAACGTGGGAATTTTTTCAGAAGGAGTTCCGGAGAAAATATATTGGTCGCATCTATTTGGACAATCTGAAGAGGGAGTTTACCAACCTGAAGCAAAGGCAGATGACAGTGACCGAATATGAGAGAGAATTTGTCAGGTTGAGTAAATATGCACGAGATATGGTGGCGACAGAGGCGGATAAATGTAGACGGTTTGAAGATGGATTGAACGATTATATCCGCCTACAGGTTGTGTGACATTCCTAATTTCTACTTAATGAATTGTGAATCTATGAATAGAATATTGATTATTTGAGGAATGTTACAGGTGGCTGCTTTTGAATTCGAAGATTTTACCAGACTCGTCTCGGCAGCTCTGAATGTAGAAAGAATTAAGAAGGAAGAGCAGGCCAGAAGAGACAGAGGGCAGCAAAGGAAAGGGGCAGGGCCATCCAGCTCATATCAGCCCCAGAGTAAGAAATTTAAGGGACCGCAGCCTAGTGGTCCAGTTCAGTCACAGAGGCCTATACCCACAGCCCGGCCTGGTCAGTCTGCAACTTCCGTGGCCAGTACCCCTAGGAGTGCAGTTAGGGGACCAGTCCTTGTCTTGTGTGAACATTGTGGAAGAAGACATCCTGGTGAATGCTGGAAGCTTACAGGAGCCTGCCTGAGATGTGGGTCTCGTGACCATTTCCTAAGAGATTGCCCACATATTCGATCTATCCCTGCTCAGCAGTCAGAGAGATCAGCCCCTGCTACTTCCAGAGGTAGGAGGCCTAGTCAGGCAGTACCTGAAGGTGGTAGCCACAGAGGAGTGTCAGAGTTAGTGGCAAGACCAGATAGTCGAGCTCCTGCACGAGTTTATGGTGTTAAAGCTCAGGAAGACAAGGATGCGTCTGACGTGATAGCTGGTATTATTTCTATTTTTGATACTACAGCTATTGCATTGATAGATCCAGGTTCCACTCATTCATATATATGTGATGCCATGCTGAAACACCGAAATCTGGAAACTAAACCTACTGAATATGATGTGTTAGTCAGTAATCTGTTAGGCCAAAGTGTAGTTGTGAATCGTGTGTATAGAAATTGTCCTGTTAGGATACAGGAATGTGAATTCCCAAGAAATTTGATAGAGTTGCCATTCCATGAGTTTGATGTGATTCTAGGCATGGATTGGTTAACTCGGCATAAAGTGGTGATTGACTGTGAACTGAAACGAGTGACCCTCAGAACAGCAGATGGTGTAGAAATCACAATGGTGGGTGAAAGGAGGGGGGTGAAAGGAGGGATTTTCTCTCCAATGTTATTTCAGCTACTGCAGCCTGTAAACTGATCAGAAAGGGTTGTGAAGCATATTTGGCACAGGTGGTTGATTCTAGAAAGATTAATTCTGAAATTCAGAAGATACCCACTGTGTGTGATTTTGCAGATGTGTTTCCAGATGAGCTTCCTGGTTTGCCACCTCAGAGAGAAGTGGAGTTTGTGATTGATGTGGTACCAGGTACGTCTCCAGTATCGATAGCTCCCTATAGAATGGCACCAGCAGAATTGAAAGAACTGAAGATACAGTTACAGAAATTGCTGGATAAGGGCTTCATCAGACCCAGTGTATCCCCTTAGGGAGCTCCAGTGCTGTTTGTGAAAAAGAAGGATGGGTCATTGAGATTGTGTATCGATTACAGGCAGCTGAATAAACTTATTGTCAAGAATAAGTACCCGTTGCCGAGAATCGATGATTTATTTGATCAGCTAAGAGGAGCCTGTGTCTTCTCAAAGATAGATATGAGATCATGTTATCATCAGTTGAGGATAAAAGAGTCAGATATTCCAAAAACTGCATTCAGAACCAGGTATGGGCATTATGAATTTGTAGTGATGCCATTTAGGCTGATTAATGCACCTGCAGCCTTTATGGATCTGATGAACAGAATATTTCGACCATACTTGGATCAGTTTGTGGTGGTATTTATCGATGATATCCTGGTGTACTCACAGACGGCAGAGGACCATGACAGGCACCTCAGAGTAGTACTGCAAATTCTGAGGGAGAAGCAACTGTATTGCAAACTGAGCAAATGTGAATTCTAGTTACCTGAGATTGCATTTTTGGGTCACATTGTATCAGCAGAGGGTATTAAGGTAGATTCGAAAAAGATTGAAGCAATAATGGAATGGAAGCCTCCCAGAAATGTTACAGAAGTCAGAAGTTTTCTAGGCTTGGCAGGTTATTATCGACGGTTTGTGAAGGGGTTTTCCTCCATAGCAACTCCGTTGACCAAGCTACTGCATAAGAATATCATATTCGAATGGATTGATAGATGCCAGACAGCTTTTGACATATTGAAGGCGATGCTAGTTGAGGCTCCAGTTCTGATTCAGCCTGTTTCAGGTAAAGACTTTGTGATCTATAGTGATGCCTCACATCAGGGTTTAGGCTGTGTATTGATGCAGGAAGGCAAGGTGGTTGCATATGCGTCCAGACAGCTGAAAACGCATGAGCAGAACTATCCGATTCATGATTTGGAACTTGCAGCCATAGTCTTCGCTTTGAAAATCTGGAGGTATTACTTATATGGTGAGAAATGCTATATATACACAGATCACAAGAGTCTGAAATATCTGCCTACCCAGAAAGAGCTTAATCTAAGACAGAGAAGGTGGATGGAGTTGATTAAAGACTATGACTGTGTAATTGACTACCATTCAGGAAAGGCGAATGTGATAGCAGATGCTCTGAGCAGAAAAACACTGTTTGCTCTGAAGGCTATGAATGTGCAATTGTAGCTGAATCCAGATAATGCATTGGTAGCTGAATTATTATGCAGACCCAGTTTGATTCAGCAGATTGCAGAAAAACAGAAGCAGGATGCTAGAATTCAGATGATATGTGAACAGATCCCAGAAGGGAAGTATCTGGATTTCTCAATCAGAGCTGATGGTATTGTGTGTTTCAGAGACAGGATTTGTATTCCAGATGATGAAGAATTGAGAAAGATGATCCTGACATAGGCACACAGTAGTTCATATTCGATGCACCCAGGTAGCACAAAAATGTACAGAGACTTGAAAACTCAGTATTGGTGGTCTGGTATGAAGAAGGATGTGGTAGAATTTATGAATAGATGCATGACTTGTCAGCAAGTGAAAGCTGAACACCAGGTTCCATCAGGATTGTTACAGCCAATAGCAATACCTGAATAGAAATGGGACCGCATAACAATGGACTTTGTTGCAGGATTACCACTCACCCGGAGTAAACACAATGCAGTATGGGTTATAGTGGATCGATTGACGAAGTCAGCACACTTTCTACCTGTCAGAACTGACTATTCCCTGGATCGATTAGCAGAATTGTATATCAGAGAGATAGTCAGATTGCATGGAGTGCGCATTTGATTGAAAATGATATTTAAAGTGTTGTTGTGAATTTTATTTGATTATAGTTTTGTGGAAAACAGGTTTTGGGAAATCAGAAAAACAGAGGGAACTCTGCCGAAATTTAAAAAATTGAAATTTTGATGGGCTCACTAGAAAAATATTTCTAAATTACAAATTGATACGATTTTCAATGATTTGAAATGTATAAAGTGAATTTTAGAAAGTATTGGAAAACCCGGTAACGCTTCCTGGGTCGATCCAGTCAGGTCGGGTCAGGGGGTGTTACATGATCTTAATCCTGAGTGTCTTATCGACTCCTTCAGGTTGGATCGTGGCTTTTGATTTACTATGAGTGAGGTTGATGTGAATCTCGACCAATACTTCTGTATCTTGGAGTTGCGGTTTGACTTGTGGCTGGGAATATTTGAACACAATAGTGGAATTCACTCCTTCTTGATTGAAGTAGATGAGTAGTTTCTCGAGGTTGCGGAATCAAACTGTGACAGAGACAAAGGAATTAAAATAATAGGATTATTTTAATAGTCCAAAATGTTACAGGTTCAAGTCTTTAGGGAGACTAAAATAAAATAAGATTTACAATCCTATTTGACCTAGTCAAACTAAAACATTAAAGAGTTAGTATATAAGAGTTATATGTTCAGATAAATTGACCTAACCAATACAGAAAAAGAAAAGAGAGTTCGGCCAAGATAAAAGAGAGAAAATAAAAAAAAAAAGTTTTTCTTACTCTTCCCTTTCTTGTAGGATTCGACCAGCCCTAGAGAGAAGAGATTCTCTGTCCATTCTTTTCCTGTGACCTCCATCTCTTGCCGTGGCGTGCCCACACATGTGTTTTCAGATCGTGGGTCATAGCTCGGAAGATCTAGTGGTATATCGAAGATTTAGAAAAAGAAAATTAAGAAAAAGGTATGTAGTTTCACAAATCTTTTTCTGCATATATATAGGAACTCGTTTCTCATTGAAAAAAATTATTTTTTAAACAAATAAAATTTTTGAAACCTAATTCCGCAAGTTATATGATAATCAAATCTTTTCTAAAACTCCCTTCACAAACGACCTCCATCGGAGCAATGCAGATCGCTCCATCTCCCCATGATTTTTTTTTCTCTTTTCTGGACATGGATGGAGCTCGTATGCTCAGGAGCTCCATCTTTATCTCCCATCATTTTTTCTTCTTCTTCTTTTCTGGATATTGATGGAGCTCCATTTCACCCATGGTTTTTTTTTTCTTGGATGATGGTGATGATTTTTGTTTATTTATTTATTTTTATGTGGATGAGTTATTTTTCTTGTAGATTGATGAACTGGATTGATAAAGATGTTGGGTAATATTTAGTAATCATTTGGAAATGGTGATGTTTGATGATTTGGAGATGATGTTGTTTGTGATGAAAAATATTGAATTTGGAGATAGTGATGAGAATTTGTTAAAAAAGATGAAGATGTGGATTGATGAAGATGAAAAATTTAATAATCATTTAAAAAAAAAATGAAACAAGGGTATTTTAAATATTTTCATACTTTTTTTACCTTTGACTGTTAGCGTCTAGCGGTTTCAAGTTGACGGCAGGAAATGTCCATGTAACATTTATGAAACGTCAGGTGAGGTTTATGTTAATATGCTCAAACCTTATCTATTATATAATTTCATCAAACTATAAGGGTATTTGTGTAATTCCCCCATTTATTTATAACTCTAACATAGAGTGAGTTAGAAATTTGTTAGGACCTGCCGACATTAAGTATTACATGAGCGGTTTGAATATAACTTCTATGACTGACATATAACTATTATCTTTCAATACATACCGATAATTATGTATAATAAAACTTAAAAATAGATTTAAGAGTTCTATTAGATTAAAACAAACTGTTTCTCGCTACACAAGCATTAATGTATTTGTGACTGAGTTCAGTCTTAGGCTCTTAACTCATAAAAAAAAAAAATACAAATACGTAAATATGGATAGACATTTGAGTAGTTGTGCATGCTCAATCTTTTCATCGATAAATTCCTAATCAAATTTGGATTTCCACCTGAGTTAATGAATAATGAATAGAATTTACTCAAAAAGATCTAAATCCAAGTTGTGAATGAATCAACAAATATGGAATTATTTTTTCGAACCGTATTTACAGTGATTAATCTTCCTAAATTTTGGTAGACGGTTTATCTAATTTAAAAAAAAAAAAAAAAAACACTTATTTGTTGTCTAAAATGGAGCGAACATGTCTTCCCAAAGCATCCAATGCAACATCAACAACGTCTCTGAACCCACCATCATCTTCCTCGCTTGCGTTCGGGTGCTTATAAGTAAGTCTCGGTATCAAATCGATAACGGTGTTTCTCATCTTCTCGATTCTCTCTCTGGGTATCTTCAACAGCTCCTCTTCTACATTGACCATCCTCGCTCTCGTCCTCTCGTCATCTATATAAACCGAGTATTCCTCCGGGTCGTCGGGTAAGAACCACCCGTACTGGGTGTACGCCGTGTGCGGCGAGAAGAATACCGGCACGCACCCAGCCAGCACAGCGTCGAACGTCGACCGCCGCGTGAACGAGTCGCCGGGAGCCTGCAAGCAGAACTGGGACCGACTCATCACTCTTATTATCTCGCTCGGCTTGTAACACTTGCTGTTTCCGTCGTTTTTGTTGCATTGTAGCAGCTCGCAACGAGTCGACTCGCCGCATTGCCGGATCAACTCGTCCCGGACCGCCGCCTTTTCCAGCCCCTTCCTTGGGGCTCCGATGAAAGAGAAGAGGTGGGGCCGGTCGGATTGTCTCACTTTGGTCTGCCACGTTAGCATCTGAGCTGATGTGGAGGGGTGGAAATAGGAAGGGTAGGGGAGACCGTGTTGACTTGTCTTTTTCTCCCAAGGGTTTCTCTCGACGGTCAGCACCGACATGGTCTGTACACGTGGCAGGTTGAGGAGAGAGTTGGCACCGAAGTCGGGCCCACCATCTGACCTCATAAAATCCCACGCGGTCCTCCCCAGGACCATAAAGTGGTCCTTGCCTATGTTCCTCCGCCACGTGGGCTGACGTCGGAGGAACTCCACCAATCTGACGGCTAGCTCGTCGCGGGCCGTCAAATTCCTCTCTCGGAACTTGCTGGACGCGTGGAGGCCGCCGTAGAACGGCACGTAGAAGAGGCTCGCACGTGAAGGGTCCCACGTGCGGAGCGGGTGGTTCTCCATTCTTGCATGGAAGATCATCTCCGCTATGAACTGGTGGGTCGCGAACCACGCCGACCCAGCATCCGAGTCCGGATCCTGATCAGGACTCGCTTGGAGGGGCTGGCCAAGGCCGCCGTTGACGACGTGGGGGCACATGTTGGTGTAGACGTTGAGGTGGGCGCAGTCTTGGAGGAGCCCGAGGTTGAACTCTGGAGGCAAATTGTAAATATAAACTGAGACATCTTCTGATGGGTGGTTTTGACGTTGGTGATGATGATCATGATAGACGAGGATGCTTTTGTTGGGTTCGTATTTGGTCCTGTGAGGATGGTGTTTGGGGTTATTGGTGGCCGGTGGGATGAGGAAGAAGAAGAAGAGAATGAGGAACCATGAAGTTACAGAGACGAGGAAGAGGAGAAAGCATTTGAAGTGGAAGTTGATGGAGGAGAATTTTGATCCTCTGGTTTTGGAGTATTTTTCGTTTTCTGTCGTCGTCCACGGAAGAGAAGTAGGAGAAGGAGTTGGAGATTGTTTTTTGGAAGTCATGAAAGCAGAGATCAGCTGGGTTTAATTTGTATACATGATGCAGTTGATGTGAGAGAGAGAGAGAGAGAGAGAATATTAATAGTGTTTTGTGATGAATTTTGTAAGAGAATGAGACTTGATGTTCACAATACCATGGACTCCAATTAAAAATATGTTGCACGACAATGCTAGCTATCGTTATTAACAAGAAGAATATCGCCACTCAATTGTGGACAACTCCTTTTCTTTCTTTTTCTTTTTGTTTTTGACTTGAATTCATACTACAAATTTGAAAGAGAAGTTTCACCACCCACCATATTTGTTCCAAAGCAAAACGTATTTATTTTTCCAATCGTATTTATAATAGTTAATCTTGTTAACTCTCAATACATTCCTGACCTAATTTTTGAAAAAAAAGTAATTTAATTGTTAAGGTGTTAGTTTAAATCTAATTTGTTCACACACACTAGGATAGAGCTCAGAGAAGGGTTTTCATTTTTTTTAATAAAAAAAAATAGTATATATATATATATTGGTGTGATATAATTGTCACGTAGTTGATTAAGATATGTAAAAGAGAACCAATCAAAGGGAGCATGCAAGTTGGATACAGGCAAACAATGGTGTGTTGGCAGCAGCACGTACGATTGAATTTTGAAGAGAATGGTGAGAAATCAAGGAGTGATTTGATGAAAATAAAAAGAGAAAAAAATATGGTTAGGTGGTGATCACATACAGGTTCAATTAATCAGACAAATACAGACGGCTTCCGTGCACATGATTTAAAATTTTTACTCTGTCTTTATCAAGTGAAAAGGACCACCCCCCAAATAGTGCTCTCAGCTCACATGCAACCAATCACTCATGGTCTCATCTTGTATAAGATAAATTTATAAAACGAGTGAACGTGCTTGTTAGTTGTTACTTGGTCACAATTTTATATACACTTTAGATAAACTTTTAAGAACGTTAAATTTTGATTTCCTCTCTGCTGAGCTCTCTCTGGAAGCTTCTCTCGGAGCTCTCCGGTGGATTTTGTGTGAGTAGATCTCACGCTTTTTGCGTGTAGAACTCATCCTTGTGGATGTTTTCTTGCTCTTCTTCTTCTTCACATCTCTAATTTTTGTTTTTTTTATGGGTGTTTTAGTTTTGGGTTTCTAGTAGATGGAGGCCGAGGAGATAGCTTGGATTTGTAGGAGTCTCACTATCTGATGGTGATGGTTCGATTGCAGCAGTAGAGGGTTCGATTCAAGAGAAGGGAAGGAAGATGGCGGCGATGAGCTTGGTGGGGAAGATTTTCGCAAATAGAGTTATTAACATGGAGGCGTTTCAATCGGCGATTCCGCGAATCTAGAGGACGACGAGAGATGTTGAGATAGAATCTGTGGGTATGAATGTGTTCATCTTTCACTTTGGTTGTGAGTGGGATAGGAAGAGGGTCTTGGAGGGAGGTCCATGGTGTTTTGACAAGTTTCTGATTGTCCTTCGAGAAGTGCAAGGTGTTGGCAGGATCTCAGAGCTCGATTTTAACTTCGTGCCACTCTGGGTACAGTTGTACAACTTACCAATTGTGGGTATAAGCAAGGAGATGGGGATTTTTCTTGGAGGGCTGATTGGCAAGGTAGTAGACATAGATGTGGGGTCTAATGGCTCATGTATTGGTAGATTTATAAGGGTGAGGGTTCTTGTTGAAGTCTCTAAGGCTCTGAAGAGAGGGTTGCGGGTTTCTCTTGGTGATCAGGAGAAGTGTGTCAGATTTTGCTGCGCTATGAATGGCTCCTCAATTTTTGTTATTATTGCGGGAGGATGGGTCATTTGGTGAGAGAGTGCTCGGAGAACGTTCAGAATGTGGTGGGTGAGTCACTTTTGCGGTTTGGGGCCTGGATGAGAGCTGGGGGTTCGGGTTTGAGTAGAGAAAAATTTAATCGTAATGACAAGGAGGGGGATCATGCTAGTTACCAGTCGAAGGAAGCTCCAGTACAAGAGCAGATGAAGAATTCTAGGGATGAAACCTTTTCGAAGGATATTGTTCTGGTCAAGAATGATTTTATTGCTATAGGAAAAGATGGAGAAATTGACACTGGTTCTAGTTAAGCTTTAGGGAAACAGATGTCGCATAATATTGCTGAAGATTTGAATCTGGCTGAGCAGAGGGTTGGTGTGTAACATCCCAAATTTCGGATAAATAATTTTGAATATATGGATATAAAATTTTTGTGAGTTGAGGGGTGTAAATGTAATTAAATGTATGTTTATTTGTATGGTTTCCAGGTGGACCAGATGGAACGGTCCAGAAATGACGCATGAAAAGTGAAAAACTAGGACAGTGAGTACCGCGACTTGGTCACCGCGACCACAGGTCGCGATAAGCTGCTCGCGATGAAAAAAATGAAATTCGGGCAGTGAGCATGGCGACCACCAGTGCGACCAGAGCACCGCGAGGTGTACTCGCGATGAAGGCGGTAGAGTTGCTCCAGTGAGCAACGCAACCTGGTGGCGCGACCAGGTCGCGACGACGGTCGCGATGATCGAAATGATATAAAAAAAAAATTGGCTTCTGTGAGAAGCCACGAAACAGAACAGAAAAAGAAGAGAGGGCAGAGAAGGGAAGAAAAAGAAAAAGAAAAGAAAAGAAGAAGAAGAAGAGGAAGGAAATAAGAGGAAGAAGAGAAGAAAAAAAGAAAGAAGAAAAGAAGAAGAAGAGAAGGGAAAGAAGAAGAAAAGAAAAGAAAGAAAAGAGGAAGAGAAAGGAAAGGGGAAGAGAAAGGAAAGGGGAAGAGAAAGGAAAAAGAAAAACTCAGAAGGAAAAAGGCGTAGAATCGGTAAAACGGTATCCATGTTGGTGTACACACGTTTCTGAACTTATTTTTGATAAATGTTTTGATTTAATAAGTCTGGAAATATAGTTATGGATTTTATATATATTTGTATGGATTTGTTTATATACTCGTATTGTATTTTTGCATATTGTTGGACTTTTTGTGTGATATTCTGTTATTCTGAAAATTCGAATAAAACCGTATGTGTTCAAAATCGGCTTTACAATTATTGTTTGATTTTCCTTTTATGAATTTCGATTTAAAATGATATATGTTGATTTCTGAAACCAAAGAATTAATTTGTTATGATATTTAAACGGCCCTAATATATGTATAGGGATATAGGGATATAGGAGGTTGACATGTCAATTGGGTGTTTATATGGCAGTACTGCACTGTGATGTATGATGTCTCTAATTCTGGATTATACGGATACCATTTCCTCATGAAATGGGAAACCGACTGTTTAATACGGATACCATTTCCTCATGAAATGGGAAACCGACTGTGAAAATATCCGGATACCATTTCCTCATGAAATGGGAAACCGACTGTTTATATAGAGGGATACCATTTCATATGAGATGGGAAACCCGACTGAAAAACCCGTAATCCAGTCCTGTACACCCTGTTATGTGTATCACGGGCCAGATTGAGAATTTATGATTAGAAAATGTTATGGAAAATAAAGGAATGATATTGAACTGAATTCCAGAAACTTTGAAATACTGTATGTTTATCTAGTTTCAGTAATTGAAAAACGTTTGTTATATATTTCTGAAATTCTGTTTTTAAGCTTTATTGTTTATTTATATTTTTAAATTTCTGAATTTACGATATACTGTTTAGATATACTGTTTTATATTATATTACCATTTACTTTAGTGTACACCCACTAAGCAGTATTGCTTAGCGCGTTAGTTTTGTTTCTAACGCGTAGGTAATAAAGATACCGAGGACGGAAAAGACTGAAAAGGCACCAGCTGCAGAGGAGAGTTCAGAGTCACTACATTTGGGTAGATATATATGTATTCCTGTATAATATAGTTAAATATGCATGTATATACAGAGAATTTGTAATTATGTTTTGTAATTATGTGCTGTAATTAATTATTTTATGCTTTCTGTTTTACATTTTTCGAAGGACTGTAATTAATAAAATGTTTTATAAACTGTTTGAAAGTCGCACTAAACGGCAGAGTGCGCATTTAAATGAAATGAGATTTGAAGTGTTGTGGATTTTATGTGACTTGTGTTTTATTTGAAAACAGGTTTTGGAAAATCAGAAAAACAGAGGGAACTCTGCCGAAATTTTTAAAAAAAACTGAATTTTAATGGGCTCACTCGAAAAGGTTTTTTTTTTAAATTGTAACTTGTATGGTTTTCAGATTATAAACATAAATAAGTAAAGTTTTGAAAACCTGGTAGCGCTCTCTGGATCGATCCAGACGGGTCGGGTCAGGGGGTGTTACATGGTGTGGCAGAGTTAGGCAAGATTATTGACACAAAGACAGATGGAGTCATCTCTGATGTCAATGCGCCACTAGTAGGTATTTTTTCTGCTTGTTCTCTTTCTGTTGAAATTAAAGGTGGTGATTTTTCTACTAGTGATAGTTGTGTTGAGGAGGGTGGAGGTTCTTGTAGTAGAGTCTTAGTGGATGTGTCTGGTGTTGATATTGGGTCTGGTAATAGGGTCGTTAGTGGTGATTTGCCTGGGGATTTATCTATTGTTCGTCCGATAGTGGGGCTTGAGGATTTGAGGGATGTTAGTAGTCCCAAGGTGAGAAAGTGGAAGAGATTAGCGAGGGGTAAATTAGTGAGTAGAAATCTAGAGGGGGAGATGGTAGAGCTTGGAAAAAGAAATTCGGAGATTGTTTTGGAGGAAACACAAAATGCGAAGAAGGGCAGGTGTGATGTAGGTACAGAAATGTACGAGTCGGCGGTGGCTGGAGTCCAGCACCGCCGACAACAATGAAAATCCTATATTGGAATGTCCTGGGGTTGGGGAACCCTTGGACATTCAGAGCCCTGCGTGAGATGATCCGTAGGGAAAACCCACTTTTACTATTTTTGTTGGAAACTAGATTAGATTTTGGTGGTAGCGAGAAAATTTGAGTGGGCCTTGGTTTTGAGAGTTGTTTGCAGTAGATAGGATTGGTAGAGGTGGGGGGTGGTCTCCTTCTTTTATGGAAGGGAGGCCTTGTTGTGGATGTTCAGTCTTTTTCGAAGGGGCATGTTGATTCGATTGTTAGTGATTTAGAAGGTAGTAGATGGCGTTTCACTAGTTTTTACGGGGAGCCGGTTCAATCCTTAAGGAACCACTCCTAGACATTACTTCGTAGGTTGGGAGGGTTGGGATCATTGCCTTAGTTGATAGGTGGGGATTTTAATGAGATAGTCCGAGATGAGGAGAAGAGTGTGGGGGTCTTTAAGGAGTTATAGGGCGATGGCTGATTTTAGGGAACCTATTGATGAATGTAAGCTGTTAGATCTTGGGTTTAAAGGGAACCATTTCACATGGTCTAATAGGCAAGGTGGGGGTGATTTTGTGGAAGAACGGTTGGATAGATTGCTTTGTTGTCTTCATTGGAGAACCATGTTTCCATGTGCGAGTGTTACTCATTTAGAGAGAATGAGTTCGGATCATAGCCCTCTATTGGTGTCTTATGTGTCAAAACTGGCTAAGTAAAGGAGTGAGTTGAGAGGTTGGAGTCATAGATTTCATTTTGAAGAAGCTTGGGTGAAGCAGTCGGATTGTAGGGAAATTGTTGAGGCTGCCTGGAAATTGACTTTCTGCAGGGATCCAATCTCTGGTATTAGGGGTTGTTCTAGGGCTGTTACGGAAAGCTTGGGTAGCTGGAACTTTAGAAAGAAAAAAGAGAGGGATGCAGATATTAAAAGGTGTAGAGAGGAGCTGCAGTTTTTGAAGGGTAGTAGTGGGGCTGATTTGGCGAGGCTCAAAAGTGTCGAAGGTCGTTTAGATGGGCTGCTTGATCAGATGGAAAAATATTGGAGGCAACGTTCTAGGGCGTTGTGGCTCAAAGCAGGGGATAAAAACACGAGATTTTTCTATGCCAAAGCTTTAGCAAGAAGTAAGAAAAATTGTATAGTAGGTTTGATGAATGATAGTGGCGATTGGGTTGACAGTGCTGCAAGTATTGAAGAGACTATTGCTGGTTTTTATGAGAAGCTTTTTAGCTCCACTTTACCGTCGGGGGAGGACATTCAGGAGATGTGTTTGGGGGTTGAACCAAAGATTTCCTCGGAGATGAACAGAAAATTATTATGCAGTTTTTCCATGGCTGAAGTGGAGACAGCTCTAAATCAAATGGCGTCGTTAAAAGCACTAGGACCCGATGGTCTCCCGTCACTCTTTTATCAAAGGTATTGGGATATTGTGGGTGGTAGTGTGTCTAGGGCAGTTTTAGCAGTCCTTAATAAGGGTGCGGATATGAGCAGTATGGGGGCAGCTATCGTGGTCTTAATTCCTAAAGTCAAAACACCGGTGAGGGTTAGCAATTTTAGGATTATTAGCTTGTGCAATGTAACCTACAAATTGGTTGCAAAAGTTCTTGCTAATAGGCTTAAGGTGGTCCTTGATGGTGTGATTTC
Source organism: Xanthoceras sorbifolium (assembly GCA_003430845.1). Taxonomy (NCBI): domain Eukaryota; kingdom Viridiplantae; phylum Streptophyta; class Magnoliopsida; order Sapindales; family Sapindaceae; genus Xanthoceras; species Xanthoceras sorbifolium. The sequence continues at coordinate 27,717,066 of CM010611.1, forward strand.
CTCAAATCAAAGTGCCTTCATCCTTGGGCGTTGTGGTAGGTTATGAGTGTTTGCATTCTTTGAAAAACAAGCGAGTGGGGCGGATGGGTCAAATGGCGTTGAAGCTTGATATGAGCAAAGCGTATGACAGAGTCGAATGGGATTTTCTGCGAGGGATTATGGAGAGGTTGGGTTTTGTTAGGCGTTGGGTGGGGAAATTAATGGGCTGTGTGACCTCAGCTTTGTATGCTTTTCTTGTAAATGGAGAGCCAAGAGGTAAGGTGATGCTTTCTAGAGGGTTGAGGCAGGGATGTCCCTTGTCCCCATACCTCTTTCTTCTTTGTGCGGAGGAACTGACAACTTGATTATCTCAAGCTGAATCTGGTGGTACACTGCATGGGTTGAGAATAACGAGAAATGCCCCATCGATCACTCATCTCCTTTTTGCCGATGACAGCCTCATTTTTGTAAGGGCTTCTAGAGAGGAAAGTGTTTGTCTAAAGCAGATTTTAAATAAGTATGAGAGGGTGTCGGGGCAATCTATCAACTTCAAAAAATCTGCACTTTCTTTTAGCCCTAACACCCCACTATTTTTGAGAGATGAAATTAAAGGGATTTTCACTATAGATGTTGTCTCATGTCATGAGAGATATTTGGGACTGCCGTTGTAACACCCTATGACCCAATCCACTCGGACCGAATCAGGGAGCGCTACCATATACCGAAATCTAACTTTTACCTTTATATAACAATAATTTAAAATTATATTAAAAACATTTGAAAGTGGTCCAAATAAATTTCCGAAAATCTTGTCAGAATTTCCTCTGTTTTTCTGACTATCCAAAACCTGTTTACAATTAAAATTCATAAAAATCAGCTTTTAAATCTCAAATCACTTTTGTGCACCTTTCTAAATGTAGTGTGACTTACCCAATCAATTTATCACAATATAATTTATAAATATTCAAATAAATAAACATATAATAAAATATTTACACAACGGAAGTTCTTTTAAATATGTACAAACATTTTCTGTATATGCATGTTGTATCAAACATATATACTTATTACAAAAGGACTACCAAAGTATATGTAGGAATAATGTGACTCCGGACTCTCCTACTGCAGTCTCTACTTTTTTTTTGTCTTTATCTCCTTTGTAATCTCTGTTACCTACGTGTGAGAAAACTCAACACGCTAAGCATATTGCTTAGTGGGTGTACACAAAATTGTATATCCAAATATACTATATCAAATAAGTTTATCTATTTTCGATAAAACCATAAATAACATATAATTAAATCATATATGGGGCTTATGTCAAATCAAATTATATACTTAATAAATACAGTATTCAAAATCAATCAACAGACAAAATATTCATAATTTCTCAAATGCTTTCATATAACAAATCAGTTTTTAGACTGGGCTTCTGACATACATAACATAAGTTATCGGACTGGATTATGGGTTGTTCGGCATCGGACACACAAACGGGGCTATTCGCCGAACATTAGGTCAGAATGGAACACCAACGGAATCACCCGCTGTAAATGTCCCATAACAGAATTCAGAACCCTAGGACCGACACTTGAGGCCTATACATCCAAAGGGTGGCACAAACAGATCAAAGCTTCCTACCCTAGGACCGGCACTTGGGGCCTGCACTATCTATAGGGTGGTGCATCAGAGTATATCGGCACAATACTGTTCAGACAGAAATCCAATTGACATGTCAACCTCCTATATCCATATCTATGTTCATATACAACAGAGCCATTTCACAAAACGTTTTCTCAATTCCAATGTCAACATATTTCATTTCTTTCAGAATCATCGAATTCAACTTTCAACTTATTCAATTTCAATTCATATCGATATATATATATATATATATATATATATTTGAAATTTAAATTTCATCAAATATCATATAACGAAAATATACGAATATATTTCTAAATTAATAATCACATCATATCAATCCAAAAATATATTCAAACGTATTTCATAATTCCATATCGAATCAGAATGCCCCAAAATCATTTTTCGATACATTTCACAAATATGATATAATTAAAATCATCTTCAACAATATATTTCCATAACAATATTAGCATCAAAACGCATTAAAATCAATTCATAATATTATTTACAATCAAAATTTCAGATATAATCTGTATTTCAAGAATTCGCGATTCAAATCATTCCAGAATCAATTTCAAACTATAAATTATAATCAATATAATCCAAATAACTCAAAATTAATCAAAGTCAATCAATCCGAAATATTTTGAAAAACGAAAAATTCAAAAACGAATGTACATCGAACCTGGATACCCTTTCCTTCCTCTTTTCCTTCTTCTCCTTGTCTTTTCTTCTTCTTTTTCTTCTTCTTCTTCTTCCTTTTCTCTCTCTTTTTTCTCTCTCCTCTTTTATCTCTTCTTTCTCTTTCGTTCTGGTTTCTGTTTTGTTTTTGCTTGTGAGCTTATGCTCACTTCTATTTCTTTTAGGTGGCACCTATTCATGCCACTCGGTGCTCTTTTTTTTTTTTTTTTTTTTTATAATTTTTGAGCCATCGCGACCGAGTATCGCGAGTGGTGGTCGTGACTCTTGGTCGTAATACTCACTAGTCCAGTTTTGCCACTTTCATCGCGAGCGCTGGTCGCGGTTTCTAATCGCGATACTTACTGGTGGAATTTACCACCTTCAGCGTGAGCAGCTATCTCGAGCGCTGGTCGCGAGCCTGGTCAATAATAGTTAAAAAATACTTTTCATATTTATTCAAAATTAGGGATGTTACAGCCGTCGTCGGTTGGAAGGAATAAACGGCAGATTTTTGGTGTTATAAAAGACCGAGTTTGGCAAAAGTTACAGGGTTGGAAGCATAGGCTTTTTTTAGGGGTGGGTAGAGAAGTTTTGATTAAGGCGGTTGCCCGAGCCGTACCTACCTATTCGATAAGTTGTTTTAAGCTCCCGGTTGGCCTCTATTTGGATCTTCAAAGGTTGTTTTTCGATTTTTGGTGGGGCAGCTCGAAAAAAGGGAAACAGATTCATTGGCTTGCTTGGAAGGATGTGTTCTCCCAAAGATGCTGGTGGGATAGGATTCCGAGATGTTTACGCTATTAATCAAGCGATGTTAGCAAAATAAGGATGGCGTATCCTTAGCAATCCCTCCTCTCTTATGGCCCGTGTTCTTAAAGTAAGGTACTTCCCTTCTTCTTCGTCTCTAAATTGTGATATTGGCAATGGGCCGTCGTTTGTTTAGAGGAGTATCTTTTGGGGTCGTGAGGTTCTAAAAAAGGGGGTTAAGTGGAGAATAGGGAATGACCATAGTGTGTCAATTTATGATGATCAGTGGCTACCTAGAGCCTCAATATTTCGGGTTTTATTTCCTCAATATCTCCTGGAGGGTGTTTCGGTGGCTGGATTAATTGGAGATAATGGTAGGTGGAGTGAAGAGATGATCAACAGATATTTTTTCCCTGAGGAAGCTAATGCTATTTTGGGAATACCTGTCAGCAGATTTCCTAGCTGCGATGATGTGTAGTGGCACTATGATAAAAGAGGCATTTTTCCGGTTAGGAGTGCTTACAAGTTAGCTCTGGTTCATCAAAATGGAGAGAGTCCATCTTGCTCCTCAGGTCCAAATGTGTTGTGGAAAAAGATTTGGGTTCTGCAGGCCCCAAATAAAATCAAAGTCTTCTACTGGAGGGCGTGCAAGTGTATGCTGCCCACCTTTGCCTCACTATTATGGAGAAAAATTACTGGTTCTGGTGGCTGTGTTATCTGCGGCCATGGCTTAGAATCTATTGATCATGCCTTATGGGGCTGTCAAAATAGCTGCTGGTTTTCTTGCCCATTTGTTGATGAAATTAATAGGTTGGTTTGTGTTGATTTCATGGATAGAATTGCATTTATTTTTTCTATGCAAACTTTATACTTTGTTTCACAGTTTATGATCGCAGCTTGGCTTATTTGGGGGCGTTGAAATCAGTTTGTGCATAGTAAATATGCTCCCCTCTAAGAAGATGTGTGGATAAAGGTAAGACAGCTTAAGGCTGAGTTCGAATCTGTGCGAGCAGTGGGCTGTTGTGCTCTTGTTGTGATTGCTGACAGAAACGCAATTTGGAAGCCTCCATTAGGTAACATTTTTAAACTTAATGTTGATACTGCTTGTGATAAAATGAATTAGAAAATTGGGATTGGATTGGCTATTAGAGACAACAATAGCTCTATCATGGTAGCTGCTGGGCTGACCTTCAGGTTTATCTTTGATGTGGAATTGGCTGAAGCCTTAGCAATCTTAGAAGGTATTCAGTTGGCTTTGAGCAGGGGTTTTCTGCCTTTTTGTGTTGAATCAGATGCACTTAATATTGTGAATTTGTGTTGTGATTCTGTTCCTGTTAGAAGTGATCTTGGTATTGTTGTACAGGACATTAGGAAGTATTTTGGAGCTGCTGATATTAGAGCTATTGATTTTGTGCCTAGATGTTGTAATAGGGTAGCTCATGAGATTGTCAAATGGGCTCTTTTGTGGAAAAACCCTACTGTTTGAGTTAGAAATTTTCCCAGCTGGTTGCTTAGGCTGGTGGAGAGTGATGTTGTTGGTTTTTCCTCTTGTTGAATGACAAGTTTTCTTGTTTAAAAAAAAAAAAATTTAAGAAAATTTTTCGATTTGGTGTTTGCAAGCATTCTAGATAATAATATTCAAATTTCTCTCTTTAAAAATGTTGATCCACCAAATATGGTGATTACACTTGGCAGATCAATTACTGAACGAACCATAATTATTATTAGATAATAGATAGAAAGATGAGCAGTAGAAACATCAAGTTAAATGCATGCATGCAAACAGATACTTGCCAACTTAAGTTTGACAAGTGTATGGTAGCTTCAAAAATTAGATGGCAATGCGACAAATATGCACATAAAAAGAGGAACGACGAGTAAAGAGGTGAGTTTTTTTTTTTTTTTCAAAGATTAAGCACTTGAGAAAATTGACAGCAATTTGATATCCAATTCATTAAGTATATAGAACCGAATTGACTTAAGTATTGGATGCTGGTAGATAATAAATCCGTCGGCACCCCTTAACGAGTTCATTCCTTTTCAGGTAGTTTATCAGATCATGCCTTCAGTCTGAAGCGATTCTCCGAGGATTCTTACTACTCTGATGATCAACAAAAAATAAAAATAAAAATAAAAATAATAATATTTTCGAAAGAGTTATATTTGATTTCCTTTTCTATTGAGACTAATAATTTTGATTACCGTATCATGTTATACAATATTATTATAGTATTTTTTTTTATTGAAATGTATTTCATTATGATATCTATTAATAAAAGGGTTTTGTTACCAACCGTTAAATAGAAAATCGGTATCCAAATTAAATTTGTGCAGTCAATTGTAAAGTTTATAAAATTTAAATGTGAATTGGTATATATATGGAGTTAATTACTCTAATATTTTGTACGAGATAACTACGGTATTTTGATTAAAATGGTTTTCATTTTCATATTTATATTAATTTTTTTTTGTTATGAACATTTTAGTATGATAGGAAAAATCGGTATCAACGTTAGATTTATATAATTTTACCAATTTAGTAAATTTTATAAAATTTAAATACAAATTAGAATATGCAATTTTAAAGTTACACTAAGGGACAAAATTATAAATAGCCTTAAATAATGGAGATTTATTATATTTAGCCATTTTTAATAAGTTGATTGTTTTTATCAAATTTTATACATTTTGGACAAAAATAACCGATAGCATTCAATTCAACCTTTCTCCTTTCTTCTTTCTCCTCTTATCACTTTATCTCTTCCTCTATTCTCTTATAACTTTATCTCTTTTCAAAACTTCATTTTGTTTATCTCTCTCTCTCTCTCTCCAACAAGATAATCTAATCGGTGCTACACGTTTTCAGCAGTCCAAGATTTGCCTCCATCAAACTCTTATTCTATAACAAGATAATCTAATTGGTGCTATACGTTTTTGTCCGTCCAAATTTTACTTCCATCAAACTCTTTTTCTTAGAAACCATGATATAAAATTGATTTCTTGTTGAATTACGTTATCTTGTTGTGAAAAAGAGATAAAGTTTGGAAGAAGAAGGAGAAACGTGAAGAGCTATAAAAAAAATGATAGAGAAATAAAATCTGGTTTTAAAAATAGATAAAGTAATATGAAGAGAGAGGAGAGATGAAAGATGTTGAATTGAGTTTGTCAACTGCCAGTGGTATTTTTGTAAGTTCATAGCAAAAGTTGATAAAAATATAAAGGGACAAAATCAAAAGTGTCCAAAAAATTATAAAAATAATTGTTTTTAGCCTCAAATGAAAAAATAATCGTTTTTAGCTATTTTGAAAAAAAAAAAAATAATAATACCCTTTAACCACCCACTGACCGGATAATTACAAAAAGACCCCAAAAAATTAAAAATTTTAAAAAAGCCCATTAAAAATTATTTAAAAATTCATTTTACATATTAAAACAAAAACACTTTTTTCTTCTTTCTACTCTTTTTTTATATTTTTTCCTTCTATGGCAGCAGCTCTTTCTTTTTGGTGTGTTATTTTTCTTTTGTCTTTTTCGTTAAAACTAATTACACACATTTATTTTTCAGACACCTATCATTTTGTCTTTACTAACTCAATTATATCAACAAAATCAAAACTTAGAGGTAATTTTAAGGAATTTTTTGTATTTTATTTAGAATGTATTTTATGGATTTTTTTAAATTTTTTATTTTATTTTATTTTATTTGTAGTTGAAAGAATTTGGGTGATATTAGGGTTTATTTTTGTGAAATTTTAATAGTTATGAAATATGTTAGTAAAAAGTTAGTTAGTGAAAGATTTATTAGTGAAATGTAGATTAGTGAAACGTTTGGTAATAATATTGGTTAGTGAAATGTTGAGTGAAATATTGATTAGTGGAATGTTTGTTAGTGAAATGTTTGTTAGTCAAATGAAGGTTAGTGAAATGTATGTTAGTGAAATATTGGGAATTCAATCTTTAAGCGACCGTACTACTGTCTATATCATATCGTGTACTGTTAATGTTAAACTTTCGATATATCAACTCAACAAACCCTGTAAGGTTCAAACTTTTAGAAACCAGTACCCCAACCTGTGAACCACCAACATAATCTAGACCATCCCATTATCCATTTGAGTAGAAGTCTACAGGTATTCATTTCCTAAAATAAAAGACAAATATTTAGAAAATGCAACATTTTACAAAAACATTAATAAAAGTGAATTTCACTGATAATGTTTCACTCAAAACATTTCAGTAACAACATTTCACTGAAAACAATTACACCTTAAATATTTCACGAATATATATTTCACTAACATACATTTCACTAACCTATATTTCACTAACCAACATTTCACTAAACGACATTTCACTAACCGATATTAATTTACTAATCTACATTCACTAACATACATTTCACTAACCTACATTTCATTAACCTACATTTCACTAACTAACATTTCACTAACAAATATTTCACTAACCAACTTTTCACTAACCAATATTATTACCAAACGTTTCACTAACCTACATTTCACTAACAAATCTTTCACTAACTAACGTTTCACTAATTAACTTTTCACTAACATATTCCATAACCATTAAAATTTCACAAAAATAAACTCTAATATCACCCAAATTCTTTCAACCACAAATCAAATTCAATATACAAATAAAATAAAAAAAAACTTAAAAAATCCATAAAATACATTCTAAATAAAATACAAAAAATTCTATAAAATTACCTCTAAGTTTTGATTTTGTTGATATAATAGAGTTGGTAAAGACAAGATGATGGTCTGAAAAATAAAAGTGTGTAACTAGTTTTAATGAAAAAGACAAAACAAAAAGTGACAAAATAAAAAGAAAAAGCTGATGCCATAGAAGGAAAAAAAAATTATAAAAAAAGAGTAGAAAGAAGAAAAAAATATTTTTGTTTTAATGTGTAAAATGGATTTTTCAGTAATTTTTAATGGATTTTTTTTTATAATTTTTACTATTTCGGGGTCTTTTTATAATTATTCAGTCAGTGGGTGGTTGAGGGTATTTATGTTATTTTCTTTTCAAATTGGTTACAAACGATTATTTTTTTATATGTGGCTAAAAATAATTTTATTAATAATTTTTAAGTCATTTTTAATAATTTTAACAAATTATTATATATAAAAGTTATTAAAAAGTGATAAATTTAAAATCACTTGAAGGCTAAAAGCAAGAATTTCCTCTATAATATAATTAATTTAGATTAAATTTACAATAAAATCAAATTTACCCAAATTTCAAACTAATCTCAGTAAAAAGAGAAAAAAAAATTGCAATTCATGAAGCTTCAATTCTTGTGATTAATTAGAGCACTAAAAGCTCATATTGGTGTACATTTGGAAAAAGCTACCTAATTTGCTTTATTTTTATTTTTATTATTTTTTATATGTGGCACTCAAACTTATATTAACATATTAAATAATCGCTCTGTATTACTAAACTATATTAGGTGATCCTAATTTACCTTATTAAATATACTAGTTAAATGTTATTTCTTGTAAACTTGGTCAAAGTTTATATTAAAATAATAATTGAATTAAACAATCCAATTATCAATCAAAATAATAATAATATACATTTTAGATAAACTTTTAAGAAAGTTTTTTGATTTGGTGTTCCAAGTACTCTAGATAATAATAATATTCAAATTTCTCTATTTAGAAATGCTGATCCACCAAATATGGCAATTACACGTGGCATATCAATCACTGAACGCAATATAATTATTGTTGGATGATAGATAGAAAGATGAGAAGCGAAAACGTTAAGTCAAATGCATGCATGCAAGCGGATACTTGTCAATTTACGTTTAACAAGTGTATGGTAGTTTCAGAAGTTAGGCAACAATGCGATAAATACGCACATAAAAGGAGGAATGACTGGTTAAGATGTGAGTTTTTTTTTTTTTTTTAAAGATTAAGCACTTGAGGAAACTGACAGCAATTCGATATCTAATTCATTAAGTATACAGAACCAAATTGACTTAAGTATTGGATGATGGTAGATAATAAATCCGTCGGCACCCCTTAATGAGTTCATTCCTTTTTAGGTAGTTTATCAGATCCTGCCTCCAGTCTGAAGCGATTCCCCAAGGATTCTTACAACTCTGATGATCAACAAAAAAAAGAAAAAAATCTTTTTAAAAGAGTTAATGTTATATTCAATTTCTTTTTCTTTTAAGACTAATAATTTTGATTACCGTATCCTGTTCTTCGAGATTATTATAGTGTTTTGCATAGAAATGTATTTCATTATGATATCTATTTATAAAAGGGTTTTGTTACGAACCGTTAAGTAGAAAATCGGTATCCAAATTAAATTTGTGAAGTCGATTGTAAAGTTTATGAAATTTAAATATGAATTGGTATATATATGGAGTTAATTACTCTAGTATTTTTTACGAGATAACTACGGTATTTTGATTAAAATTGTTTTCATTTTCATATTTATATTACATTTTAGTATGATAGGAAAAATCGGTATCCATGTTAGATTTATGTAATTACCAATTCAGTAAATTCTATAAAATTTAAATACAAATTAGAATATGCATGTAACACCCCTAATTTTTCATAATTATAAAAAGTATTATTATTAATTATTATTAAACATGCAACAGTTAAGTATGTGATTTAAATTGGTAGATTAGTTTGATATTCAAAAGATTTTTGATTAAATTCATGTGATTAAATTTTTATTGGTGGTTACTTTATGATTTAAACTAGTCAAGAGGGTATATTGCAATTAGTCAAGGGGGTATATTGCAATTAGTATAAAAATAAACAAATAAATAAATAAGGTTGCAACGGTGTAGTGGAATGACACCTAAAAAGCAAATGATACCAAAACATTACACCTAACAAACACTCAGCATTTTACATACAAAATGGTTTGACTAAGTGAATTTGAGTGTGAGAGTGTGAGAGAGGACGTGAGAAATAGAGAGAGAAAGAGAGAGATTCTAGTGAGAGAAAGAGCTAGAAGAAGAAGAAGAAGAAGGAAGGTGAAGTTGGTCAAGAAGAGTTTGTGTAAAGAATAGCATTTCAGGTTTGGTGATACCATTTTCGTATTTTTGAGATTTTTCAGAATATTTCGAAATCGTTATATTATATTGTTTTTAGTTTATTTGAGCTATATTGATTATGATATATTGTTTGAAATTGATTTTGGAATGTTTTGGATTATATATATTTGAAATATATTCTGGATCCGTAATATTGTTTACAAAAAATATTCTGAATTGATTTTCGATATGTTTTGATTATAATAATATTACGGAGAATATTATTAAAAGCGATTTTGTAAATATTGTTTTGCGATTTGTTTCGAAAAGTGATTCGGAGCATTTGGATTTACTATGGATTTGCGATATATAATTGCATGTGATTTTAAATGTGATTTGAAGCGATTTATGGATTCAGAAATATTTTCGAAAACGATTTTGTAATTTGCTTGTATATGTATATTGATGCGATTCGAATTCTGGAAATGTGTATACTGATTTGGATATGATTTCAGAATTTAAATTGACGATTCTGTTCGGAATGAATTATATGATTTTCGAAAAGTGATTGGCTTTGATATATGTAAACATAGATATGGATATAGGAGATTGACATGTCAATTGGGTTTTCTGAGTAGTACTACGCCGATTCTGATATGTATATGGGATACGCAGCGGGTCCTCCGTTGGTGTCCAATTCTGATATGTATATGGGATACGCAGCTGATCTTCCGTTGGTATCCAACTCTATTCTGTATAGCCCATAATCTAGTTCGAAAAATATGTTTAGTATATCAGGAGCCCGAAATAAAATTAGAAATATGATATGATCTGTATATGATTTGAGATGAGAAATGATTTGATTTGGTATTATTATGTTTTCATAAGATATTTATTCTGATTTCCGATGGATTTATTGATATTTGCTTCGATATGATATTTGTTTCAGTTTTCCGATGGATTTGTATATTCAAAATGTTATTTGATATATTCGATTTACATGGGCTCTATATGTTAATATTAAATGTTATTTTACATATTTGAAAAGTTATTGTACTATTTGCACATTTGACTTTTGGGCACACCCACTAAGCGTTATGCTTAGCGTGTTGAGTTTCTCACACGCAGGTAAAAGAATTGTTGAAGGGGACAAGGATAAAAAAGAGTAGAATCTGCAGGGATAGTGTTCAGAGTCACATCACTCCTGCATTTTTGGTAGCCCACTACGTATTTGATGTTTTATATGTATTATATCGGCATGCATGGATATAAATATTTTTTTTTGTAAATATATGTAATGGATATTTAGTTTTATATATGTTTGTAAATATTTGTGATAATTGGGCCCATGGATTTTAATGCTTTTGAAGTTGAATGTTTATAAATATTTTATATAAATTGTGTTTACGAAATTGTTGAAAACAGGTTTTTGAAAAGTCGGAAAAACAGAGGAAACTCTGGCGAAAATTTCAGAAAATCTTTTTGGACCATAATTTTAAATATTTATTTGGATCATTACTTAAAGTTCCTGTTCTGAAATTTAATTTCCGTATACGGTAGAGCTTCCCGATTCAGTTCGAGCAGGTTCAGATCAGGGGGGTGTTACAATGCAATTTTAAAGTTACACTAAGGGATAAAATTATAAATAGCATTAAATTATGGAGATATATTATATTTAGCCATTTTTAATAAGTTGATTGTTTTTATCAAATTTTATACATTTTGTACAATAATACCCTATAACCACGTGGATAACTTGTATGTCTTAATTGACAAACTCAATTTAACCTTTCTCCTCTCTCCTCTTGTCACTTTATCTCTTTTCAAAACTAAATTTTGTTTCTCTCTCTCTCTCTCTCTTTTAATCTCTTCATGTTTCAATGTCTTCTTCTCTAAACTCTCTCTCTCTCTCTCTCTCTCTCTCTCTCTCTCTCTCTCTCTCCAACAAGATAATCTAATCGGTGTTATACGTTTTCGTCAGTCCAAGATTTGCCTCCATCAAACTCTTTTTCTACAACAAGATAATCTAATTGGTGCTATACATTTTCGTCCGTCCAAGTTTTGCCTCCATTAAACTCTTTCTCCTTCTAACTCTTTTTCTTATAAACCACTGTGTAAAATTGATTTCTTGTTGAATTATATTATCTTATTGTGAAAAAGAGAGAGAGTTTGAAAGAAGAGAGAGAAACATGAAGAGCTAAAAAAAAAGACACAGAAACAAAATTTGGTTTTAAAAAGAGAAAGTAATATGAAGAGAGAGAAGTGAGGAGAGATGTTGAATTGAGTTTATCAACTGACAGTGGTATTTTTACGAGTTCGTAGCAAAAGTTGATAAAAATATAAAAGTTATTAAAAAATAATAAATTTATAAGATCCCTTAAAGGTCAAAAATAGGAATTTCCTAATATAATTAATTTAGGTTAAATTTACAATAAAATCAAATTTACCCAAATTTCAAACTAACCATAGTAGAAAAAAAAAATTGCAATTCATGAAGCTTCAATTCTTGTGATTAATTAGAGTACTAAAAGCTCATATTGGTGTACATTTGGAAAAAGCTACCTAATTTGCTTTTATTATTATTATTATTATTATTTTTTACGTACGGCAACTCGAACTTATATTAATAGATTAAATAATCGCTCTTTATCATCAAACTATATTGGGTGGCTCCTAATTTATCTTCTTAAATATACTAGTTAAATATCATTTCATGTAAACTTGGTCAAAGTTTATATCAAAATAATAATTGAATTAAACAATCCAATCCTTTCAATTTATTTGGCATATACATGTAAATAAAGTCATAAAGTGCATACATATAAAAATGCATCAAATCAATTAGTTTTAAAGTTCACGATCCTAATAGAATTTTCTAATACTACTTATAATTATACAATCATATATAAGCAACTTCCAAACTACAGCAGTTAGTTTTCCTTCGGTGCGGACGATCACGGTTTATTAGTATTTAAATGTCACTAATGTAACCACAACAGTCAAAATACACCATTTTATATTTTTAGTGAAATTCTTTATATAAAAAGCTCACTAAAAAGATAAATTCACATTTTAATCCTGTCCAGACGTCCGCAGCTAAGAAATTTTTATCGTAAACAATAATTATACACAACTACATGCATGCATGCACAAACCTCCTATCTATCCAGCAGTAGGGCAGGATCAAAACCAAAGCCTACAGCTGATCTGAGTTCATCAGCCCAGTTCTGATCATGCGTGAAGAGCTGATGATCATTTCCATATAGATTACTAGTTTGAAAGTTTGAAGAAGAGGGTGCCATCAACAGCTGCTGCGGCAGCGCAGGAGAAGGAGGAAGAGGAGGAGGATTATGAGCTATGGAGCTGCTGGTGATCATCATCATCTGATGATCTACAGTACTTAGCGGGTTTGGGATATTCCTGATCGTCTGATTGATTTGACGATTATCGTGATGGTGACGACGACCGCGATGATGATGATGATTAACTAAGTGTTTCTTGTTGTTTTGATGATGAAGAACAGGTGCTTCGAAGCTAATATTGTAGCCTTCATGTTGGTGTACAATATTGCTAGTATCTGCAGCACTGCATGTAATAATAGTACCATTAGAGCTTGGTTGCAGTACTACCGTTGAATTACGTTTTGATTGATGATCTGATGATGACCTCCAATGATCAGCTGGGGTGTACAACTTTCTCTGTGATACATTTCGCTTGAAAATTCTACAAATTGTCCACACTTCCTGTGAAAATTATAATCCTTAATATTAGAAAATACCTAAATTATTATAATGAAAATAAAATTTTAAAAAAACATATATGCTACATTTTCTGAAAATATGATCATTTGAAAAAACATATAAATATACGGGTCATACTACAACTATACAACATCTATAATCATACATGATGATAAGTTTAAAATAGATAACGACTTTCTTATAACTACCATGTATTCTTAAAATTTCCGTATTCTTATAAATTTAACGCTCTTTTCTTCTAAAATGTCATATACCCGATTGAATTCATGTTTCAGCATTAATTCTTGTTCTAAGAATTAAAATCTTGTTGAAATACATAATTATTAAAAGCATGTTGAAATCTTGTAAGTATGATTGAAATTAGCTTTTCGTTACTTGGTTTACAATCATCTATCAAATCTAATTCTATTTATACATTAATGAAACCAAACAGATTCTTATTAAAAGAAAATATAAAAATTACTCTATATAGACTCTTTCTCAAGTGTGAATCTATGCATCTTTCTTCTATGAGAATGTGATTATGAGTGATCATGATAACTTGAAAATATATTCTACGTTTTTGGAAAATATGAACGTACTTGAAGATAACTTGAAAACACACAGGATGATAATTTTAAAAAGAAAACATATATTCTACGTTTTTTGAAAATATGATCACTTAAGAAAACATATAGATATACTGGTTATACTACTATACAATATATGTAATCATACAAGATGATAAGTTGAAAATAGATAATGACTCTCTTGTTACTATCATGTATTCTTATAAATCAACACTGTTTTCTTCATTTTCTAAAGAAATGTCATAACCAAAATGGATGTTTCAGTATTAATTCTTGTTCTAAGAAATAAAATCTTGTTGAAACCTTAAAAGTATGATTAAAATTAGCTTTTCATTCTTGGTTTACAATCATCTATCAAATCTAATTCTATTTATACATTAATGAAACTAAACATATTCTCATTAAAAGGAAACATAAAAATTACTCTATACAGACTCTTTCTCAAGTATGAATCTCTGTGTCGTTTTTCTATTAAAATGTGATTATAAGTGATCGTGATCACCACCGCACGATAGATCATTATGCAACCATCCACAATATTTTCTCATAAAATTAACCACGACCACAATAACTTATTTCTCAACCATTTGATGGGAAAGAAAACTTGGACGTCCACACCTGAGAAATGTTTAGTATCATACTTACCGCTTCTTGGAGACTGATTTCAACATTATTGGAATTGCCATTGTCGTTGGAGATTGGAAGGCGAAACTCGTGCATCATCCAATCAGTTTTCGTGCCTTTGCCTGCACTCCCGCGGTAGTAAACTAGCGTTTTCTTGAGTCCGATGCAGTCTTCACCTTCTCCTCCGAGTGAATACACCTGCTTGTCGATGCCGGTTGCTTTCCAAAATCCGGACCCGGTCACTCTGTTTGGTCTTATACTGTTTCTGTATTTTCTCCCTCTCTTGCAGAAGAAATATCCTTCCTTGTCTGGTGTAGTGCTTGTTTCTGCATGCATTAGAGAAAAATAGCAAATACATATAAGTAATTAATCAAATTAATTTAGCTTAATTATGTAATTAAATCCTTAATTAATTAGAATATGAGATGTTCTAATTAACTTCTAATGGTCATGACCATTAATGTTAGGGTTTTTTTTTTTCCAAAAATTACTTTGTCTATGATCTGCATGCATGAAAATATAATTTATGTGATTTTCTTTCATATTTGATAATTAATCCAAAGTTGAAAAAGAAAAAATATTTTTAGGGTTTAATAATTAATTAACCTAAACGATTAATAGCAAGATATTGGAAAAAAAAAAATTTACCAAGTGAAAAAAAAAATCTCTTAAATTCTATGATTAATATAGCATCAGAGAACCTCATGAGCTCAATTAATAATAATAATAATAATAATAATAATAAATTAATCATCAGCTTGCAGAAAACCCTAGCTACTAGCTAGAGTACTAAAATTTGGTTAACAAAGAATATAAAAAAATTCAAATTAAAAAAAAAAAAGCTATAATATCATACTTGGAAGATCCCAAGGATCAAATTTGTAGATATCAATCTGTCTGATGAGTTCGATACTCAACGGTTTCTTGTCGACCTTTCTTCGAAGATAAAACCCGACAAGTTCTTCATCCGTGGGATGAAATCGAAACCCCGGAAGCTTATGATCGAGTTCTTGATCTTCAACATCATTATCATCATCCTTAACGACAGTATTCCTAGTAGTAGTCATGCTGATATTTTGGCTGCTGGAGCTGATCATGATATGGTATTTTTTTTTTTCCGATGAGGTATGCTATGAAAATTGTTGTAACACAGTAGCTAGAGAGAGAGAGAGCTAAAAGAACCCTTTCGTTTTGCTTTGATATATATAATGTGAAAATAATAATAAAATCAATTAAAAGGTCTTTTGTGATAGATAGTTGGTTTGAATTTATCAGGTCAAGTCGCTCGTCTTGACTCTATTCTTTGTATTGACTATTAAATCTATCAAACATATTAATTAATTGATCATTTATTAGAATATATGTAGAATAAGTCTTAGAAGAACTGATCATGGTTTATATATATATTTTCAATTAAGTTAATTAATTAATTGATTAACTCAATGGAATATACACATCCACTTCTAATCCACTTCTAGTAAAGTGGTTAGTGTACTTTGTGGGTAGTTTTCTCCTCTTATTGTGGAAGTAGTATTCTCCCGTTATGAAAGTAGATATCCGAACCACACGTTTAGTAATTAATTTCAACAGGTCCCAACAGTTGTTAATATTGTAATTGTACCTTTAAAAAAAAAAAAACCTCAATTATGTGCCAATAATACTGTGACAAACAAAGAAAAAAGAAAAAGGGTAACTCAATTGGGTCAAAAAAGCATGCAAAAGCAACTATATTTCAATTGTAATTTATCTTCGTCTTTCTTTTTGTGGGTCGGCCCTACAGAATTTTGAATATCAACCCCATTTATATATGATTCTCATTTGTCATTTATATGTATAAAAAGAATAATGCAATTTCTCGTAATTATTTATCTAAAATTATATTCAAATGACGTGAAAAACAAGTTGTAAGTCCTACAACGTAAATTATGAGATAATGTGGTGGATGATCTGTTAGTTATAACTCATTTACCGTTTTATTTGGATATAATTTTAGATAAATAATTTAATTAGGTCGTTTAGCATTACTCAATATCAAATATTGACTTGCATTATTGTATATGATTGATAGTTAAAAGGCTGATAGAATAAATAGAAATATTCTAACAGTACTTTATTAACGGTAACGAATTTGTGTCTTAATATCTTTAAAACTTAAAGAGAGTTTAGATTAGTAGAGGATCTTCTTATAATGCAGGGATACTTGTAAAATTTTGAATGCATTTGAAAATGTATTTTAACTCATATTATTATAAATTTATGTTATGAGATATAGCATGCAATTTTTTTTTTATTTGTAAATCTCAACTTAAATACCTAACGTTAATTTTTTATTCGACAAATTAAGAGATCGTATTTTTATTTAAAAAAAATATTGGGTGTTTTATTTTTTTTATAAGTAAATAATGCCTACCTCCCCTAAGGGTTGCTCAATTACAGACGGAGTCAAATTTTGGGTTTATTGACAAATACCTCCCCTTCCATTAGTCAACTTTTGAGTTTTTTTGATAAAGACCTCTCCTGGTTAACTGTTATATTTGACTAAATTTTACTAAGGGCAAATGAGTTGTTTGTTAATAAACGATAAATTTGACTTCACTTGTAATTAGTAAAATTTCAGGGAAGGTTAATGCAATTAGCTCTTTTTTATTTTTGTAAAAGAGCCCCCTCTCTCTCTCTATTTATATATATATATATATATATATATATATATATATATATATATATAAACTCAATAAATAGACAATGGTGTAAGGGCATGCATGCATGAGTAATTAAATAATAAGACTGTAATTAATTAAAATCCTTGAAGAATAGAGCAAGTCTTAGCAAACATAACTGTTTCAAGAAATGAAATTATTGGTTTCCAAACTTGAAAATTCATGAGCATTCAATCCTCCAATGCTAATAATTAATATAATTAATTAACCCAAAATCATTTATTAGAACAGAGAAAAAGTCCCATTTGGTGATTTTTTTTTTGTATGATTAGTTTATATTAATTAAAAAAATAGGAAGATCAATCCCAAAAGTAAAACCCTATGACAAATATTTTGACATTTTGTAATTGTACATTTCGTGTACATCATATTCACTTAATTGAATATATATATACAATATTTAATTATTTGGGACATTCAAAGTCTTTGAAACCACACACATTGCTATAATAAATTTCTTATCTAATGATGTTATGATTGAAAAATAATCTTTTTTTATTTTTAATTAAATACTATAAGTAGATTTAGGTGGTTAATTATGAGAATTCATTAGTTTGAATTATATAATTATAAAATTAATTATAAGTCTGTCGGGATCCGCAGTTCGGATATTTACTTTCAAAACGGAAAACATCTACTATCACAATAATTAAAAAAAAACTACCCACATATACTTGTAAATACGCATGGTTGAACATGAATACCACCACTAAGATGAGTGTGGATCGTGAATATTTACTTTTAACACGTTTTCGATTATGAAGTTCTAGAACTTTATATAAAATTGTTGCTCATTTCTTGTTACTTAACAAATTTAAGTCGCGAGATAGATCAAACAACCGAGCTTGACAATATAGGACGAAGAAAAATATTTATACCTCTGCATTAGGGAATGACTCTTCGTAACATTGACTCTTGGTAAAATTTAATTACAATTAGGGTATAGCTAGGCGACTTTTTGGTACATGAAAATCCAATTGAAAGCTTTTAAATTTCTAGAAGTAGCTAGCGTCCTCAATATTTGACTAGCAGTAAATGCTTTGATTTTGATTCCTCATCAAATGCATATGTATATATAGAAAAAATTTTGAAGAGTCAAAATTATTGGTTGAAAAAATTTATTATCAGATTTTGACTAGCAATTACAGTGATAAAAGATTAATTGTGTATGTTAAATATGGCCAAGCTTTTCAAATTTTGACTTGGTGAAGCCTGACTTAGGTAAAATATCTTCATCTGAATTTTTTTTTTTTAATCTAGAAACCTAAAAGATGGTTGTAACCCCATTGGACTTTTTACAATTATATAGATTCAGTAATATAATCAGATAATTAATATACACTGGCGGACATATATGAAGGGCAAGTCGGACAGCTGTTCGGCTAAAATTTTTAAATTTTTTTAAACATAATAATATATTACACCCTTTAACTTTAGTATTATTACTATTTTACCTATTAGTAATTAAATTAAATTAGAAAATTTCTTATTTTGAGGGATAATGTTCATTACGTCCCCCATCTAGTTTTATCTTCACTCTTCAATTAATTAAATTTTTTCGTATTGATGATGTTGGCTGAAATTTTTTTTGTTATTTTATTTTTACTCGCCCTAACAAAAATTCTTAGTTACGCCCTTGTTAATTTATATACTATAAAAGATAACTTTGTATTGTAGAGGAAATATGTTACAAATTTGTAATAAAAGATGTTACAAATATTGTCGTAGTAAACATTTTTATCTTGAGTAATAACTGTGGTAAAAATCTTTTTATCTCGGAGTATTCGCTGCAAAAGGCTTAAAATCTGCAACAAAAAAAATTTAAAATTTTTAATATTTACTAAGAATTAATATTCATGATAAAAGGCCGCGACATATATAATATTTTTTTAGTGTATAAATATATATATATATATATATATATATTGGTCATAATAGTAATATAATGGTGTCGATTATCGAGTTGAACACATTCTAAGTAGATTAAGAACTTAAAAAGATATAATATAGTTAAACGAGTAAATTTAAAAAAAAAAAAAATCAAGCATATCAACGGGTGGTAAAGGGGCTGTTAGAGCTCAAAACTGATCACACATCATCAGCAGATATAAAGACCATATTATGGATAGCTGTAGGATATTATTTGTGTTGAAATATCTGTTACTATTCATGTGGTTAAATATTGTTTCAGTTAACAAAAGTTAGTTAACTCAAGTGTAATTTAACTCAGTATATATATATGTTTACAGTTGAAGATCAGATCAATTTTTCTGATCTCTCATTTTCTCCCAAATCTCTCGAGCCTTTCTTTCTCTATTAGGGTTATTGTTCTTCACTGATTTTATCAGTCTTTCATGGTATCAGAGCCTCGATTAGAGGCCATGGCATCTCCAAATCCTTCTCCTTTGCCAAATCCTTCTCCGTTTCCTAATCTCTCTCAAGCTTTTAATCATACACCAAAACTCACCAAAAAACAGAGAGAAATGCAATCACAGCTAATCTCTAAAAACCTAAACTTCAATCTACCTATAAAGCTTGATGATGACAATTTTATCTACTGAAAAACTTAGATCCTACCAGTTGTGAGGGCTTTTGACCTGGAGGACTTCATTTTTGGTCACACCATGTGCCCTGCTAAGTTCGTCATCTGCACCGATGAAGAGTCTGGTGAGCAAGTTCAAGCTTACAATGACGAGTATCTCAGCTGGAAGAAGGTGGATCAACTCCTGGTTAGCTGGCTCATGTCAACCCTAAGTGCTTCAATCCTAGGCAGAGTCACTCAGTGTGTAACATCGTGTGAGGTATGGAATACTGTAACTACTATGTTATCTCAGAATTCTATGGCTAGAGTGATGCATCTTAGGTCATAATTACAGACTTTAAAAAAGGGATCAATGAAAGTCAGTGAATATATTGTGAAAATTAAAGGAATAACTGACTCTTTAATGGCTGCTGGACAAATTATATCTGAACATGATCTGGTTGCATATGTTTTGGGAGGTCTAGGTTTAGAATTTGATCCTGTCATATGTAATATAGTATCTAAGAAAGATGACATCACATTTCAGGATGCATAGTTCTTTCTTATGAACTATGAATCTAGGTTAGAACAATATCATTCTAGTGCTACCATAGATATGAATCAAGCCTCTGCCAATATTAGTACCAAATCCTCTAACTATACAAGAGGAGGAGGTCAGTTTCAAAACAGTGGTAGATTTAGAGGCAGAAGAGGGGGCAGAGGAGGTAGATATTACAATCAGAGACTAACCAGTCAGCTTTGTGGTAAACCTGGTCATTTTTCAGCTATTTGTTATCATAGATTTGACCAGTCCTTTGCTGGAAGTTTTGGTAAACCTCAGGGTCAGCAGAGACATCCTTCTACTCCAACTAGTTACAGTCCCATCCAAGGCAACTTTGTGCAACAACAACTGGAGTATCCTCCTGGCTACACATATCCTCATCAACAGAACATGAATGCACTAGTTGCAACTCCTTCAACAGTGGCAGACCCCAGCTGGTACGTTGACAGTGGAGTAACAAACCATATCACACCAGAATTCAGCAATCTGAGCATCAATAGTGAGTATAAAGGCAGTGATTGTCTTGCAGTAGGTAACGGTCACAAACTCCCTATTTCACATATTGGTAAAGCTATGGCGTGCTCACATGCTACTCCACATACTATTTTACACTTGAACAAGATTTTGTATGTAACACCCCCTGACCCGACCCGGCCGGATCGACCCAGGGAGCATTACCGGGTTTTCAAAACTTTTCTTAATTCTGTTTACAATTTGAAAATCAAATAATTTGTAATTTAAAATCCTTTCTATAGTGAGCCCATCAATTCTATTTTCAAAAATTTCAGCAGAGTTCCCTCTATTTTTCTGATTTCCCAAAAATCCTGTTTCCAATAAAAACTCACATAATATAAAAATCAACACTTCAAATTTCTTTCTCAATCAAATGCGCACTCTGCCATTTAGTGCGACTTTCCAAACATTTTCAAAGGAAATCAATTCATAATTCAATATTTACATATCTTTAAAAATGAAAACATAACCCATAAAACAATTATTTACAAACCATAAATATATAACACATTTATAGATTTCTGTATATGCATGCATAACTGAATATAATATACAAAACTATATAACTACCCAAGAAATGTGACTCTGAATTTCTCCTCTGCAGCTAGTACCTCTTCAGTCTTTATCTCCCTTTGTATCCTTATTACCTACGCGTGATAAAATCAACGCGCTAAGCATATAGCTTAGTGGGTGTACACTAAACTCATTTATCAAAATCATAAAATGAATTTTATAATAAAAACTATATCACAATGCGAACGTATAAAAACATTACAATATTCCACTCAATCACTGAAATACATTATATGAAATCAGTTTAATAAAAGCATTTAAATTCAATCAATAACTTATACAAAATTCAGTTTTCAATTCTTTTCTAATCATTTTACTCAATTCATTCTCAATTCTGGCCCTGTGATATACTTAACATACTTCAGGACTGGAATATGGGCCGTTCGACCTCAGTGGCTGTCTGTCGAACATAACTCCCACCCTAGGACCGGCACTTGGGGCCTGTTCCATCCAAGGGTGGTACATATAACTCCCTACCCTAGGACCGAGTGTTCGGTAATCTAGAGAGGTACATATCTCCCTATCCCAGAACGAATCCTTAGGAAGGTACGTGTCTCCCTACCCTATGACGAATCCTTGAGGAGGTACATAATATCAACATCAATATCAATATCGGTGCAATACTGCTAAAAGAACCTAGCTGGTATACCAACCTCCTATATTCATATATATGTCCAAGTATCCTAGGGCCGTTTCACAATACCATATAGTCAAATTTTTCATATTAAACTCATTCATTTTGAATCAAAAATTGAATTCGCAAAAATCCATCAATTTCAACAATCGTAATATTCATAAAACCATATTCGTAAAACATGTTCGAAAACATACAATTTCACAAATCCATAAATTTTCCAAATCAATAATATATAGAAATTCAAATCAAATAATATAACGAAATCTAAAAAAAATTTCAGAATTACGTGTACACCAACCTGGATACCAATTTTCTTTCCGATTATTTCTTTTCTGGATTTCTTTTTTCCTTTTTCTTTTCTCTTTTTCCTCCTCTTTTTCTTTCTCCTTATCTTTTCCTTTTCCTTTCTCTTTCCTTTTCTCTTCTTCTTCTTCTTCTTTCTCTCTCTTCCTTTCTCTCTCTTTTCTTTCTCTTTTTCTTTCTTTCTTTCTCTTCTCCTTTTTTTCTCTCTCTCTTTCTGTTTTATGGGTTGCTTCTTCGTGAAGCTTCTCCGCCAGCTTATTTTTTTTTATAAAATTTCGGTCATCGCGACCGCTCATCGAGACTTGTGGTCGCACCACCTGGTTGCGTTGCTCACTGGAGTGATTTCACCGCTTTCATCGCGATCAACCATCGCGGTACCTGGTCGCGACGCTGATCGCGTTGCTCACTGCCCAAATTCAACATTTTCATCGCGAGCTAGTCAGCGCTATCCCTGGTCGCGGTGCCCACTGCCTAAAATCACCATTTTCACCGCGAGCCCTGGTCGCGGTGACTGATCACGGTACTCACTGCCAACGTTTTCCTTCTCTTTCATGCATTATTTCTGGACCTCTCCATCTGGTCCACCTGAAAATCTTAAAAATATACATATATTTAATTACATTTTTCACCCCTCAAATCATAAATATTATATTTATATACTCAAAATTAATTATTTGAAATTATGGATGTTACATTGTATATGCCACAAATCACCAAAAATCTGTTGAGCATAGCACAACTCACACATTATAATAACATAATTGTGGAGTTTAATGATGCATGTTGTTTTGTCAAGGACAAAACTACGAAGAAAACTTTGCTCCAAGGGGTCCTGAAGGATGGTCTTTACCAACTCATCCTTCCAAGGGTTGAGTACCCTAGGAAATCTGTCACTTCTAATTCTATTAGACATGATTTTCCTAAATCTGCACATTATCATACTGCTGTTAATGTTACTGATAATGCTAATGCTGTTAATGTCAAGCATGATTTCAATTCTTGTAATACTTTACATTCTTGTAATACCTTGCTGTCTTTAAATAATGAAGCAAGAGGTCCTCAATGTAATTCCTTTATTGTAAATAAGGGTATTCTCCCATTTCATACGCATGTACTTGTAAATACTTGGCATCAAAAACTAGGGCACCCTTCTCCTAAGATTCTAGCTAAAGTGTTTCAGCTACTTAAAGTACATGTAAATACTTCTTCTTTACTTTACTCTTGTGATGCTTGTAAGATTGGCAAAAGTCATAGATTACCTTTTGCTAGATCTGATTATAAAGCTAAGAGTCCTTTAGAGTTGGTGTGTGCTGATGTATGGGGTCCCTCTCCTATACCGTCCTCTTAAGGATATCGATATTATGTTAGCTTTGTAGACTCTTACACTAGGTACTGTTGGATATATCCTTTGGTGACTAAGTCTCAGGTTAAGGATATGTTTGTTAGCTTTCATAAGACTGTTGAAAGGCTATTTAATACTAAACTGATTACTCTACAAAGTGACAATGGGGGAGAGTTTACTGTATTAGCATCCTATCTTCTTCAACATGGAATTAGTGCTAGGTTCTCCTGTCCATATATTCATCAACAGAATGGACTGGTTGAAAGAAAGCACCGTAGTATTGTTGAAATGGGTCTCACTTTTTTGGCACAAGCTGGTATGCCATTATCCTTCTGGTGGGAGGCCTTTGACACTGCAGTTTATACACTCAATAGACTGCTAACAGTGGTCCTCAATGATCACTCACCTTATTTTCTGGCTTTTAACATAATTCCTTACTATGCATACCTGAAAGTGTTTGGAACAGCTTGTTTTCCTCACTTAAGGTCCTACAATAAACACAAGTTATCTTTTCACTCCTCAAAATGCTTGTTTTTGGGTTATAGTGATAGGCATAAGGGATATAAATGTTTGCATACTTCAGGCAGGATTTATATATCTCGCTATGTTCTCTTTCATGAAGGGGAGTTTCCCTATCAGGCTCTATTTCAGCCTTCCACCTCTGCTTCCTCATAGCCTCTACATACTGGTTCCTCTTCTGTTACTGCATCCTTACCATATGTTCCTGCAGTTTTCCAGTTTAGGCAGTCTGTTCCTCAGCCACCTTCTGTGATATCTTCTCATCCTATGACTACAAGGTCCAAAAGTGGAATTGTTAAGCCCAAACACTTCACTTTTTCTGCTCAATCTCAACAGCTCTCTACTCTTCCCTCTGCTGTTGATGTACCTCCTATTGTTTCAGCTGCCTTAGCTAATCCTAAGTGGGATACTGCAATACAAGCTGAATTTGATGCTTTATTAAGGAACAAGACTTGGAGTTTGGTTTCTTCTTCTAAGGGTATGAATGTTGTTGGATGTAAATGGATTTTTAGGGTGAAGTATAAAGCTGATGGTAGTATAGAGAGGTATAAGGCTAGACTAGTAGCCAAGGGTTTCCATCAAACCCCTGGACTGAATTTTACTGAAACTTTCAGCCATGTGGTGAAATCCTCTACCATTCGAATTATTCTAGCTTTGGCAATCTCCTCTTCTTGGGATATTCAACATATTGATGTAAATAATGCGTTCTTAAATGGGGATCTTCAAGAGGCAGTGTATATGAGCCAACCTGAGGGTTTCATTCATCTTTCCCAATCCTCTCTTGTCTGCCACCTTCATAAATCCTTGTATGGACTCAAACAGGCCCCTAGAGCCTGGTATGACAAGTTGAAAATGGCTCTGGCTTCATCAACTCCAAGTCTGATTCCTCCTTGTTCTACTTCAAATCCTTCACTGCCACTCTCTTGGTGCTGATTTATGTGGATGCTATCCTAGTCACAAGGAGTGATTCTACTTTAATCTCTCAGGTTATTAGAGATCTTAATGTTCAATTTTCTCTAAAATCTTTAGGATCTTTGTAGTATTTTCTAGGCTTTGAGGCTCACCGAAATGTTTATGGGCTGACCCTTACTCAAACAAAATATGCTTGGGATCTTCTAGTCAAGACAAAGATGACAGACTCCAAGAGTTGCTCTACTCCTCTGTCACCTAATTATAAACTCTCTGCATTTGAGGGTTGTCCTTTTGATGATGCTACACTCTACCGTAGCACAGTAGGTGCACTGCAGTACCTCACTCTCACCATACCAGACTTGTCTTTTTCAGTCAACAAACTCAGCCAATTTCTGGCTGCTCCTACCCAAGTGCACTGGCAAGCTGTCAAACGTGTGCTGCGTTATATCCGTGGCACTCTTCAATGTGGTCTGCAGTTCACTCCTTCCTCTTCTTTAACTCTTGAGGGGTTTGCGGATGCTGACTGGGCCAGCAATCCTAACGACAGAAGGTCTACTGGGGGTCACTGCCTGTATTTAGGGGGGAATTTAATCTATTGGTCTTCAAGTAAACAGCAAGTTGTGGCTCGCTTTAGCACCGAAGCTGAATATCGGTCGCTTGCTTCTACTGCTACAAATGTTGTTTGGGTTCAATCCCTGTTAGCAGAAATTCAGGTTAATCTTTCTGCTGTTCCTCTATTGTGGTGTGACAATGTTAGTGCCAATTCTTTGGCACATAATCCTGTTTTTCATGCTAGAACAAAGCATATCGAGATTGACGTTCATTTTTTGCGCGATCTCATTGCTGAAGGCAGGCTGGAAATTAGATATGTTTCCACAGTAGCTCAAACTGCTGATATATTTACTAAGTCACTGCCCATTTCCAGATTTCTGTTATTATGCACAAAACTGATCGTTGATCGATCTCAGCTGCGTTTGAGGGGGAGTACTGATGATGTTGCTGATGATCAGTCTTCAAAACTTAGGTGCAAACTTGCTGACTTAAATTAGCTGCCTTTGAGGGGGAGTGTTAGAGCTCAAAACTGATCACACATCATCAGCAGATATAAAGACCATATTATGGATAGCTGTAGGATATTATTTATGTTGAAATATCTATTACTATTCATGTGGTTAAATATTGTTTCAGTTAACAAAAGTTAGTTAACTCAAGTGTAATTTAACTCAGCATATATATATATATATATATATATATATATATATATATATGTTTATTGTTGAAGATCAGATCAATTTTTCTGATCTCTCATTTTCTCCCAAATCTCTCGAGCCTTTCTTTCTCTGTTAGGGTTATTGTTCTTCACTGATTTTATCAGTCTTTCAGGGGCTTGAGGACTTTTTCCTTGCACTTTTGTGATATGGGTTCGAAACCTATTTTACTTATTAAATCACGAAGTATACGGAGACCCCTCACTGTAGTGGGAGTTGCCATTTTAAACCGATCTCGTAACGTTAAATCTTGATCGGATATCGGTATATCCTTGTGATAGGAAAAATATCAAAAAGTATATCAAAAGAAAAAGTAAAGAACATATATAAAAGAATGCACGTGAGTTGACCAAATTTTTTTTGTCTACAGAAAAATAAATAAAAAAACCTTATCGCACATCCAAAAGTTATTATTATGTTCTTCTTTTATCAATTGAAAACCATATATGATATAGTAGCATAGCACGTAAAAGTGATGTTTTGGGAGTGGAAATTCGAACTCGAACTATCGACTTCAATGGTTACCACCAAATTATACGACCACGACTGTTTTGGTTTTCTTAACCATTCAAGATTTTTGATCCTTTAGCTAGCCAAATTATTTGACTAAGATATATTGTTCTTTCAAGTCATGATAGTGTATTATACTTGTACCTGTAATTGAAAAAAAAAAAAACAAAAGAAAAGGAGAGACATGCATTAATTTTGTTCTTTTATGTAATTAAAAGTTTCAAGTCATATAATTACAAAAAATAATTCAAAAAGGGAGCCAAAACATGGTTCATGATATAGAAATATTCAAAATAGCTTACTTTTCTAGATATGTTTTTCTATAAATCAAACCAAATTAGAAAGAAGAATTGACTCAAATTCCATTACCAAGTCAAAACAAGGATCAAAGAACTTTTTGCTTAGTCCAAGGATAATTCAGCTTATAGTCTTGAATTAATCTTTTAATATATGGATAAGAAGAATCACTACTTACTAAGTAAATCAAATTTGCAAGTTTTGTTTTGTTCTTCAAATTTTTTCATAAAAATTATATTGGAAAAAGTTCAATTAATCTTTCTCCGATATTTGACTTTTTTTTAGAGAGCCTTATATTATTAAAAGGCTGGATAGCTTAACTTTCTAGGTATGTTGATTGCTAATCAGTATTAGAACATGTTTTGATATTTCGAATAAAAGATGTTTGAGTAGCTATTTATTTGATTTTTAATTGCAGCAAACTCTTTCTGTTTGATTGATGAATGTTTGTTACTTGGTATCAGAGCTTAATTTGACTAAGAGTTCTGGATTCGAATATCTCCACGTGATTGAATTTGTGTTTGTTTCAGAATTTGTTTTGGATTTGAGTATATGTTCGGGCTTGGTTCATGTGCCAAGCCCGTTGATCTAGCATGTGAAGGAGTGTGGTAAAGAGCCTTATATCATTAGTTGAGTTCTTTCTTTATAGTTTAAACTTTTAGATCTATTAATCATTAATATAGTTTATACAGATAATATGATATAAACTTCCGGTGAAACTCTAACAATTTCTTCTAGAGTCTTACAAAAATAGATTACGCTTGTCGTGGGAGTAACTATATGGATCATAACCCATGCACTGCTTGACTTAACAAGTCCTAGACAAACCTCTGATCCAACTTGATGCGTGTGTCAGCTTATGATTGGAAAATAATTTATGAAGTGTACATAAAATCTCTAAAAAATTGTTTTAAAGTTTCACAAAATGAATCAAACTAGTCGGGAGAGTAACTATATGAATCAACACACTTGTAATACTTGATTCAACAAGTACCCCACAAACCTCCGATCCCGATGGTGGTGGTGTCAATTTATAAGTGGAAAATAATTTAAGAAGTGCACAGAAAATCCAAACATGTGCTTGAAAATTGGAAGTTTCTTTTCCCATTGTACTTCTTCTTCTTCTTAAACTTTAATGTTGCACAATATTTTCAACAAAAGCAACTTGTCCATTCTTCTTTATTGATTCTATCAGATTCTTTACCTCTGCCACAGGACTCTGTACAGGTTGATGTTATAATCCACAATAGGCCTTTTCTTCTTTGTTTTTTTAAAGGCCAACAACCTATGAAGAAGTGAGCCAACAAAGAAGAGAAAAAGTCAAGAGTTTTTGGTCAAAAGATAAGAAATATTAAAAGGCCCTGAAACCATCCATTTTGTGAGGTGATGAGAGGACTATTTTAATTTTTATTTTCTTTGCACAAAAATCAAACTAAGGGCCAGTAATAGTAACATGTGAATGATTTGCAACCACAAAACATTTTTACTTGTCAACAAATGTGTCCGTTAACGTTTTATAAATATATTTTTTGAAAAATTTTATAACGAATTTTTACATATATATTTATAACTGGATAATATAACTCCCTTTTATTTTAATAGTAAAAATTTAAATCTCATCATATATATTTACTTAATATATATATTTCATTCAAACCACGCGTTTAAGATTAATCTCCGACAACAATTTTGAACATTTCTGACAGAACATAGAAACTATCAAGATCTACGTAATGAAAGTCTTCCTTCAAAATAAAAAATTCAATTGCGAAATAGTGATATGTTGAAAAAGAAAAAATGCAAACAAATGGGACCTCAAATATTGTTGCTAAAACTATAAAAATGCAAAAATATTTATGTCACAATCATCTCTATAAACATATTTCCAAGCAGTTGATTCCAACATTGACAAATGTATATGTACAATAACTCAACAGGGAACACAACCAACTAGATCAAGTTCAAACTAAGTCCATGAAATGGATCTTTGAAGAGTTCATATTTGAGAATTTCTTGAGACAAAAATTAAAAAAACACTTGCAAGCTGTGTGGACCCTTCAATGTCTGTTTTATCTTGTATACTGTGTGTCCCATTCTACTGGGAGGCTGTAATGGTGTCTATGTTTTGTTGGTTCGGTGATCAACCGCATCCTGTCAAGACTTCAGGAACGGGCTGTTTCCATGTGTGTGTACATACGTTATGAATTCGGATGTACTTCTTGTCCCACTTCTAGATAAGAGTCTGTGTCGGGCTCACGAGTGTCGTTTTTCAGCAATATGCCAAACAATATCTTCCCCTACTTCCATGCAAGAATTATAACAAAATTTTAAGTTTGACTAGTCAGAGAAGCGAAATCAACAGATAAATAACAGAATTCTCAAGAGGATTAATATGACTTACCTTTGCTCTCCTGTATGACGCTAAAGTAGCCAAAGGTTCATTCGATTTCTGCACCTGCTCATCTTTCTGATCAAAATTGATCATATGACACCGGTTGCATCCACCCAAGGACTGGACAACGAAGCAAAACCAATCAACAAGATAAACATGCTGCAGTTGTTGGGCGCAGCGGGTATAATATCAACAAGAATACAGAAATAAAATAATTAGAAAAATGACACTAATAATTTTAACGTGGTTCACCTTTAAATTTGGACTACCTCCACGGAACAAACTCCGAATAATTTTTCTTCCACTATAAAAATAGCAAGTACAAAGAGAGAGTCTTCTCTAGACAATTTCTAGAGGCAATACAATAATTGAGATAAGCCCAAAATAGTGGAACTCAAGTTGTTTCCCAAAACCTCAAATATTTATCCTGACTTCCCTTGTTGAAAAAACTTTTCTCAAACACTCACTCTCTCACTCTTTAACAAGAGAAGCTTTGCTTGCTTAGCCTTGATTTGTTTTTTCTTGTTTTTAGTGGTTTGAGAGCAAGCATTCCTTGCCCTTATATAGGCAAGGAAGCTTGCCAAAATGTGGCCTTGTGACCAAAGAAATGGCCACGTTTTGGCCAAATTTTGTGGTTTATAATTTTTTTTTTTAATATACAAGTGGGTGGTGAGCCATCCATGTAGTCAGGAGGGGGAGATTTGTTGGGTGGGTCCCTCCAACATGGAGGGCTCACCACCCACCACACTAGAGGGAGGAGCCAGTCTAGGGAACAAAGAGCAGAGGGAAGTCAAATAAAT
Organism: Xanthoceras sorbifolium; assembly: GCA_003430845.1. Classification (NCBI taxonomy): domain Eukaryota; kingdom Viridiplantae; phylum Streptophyta; class Magnoliopsida; order Sapindales; family Sapindaceae; genus Xanthoceras; species Xanthoceras sorbifolium. Next base: position 27,747,964 of record CM010611.1, read on the forward strand.
ATGCCAATATTGAATGTCATCACTGTAAGAAGAAGGGCCGGAAGTTCAAGAATAAACAGGGAAAGAACAAAGGCAAAGAAGTGAAGAAAGATGACAGCAGTGATGATGACCAGACAAATACCATAAACGAATTCCTTGTCGTTTATGATGATGATGTTACCACCACACCAGCGGGACCAGTATGGTGTGCTGGGTGGTAAGCCCTCCATGTTGGAGGGACCCACCCAACAAATCTCCTCCTCCCGACTACATGAAGGGCTCACCACCTACCAAACCACACCACCCACTTATATATGAAAAAAAAAAAAAAATTGTAAACCACAAGATTTGGCCAAAACGTGGCCATTTCTTTGGTCACAAATTGTGACCAAAGATGTGGCCACATCATAGCCACATCTTGGAAAGCTTTCTTGCCTATATAAGGGCAATGAATGCTTGCTCTCAAACCATCAAAAACAAGAAGAAGCAAATCAAGGCTAAGCAAGCAAAGTTTCTCTTGTTAAAGAGTAAGAGAGTGAGTGTTTGAGAAAAGTTTTCTTAACAAGGGGAGTGACAAAATAGTGAGGATAAATATTTGAGTTTTTGGGAAACACCTTGAGTGCCACTATTTTGGGTTTATCTCAATTATTGTATTGCCTTTAGAAATTGTCTAGAGAAGACTCTCTCTTTGTACCTGCTATTTTTATAGTGGAAGAAAAATTATTCAGAGTTTGTCCCGTGGAGGTAGCCCAAATTTAAGGGTCAACCACGTTAAAATTATTAGTGTCATTTTTCTGATTATTTTATTTCTGTATTCTTATTGATATTATACCCGCTGCGCCCAACCGCAGTTAGGGTGATAAATCTCATAATGATCAAGTTGTCGATATATGAAATCGACTATCGAAATGTACAAAAGCCATACTGAGTTCCATTCAAGGTGTCCAGAACTTACTGTAAAATGCTGGTTTCCGATTTTAAGATTTCTCCACCCATCTTCGGCATATGGTTCACCTCCAGATATGACAAGGTTGGGCCGAAATCTCATTGGATTGACTTGAACTGGTGCTCCTTCTCTTACATCTGCTTCCATCAGTTATAAATTTGCATGTATTTAGTATATCGTATTAAAATGAAAGAAAAAGAAACCAAACCAATTTTCCAGCAATGAATAAATAGAATTTTTAAGTGATCTCAAAGGAACATGGATAGAAAAACATTAGTTATCTTTAGAACTTGGGTGCTGGAGCTGACAATTTTTTATCATAGAGAGTATTGCAGTTTAGCTTAGTCTTCTGTTATTCCTATTGCATGTGGAATCGAGAAATTAACCTGCAGACTAGAGGCGTCATTGTAAAGGTGTCACAACTGGTGTCGAGTAGCGCAAAAATGAGTTTGACGTTAACAGTGTGAATCAGCGCATCTCAGTTTATATCACAACTGCACCTCTCCAAGGATCAAGGGATGTGCAGATATGGTTACTGTGGTGCCTTTTTATCACAGTTAAAGTTATGATGCAGTGAAGAAGTGTATCAGGTCCGGACCAAATAGTTTATTAATCACCGAAACTAGCATTGTGGTCAAACACCCTACTATGTATCCTTTAGTATATTCATGTGTACTGCTATACATAGCAAGAAAAAGAAATCACCTCCACGGTTCCTTTTCATTGATCTTTTTGGTTCTCAGTTGATCAAAGTTCATTAACTCATGCAAAAGTTGATATATTTACCGTGAGAACAAGCACTAGATTCTTAAATGGCAGAAAAAAGACTACAGAAGAAGAACATACTAGAGCTTAATCTGCTGTTGAGATCTGATACACTCTCCTCAGATATCAATAAGAATTGAGCTTCGTTAGTAAAATTCAATCTGCTATCCAAATCCCTGCACATGCCAACACTTCTGCTCTTGTTCAAGCAAACACGACACTTGGAGATAGAACTTCGCAGTAAAGTGCAAGGTCGACCAACGGCTTTGCCAAACCATAAGTTGACTTCATCTCCATAACCATCAACTTCATATCTAATAATCAACAACAAATACCATTACATTACAGCTTTCAGAATTATAATACAACCAAAATGCATCACATACTTGTAGAGTCTCTCTCTCTAATGAGGCACACCTCACGAAGAGAATTCTCCATTGCTCATTTATGTATCTTTATAGGATCCAGATAATATAATTGTATGTATCATCTCAAAAAACTACAGAAGGAATATACAATAATCGTGCATTTAACATTACCTCTGGGCATGCATATCAATTTCTTCTCTCCCCCCTGTATATGACTCTGGTTTTAGGTTGATTGACAACTTAACTTTGCAATGTGGTGACTCTACAAATAGTATTTCTTGCTTGAGGTCAATAGAAGTCCTAATGAGGCACATTTCAGGAACCTACAGAAAGAACTTTCAATAAGTTAAGACTTGATCTCGCCACCAAAAAAATAAAAAATAAAATTCCATTGTTATGTATCCGGGGTATGCGAAGTTGTAGTGTTTTCTAGAAAGCATATGCATAGTACCATGTGCTTACTGGCCATTATAAGTTGCGAGGTTTAAACATGAAAGATTCATCAATCAGTATGGAAAAGATTTGTTCCTATACAACCTATGCAACATGTAGAATAAGATCAGTAATTCACCTTCTTCTGCGTAAGAATTTCACCAGTTTGACTTTTAACAAGCCATTCACGATCGTGTAGCAGGCCTGCTCAAATTCAGAGGAAAAAGATAACAAAACTGAACAGATTAATGCCAGATGCAGTGATAAACCAACACTCAAAACATGACATGCATGATATTCCTACTAAAATAAGATACAAATGCCAAAAGACTCTAAGATTTCATGCAGTAACAAAGATGAGATGACATGACATGCAAGGCATAAAAGAACATAGATCAGAGTACTGATCCAATCTTACGGTTATTTTTTTCTGCAGGGAAAAGATTTGAGGGCTCATTTCACTGCTAATATAACTTTCCCTAATTTTATTAACTTGTATTTGTAACTTTGGACAGTTTGGCATTAAGTTGCCTACTGCTTCTACCGACTATGACTAGACTTTATTGGTAGCAGTCTCTATGGAGTCGGACAACCCTTTAAAACGATTTTACTGCTGTCTACAATTGATATAGGTAAGCTAAGGACTTGATGTTATGGTATTTATCCATGAAAATTAGTGCAGAGGAAAAAAAATCAAAAGAAGAGAAAAAAACTACCTGTACTGCAAAGGGGCCAACGTTCAACACTGAACCCTGCACATGATTTAATTGGGAAGACTGTAATAGACTTTAAGAAATGGTTTGGAGCCGAGAGTTCACTTTCAATACCTGGAAATTTAAACACAAGTCAAATGTCAGGTATAAATATAACAGACCAACATGCTTCGTTATCTTCGTTCTGAATTTTTTCATTGGAATGACACCAAAAACAATAACAAGAAAAAAAATACTGAGGAAAAAATTTAAAAAAAAAAAGAAAAAAAAAAGAAGAAAATAGAAGAAAAGAAACAAGCAGAATTAAACAACAATCCAGACAACCAAAATGAAGTGTGCAGAGTCAAGAAAGCACGCCAGTGACTGAGAACATATTGTTTCTTCAGACTAATAAAACCAAATTCATATTATGCTCATACAAAGACACGTGTCTATATCTATATTCAAATGATGGCAGCTTTTGACACTGAAGGTTCTCACATTGAAACCTATTCGGACTCGTCATGAGAAACAAGATAGCCCGACTCAATACTCTTTGTCCAATGCTTGTAAGTTGTAAATACTTCCAAGAAAGAAAGCTAATCAAAATCCGCTGGAATAATTTTTACACTCTAATAATTGCAAGGAAATGTGGCAAGACAAAATAAAATGAGGATGGCTACAACAGTTGAGGATCTGTAATGAACAATATAAAAGGGAAACTATATGAAAACATTAACTAACTGCTTTTTAGCATCCAACCGAGAAAAAAAATCTCTTAAACAGGTGGAAGTTTGACTACATAGGGAGAATGACATAAAAATTAAAGATTAAATTGAAACCAAATATTTTGATAGCCTATGAAGCATGAAGCAAAAGAAAACACAGCGATTATATAGTAACCTTTGGTTGAAAAGGGGATGAAGCCGGCCCTCAGCACATTTCCAATTGCAGATAGATTTGGCAACGACACAAAGGAACTTTTAATGAAATCAATAAATTTCTGCACACAAAACATCCAAAATTCAGATTGTAGTCGAGCTTGAAAGAAGTCTTGATTAAATATAACTACCAAACAGATAAGAAATGAGAAAGAATTAACAGATCCTTAAAACATTTCTTAAAGTTGAAGCAATGAAAAACTAAATACATAATGCAGCTTTCCAAAAGTTGCATACAAATTTGCATTTTTTTGTTTCAGAGAACAAGTTAAAAATAGCTTTGAACAAAATCACATCAAATATGTTGCAAAAGTTCACACATAGACATGAAAAGAGAAAATCAACTGCCAAAAGAAAGCATTTTATTTTATTATTCACTATTAAAAAAAATCTGATTGAGATTCACAAGATGGTAGGAGGACATCTATCTACCTTGACATCTTCATACGTTGACATGTAACCAAATGATACTCTAACAGCTCCAGTTGGTTTTCCATTTATAATGTCATTGTCATCCCAACATACATGTCCAGCCTGAACTCAAAAGTACAACTTTTAAGGATGTATTTATTTCTTATTCTGCAGTCAAAGAACTAAACTATTTCAATATATTTACTAAATTATGTGAAAGCGGCCAAAGAATACCTCTATGTTCGAGAGAAGATCCAAGTGAGACAAGCCAAGATATTTCGCACATGCACCAGGATTGCAAAAGCATCCTGTCTAAACAGAAACAGCAGGAAAAAAAGGCAAAAGAAGTCCTGTCAGCAACCCATGATGATGCATGTGTCTGGTTACCAATTAAACTCCACCAAGGTCATCAAAAAACAGTTTCCAACTAGACATATAAGCATACTTGAGACTATCGCAAATATTTGTGATGTGAAATATCTAGTTTACTAATAAGGTCATGTCATGCCCATTCTCATGAACTAAGAAAAACTCTAATGAAAAGAGAAAAAAGAGAACTGAAAACATTGTATGCTAATGCTTTGAGAAAAAAGAGAAAGATCATCACTTGCTTTAGATATGATATTAAAATTAGAAAGAAAATGTGGGGGTTCAATAACAATTGGAAGTTCAACGCTTTAGATGGACGCGTGTCAAGTTATAAGACAGTAAGTTTAAAGAAAGAATAGAATGAAATGCATTTTTCAAATTTATATTGAAAGATTCCTCAAATTTACCAACGCGGGGGTAACAATAAAGAATAGATAATAAAGAAAAGGGAATATGATATTTTGAGATAAGAATTTATTTTAATTATTTAAACTAACAAAAGAAACTATCTATGATTTATAGCGTTTTCCGGATTTACCCGTAACTGAATTCCTGATAAAGACGCCAACTTTTCAACTTCACGGTAACCAAACCAGGACCCATCCGGCCTTTTCAAGTTGAATGTGACAGTGGGACCTGATTCTTCAAAGGGAACCTGATAGAGGAAAATTATAACAAACATAAGAATACTACCTTCAAACAAGTTAGCAATGAAGAGAAATGCAACATCACAGTTGACTCATCAGTAGAGACACATACCAAACAAATCATCGACACCCAGAATCATATAGTAAAATTCACAAACAATAGAAGTGGCAGACTCGGAACAAGAACACGAGAAGCAAACAAGACAAAACACTAAACAACAGACTGAAAATGGGTTCTGGAACCCATGGAACATAGTCAAAATCTGAAAAATTTAGGCAAGCAAAACACTTGGAGAATATAAATTTGCAGGAGAAGAAAAATGAAAGCATATAAGGTATCGGCGTTCAGTCTAGAAGACAATAACTATTACTAAAATATGATATGCTAATAAAATGGTAAACAGGAGGAGCCTAGCATCTAACGATACCAATTTGAAAACTTTAGCATATAACTAACCTTTGATGTGATTGAAAAGATAAATCTTCTAAATTCTTTTAAGTATAGAACTAACCTTTGAAGAGGAACTTCTATAAAGTGTGCAGACAGCTGCTCCATTTTCATGCCTTAAATTTAAGAGCGTATTCCTCACATACGTGACAAGTGAAGCTGTATGCCTAAAAGGTGAAATGGTAAATCATACAATCAATTCATTTATAAGACAATTGAAATCTTTTGTTTTTTATGACTTGAACAATCTGCAAAGGGTAACAGCAAACAATTTTGCATACCGGCCTATTGCAGATACAGTCAAAGAATTGATTATTTTGAACCCATGGCGCACAGATGTTATGCTCAGGAATGAAGCAGTGCCATCTTCAAAAAGCTCCTCAATACCTTGTCTCCTTCTAACAAAATCAATGTCAGCAATTGAGGCAGCAACTGTGCCTGGAAAGTTCTTTACGATTAACAAAAGGACCAATCACACGCTTTATTATGTTCAAATAAGGCATGTAAGCACAAACCTCCACTAAAGTAGGTCTTCTTTAGTAACTTTGCAGCATCTGCAGATCATAATAGTGGGAAAAGAAATATCATGAGAAACAGGTTTCAAGTGGTGAAGACACACAGCATAGCATAAGTCTTCGTTAACGTTAAAAGAGTAAACAAAAGAGCGTGTGGAGGTCCAGAAGAGGGTTTCCTTTAAAGATGGACCAGTATCATATTTGTCCCAAAAGGGATCACTACTATATCAGTTTTCTTTCTGTCAGTTATTAAATCTTCCCTGCTGGTTTGAGAGTATAGATTCTATTCTTAATTGATATTATATCTGATGAGCATGTTCCACAAAAAGGATGGTCAAAAAAGTACAGTGTATTTATTCTTAAGTTTCTTCAACTGGCTACCAACTTACATATTAAGTCTATCAAAAGACAGACTTGACCGGAGAACTAGCAGATATTGATCCTTCATCTGCTAAATATATTATTAACAAGAAATGGAAACAATACATTGAAGGAAAAACTATTTTCTACTTAAGAATATGAAAATGAGATGAAACTTTAGAACAACACAAACACCGCCTTCACATAAAAACTTACAAGTTCCTTCAAAAGCAATTGCTTACCATTTCGTATAATGAGAGCACCAAGTCCAGTTGGATAACCAAATATCTTGACAAAAACAAAGGAGAAGCATCAACAACTAAACATAGACACCTGCTTTTTCTTAAATGAAATCCAGAAATATATAAATCTACCTTATAAAATGAGATGGCAACAAAATCTGCAGGGTACTTAGACAAATCTGGTGGCTGTGTAACACATCCCTTTGCAGCATCAATCAAGACCATCCAGCAGCCCCTATATATCCAAAAGAAAACACATGTTGGAACTTAGATCAATGACAGTCAATATAAGCTAAACGAACAACAAAGTCTTGACATGTTCAATAAACTGACTATTAAAACAAAGGGAAGAAGTTAATATCTAAGAACTACATAGCATAAAAATATGATATTCAAAGAGAATTCTGAAATTCCTAAGAACTACTTCCCTACAAATCTCATTTAATTTCATCCAAATTCGTGGATTTCGGCAGAATGTGCTATGTCTCAGACTAGACTAGAATCTCAAAGCCTGCAACTGAAGCAAAAAGTTACCAACTAAATGCACAATACTGTGTGACTCACATACTCGTGGCAAGGAGAGCTTTCCAAAATTCTTGCAGGGTTTTTCTTCATGATGTTCACCAGGTCAAGGTTGAATTTTGAACCTGAGAAATTGCACTCTGCGGGGAAGGCAAATAAGTTATGATGAGCACTACCTGCAATAAGATGAAGTAAGTTTTAAAAACACTTTATGAGGTCTCAAGCAAATATTATTGCCGCATAATACAAGTGTAACTTCCCTTTCACAGCATCAACATATCATCCAGCACACAGTCTTTTGTTACACAGCTTCATTTTCTTCCATAGGAAAGAGATTTTCATTTCGTTTTTACTTTTTACAGCATAAATACAACCAAGATAAACAGAGAATTGTTTACCCCTCAGTCAGGTTAGGTGAAATAAATTCCTGAACTTAAATCTTAAGAAATATGTGCCAATAAAAAGGTTAGAAGATTTCGGTAGATAAAAAAGAAAGAAGTATGTTGCTGTAATAGAGAACTCAAAGGTTTCAGTTTCGGAATCATAGCCATGTAAGCTTGTAAGTTTTTGGATTCCTAACAGACCCTAAGAACAGATGATCAATATATACAGTAATCCAGTATATAGGAACCAATTTTGGCTACATGCTAATTATGAACATTCCATGAGTAACAAACCATGCAAACCCCTCAAAAACTATAATTTCCAACATAAAATACTATGAAGACAAGTTTAAAAGACTAAACCTTCTCGTGACTTATATGAGAGATTATTTTCATATTTACCTGTAGACATTCCATCTGTAAATTGAATACTGTTTCTCCTTTGTACAGGGTGCAGTGAAACATTCATCGAAGTCACAGGGGTTTCTGATAAACATTCATTATGCATGGTCTCTTCAATATCTATTGCAAAGGCTGCAGCTCCTCGACTGAGAGCATATCTAACAACTATTAAGGATAATTATTACAGATTCATGATGTTGAGAACAGGCTGATACTAAAATTCTAGCTCTAAAGTACATAAAAATATTCTATTGTTATCAATCTGTTAAGGTTTGATTGATTGCATATTCACATCTGCATTGATCTCTCTATACCTATAAGCTGGTCAACAACAGAAAGGCAGAAATCAAAATGCAATTTAAATTTATTTAAGCAAAATCAAAGTTCGAAACACAACAGACAGACCCTATACATATGCAGAAAACGAAAACAGATGCAAGATCATCAAATAGTACTTTTATCTATATTAATTCAAAATTGACAACCAAGGGCAGCTCCGAGGACGGGATACTTTGTGAGCCAAGTGCATTATAGGCTTATATCAATTCCCCACTTTGTACTTTGTGTGTTGGTGTCTAAAAAATATGCAGAGAGAAAATTTTCTTTAAAATAAGCTCTTTTATCCATGTAATCTTAAATTGACAACCAATGGCTGCTAGAATGACAGGATACTCTCTTATCCCAAGTACACTGTTGTGATTCTCCATTGTGTACGCAAAACTGCTTTGATGGCTCCATGGAAAGGCCTCTCCAACCAGTTTCAATGCTGCTGTCGCTCCCGAAGTGAATATGCATTTGTAGTCTTTGGGTGATGCATTGCAGTAATCAAGGACCTATGCAAATTAAAAAATTTATATAAATCTCTCCGAATTACATAGAGGAGCAAAAACTTCCTCGTATTATATTCTAACACACTGAATTCTTTACAAACTTTAGCAGAGCAAATTGTTATTCCTTAATATCTATGTATGTTTTCATTTATCACATGTATCGAGAGCATATAGTACCTGTTGGCGTGCTTCTCTTATGATATCACCAGTGGCTGAACTAGAGTCGCTTTGGCTATCTAAATTCAAACTAAGGACATGCAATTTGAAAGAATCAAACAAACAATGTTATAACTATCAAGTAAGCTTACACTTGTAGCAAGCCCTACATGCCAATAAGCTAATGAACTGATTCGTTCTACATGAGTCATTTCTACGCCAAATGTTTTTCCCGAGATAACACGATATACAGCCCAGACCCATTTGTACACTACTTCAAAATGTCTTCTTCCAAAAATAAAAACCCGATTATTCATTCTAGCTGAAAACTCTCTCAGCACATTCATATTAAACTAAAAAATATACACATTGACAGAACTATAGAAATTACTTATCACACAAGATTATACAAAACTAAAGCTATCAAAACAATACAACAGTTAACTAAATTTTGCAAACTTGTGACAGCCAAATCAACACAATTCGCGAAACTGGATACGGGGATTTCCATAAACATTAGCACTGAGATCTCTGAAGACTGCTTCCATTTGCAACTCAGAGTATAAAGTTGCTCCAGCATGATCCAAGTACACTGTACCTAAACAATTGCCAATCCAAATTAAAACAATCACATCACAAAAGCAAAACTTGAATTTTCATTAAAAACCAAAACACAAAACTTTCTTCTATGTGGTTTATTGATTTCCCACAAATTAAAACTCACAACAAACAGTTCTAGCACACTCAGTCCAGCTAAAGTTACAATTTTTATCAGGTTATAAAACAAAAAAACTTCGACAAAAAAACAAATTAAAACTTAAAATATAATCTAAGATTCTGAAATTAACAAAACATAGCTTTTTTTGAGGTATGAAATTGAAAATAACCAAAGCTGACCATTTTCCAATCGCTTGAATTCAGTGGCTCGGATTTCGTCGATGCTCTTTGGACCATTTGGGTACCCGTAGTCTGCACCAAACTCCTTCAAAAACTCTTCTTTGTCACTAAAATCCATGCTTTCGATCCCAGAAATATGATTTATATGTTTCTCTCTAATGTCAAAGTTTAAAGAGACAGAGAGAGAGAGAGAGAGAGACTGAGAGAGAGAGCTATGTTGTTGTTTGAAGACAGGAAGCTTTCAAGTTCCAAAGTGCTCAGATGAGTTAAATACTGTAATGTTTTGTCCGATACACGTGGCGAAATGGGTTTCCACCTCATTTTTGGATAAATCCAAATGCTACAATATGTATTACGTGAATAATTTTCTAATCACGACTCTAAAAAAAAAACAAAAACATAAAATACAATTAGTAAATTTATTTAATAACGCTATAAAATCGATTAAACCACTAATTTTTTAATATTATAGAATTAATTTTAAAAGAATCATTCTAATTAGAGAAGATCATGTATTTATTACCTTATTTATTTTTAGACCGAATTGCAATGGAGTACCCTGACATTTAACCATATTATAATGAAATCACAAATTTAGCCTTAATTATACATTAGTAATCTCCTTTAGTGAACTTGATCAAAAATAAAAGTTTGATTAAATTTTTTATTTAAAATAACAAAAATAACCCTGGTTAAAAATAAAAAAATAATATTAATTATTAAAATTAAAAAAATTAATAAAATTAAATAATTAAATGGATTCATCCATTTTAAAAAATTTAATTTTTTTTAAATAATCATGTATCGTTTCGCTCAGCCGCCGCGTGCGCCCAGCGAGCTCATGTGGGCTGCTGTTGCGTTTGCACTGGGGCTGTTTTTTCGTATTTTTTGCCGACGATTTTTTGTTGATTTTTCTGAAAAAATATTATCGAATATTTTCTGAAAACAGTGAAGACTATTGGAGCGAAAAATCGTGGGCGAAACGACCTAAGAAAGCGCGTGAAAGCAAGGCTCGCGTGAGGGCCTCATGCACCTTGCGTGCGTGCGTGCGGCTACGCTGCTGGCAGCCGCACTTTCACATGTGTTAGGGTTATTTAGGTTTTCGTCTTGACCTAGGGTGCGTGTTAAAGTAACACGTGGACATCTAGAAAAGATGTTGACTTTGACAAAAATCAAGTTTGACTTGATTAGGAAAACCAAGACAAGAAGAATTTAACTCGAAGGAGAACTCTTGAAGACCAAGGAATGCCTTGGGAATACAATTGTAATTAGAGTTGTTTAAGTTAGATAACCCATGTCACTCGGTCAATTACGTATGTTTTATTTATTTTCATGTGATGATTATATGGATGTTAAAATATTGTCATACATATGAATGTCATTTAGATTAGGTGTGCCTACACATGCATAAATAATATGTTATGCATAATTGTTATATTATATTATATTATTTTTAATAAGATTAAAATAGGAAACAATTTCATAAATAGCAATCGAATAATGGATTTAGTTTTTAGGAGTAAAAACTTGGTAATATCCACTAATTGACTAATCAATAAATTAAAGAGTTTAATTAAAATGATTAGTTAGATTCTTTGTATTAATTAAGATTAATTATATTAATTTCTTAATTAAAAAGAATCAAATAATGAGATTAGTTTTTAGGAGTAAAAACTTGGTAATTCTCATTATATTAATTAATCCATTAAAATATTTATATTAACTAGGGGTATTTTTGTCATTTTAAAATAAATTTTGGTCAAACTTTTATTTTTGACCAAATCAACTAAAGAATGGTATTAATGTGTAATTAAAGTTAAACTCACAATTTCATTGCAATATGACTTAACGTCAGGATACTCTATTGCAATTCGCTCTTATTTTTAAAGTAAAATTAATTTTTTTATTATTTAAAAATATTCAATTATATAGGTATTATGTATTTAAATTATAAATATAAATGTTTTATATGTATTTTTTAAAATATATATTAATATAATCCTTTTATAAATTAATAGTGCTGCAAATTAAATTATCAGTTGGACAATATAAATAAAAGGATTGTGCTGAGAATTAGGAGAAATTTTTAATAATTACCATATTGATTGATCCATAAAGATTTTACTAAAAGTGGCATTTTAATATAAATAGATTTTTTTTTAATTCACGAGGTGGTCCCATGCACATTTGATATAAGATTAATTCTCGCTCAGCGCAGGAGGTTAGTAAAGGTCTGACCATAGGTGCACTCCACCAATATGGGGATTACATTTGCCGGGAATAAATAGACTTTTTCAATAATATATATATATATATATATATATATATCTATATATAAAAAACATAATTTTTTTTATATTTTTTGTCTTTTTGGTGAATTCTAGTATTTTGTAAGCAAAACAACTACAATTTAATTAAATCCATTATTCTTTTTAAATTCAAATGTCTACACTACTCTTCAAACTAAAATCTCAAAAATCTCAAAGTTATTTACAAAATTAAATATATATATATATCTTTCATTTATTATCAACAAAATGTATAATTATCGCATACATATGTCTCTGCAAATACAAAGGAGGAGGAGATCAAGAACTCTCTCTTTTCTCTTTAATACAAAAGGCATAAGATTACACAAGATTACACGTAAATTCTTTATTATACTAAAAATGCAGTTATCTAACACATGACATGCATGTGTGTATACATATAGATAACGATGTGTATCTGATAATTCAAATATATATATATATATATATATATATATATATATATATTTCGAGCAGAGGATCGGGCTAATTAATTATTAGCTTGAGCGAATTGGAGAGATTTCTTTCCGTCATGAGCATTACTGAAGAAGTTGTTCATGTAATCCTGGAAAACAACCTCGTGAAACCGAGCCCCGTCTCGTTTCACCAGCTCTGGCAGTGGTCCGATTTTCTCGGTTGGATTTGGCATGGTGAAGACTGGGATTGATACTCTTGATTTGGTGCTTGTGGTTCTTACTCTGTGCTCAGCACTCTTGTACGTTCCGTTGCTTATTATCTATAACAAAAGCAAGCATGTAAAAATTAATATTTAAAGAAATTAATAATATAAATAAATTTTATCCATCAAATATATTGGCTGAGAATTCAAGGTGAAAAGTATTTTATTATGATTACGATTATGAAATTATCATAAGTAGAGAAGATTATATATTAATGAACATCATATTAACGTATGCTCTAACCTGTAAAGCATCACCGACGTTGATGACTAAAGCACCATCAACGGGAGGAATCTCCATCCACTCTCCTTTCTTCCCAACATCTTCAATGTCTTCTTCAACTTTCACATACAATCCTCCGATCCCATCTTGTAATAAAACAGTAAGTGCTCCCATGTCCGAGTGGCGTCCGACACCCACGGTCAGGTTCGGGTCAGGGCAAGTCGGGTAGTAGTTCATGTTCACCAGTTTGAACCCAGTTAGGGCATCAATTTTCGTGTTGTCCGGCTTAACTCCGATATTCTCCATCAAAACCTCCAGTAGTTTTCTAACCATCTCCAGTGATGTTTTCAGGTACTCTAGTGACACTTCCCTGTGACAAGTATTTTTAACATTATAAGTTCAATAAAAAATTAATAAATAATATCTATAATTCTTTCTTGACAAAGCACTATATAATGACTATTATTATTTTTTTTTAAAAAATTTCACGTAAATAAACACTATTAAACAAATGCCCTTTAATTTGTTTAATAGTTTTTAATTAGTTAAAAATTTGAAATAAAGAAATTAAAAATCTTGAAATTAATAATTTTGAGTAGTAGTTAGTTTCAGAAAAAGGAATACAAATCTTACTTGCATTCTTTAGGCCATTGTTGAAGGGCCTCAACATCATTTGTATATGTCATGCTAATATAATCCTTCCACTCCAAAGCCTCCTCTTTATCTGGCACAAAGCTCGTACCGTACTTCACCAACGGGCTCGGACTAGCTCCTTTTCGGTACACCGCCTTCTTTTCCGGCGCTTGTCCGAAGAACGAATGGGCGGTGTCCTTGAGCTTTCCGAGCAACTCAATAGGCACGCCGTGGTTCACCACTTGGAAGAAACCTAGAGTAGAGGCAGCCCTAGAGATCTCCTCTGCCACGCGGTCGTGCTCCGGCCCATTGAGCTTCGACAGGTCGATGGGCTGCAACGGACACGTGCGGGCGTTTTGCTTGTCAATTCGCTCTTGCTCTGGCTGAATGTAGGGTTTTGGTACCTTTGTGAGGCCTAAGTCCACCATGCCTTTGACGCCATAGCCGTCTTGGACCACAAAGTTAAAGAGAGAGTTGTTGCCTTCGTCCAAGCTTGGAGCCATAATTAATTTCTGTAATGGAGAGAGAGAGAGAGAGATGATGAGAATTTGTAGTGAATTTTAATGTGCAGAGAAAGTGTTTGTGTTGTATTTTTTTTGGTGCATGAAAAAGGTGGCTTTATATACATAGTGATTTTGGTGATTGACTTTTTTGTGTCGCAAAAAAATTAGTTTAATTATCAATATGGGCAACTAACAACCCACTTGAGGTATGTTTCACATCTTGGTTCATAGTTTGGACTTTTGGAGGCAAGATTCAGGGCGCTAATTGATTAATTAGTTATAAAAACTTTATATATATATATAAAGAGGAAAAAGAAATTAAATAGCATAGTCATATATATATATATAGAGAACTTTTGGTGTAAATATGTATGAACTCGATTTGATTGTGTGCATTTTTAACGATATATATATTTGAATATAAATTTTTAATCGTTAGACGTATAAAACTACTGTAATTTACTTTATCTTTTAAAAAAGTTATTTAAAGTAGTTGCTTTTTTGTTCTTTTCTACATAGTTGGTCTACTAATTTGCAAAATTTCAGTTACATCTGCACTAGACCAATGTATTGAGTTGTTAAATGTTGAATTTTCATGGTCTGTACCTGACTTGTGGTGACTAATTAGGAAGTTAACATTTTCTTCCACTATAAAAGGTAAGTAATTATTTCTTCTTGATCCCCTTTTACATCAGATTTGACTAATTAATCTGCTGAAAAAATTGATTTATGTGGTGTGATTAATTATATAATTACGTCAATATGATGTTAGGTTTCGCAATTAGATATAATTATATATATTAGAATAAAATTGATACACTTCATGATAACTAAATTATGACTATGTAAAAGTGATTATTATTTAATTTTTAGAGCATGAAAAATGACATTTTTATTTTTAAAAAAAAAACTTATAAGAGCATGAAGCAAAACATATAATTAAAATTCAAACTCAGTTAGTCCTTTTCATGATGCTAAGGAGGAATTTGTATACAAAACTAAGATATAAAGACAACATCAACAATTGACAACGTTAATTTAATTTATTTTTTTGCAAATTAAATAGGTTTTTAGTACCACAAATCATAAAAGAAAATGCACGGGAGATTCGAAACTGTTAAATCTAAAAGTTTAAACTGATGGATAAGGATTCAATTAAACTATTTAAACAAAAGTTGATGAGATTTAATATATTAACAATATAATATTAATATAAAAAAACTCTGTTATTTGAATTTTTTTTTTCACTAGATTGAAGAAGAAGCAGAACTTGGTGACTCTTGACTTCTATATAGAATTTTTATCAAAGTCTCAATACCTTTTTGCGAGGAAAATAAGATTTGATACAGAGTTGACCTTAAAGTAAGATATGGAGGCTAAACAAGTCAAACGAAAGTGTAATTATTTTTTTGTGTGGAATATTTAGTTGATTTTTTTTTATTCTTGTTATTTTTGACAACTACTACGAGTATTTTTAACAAATTCTACAAGTCTTAATATTATTATTTCTTAAAATAAGTACAAAATAATGTTGCAAGTGCAATTCGACGTGAAAACCGTATTTAAAAGAAAAAATTTATTTTTACATAGTGAATCAAACCTGAAAGATTGAAATATTAATAGACTGAATGAAAGTCATTTGCCACCAAACTATATTGGGCGATAAAAGAAACTATTAATACGTGATGGTTTCCATCTTTCATTGTGACCTTTTTTTGCTATATACTTTAAAAAATAAAACACTTTTTCTACTTTTTTTTTCCATTTTCTTCACTGAGCCCTATTTAACAAAACCCTTCCTTTACAAAGAAACATATACAAAATCTTAGCAAAATAGGTTTTTTATTTTATTTTTTTATTTCACTAACATTGTACATATCAAATAATAAAATTCAATTAAGATAAAAAGTCTAATTAAAAATATTTTTCAGGAAAAAAATGTGTTCATAAAAGACCAAATAAGATTTGACCCATTAAAATATTGATCACATAATGGCATGAAATCAAGAATGAACACAAATTAATAAAATAAAAATAAAATGAGTAGCAAATTGAAGCTAACCTGCAATGGAGTATGGAGAGTTATACTGCTTTGATAGAGAGAAATAAAACAAAAGTAGCTTTGTTGTAATGAAAAGAGCTGATGAGACTACTCTTGAAGCTTCATGGGTTTTATAGAGGTTGTGATGAGAATTTTTTCAAATCTGTTTTTGTATTTGATTGACTTTTTATTTTTTATTTTTGTTTTTTTATTTTTGGGTCAAGAATTACAACAGAACATGATCTCTCTATTCTTTTATTCTTTTCCCTCTTATTGTGTAAAAGTTTTTCCTATTTTTGGTGGATGATGTTACCATATCAATCCAATAATATCATTCAATATTATGTGATATTATTATGATATCTAATAATATCACTCAATATTATGTTACCATATATATATTGTGTGATACTATTACGATATTATTATGATATATTCGTATTTTCTTGTATATTTATTATATTATTCTAGTTTCCATGCATAGGAGATTTCATGTAGCCTATAAATAGGCTCTTTATTATACATTTATATTCAGACTGTGAAATATTATTCACAGTTTCACTATCATGGTATTATGGTACCATGTCATTAACTATTAGGCATAAAAATTTAAGCTGATAGAAAATGACATAAATATTTAAGTTATAGGTTAATGGATTTTATAATATGTTAACAGATGATATGGAAAATACACTGATGTATTTTATATGGAATTCTTTTATTTTGTTTTATTGGAGAAAAAGAATTATTGTAAAGGTTTGAAAGAGTCTTCAGTCAATAGAGATCTCAAGTTTGCAAATGTGAAAATGAAATATATATACACACATTCATTTATAAAATTAAACAAAGTGGTGTTTCAATGCCTTCTTTGGCATGGAACTTAGATGGTTCGCTATTTCAATGAAAAGTGTAAGCTAGCAATCAATAGTCAAGTTGATTATTATGAAAATATTATCTTTTTATTTTGAAATCTAATATCTACCTTCACGACTAGAAGATAGATATTTATGTTGATAAATAGGTATTGTGAAACTTAAATTCCCATCAAAAAGGTACACACCATTTGAGTTAAGGAGGGAAGAACAGTGTAAAACGTATTTTATCCATATAAAGTGCTTCAAAAGAAAGTTAAAATCAGATGATCACTGGGACATATTTTATACTTCAAAATCATAAGATATCACCTCTATGACACAAACATTACTATCCAAAAATCTCTAAAATTGCACATTCTCTATAACTAAGGTAACTTGCACCTCTCCATTCACGTTAGTGGGTGAGAGTTTAAATCTCACTATCCATAATTACCTAATATATAAAAATAACTTTATTCTCGAATTGTGGAAGTAGATGTCTCCCAATTATGGGAATAAATATTAGAACTATACATGTAGTGAATGATCTTAGCAGGCTTTGACTCATTCGATATCAGATTTAAAAAAAAAAAAAAAATTAAAACGTCCCTAAAATTTGCAAATATAATATTCATGAATGCTATTGGAAAAAGTCCTTGATATATGTTCTTTAACGAGTAAATAAGTTTCTAGAATCAACTCAAAAAGTTTTTTTTTGACAAACAAACACAGTCGTGTTAAAAATAATATAAATTGAACACTTCTCCACATAAATTAACCCATTTTAAGTAATTTCCTTAATATATCTTGTTTTCTATTCTACCAACATTTTGTTCCATCTAATTAAAATACTATATATTATGGTCTGGTCACTCTTTGAATCTAATCGATTGAAGTCTTGAATGTGATCACTCACGCTCAAACTCTGACCAGAAAAAAAAAAAAAAAACAAAAAAGAGAGAAGAAAACTTCTCCTTTGAATTTGTCAATTACATATGCTTCTAATATTTTGAGTCACAGCCTACATCCACTCATATATCAAGTGGTTAGTGCACCTCTCTCCTATCTCAGTGGTGAGGGTTCGATTCCCACCATACACATTTACCAGTATGTGTGAGTAGTTTTCTTCCCTTATTGTGGAAGTAAATATCTTCATTATAAAAATAGATATCTGAGTTGCACATTTAATAATTGATATCAGTAGATCTCCGACACGTTATTAATTTTATAATTATATTATTTTTTAAAAAAAGTAAAATAAAAAAAATAGTTTGAGTCACGGTGAAATCAGCCCCACAAAAACGGTGCAAGTCAACCGCTTCCAAAGTCTTCCTCGTAATAATAAGCATGAGCCAAGTACCGACAAATTTTATTAGTTTGATTTCCATCCATCAGAGGATGATTTCTCAAGCAGTTTTTTTTTGTCAAATTTTTATTTATATTTTTTTGTCTATTTTAGACTATGAGAATGGTTATAGATCCAACAAGATATACATATATGACGTTTCTAAGTTGATTTCTATATATATTATGGTTTTATTCATGAGAGATTTCACACCGTTTCACATGAAGATCGTCTTCCATAAAAATGACTTACTGTGTATATGATCATGATGTTTAACTTGTATATGTTTATTATATAAAATACTATATATCAATCACATTGATAATGAAAAATCCTGAAGTATACAACACCTATAAATCAAACCACATCATTCAACATTTTCCCTTTTGAAACGTTTTTTTATTTTTTTAATTTTATCCTAATGATGACACCAAAGACTCCAATATTGAGAATTTTTCTTGCTTCGAAAATACAGTTTGAAATAGTTGTAATTTTGAACGGAGAAATCATCCGCACTATATTTTATTTTTCTTTTATTCGTCAAAGTACAAAGCTAACGTTATGTATGATACTTTTCTTATTAATTAATTAATTAATTTTTTATGATGCAATCATTTTATCTTAACGATGACACGATAAGACTATGTTATTGAGAATTTTCTTAGACTGTGAGATTAATTGACTACAAAAACAATTGAAATAATTTCATGGAATGATCTTTCAATCCTACTATGAGGTAATTTTGAACGAAGAAGTTATCAATAATATATCAATTATGTAAAGTCATGAAATTAAATAGCTAATTTTTTTAATGTTATAGAATTAATTTTAAAATATATTTTTTAAAACGGATACAATTACAATATTAACGCAGTTTGGATATCTACTCCCATAACGGGAGACATCTACTCTCAACAATGAGAGAAAACTACCCACACATAATGGTAAATGTGCATGGTGAGAATTGAACCTTTACCACTTAGATGGAAGGGAGGTGCACTAACCATTTTACTATAAGTGGATTTGCATTTATTTTTAAAGTAAAATGTTAATGCCGTTAATATTTTTTATTCTTTAAAAATATTAAATTATATAGGTATTATGTATTTAAATTATAAATATAAATGTTATATATATATATATATATATATATATATATATATATTGTAGTCCTTGAAAATCGCTCGGGAGACAAGGGACACTACAACTTGCAAAGAAAGAACGCACGTGACCTGTAGGACGTCTGGGACACCGGGGTGGTGCTGGCCAAAGTCACTCTGACAGTCAAGTTAGCAAGTGCTAGTAAACGATAAAATGTAGGAAACGGAAAAAAAGTAAGAAATACTTCCTTTACTCGTAGGGTGATGACCCTCGTGATGGATAGTGTAGTCCTCAAAAATCGCCCGGGGACACAGGGCATTACAACCTGCAAAGATGGAACGCACGTGACCCGTAGGATGTCTGGGACACCGGGGTGGTACCGGCCAAAGTCACTCCGACGGTCAAGTTAGCGAATGCTAACAAATATATAATGTTTGTAAGTTAAGATGAGTAATACTTCTTGTTGACTTGATGATTGAGATCTTCGTGATTGATAGAGATACGAGATCAGCTAATCGAGCTACAATCGGAGGATGATCAGAGATGATGAACAATGGCCAGAGAATGTAGTATGTATATTGATAGCTCTAGGATATGAGTTTTTCGACCCTCCCTCTCTTTGGAGAACCGTCCTTCATTTATAGGGGGATGAAGTTTCTGCCAATTGAGGGGTTTCATTGTAACACCCCCTGACCCGACCCGACTGGATCGACCCAGGGAGCGCTACCGGGTTTTCA
The DNA here is from genome assembly GCA_003430845.1 of Xanthoceras sorbifolium. Lineage (NCBI taxonomy): Eukaryota > Viridiplantae > Streptophyta > Magnoliopsida > Sapindales > Sapindaceae > Xanthoceras > Xanthoceras sorbifolium. The sequence goes on from CM010611.1 coordinate 27,768,694, forward strand.
AAACTTTCTCTATTCACTTCATAAATTTTCAAACTATTGTGAGCCCATCAAATAAATTTTCAAACCATTGGAAAACCACATAGTTTATAATTTAAAAACATTTTCGAGTGAGCCCATCAAATCATATTTTCAAAAATTTCGGCAGAGTTTCCTTTGTTTTTCGGATTTCCCAAAACCTGGTTTTAACAAAATAAATCTAACACAATTTAATAATAACACTTCTATATCCACTTTCAAACCAATGTGCACTCTGCCGTTTAGTGCGACTTTTCAAACAAAATATAATAATTCATAAATTAAATATTTACAAACTTTTACAAATAAAAAAAAAATAGAAACCATAATATTATTTACAAAACATATATATATATATCGAATGTACAGACTTCTGTATATGTATGCGAATCCAAGTATAACATACAAAATTTTATAACTACCCAATAACGGTCGAGACTCTGACTTTTTCAATCTGCAGGTACCTCCTCTCTACTCTTGCTGTCCTTCGAGATCCCTGTTACCTACGCGTTATAAAAACAACTAACGCGCTAAGCATATAGCTTAGTGGATGTATACTAAACTCATTTATTAAACTCATAAATAACTTTTCATAATAAACTCATAAATATCTTTTTATAATAAACATATCACAATATACATATTTCAATTCCAATCATTTACAGAAATAAATCGGGTGAAATTGATTCAAGAAACAACTCATTTCAATTTACAATCCATACAAAACCAAACCATAAATAGATAAACATATAAAATCGATTTATAAAGTCACTTATAACCATATCACTCAATTCACTTCTATTCGGGCCCTCTAGAATACTCAACATAAACCAGGACTGGAATATGGGTCGTTCGACCACAGTGACTGTCTGTCGAACATAACTCCCACCCTAGGACGAATCCTAAGAGTGGTACGTATCTCCCTACCCTAGGATTGAGGGTTCGGACCCTAGAGAGGTACATATCTCCCTATCCCAGGAACGAATCCTTAGGAAGGTACGTGTCTCCCTACCCCAGGACGAATCCGTGAGGAGGTACGTGTCTCCCTACCCCTGGACGAATCCATGAGGAGGTACATAATAAATCATCAATAGCAATGTCAATGTCGGTACAGTACTGCTCACTGAACCCAGCTGGTATACCAACCTCCTATATCCATTTCTATGTCTAAGTATCCTAGGGCCGTTTCGATAAAACATTTTCAAATATTCACTATAATTTACAATCAATGGTCACTCAATAAATTCAAACGATATTATCAAAATATACTTATATGATTTCATGAAAGGTAACCAATATTCAGACAATATTCTAATACGAGTAATTTCAATGAAATCGTAATAATTGAAATACGATCGAAATACGAGTAAAATACGATCAAAATATAAAATCATTCCAAAGAATGTATTATAAACACATAATAACAAAATACTTCAAATAAATCGCAGATTCAAACTAAAACTACTTAATACTTTTGTAAAGAATTTGAAAACGGGTGTACACCAACCTGGATACCGTTTCCTTTCGACAAATCGCGTTTCTAGGTTTCTTTTTCCTCCCCTTTCTCTTCCTCCTTCACTTTTCTCTTCCCTTTCCTTCCTCTTTTCTTCTTCTTCTTCTTCTTCCTCTTCTTTCTTCTTCTTCTTCTTCTTCCTCTTCTTTCTTCTTTTTCTCGGTCTCTCCCTCTCTCTTTTCTTCTGTTTTGTTTCGTTGGCTTCTATGAGAAGCCAAATTTTTTTTTTTATATTATTTCAGTCGTCGCGACCTGTGGTCGCGCCACCAGGTCGCGTTGCTCACTGGAGCAACTCTACGGCCTTCATCGCGAGCACACCTCGCGGTGCTCTGGTCGCGCTGGTGGTCGCCATGCTCACTGCCCGAATTTCATTTTTTCATCGCGAGCAGTTCATTGCGACCTGTGGTCGCGGTGCTCACTGCCAAGAATCACCATTTTTCATCGCGAGCAGCTCATCGCGATCTGTGGTCGCGGTGAGTGGTCGCGATACTCACTGTCTCAGTTTTTCACTCTTCTCTTCGTACATCGTTTTCGACCGTTCAATTTGGTCCACTTGAAAACCATAAAAATAAACATACATTTAATTACGTTTTGCACCCCTCATATCATAAATTTTTATATCCATATATGCAAAATTAATAATTCGAAATCCGGGATGTTACATTCATCATTACCTCTCTTGCTGTCTTCAATTAAGGAGTTTTATAGATGCTTTCTTTGACTTAGCCGTTTATATTTTAATTATGGTTTTGTAGGACCGTCTTTAAATTAAATCATGATTTGGTCCCCCATAGAACTAAGGAGATTCTATGTCGTACGACATGTGGTTTTGACAACTGTACCGAGACAATCACGATCATACGTCGTGCGACATGTCAACTAAATGTTGACTCGAGGTGAGAAAGATAGTATGTCGTGCGACATAGGAGCTTTCCTAGGCGTGGACATTGTGAGTTATTTTCCCTTGTTGCTGCTTGGATCGATGTGTGCGGTGTTGAGTGTATGTCGTACTACATGAAGGTTCTTTAAGTGTGTCAATCATGGTTCACATGATTGTCTTTATTTGGATCACCGCGTAGTGATCCTAGTTGGGTCGTCGTGCGACAAAGTCAATAGGTTCATGACCATTTTTTAACTCTGGGCCTGGTCTTGAGATATACTTTGGACTTCTGGGCTGGATCCTCGCTTATATTTTGGGCCTGACATATTTTGGCTACTACAGTTTGCCCCCAAACGCCTTGGATTTTAAGAAGAAAGTCAAGGGGTTTATATCATTCTTCGACGTTGTTTCGTTGTGTGGAGGGATATAATATCATGTTTGTGTCGCTCGACATGTATACCTGGATCCGTATGTAGATTTTTATGGTGCTTCTTTTATGTCGTGCGACTGTCACTTGTGAGCATCAGTTGGGTTGAATTTGAGGAAAGCTCTTGGGTTCATGAGAAGATCACAACCCCTGGGTTTTGCCATGGTCGTACGACAATATCGTGGTAAAGGCGGTGTGAGTGGTTGGCCTTCCAATGGCTCCTCGACAGTTGTGCCAAAGTAATTGTGACTTTATGGGAAACTCACACGCCTGATTAATGATGACGGTTATGGGGGTGTGTGCCCAATAAGAAAATGACACGTCAGCACATGCCTTTTCCTTTTATTGCCGCCTTTTCCCTTTCTCTCCCATTTTCAATTTTTGCTCTCTTTCTCTCTCTCTCTCTTTCTCTCTTTTTCTTTCCCTCTCAAGAACCAGACGTTTCCGACGTTGTTGCTGCTCGTTTTTTGCCCTTTTCGAGTCTATTCCGGCGAAACAGTGGTCAATATTGCTTTATTGGTAAGTCCTTGCTTTGTTTTTTAGCTATTGATCTCTTTAAATTTGTTTTCTGTTTTTCCAGACATGCTTTCTGTTCTTCGAGTATAATTTTTAGGAAGATCTGAAAAATGTATGTTTAGATCTGAAAATATAACTTAGGGTTTGATGGAATTTGTTTGTGGTTTTGTTGTCGCACAACATTAGTTAGGAGTATATGTCGCACAACATATCTTAGGTGTATATTAACACTTTCAGGAAGTGAGTTTTAGGGCGTGTAGGATACTTAGTTAGTTGACTACTAACCTATTGTTGCTCGACTTGTAGGTGAGATGTCGAGTAGAGGCAACGAGAATACTCCCAGTATGTCGGAGCGAGGATACGACGATCCTGTTGACCTGTCATCCGACTTGTGGGGTGAGTCGAGAACTAAGAGTAGGGAAGTCACTCTGGCTTCTCACGTGCACAACCAAGTGACAGTCTCCTGTCATGAGGGTACGTCGCGCGCCATGGAAGATGTACCCTTGGGGACCTCTCTCGTCAAACTACCAAGGGGGAATGCTGGTCCCTGCCCTATGGGTCCAAGTAGGCCGTTGGGCTTGCTTTTAACCAACCCAACCAGCGTACTGACAGAAGAAGACTTGATGCATATCCAGTATTGCTACGGCATACCCGATGGAGTTGATTTAGCGGTTCCCGCTAAGGAGGATAGACCAGATTGGGACATACCTAGATGGATGTGCTTCTATGAGCTTCCATTCCAGAGGGTAGGGTTCAGACTACCTGTAGTCGAATTACTAAGGAAGGTCCTGGACTATTTCGAGCTTGCCCTAGGGCAACTTATGCCAAATAGTTGGAGAATCCTGCTGGCTGGAGCTGCTGTGTACGACGGAGTCCATCGTTTTTGAACTCTCGGACCTGTTCTACACGTATTCGATAAGGGAGCATGACACCGAGAAGGGTCGTTATAATTTGAATCTCAGGTCACATAGAAGGCACCTTATTATGGAGTTGACTACAAATGACAGATCGTGGAAGGATAGATATTTCTTCGCATGTGGCCTCCTTGTCGAGTGGACAATAGGGGATACAACCGTCCGTACGATATGGTCAAAGGCTGGTGGGTTAATTTGTCGTGTCGTGTCGTTCGACATAATGTTCCTATATGTGTTATCCTGACTAACCCTTTATTTGTTTTCTTGTGGTGTAGTGAATCTAGGGGTTCCTCAGGCTGTGGTGTGCTCGACTAGTATAACGCGTACAGAGAAGGTTCTATCGTACGGAGTCAAGGAAATGAGCTGGAGGAGAATCCTGTCAGAGGATAACTCGAGGCCAAGCCACTTGTGGAAATTCTCTGTTATTAACGAGCCAGGTACTCTTTACCCAGCCTTCAAAAATTTAGTAGAGTTTGTCAGAGTCAGACATTGTGTCGAGCGACTGTACGGCTCAAGATTTCTGACTCCCATATCATACGTTGAGCGACGATTTGCAATTGACTTGATGGCTGGAGGTTTTGCTGCTTCTGACGCTGATGAAGCCATGATGAGGCTTAAGGAAAAGAGGAAAGGGAAGAAGAAAGCTAAGTCGAGTGACTCTCCTGAATTGATGGCGACTCCACCACCACCTCCTCCCCTCCCAGCAGAGGAAAAGAGTCGATCGACATGGGCTCTGTTGGAAGGAAGCAGAGAAGGGATGATTCGGCCACAGGTAGTGAGGCGTTGGTCGACCTTGTGTTTCCACAGGACGCCTCTGCCTACTCTGGCTTTGGGTCTATTATGCCCTAAGTTAAACGACTTCTGCTCCCTGAAGATGAGAGCAGGCTTAAAGAGATGGGTTTGCCGCAGGCGTTTGACTGGGGCCTTAGTTATCAATTTCAAGTAAGTTGTGCGTCTATTACATATATATTTTTTTATTGTAACATTTTCTAAGTATGAATTTCCTTTCTGTAGGCTCTCCAATCTCAGATATATGCCAAGCAGGAGTTTGTTTCGGCCTTGAGGAAGGCAAGGGAGCTCAAGTCGAGCAATCAAGGCCTCAGGGTCGAAGTGGAGAAGTTGAGGGCTTTAAGCATAGAAGACAAGAAAACTGTTGATGAGGCTTGTCGTCATGCGACAGAGGCGACCCTTAAGGTCGAACGTCTGAAATCAAAGGTAGACAAACTTAGACCTCTGCAATGGAAGGTCAACCAGCTGGGCACTCAGCTCAAGGTAAAGGAATCGGAGTACGACGCCATGTATGATCGAGTTGAAGATGACGTGCTCAACGCAGTAGTCAAGACGCGTGCTGATCTGATGTGGCAATACAAGGAAGGTCGTGCGGCTGAATGGGAGGTAGACAAATGGATTGCCGATCACGAGGAGCTAACTCGCCCAGATGACGAGGATGATGATGAAGATGGGGCTAAAGAAAAGAGCTAGCCTGTTGAGGCAAAGCCTAATGAAGAATGTCGTGTCGACCCGGCTCCTGAGGGTGCGGCCATTATAGCGTTGCCTGCTCGGTCGAGCGGCGGTCAGTCAGCTGCCATGGCTGGGGATGCTGAAGTTGAGGGAGAACACGATGATGTTGCCCCATAGAGGGTTGTAAAATTTGAATTTATGAATTTTTTCTAAGTACTCTAATTTTTTTTTTTGCCCATGTGGACCTTTTGAACTCTAATTTCGCATTTAATAAAATATCATTTTTGTAAGGAGCATTATACTATATGTAATGTTGTCGTACGACATAGTAAGGATAACTTATCTGGCATATACAAGTGGGTTCATTGAATGTCGTATGTTTCCACAATCCTTTGCCTTTTATTGTTTTTAGTCGTACGACTGAAGACCTTGAATGCAGGTCGTGATCGATGACCTTGAATGCAGGTCGTCCGACCACTGATTGTGCTATAGTGACCTTGAATGCAGGTCGTGCGACCACCGATTGTGTTGTAATGACCTTGAATGCAAGTCGTGCAATCACTGTTTGTGTGACTTACGTCTGTCCTTGCTTTTATGATATTGATTTGCCCCAGTTGGAGCGTGGAACTTTATAGTTGCATGTTCCAACTTTTATTTTCTTGTGCGATACAATATCTTGAAGGCAGGTCGTGTGGCATGAATTGAAAAAACTTTTAGTGCGGGATTGTCCAGCGATGTCGACCTGTATAAAAGAGTTAGGGTTGGCCGTTAGATTTACCAACGGCCCTCCGATGCCTAAGTGAGTTCCATGTAGTAGGATGATAAAATTGAAAAAAGAAAAAGTAGGACTTTAGAAATGATACTGTTTTAGATGGAATGCATTCCAACTGTTGCTAATCTCCATGCCATATGTACATCGTAGTTTGTAGGCTCCATGTCCAACTACTTTGGTGATTTGGTACGGTCCCTCCCAAGTAGGACCGAGTTTGCCTGCTCACTTTTCCTTTGTGTTTTGGAAGACGCGACGAAGGACCCAGTCTCTATTATTGAACGTTTTGAGACGAATGTTCCTGTTATAATGCCGGGCAACTCGTTGTTGATATACTGCCAATCTGATTGCGGCCTTGTCGCGACGTTCGTCGATTGTGTCGAGTTTGTTCAGTATGGTAAGACTATAACACGCCTTGTAGCTCGTCGGCCCATTTCCCTTTGTATTGGTCAAGTCGCTTCTTGAGGGTGGATATGATCATTTTGTTGGTGGATTCAGCTTGGCCGTTGGCTTGAGGATATCTTGGGCTCGAGTAGCTTAGTTTGATCTTCCACTTGTCGCAAAAGTCTTGGAAGTTGTATGATATGAATTGTGAGTCATTGACAGTGACTATCTCTTTTGGGACTCCGTAGCGGCATATGACACTCTTCCAAATGAAGCTTTTTACTTAGAAGTCTTTGATTCTCACATATGATTCAGCTTCGACCCATTTTGTGAAGTAATCGGTCACGGCTAGCATGTAGACCTTTCCTCCGGTAGCGACTGGCATTTTTCCTACTATGTCCATCCCCTACTTCATGAAGGGCCATAGTGCTGAGATGGGGTGAAGTCGCTCCAGGTGCTGATGCGAAATGTGGGCGAAGCGTTGGCATGGGTCACTAATGCGTGATTTTATGCAACTCACAAGTGTACGAGATCAACACAAGTAATAAAGAGTGAGTAGAGTATCGTTCCCACGAGGACAATGAATATCAATTACCAAAATTAACTCAACCTAATTCTATTTGGAATAACAATGTTTTAGAAATTGCAAATTAATTAAAAACAATAAAAAAAAAACAACGATTCGAATTCAAGGGAATTGAAGCGTTAGGATATCCGATTTCACTTGGTTATTATTATCAAACACTCATGAGTTACTATCTAGATTTTATTACCGATGGTTGAATGCGTGCTTAAACTAGATTAACCAATAATCTCTCTTGAGTATTACCAGAATTATTCCATCGCACACCAATACCCTATCTCTCGATGACTACTAAGTGCGCGAGAACACATTAAGAATAAATAAATACAAAACAAGCAACACAAACCAATTACTATATCTCTATGTAATTTAGTATGTGATAGACATTAATACGAGCACATGGCGGGCATCTCCTCTCGGTTCATAACCCAACCACCTATAATGATTCTAAGTGATGATCAGGCACAATAGAAAGCAATAAACTCAATAATATCTAGTCAACACATCAATAACAAATCTAAATAGAAAACCTCAATTGTATTCAATAATTAATAAACCAAGATCCATCATCAATCCTAACTATGGAAAATTAGTTCATGCTTGAGTAAAAGAATAAAGCAATAATATTCTTAAATCCTAGCATGGCTAATTACAACGGAAAAGTAAAGGAGAAGAAATCTTAGAAAATTTCGTTGATTCCCAATCGATTGTTTTCCGAGGTGATGCGAAATTGATGACGAATGCGATGCGGAACGAAGATGTTGCTTCCAAACCCTAAAATTTTCGACCTCCTTTTCTTATTAATTGAGTCTCTATTTATAGCTTTCCCAATGAAGAATTTGAGAAGGATATAGCGTTCTCTATGAGAGTCTGAGAAGAAAAAAATGTCCTGAATTCGTGCATCAAAAAGTGCTACCTGAGGTAGCGCTTCTTGAAAGCGTTTTTTGATGGAAAAAGCTATGAGTAGAAAAGTGCTACCTAGGGGCGCTACTTGAGGTAGCGCTTCTTGGTAGCGCCACCTGATGGAGAAGAAAAGTGCTAGCTGATGGGGGAATTTTCCACCAAAAGGTGCTACCTAAGAGCGCTACTTGAGATAACGCCTCTTGGTAGCGCTTCCTAGACTTGCTCTTCAACTTGATTTTATGGTCTATTGATCCAAAATCATCCAAAACATCATCGATCATCGAATATTACCTGCATACTAAATAAACACATTAAAACGTCCAATTTTCCTTAAGAATCGAGCAAAAACGATAAATAATGGGGTCGCAAAATCATGCAAAATATGACATTATCAATACCCCCAAACCTACCTTTTGTTCGTCCTCGAGCAACATTGGAACGAAATAGAAACAAAAATAAAAATTAACAAATAAAGTAAACTATCCTAATCCACTTTCGTAGGTAAACACGATGGCACTTAGCATGTGCTACAAGCCTTTAAACCCCTAGGTGTCCCTAGTAGGAGGAGTTGTGTCTCTTGATGGTTTACAGCTACGACACCCACAAACGTAATCCCTGCGCGTTGAACTCATTGAAACACTTACTTAAAACATACTATCAAAGACTCATTCATGCATGACGTACCAATAATCAAGAACTAAAGCTCGGTCTATGGAATCAAACATCAAACAATATCTAACTAACCAATGCTCGAGTTATCATAATCTCTAAACAAACACATTCGAATGTCATTGATATAATTCGCCTCGACTCTACATCTCGCATGGAATCTCTCATTATAGCTCTTAGAATCTAGGCTTATACTCTCATTCAAATATATGCGAATTGGAGTTTATGCACAATAAAAATCAATTTTTTCTTCACATATGAATATGTAAACAGAAAGACGTTCAGATTATACAAAAGATCTCATGAACAGATTCAGACACTAAGAACGAAATAAATCACAATGCACACACATACTCTTAAATTGGAATCATCAAAAGATCAGTAGGTCTTTTTCTTAGTTGTAATGGGGCCAAGAGTGGAGGTTAAGAAATAGAACGGCAACCGGATTTCAAAAAGAACTTAGGATCACAAACACAGAGATTTATTCGAACTTCGACAAACCTCTACATTTCTTTTCAAGCACAAAAGTTTGTTTGTTTGTTTTTTTTTTTTTTAATGAATCCAATCCTTTTTTTTAATTCTTTTTTTTTTTTTTAACTTCAAGCCATCAAGCTTAACACTTTTTTTTTTCTTCTCTTTTTTTTTTTGATAGAATACGACTTGAATGGACTTGAACAATTTCGATTTCCTTAATTTCTTTTTTCACCTTCACAACTTTTCTTGAAAATTCCCTTCTTTTTTTTATGATTCATTTCCAAATGATCCCAAGCTCAACGGGTAAGGCTAAATGTACAAGGGCTTGGATACGGATTTTGTAGGAGATGCAAGAAAATGGTTAATGTGTTTGGCTTCAAAGGGGTTAATGGAGCACACAAAAAGGTTGGGAAGTATGGCCTTTAACTTGTTTAAAAAACACACATAGCCTACATCACTTCTCAAGCTTCAACCAACTCAAAAGCATAGCACACATGTGAATTTATTTAAAATAGAGTTCATTAGCATCCAAAGCAAAACCTATAGAGATCAATCTATTTTAAAATTATCACGGAGAGTGTATAGGAGTAGAAACAATTAAACCCTCTCAAAATAAAACGATAACAGTTCAAAAACTCACAAGGGTATTCTCCACTATTAATCATGGCATTTCAAACATGTTGTTTCTCCACTATAATATCAAGACATGGCTAATTAAATACCGAACAATGAAAAATTCTCTAAGACCTTACTTTAATAAAAGATTATTGACACTGCCTGCAGAACGGTCTTACAATCATATGTATAAGCATCATATGTATCGCTTGACAAGGTTGTGCGACTCAGATCGCATTGTCGGCCAATAGTATCCTGCTGTGATTGCTCTGTTGGCTAGGCTTCTCCCCGCCGAGTGGTTTCCGCATTGCCCTTCGTGCAAGTCTTTGAGTACCTGGTGAGCCTTAATTGGGTCGACACATTTAAGGTAGGGCCCGGAGTAGGACCGCTTGTAAAGTTGACCTTCTATTATGGAAAATTTAGCAGCCTTTATTTTGATTCTTCGTGCTTCTACCTTGTCAGATGGGAGGGTGTCGTTCATCAGGTAGTCGTAGATCAGAGTGATTCAAGTTGGTTCGTTCGAAATTGGTTCGACTTCGAGCTTCGTTGGCTTCCACATAGCTAGCCATTGGGCAAAAACCATGGGGATGGTCCGCTCAACTGCGGTATCTAATGCGGAACCGAGGTTGGCGAGTGCATCGGCATGTGTATTTTCTGATCTTGGTACTTGTTCAATGTCGAACGACTCGAACGAGGCTTGTAGTTCTTTCACCAAAGTTAAGTAAGCCGACATTTTCAAGTCTCGAGCTTGGTAGGATCCTTACAATTGTCTCACAATTAATTGGGAGTCACTGCGTATCGTTATCCGTCTGACATGTAAGTCCTTTGCCAAGGTGAGTCCAACTATGAGGGCCTCATACTCGGCTTCGTTGTTAGTGGTTTTGAATCCGCATCGGATGGATCGTTCGATGACGTGTCCCTCCGGTGAGGTAAGTACTACCCCTAGTCCGCTGCCTCTGGTGTTACTTGATCCATCGACTGCCAAAGTCCAATCATCCTTTGATAAGTCGCACAACATGGTGCAAAGTTCTTCCTCCGGTTGTCGCAGAATCCCAGGCGTGAAGTTTGCTAATACTTGTGACTTGATCGCCGTGCGTGGTTGGTAGTTGACATCGTACTCGTTTAACTCCATGACCCATTTTACTAGACGGCCGGATAGTTCGGGCTTATGTAGGATATTTTTCATGGGAAAAGTAGTAAGGACGCTGATGGTATGACATTGGAAGTACGGCCTCAGTTTTCTCACGGCTGTAACTAGCGCAAGGGCCAACTTCTCAAGTTGAATGTACCTTGTTTCTGCGTCAAGTAAGGTCTTGCTGATGTAGTATACGGGGAGTTGTTTGCCTTCCTCCTCTCTCACTAGTACTGCACTAACGGCCGTTTCGGATACAGCGAGGTAAAGTATAAGTGTCTCTCCTTCCTTTGGTTTGGATAGTAGGGGAGGGTCTGCTAGATATCGCTTAATGTTTTGGAATGCTTCTTCGCTTGTTTGATTGCAATCAAATGATTTGTTCTTCCTTAATGCATCGAAGAAAGGCTTGCATTTTTCGGATGACTTTAAGATGAAGCGGTTGAGGGCCGCGAGTCGCCCGGTCAGTTTTTGTACGTCTTTGATGCTTTTGGGGGACCTCAAATCCATGATGGATTGTATTTGATCTGGGTTGGCCTCGACGCCTCTCTTGGTTACCAGATAGCCGAAGAACTTCCCTGATGAAACTCCGAAGGAACACTTGGTTGGATTAAGCTTCATCTCATATTTGTCAATAATATCGAATGACTGTCGGAGGTGGTCGAGGTGTTGGTCTGCTACCAATGATTTTACTAGTATGTCGTCGATGTATACCTCCATGGTCTGTCCGAGCATATTTGTGAACATTTTGTTGACTAACCTTTGGTAGGTTGCCCCGGCGTTTTTGAGACCAAAGGGCATCACTTTGTAGCAAAACATTCTACACTCCATGATGAAGGAAGTTTTTTCCTGGTCGTCCGGATGCATGAGGATTTGGTTGTAGCCAGAGAATGCATCTATGAAACTCAATAGCTCATGGCCCGCTGTAGCGTCCACCATTATGTCGATGTGTGGTAAAGGGAAGGAATCCTTGGGACAGGCCTTGTTGAGGTCTGTGAAGTCGATGCAGACTCGCCATTTCCTGTTCTTCTTCTTCACTACTACTACGTTTGCGAGCCAGTCTGGGTAATTCACTTCTCTTACCGAGCTAATGTCAATTAACTTTTGGATCTCCTCGTTGATAACTTTGTTGCGCTCGGGTGTGAACTTCCTTCGTTTTTGCTTTACGGGCAGGTAATCTGGGTCGACCCGTAGCTTATGCACTAGGACTTCCGGGTTAATGCCAGTCATGTCAGCGTGCGACTATGCGAAGCTGTCGTATCGGGCCGTCAAGAAGCTGATTAACTTTGTTATGATATTTTGTAGGAAGCGGGAGCCGATACTAACTTTATGGTCTGGGAAGCTCGGATGTATGAATACCTCGTCGAGCTCTTCCATTTCTAGTCTGTCTTTGTTGGTGGCGACGCTTGTGTTCTGTATTGCTACAAATCGGACGGCCTGGTTTTTAGAGTGTTCTGGTAGCAATCTAGCGAGGTCTTATGCTGCCCTCGGATCTCGTGGACTCCTCATTTGGTAGGAAAACGGATGACCTGGTGATATGTCGAGGGGACAACCCTTATCTCATGAATCCACGGGCGACCCATGATTATGTTGTAGGACGACGGACAGTCGAGGATGAGGAAGCGTGTGTTCAGATTGACTCATTCCGTGTAGACAGGAAGTACGATCTCCCTTATGGTGTTCTTATGTTCTCCATTGAATCCTACCAAGATGGTCGAGTGGTGTACGATGTTACACTCATCAATGTGCATCTTTCTTAGCGCGCCAAGGAAGAGTACATTTGTTGAGCTCTCATTGTCCACTAGGATCCGCTTGATCAAACAGTTGGCCACTGTTAATGAGATGACCAGCGCGTCGTGGTGGGGGTTGAGCAGGTCTGTGTGCTCATTGCTGCTGAAGCTGATAGGATAATTGTAAGTTGGGTCCACCGTATGGGTTTGTCGGACTTCTGTGAGTCCGGCTTGCCGTGAGTGGCGCTTTGCTTCTGAGTAAGTGACTCCATTTACTTCGGATCTGCCAGAGATGATGTTCACAGTTCTCTCATGTTTGGGGGGTTCTGGTGGTGGTATTGAAGCAATATTGCGCGACCTATCCTTGCCCAAAAAAGTATTCTTACCTTTTTCAGTAAGGAATTCTTTGAGGTGGCCTTTCTTGAGTAGTTCAGCCACTTCTAGTCGTAGTGCGACGCAGTACTCTGTGCGATGGCCATGGTCACCATGAAATTCGCACCACTTAGAGCTGTCCATCTGATCCGGAGGACGGCGATTACCACTGCTGATCTACCCATTCCTTTGAGGACGGCGATTACCTTTGCTGGTCTGATGCTTAAATTATATTCTGGCAATTTGTTCTTTGCTTAAATTATTACTTGTCCGTTCCTTCGGGGTATTGTCAGGTATGGCTCGACACGTCTGTCGTTTATTCGCTGTTCGACCCTCCTACTCGACCTGTCTTCCCTGCTGAGTGCTCTATTAGGTTTATAGTTCACTTCATCTTCTTCCCACTTTATCTGCACCCACGTCTTGTCCAGGACGTCCTCCATCGTTTTGCAAGGGTATTTAGTGAGCTCCTTGTATAGGTCAGAATCATAAAGTAGGCCCTTGCGGAAGGCTGATATGGTTGTTTCCTGATTACAATGAGAGATAGAAACCTTTTTATTGTTAAAGCAACCTACAAGGTCACATAGGCCTTCACCCCTACTCTGGCTGATTGTGTAGAGGTCATCGGATTGTTTTTCCAACTTTCGACTGCTAGCAAACTGCTCTACGAAGGTGTCCATGAGTTGGGCAAAAGAATTGATGGAAACATTAGGGAGGTTGGTGTACCATTGCAAGGCTGGCCCTACAAGGCTCGAGCCGAAGCCTTTGCACATGCATGCTTTCCTTATATCTCGTGGGATGGCAGCAGTGAACATTCGTTGCCGATACTGCATAATGTGGTCGTCGAGATCTGTCGTTTCCGTCGTACTGCTTCATATCGGGGAAGTTGAACTTTCTTGGTATTTCTGCCAGTGCTATCGCGTCGACGAAGGGAGAGTCGACTAAGCTATTGGCTACGCTTTTCTTTATCCGAGCGAGCATTCCCAGAATGCATTGGATGAGTGATTCCATCTCCACAAACTTTCGCGCTAAGTCGCGGTTAGCCAACGTTGGTTCAGTATTTACTAGGTTCGAGTTCGACGGCTTTGAATGCGAAGGATTCGATGGCGTTCCTTGTAACGGGATGGTTGGTTGGGTTGAACCGACGTTGCCATTGGGGGTGGAGATAGGTGGCACCACTTGTGTAGCCCTCGCAATGTCTTCCGATCGATGCCTACTTATCCTGTTTGACGGGTTATCTGCCGTATGTCGTGCTACAGTGTGCGCTCAGTCCGTGGCTCGAATGTTAGGCTCCGTACCTGCAATGATTGGATCGAGGTCGCCTGCCGTGGTACCTTACTCGTCTGGTTGAACTGGCGCATAGTAGGTATTGTGGGTGGCTTAATTGAATGGTACGGGCTGGGACGTTGAAGCGTCCCCAAATGGGAGGAAGATGGTGAAGGAATTAACCTTATTTTGTAACTCTTGGTTCTTTGCCAACACTCGCTGGTTTTCTTGTTCGAGCGCTTGGAGCCTTTGGGTGTTCTCTTGCATCTAGGATATGAGGAGTTGTACCCTAACCTCCATTGCGTCGTGATGAAAATCGTTGGACGACATAGTTGGATTTGCTACGCTCTACTTTTGCTCGTTCAGAGATTGTAGTGCCCTACGGTGGGCGCTAAATTGTAGTCCTCAAAAACTGCTTAAGGACACGGGGCACTACAACCTGCAGAGATGGAACACACGTGACCCGTAGGACATCTGGGACACCGGGGTGGTGCCGGCCAAAGTCATTCTGACGATCAAGTTAGCAAATGCTAATAAATATATAATGTTCGTAAGTTAAGATGAGTAATACTTCCTGTTGACTTGATGATTGAGATCTTCGTGATTGATGGAGATGCGAGATCAGCTAATCGAGCTACAATAGGAGGATGATCGGAGATGATGAACAATGGCCGGAGAATGTAGTATGTATATTGATAGCTCTAGGATATGAGTTTTTCGGTCCCCCTCTCTTTGGAGAACCATCCTTTATTTATAGGGGGATGATGTTTCTGCCTGTTGAGGGGTTTCATCATTACCTCTCTTGCTGTCTCCAATTAAGGAGTTTTATGGAAGCTTTCTTTGACTTAGCCGTTTATATTTTAATTATGGTTTTGTAGGACCGTCTTTAAAGTAAATCATGATTTGGTCTCCCATAGAACCAAGGAGATTCTATGTCGTACGACATGTGGTTTTGACAACTGTACTGAGACAATCACGATCATACGTCTTGCGACATGTCGACTGAATATTGACTCGAGGTGAGAAAGATAGTATGTCGTAGGACATATGAGCTTTCCTAGGCGTGGACATTGTAAGTTATTTTCCCTTGTTGCTGCTTGGATCAATGTGTACGGTGTTGAATGTATGTCGTACTGCATGAAGGTTCTTTAAGTGTGTCAATCATGGTTTCACATGATTGTCTTTATTTGGATCACCGCGTAGTGATCCTAGTTGGGTCATCGTGCGACAAAGTCAATGGGTTCATGACCATTTTTTGACTCTGGGCCTGGTCTTGAGATATACTTTGGGCTTCTGGGTTGGATCTTTGCATATATTTTGGGCCTGACATATTTTGGCTACTACAGATAGTAAGATAGTATGAGCGACCGGAGTCGTGATAGTTGGATAATCGAATATGACAAATGCTTGCTGGTGATTCACTGGCTAAAGTTCGGCAGCTTGAAGTGTCTTTGATTTCAGTGTGATACTCTGTGTAAGTATGCGTGAGAGCCTTTTTTGAGTGTTTAGCTCTCTATTTATAGAGGTCGATCCTCCCGTTGGGGGGGCGGATCGTATCCCGGACTTGAAGGCCCCGAAACTAGATGTAACGACCTTTATCTTGGTGCGAAGGTAATGGTTGCTTACTTGGTGGCTCGAATCGCGGAAGTAACGGTTACCCAATGAACTTGGTCAATGAATGTTGAAGTCTGCTGCTGGATTGGGTTAGTCTATGGGCTTGGGCCGTAGGCTTGGTCTTATTCAGATAGACATGGAAATTGAGCCTACGTAGGCCCAAGTGGGTTCCGTGTGCAGCCTCGTAGTGGTCCTTATGCTACATGGGGGTCCCCAAGGTGTGACCGTTATGCAGCCTCGTAGTGGTCCTTATGCAGACCATCGTGCGAATATCGTAGGTGTCGTGAGATATTAGATGTCGTGCGACGACGGGCTTGGTAGTGCCTGGGTCGTTGGTTGACCAAGCCTTGGGCCGTGTGGTTTGATCAACTTTTGCTTTAGGCCGGGTCACGCGATGCAATTGGGCTTTTGGGCCGAACCTATACTTGTTTTTGGGCTTGACAGATTTTGGTTATAACAGTTTGCCCCCAAACTCCTTGGACGCATACAATATGCCAAGGGGTTTGCAGTATCCTATGATGTCGTACGACATGTAGTATGGAAGGATAGTTGGGGTTGTTGTACGAGAAATAGACCCAAACTCGTTATAGAGCTGGTGTGTTGGTTGACAGATGAAGATGCTTTTCATGTAGCCGTACGACGATGATGTCAAAATGTCAGCAATGTCGCGTCAAGCTACATGTCTAGCTATCAAAGGAAGATTGAGACTTGGTGTGTCGATATGGTCGTACGACCATGTCGTGATAGATGAGGTTGAGTGACTAGCCTTTCAGTTGCTTTAGACAGTTGTGTAACTGCAATCATTATGTTCCTTGGGAACACACATGTTTATTAAATGATGGCGGTTATAGGGTCTTGTGCCTTATTATTAGTTGACACGTCAGCAGGTGTGTGTTATTTATTCCCGCCTCTCTCTTCTTCTTCACTTTTGCAAGTTTCTTAAAAAAAATTTTCCTCTTCATTATTTGTTTTCTTTCTCTAGAACCAGTTGCCGCCTTTCTAGATTCCGGCATTGTTCCTAGCCATTTCCGTTTCATTTTGTGTCCATTCCGGCGAAGCAGCACGTATCGTAATACTTCTGGTAAGTTCACTTGTTGTTTTTGCCTCTGATTTCAAATTCCTTGAGTTATTTGTTTTCGGGATCTTTGTGTCTTGATTATGTTCTTGAATGTTCTTTTGAAATTCCTTGAAAAAAAAGTACGTTTAGATCTGAATGAGTCAATTAGGAAATATAGATTTTTTATTTGTGATGCCCACGTCATGCGACACTTCCTGCCATTGGTCGTCGTACTACAAGTTTGTAGGTTCTGACTAACTGTCTTGAGGTTTAGTATTAGGTCGAGTCGAGCACCTGGCTAGGGTTTGTCTTTACTAATTGAGTGCCTATGTTGTCGCTCAACTTGTAGGTAGGATGTCAAGTAGAGGTGACGAGAGTACCTCCAGTACATCTGGGCGAGGATACAATGACACCGTAGAACTGTTGTCCGACTTGTGGGGTGAGTCGAGGACAAAGAGTAGTGGCGTTACGTTGGCATCTCCTGCGCACGACCCTGTGACCGTATCTAGTCATGAGGGTACGTCGCACGCCATGCACGAGATTTCCATGGGTATTCCTCTTGTCGAGCTGCTAGGGGAAGCTGCTGGTCCTTACCCTGTGGGTTCAAGTAGACCGCTGGGCTTGCTTTTGATCAATCCAGCCAACGTGCTGAAGGAGGAGGACCTTATGCGTATGAGGTATAATTATGGCATACTTGACGGTGTCGACCTGAGTGTGCCATACAAGGAGGAGAGGCCTGATTGGGATATCCCAGGATGGACATGCTTCTACAAGCTCCCATTTCAGTGAGTCAGATTTAGGTGACCAGTGGTCGGACTACTGAGGAAGGTCCTGGACCACTTCGAGCTTGCCCCAGGACAATTGATGCCCAATAGTTGGAGGATCCTGCTGGGGTTGGAGTTGCTGTGTGCGATGGAGTCTATCGTCTTCGAGCTGTCGAACCTATTCTACACCTATTCAATGAGGGAGCATGACACTGAGAAGGGTCGCTATAACTTAACGCTCAGAGTGAATAGGAAGCACCTCATCATGGAGCTGACCACGAACGACAGGTCGTGGAAGGATAGGTACTTCTTCGCATGAGGCCTTCTTGTCGAGTGGCCCATAGGGGATACAATTGTCCGTACGAAATGGTCCAAGGCTGGTGGGTTACTAACTCTGTCGTGTCGTGTCGTTTGACTTAGTGTTTTTAGTCGTGTCGTCCTGACTATCTTTTTGTTTTGTTCTCTTGTGGTGAAGTGAACTTAGGGGCTCCTCAAGTCGTGATGGACTTGACTTGTACGAAGTATACGGAGAAGATACTGTCGTACGGAGCGACGGAGAAGAGCTGGAGAAGGATCTTGACTGAGGAGAACTTGAGGCCTAGCCATCTGTGGAAGTTCTCAGTAATTAACGAGCCAGGTACTCCCTACCCAGCCTTCAAAAATTTAGTGGAGTTTGTCAGAGTCAGGCATTGTGTCGAGCGACTGTACGACACAAGGTTTTTGACTCCTATCTCATACGTCGAGCGACGATTTGCAGTTGACTTGATGGTTGGAAGCTTTGCGGCCACTGATGCTGATGAAGCCTTGAGAAGGCTTTAGGAGAAGAAGAAAGGAAAAAAGAAGGCCCGGATATGAGCTCCGTTGGGAAGAAGCCCAGGAGGGATGATTCAGCCACCAGCAATGAGGCGTCGGTCTACCTTGCTTTCCCCTAGGATGCCTATGCCTATTCCGACTTTGGGTCGATCATGCCTCAAGTAGAACGACTGCTGCTGCCCAAGAATGAGAGTTATTTGAAGGGGATGGTCTTTCCCAGGCGGCTGATTGGGGTCTCAGCCACCAATTCCAGGTAAGGTCTTGCGACCTATTATATTTCTAAGGTGCTACTCAAAATTTTTCTAAGTGTTGAGTTTTGATTGTTGTAGGCTCTTCAATCTCAAATTTACTTGAAGAGGAAACTTGGTACGACCTTGAAGAAGGTAAAGGAGCTTAAATCGAGCAACCAGAGCCTTAGGGTCGATAATGATAGGCTGAAGACGTCCAACTTGGAAGCCAAGAAGACTGCCCTCGAGGAGTCCAGTCACGCGGTTGAGGCGACTCTGCAACTGAGGAAGCTTCAGTCTGAGGTTGAGCTACTGGGTGCTAAGCTCAAGGCGAAGGAGTCGGCGTACGGCACCTTGTATGACCAGCAGGAAGATAGTGTGCTCAACGCCATTGTCACGACAAGAGCGGACCTGATAAGGCAATATAAGGAAGGTCGCGCGGCTGAATGGAAGGTGGACAGATGGATTGTCGACCATGAGGAGCTGTTACGCTAGGATGATGAGGATGAGGAGGACGACGATGGAGGAGCAAAGGAGAAGAGTCAGTCTGTTGAGGCAAAGGCCGTCCAGGATAAGGCTGAAAATGAAAACCTCGTCTATCCAACCCAGGAGGGCTCGGCTGTCGTAGCTCTGCCTGCACAGTCGAGCGGCAATGAACCTGCTGCTATGGTCGAGAATGTCGTGCTTGAGGGAGAACAGGCTGATACCCATTGAGGGTCGTAGCGTTTGAATTTGTACTTATGAATAATTGAATTTTTGCCTGTGGGGGCTGTTTTAACTTTGCTTATGCCGAACAACATTTTAATTTGAATATACAATGCATTGCAAATTAGTACTTTGCTATGAATGTGAAAATTTAATCCACTTGTTTGGAGTCGTACGACCATACAGACCAAAATTTTGTATGTAAACAATTGGAGTCTTTGTTCTTCACAATGTGTGTTTGGGACACCGTCGTGCGATGCAAGAAAACTTTGAATAACTAGTGCTCAATTGTCGTGCGACCTCACCCTTCGATAGATCGGTGAAGCGAAGAAGTCTGATTCCTATTTGGGTAGTGCAACTTGCGTTGATGTTCGTACTTTTGTATTTGTGGGTTTATGTCCCCCAGTTAAAATGTGGGGCCAGTGCGGCATCATGCTTCAACTATGAATTCATCTTGTCGTCCAATGTGACACCTTAAATGCGGGTCATGTGTTTATCTCGATCCTTAATGTGGAGATGTGGCTAGTTGACGTGAGTCGTAGACCTTGAATGCGGGAATGTAGAGCGACGTCAACCTGCACCAAAGAGTGTTAGGGTTTGGCCATTGGGTTTACCAACAGCCCTCCGATGCCTAAGTCAGTTCCACATTGTAGGTTTACCAACACCTTGTCGCGTCGCTCGTCAGCGGTGTCCAGTTCATTCTGTAATTCTTTGTTGTTCGTTTCCTCAGTTGCATGTTCGACTCTGTAGGATGGGTAATCGACTCATCGTTGGCCAATAATATCCCGCTGTAAGGGCTCGGTTGGCCAGGCTTCTCCTCGCTGAATGGTTTTCGCATTGCCCTTCGTGTAAGTCTTTGAGTATTTGTTGAGCCTCAATCGGGTCAACACATTTAAGGTAAGGACCAGAATAGGATCTCTTGTAGAGTCGCCTCTCTATTATGGAAAATCGGGCTGCCTTTATTTTGATTCTTCGTGCTTCAATGTTGTCGGATGGCAGGTGTTGTTCACCAGGTAGTCATAAATCGAGGTCATCCAAGTCGGCTCATCCGAGATTGGTTCGACTTCGAGCTCTGTAGGCTTCCATACAGCTGGCCATTGGGCGAAGATCATGGGCATGGTCTATTCGACGGTCGTCTCTAGTGCGGAACCATGGTTGGCGAGTGTGTTAGCATGTGCATTTTCGGATCTTGGTATTTGTTCGATGTCGAACGACTCAAACGAGGCTTGTAGATGCTTTACTAAGGCCAAGTAGGCTGACATCTTCAAATCCCGAGCTTGGTTTGACGTGTAAGTTTTTCGCCAAGGTGAGTCCGGCTATGAGGGCCTCGTACTCAGCTTCATTGTTGGTGGTCTTGAACCCGCACCGGACTGATCGCTCGATGATATGACCTTCGGGTAAAGTGAGTACTACGCCTAGTCCGCTGCCCTTGACGTTGCTTGATCTGTCGACGGCCAGAGTCCACTCCTCATCTAATGCGTCGCACGACATGGCGCAAAGTTCTTCTTTCGCTCGTTGTAGAGTTCCAGGCATAAAGTCTGCGATGAAATCCGCTAAGGCTTGTGACTTGATTGCCGTGCGAGGTTGGT
Organism: Xanthoceras sorbifolium; assembly: GCA_003430845.1. Taxonomy (NCBI): domain Eukaryota; kingdom Viridiplantae; phylum Streptophyta; class Magnoliopsida; order Sapindales; family Sapindaceae; genus Xanthoceras; species Xanthoceras sorbifolium. The sequence continues at coordinate 27,790,080 of CM010611.1, forward strand.
AGTTGATGTCGTGCTTGCTTAGCTCCACGGCCCACTTCACTAGTCGTCCGAAAAGTTCGGTCTTGTGTAGGACGTTCTTTAAGGGAAAAGTAGTGAGCACGCTGATAGTGTGGCATTGGAAGTATGATCTCAATTTCCTTGCGGCTGTGACCAGTGCAAGGGCCAACTTCTCCAATTATGCTTATCGAGTCTCTGCGTCAAGTAAGGTTTTACTGACATAGTAGACGGGTAGTTGCTTGCCTCCTTCCTCCCTCACTAGTACTGCGCTCACAACTGTTTTGGATACGGCAAGGTAGAGTAGAAGTGTCTCCCCTTCCTTGGGTTTGGATAGGAGTGGAGGGTCTGCCAGGTATCGCTTGATGTTCTTGAAGGCTTCTTCACATGTTTGGTTCCAATCGAACGACTTGTTCTTCCTTAGGGTGTCGAAGAATGGTTTGCATCTATCAGAGGACTTTGAGATAAAGCGGTTGAGGGTCGCGAGTTATCCGGTTAGTTTCTGCACGTCTTTAATGCTTTTGGGAGATTGTAGATCCATGATTGATCGGATCTGATTCGGGTTTGCCTCGATGCCCCTCTTGGTGACCAGGTAGCCTAGGAACTTCCTTGATGACACTCTGAAGGAGCACTTGGTAGGGTTGAGCTTCATTCCATACTTGTCAATGATGTTGAGCGACTGTCGTAGGTGATTGAGGTGTTGGTCCGCCATCAGGGATTTCACCAGCATGTCAGTCGATGTAGACTTTCATGGTCTGTCTGAGCATGCTTGCGAACATTTTGTTGACTAATCTCTGGTAGGTCGCCCCGGCATTTTTGAGGCCGAAAGGTATCACTTTATAGCAGAAAATGCCGCGCTCCGTGATGAAGGAGGTCTTCTCCTGGTCGTCCAGACTCATGAGAATTTGGTTGTAGCCAGAGAATGCATCCATGAAGCTCAATAGTTTATGGCCCGCAGTAGCATCCACCATCATGTCGATGTGTGATAAGGGGAAAGAATCCTTTGGGCAGGCTTTGTTGAGGTCTGTGAAGTCAATGCAGACTCGCCACTTTCCATTCTTCTTCATCATGACCACTACGTTCGCCAGCCAGTGCGGGTAGTTCACTTCTCTCACCAAGCCAATGTCGATTAGCTTCTGGATTTCTTCATTAATAACCTTGTTGCGTTCGGGTGCGAACTTCCTTCATTTTTGCTTGACAGGTGGGTAGTCCGGATCGACCTGCAACCTGTGCATCAGGACCTCTGGGTCAATGCCGGTCATGTCCGCGTGGGACCATGCAAAATTGTCGTGTCGAGCCGTCATGAAACTGATTAGTTTGGCTCTGATGTCAGGTGGGAGTTGAGAGCCAATACTAACTTTGTTGTTTGGGAAGTCCGGATGTGTGGGGACTTCGTCGAGCTCTTCCATTTTGGGTACGTCTATATTGGAAGTGGAGCTCGGGCTCTGTAGCTGCTATAATTCGGATGGTCTGGTCTTCAAAATGTTCTGATAGCAATATTGTGAAGTCATCTGGTGCCCTCTAATCTCGCAAACCCCTTATTTGGTGGGAAAACAGATAACTTGATGATATGTGGAGGGGACTGCCCTCATCTCGTGGATCCATGGGCGACCCATGATTATGTTGTAGGATGACGGAAGCGAGTGTTCAGATTGACTCCCTTAGCGTAGACTGGCAGGATTATTTCCCTGATTGTGTTCTTATGCTCCTCACTGAATAATAACAGTACGGTCGAGCGGCGTACGATGTTACTTTCGTCGATACCCATCTCTTTTCGCGCATCGAGAAAGAGCACATTTGTTGAACTTCCGTTGTCGACTAGGATCCTTTTGATCAAACAGTGCACCACTGTTAATGAAATGACCAGTACGTCGTGGTCGAGGTTGAGCAGGTCTATGTGCTCGTCGCGATTGGATAGTTGTAGGCCAGGTCTGCTGGATGAGTTTGTCGGACCTTCGGTCGTCCAGCTTGTCACGCGTGGCGTTTAGCTTCTGAATAGGTGACTCCGCTTACTTCGGATCCACCTGAGATGACGTTCACAGTCCTCTCGTGCTAGGGAGGTTCTGGTGGTGGAGTAGAACCATTGACGCGTGGCCTGTCGTCGCGCATATTCAAAGCCTTCTTGCCTTTATCAGTCAGGAATTCTTTGAGATGGCCCCTCTTGAGTAGTTCTGCCACTTCCAGTCGTAGGGCAATGCAATCTTCTATCCGATGTCCATGGTTGCCGTGGAACTCGCACCACTCAGAGCTGTCCCTCTGATCCAGCGGGCTCTTCATCTTGGCTGGCCACCTAACCGATCCACCCATTCCTTTGAGGACGGCGATTACTTTTTTTGGCTTGATGTTCAAGTTATACTCGGGCAGCCAGTTCTTTGGTTGGTCGACTGGTCTTGGGGGTCTCTCGTCACGTCGGCGGTTGTCTCTCATCTGGCTGTTCCTTCGAGAAGACGTCGGGTAAGGCTCATCTCGTCTGCTACCTGTTCGTTATTCAACCATACTACTCGATCTGTCATCCCTCCCGCCTGACCTGTTGGGTTGGTAGTTCGCTTCGTCCTCCTTCCATTTTATTTGTGCCCAAGCCTTGGCTAGCACGTCCTCCATCGTCTTGCATGGGTACTTGGTGAGCGCCTTGTATAGATATGATTCATGAAGCAGGCCTTTGCGGAAGACTGATATGGCCGTCGCCTGGTTGCAGTGGGGAATAGAGACTTTTTCCTTGTTGAAGCGGCTCACAAAGTTACGCAGGCGTTCACCCCTCCACTGACTGATTGTGTAAAGATCGTCAGACTGCTTTTCCAATTTCCGGCTACTAGCGAATAGCTCTACGAAAGTTTCTGTGAGTTGAGCAAATGAGCTGATTGAGACGTTGGGAAGGTTGGTGTACCACTGCAGGGCTGGCCCTACGAGGCTTGAGCCGAAGCCTTTACACATGCACGCCTCTATCAGGTCTCGTAGAATTGCGGCGATGAACATCCTTTGCCGATACTGCGCGATGTGGTCGTCAGGATCAGTCGTCTCGTCGTACTACTTTATACTTGGGAAGTTGAACTTCCTTGGCATCTCCACGAGTGCTATCGCGTCGACGAAGGGGGAGTAGACAAAGCTATTGGCTGTGCTCTTCTTTATAGGAGCCAACATTTCAGGAATGCGTTGGATGAGCGCCTCTATCTCTGCGAACCTACGTGCTAAGTCAGGGTTAGTTAATGCTGGTTCAGAGTTTACCAAGTTTGAGCTTGACGGGGCTGAATGCGAGGGAGCCGAAGGCGTTCCCTTTGGTGGAACGATTTGCTGGGTTGAATCGATATTGCCATTGGGGGTGGAGATAGGTGGCGCCTCCTACACCGGCCTAGTCGTGCCCTTCGATGGGTATATACCTGTCCCGTTCAACAAGTTTCTTACTGGATGTCGCACGACATTGGGCGCATCGTCTGCTGCTTGAGTGCTTGGCTTCGTACCTGTAAGGACTGGGTCGAGGTCGCTCGCCGTCATACCTTGTTCGTCCGGGCGAACTGGTGCATAGAAGGAAGCATGGGCGACTTGGTCGAACGGTACAGGTTACGACGTCGCGGCGTCTCCTAACGGGTGGATGACGGTGAGGGAATTGACCCAGGTCTACAGTTCTTGGTTCTTCGCCAATACTCGCTAGTTCTTTTGTTCTAGTGCTTGGAGTCTCTAGGGTGTTCTCCTACATCTGGGATATGAGGCGCTGGAACCTAGCCTCCGTTGCGTCGTGATGAGAGTTGTCAGATGACATTGCTAAATGTGTCGCGTTCTACCTTTGCTCGTTCAAACATCGCCGTGCCCCACAGTGGGTGCCAAATTGTAGTCCTTGAAAATCGCTCGGGAAACACGGGACACTACAACCTGCAAAGAAGGAACGCATGTGACCCGTAGGATGTCTGCGGCACCGGTGTGGTGCCGGCCAAAGTCACTTCGACGGTCAAGTTAGCAAGTGCTAGTAAACGATAAAATGTAGGAAATAGAAAGAAGTAAGAAATACTTCCTTTACTCGTAGGGTGATGACCCTCGTGATGGATAGTAAGATAGTATGAGCGACCGGAGTTGTAATAGTTGGATAATCGGATATGACTGATGTTTGCCGGTGATTCACTGGTTGAAGTTCGGCTGTTTGAAGTGTCTTTGATTTTAGTGTGATACTCTGTGTAAGTATACGTGAGAGCCTTTTTTTAGTGTTTAGCTCTATATTTATAGAGGTTGATCCACCCGTTGGGGGGGGGGGTGGATCGTATCCCGGACTTGAAGACCCCGGAACTAGATGTAACGGCCTTCATCTTGGTGCGAAGGTAACAGTTGCTTCCTTGATGGCCCGAATCGCGGAAGTAACGGTTACCCAATGGACTTGGTCAATGAATGTTGAAGTTTGCTGCTGGATTGGATTAGTCTATGGGCTTGGGCCATATGCCTAGTCTTATTCAGATAGACATGGAAATTGAGCCTACATAGGCCCAAATAGGTTTCGTGTCGCACGACACGGGTGTCCTACGACATGGAGGTCCCCGAGGTGTGACCGTTATGCAGCCACGTAGTGGTTCTTATGCAGACCATCGTGTGAATATCGTAGGTGTCGTGCGACACTAGATGTCGTGCAACGATGGGCTTGGTAGTGCCTTGGCCGTTGGTTGCCCAAGCCTTGGGCATGTGGTTTGATCAACTTTTGCTCTGGGCCGGGTCACGCTATGCGATTGAACTTTTGGGTCGGACCTTTATTTGTATTTGAGTTTGGCAGATTTTGGTTATAACATATATTCTAAAATATATATATATTAATATAATCCTTTTATAAATTAATAGTACCAGAAATTATCAGTTGGACAATATAAGCAAAAGGATTGTGCTAAGATTTAAGAGAAATTTTTAATAATTACTATATTGGTAGATCGATAAAGATTTTAATATAAATAGATTTTTTTTTAATTCAGGAGGTGGTCCCCACGCACATTTAGTATAAGACTAATTCTCGCTCAGCACGGGAGGTCAGTAAATATTTGGCCATAGGTGTACTCCACCAATATGGAGATTACATCCGTCGGGAATAAATAGACTTTTTCAATTACATAAACATATATATATATATATATATATATATATAAGTTCTTTTTAATGCATAATTATTATTATTTTTTGTCTTTTTTGTGAATTCTAGTATTTTGTAAGCAAAACAATTACAATCCATTATTCTTTTTAAATTCAAATGTCTACACTACTCTTCAAACTATAATCTCAAAAATCTCAAAGTTATTTGCAAAATTAAATATATATCTGTCATTTATTATCATCCAAATGTATAATTACAAAGGAGGAGATCAAGAACTCTCTTTTCTCTCCAATACAAAAGACATAAGATTACACGTAAATTCTTTATTATAGTAAAAATGTAGTTATCTAACACATGACATGCATGTGTGTATACATGTCGATAATGATCTGCGTCTGATAATTTAAATATATATATATATATATATTTTTCCGATCGGGCTAATTAATTATTAGCTTGAGCAAATTGGAGAGATTTCTTTCCGTCATGAGCATTACTGAAGAAGTTGTTCATGTAATCCTGGAAAACAACCTCGCGAAACCGAGCCCCGTCTCGTTTCACCAGCTCCGATAGTGGTCCGATTTTCTCGGTTGGATTTGGCATGGTGAAGACTGGGATTGATACTCTTGATTTGGTGCTTGTGGTTCTTACTCTGTGCTCAGCACTCTTGTACGTTCCATTGCTTATTATCTATAAAATTAATATTTAAAGAAATTAATAATATAAATAAATTTTATCCGTCAAATATATCGGTGAGAATTCAAGCTGAAAAGTATTTTATTATGATTAGGATTATGAAATTATCAAAAATGAACATCATATTAACGTGTGCTCTAACCTGTAAAGCATCACCAACGTTGATGACTAAAGCACCATCAACGGGAGGAATCTCCATCCACTCTCCTTTCTTCCCAACATCTTCAATATCTTCTTCAACTTTCACATACAATCCTCCGATCCCATCTTGCAATAAAACAGTAAGTGCTCCCATGTCGGAGTGGCGTCCGACGCCCACGGTCAGGTTCGGGTCAGGGCAAGTCGGGTAGTAGTTCATGTTCACCAACTTGAACCCAGTTAGGGCATCGATTTTCGCGTTGTCTGGCTTAACTCCGATATTCTCCATCAATACCTCCAGCAGTTTTCTCACCATCTCCACTGATGTTTTCAGGTACTCTAGTGACACTTCCCTGTGACAAGTATTTTTAACATTATAAGTTCAACAAAAAATTAATAAATAATATCTATAAGTCTTTCTTCACAAAGTACTATACATTGATAATTTTTATTTTTTAAAAATTTTCACGTAAATAAACACTATTAAACAAATGCACTTTAATTTGTTTAATAGTTTTTAATTAGTTAAAAATTTGAAATAAAGAAATTAAAAATCTTGAAATTAATAATTTTGATTAGTAGTTAGTTTCAGAAAAAAGGAATACAAATCTTACTTGCATTCTTTAGGCCATTGTTGAAGGGCCTCAACATCATTTGTATATGTCATGCTAATATAATCCTTCCACTCCAAAGCTTCCTCCTTATCCGGCACAAAGCTCGTACCGTACTTCACCAACGGGCTTGGGCTAGCTTCTTTCCGGTACACCGCCTTCTTTTCCGGCGCTTGTCCGAAGAACGAATGGGCAGTGTCCTTGAGCTTTCCTAGCAACTCAATAGGCATGCCGTGGTTCACCACTTGGAAGAACCCTAGAGTCGATGCAGCCCTAGAGATCTCCTCCGCCACGCGGTCGTGCTCCGGCCCATTGAGCTTCGACAGGTCGATGGGCTGCAACGGACACGTGCGGGCATTTTGCTTGTCAATTCGCTCTTGCTCTGGCTGAATGTAGGGTTTTGGAACCTTTGTGAGGCCTAAGTCCACCATGCCTTTGACGCCATAGCCGTCTTTGACCACAAAGTTGAAGAGAGAGTTGTTGCCTTCGTCCAAGCTTGGAGCCATAATAACTTCTGTAATGGAGAGAGAGAGAGAATTTGTAGTGAATTTTAATGTGCAAAGAAAGTGTTTGTGTTGTATTTTTTTTTTGTGCATGAAAATAAGTTTGGCAAAGGTGGCTTTATATACATTAGTGATTTTGGTGATTGACTTTTTTGTGTTGCAAAAAATTTAGTTTAATTATCAATATGGGCAACTAACAACCCACTTGAGGTATGTTTCACATCAACTAACAACCCAATTTTTTGGTTCTCACTGTTCGGACTTTTGGAGGCAAGATTCAGGGCACTAATTGATTAATCAGTTATATATATATAAAGAGGAAAAAGAAATTAAATACCATAGTCATCTATATATATACAGAGAGAGAGAGAACTTTTGGTGTAAACATGTATTCGCTCGTTTTGATTGCTTGCATTTTTTACGACATATATATCTGATCATAAATTTTTAATCGTTAAACGCATTCAACGGTTGTGATTTACTTTATCTCTTAAAAAAGTTATTTAAAGTACATTACGAAAAATATTATTTTTGCTTTTTGTTTTTTTTTTTCTACATAGTTGGCCTACTAATTTGCAAAATTTCAGTTACATCTGCACTAGACCAATGTATTGAGTTGTTAAATGTTGAATTTTCATGGTCTGTGCCTGACTTGTGGTGACTAATTAGGAAGTTAATATTTTCTTCCACTATAAAAGGCAAGTAATTATTTCTTCTTGATACCCTTTTACATCAAATTTGACTAATTAATCTGCTGAAAAATTGATTTATGTGGTGTGATTAATTATATAATATGATGTTAATATGATGTTAGATTTTGCAATCAGATATAATTATATATATTAGAATAAAATTGATAAACTTCATGATAACTAAATTATGACTATGTATAAGTGATTAATATTGTATATTATTATTATTTAATTTTTAAAGTAAACTGAGATTCTTAGAGCATGAAAAATGACATTTTTATAAGAATAAAAAAAACTTATAAGAGTATGGAGCAAAACATATAATTAAAATTCAAACTCAGTTAGTCCTTTTCATGATGCTTAGGAGGAATTTATATACAAAACTAAGATATAAAGACAACATCACAAACAATTGACAACGTTAATTTAATTTATTTTTTTGCAAATTAAATAGGTTTTTAGTACCACAAATCATAGAAGAAAATGCACCGGGGATTCGGAACTGCTAAATTTAGAAGTTTAAACTCGTATCAATTACACTATTTAAACACAAGTTGATGAGATTTAATATGTTAACAATATAATATTAATATAAAAAAATCTGTGTTATTTGAAATTTTTTTTTTTTCAATAGATTGAAGAAGCAGCAGAACTTGGTGACTCTTGTTTTCTATATAGAATTTTTATCAAAGTCTCAATACCTTTTTACGAGGAAAATAAGATTTGATACAGAGTGGACCTCAAAGTAAGATATGGAGGCTAAACAAGTCAAACGAAAGTGTAATTATTTTTTTGTGTGGAATATTTAGTTGATTTTTTCTTTATTCTTGTTATTTTTGACAAATACTACGAGTATTTTTTGAAAATTCTACAAGTCTTAATATTATTCTTTCTTAAAATAAGTACAAAATAATGTTGCAAGCTACAATTCGACGTCAAAAACCGCATTTAAAAGAAAATTTTTTGTAATAGCAATATTTTAAAAGAAACTATTTTTTTTACAAAGTCAATCAAACCCAAAAAATTGAAATATTAACAGACTGAATGAGTGCCGTGTGCCATCAAATCATATTAAACGGTAAAAAAAAAAACTATTAATACGTTACGGTTTCCTTATTTCATTGTGACAATTTTTTTTCTATATATTTTAAAAATAAAACACTTTTCTACTTTTTTATTTTCTTCACAGAGCCCTATTTAACAAAACCCTTACTTTAGAAACAAACACATACAAAATCTTAGCAAAATAGGTTTTTTTTTTTTTGACATTGTAAATATCAAACAATAAAATTCAATTAAGACAAAAAACTTAATTAAAAATATTTTTCAGAAAAAAAGTGTTCTTAAAAAAACGAAAACAGATTTAACCCATTAAAATACTGATCACATAATGGCATGAAATCAAGAATTAAAATAAAAATAAAATGAGTAGCAAATTGAAGCTAACCTGCAATGGAGGATGGAGAGTTGTTGCTTTGATGGAGAGAAATAAAACAAAAGTAGCTTTGTTGTAATGAAAAGAGCTGATGAGATTACTCTCGAAGCTGCATGGGTTTAAATAGAGGGTGTTGTGAGAATTTTTCAAATCTATTTTTGTATTTGATTGACTTTTTTTTGTTTTTTGTTTTTTTGTTTTTAATTTTCGGGTCAAGAATTACAACAGAGCATGGATCTCTCTATTCTTTTATTCTTTTCCCTCTTATTGTGTAAATTGTTTTCCTATTTTTGGTGGATGGTGTTACCATTTCAATCCAATAATATCACTCAATATTATGTTATTATATATTATGTGATATTATTATGATATCCAATAATATCACTCAACATTATGTTACCATATATATATATATATATTGTGTGATATTATTACGATATTATTATGATATATTTGTATTTCCTTATACATATTATATTATTATAGTTTTCATGTATAAGAGATTCTATGTAGCCTATAAATTTGCTCTCTATTATATATTCATATTCAGACTGTGAAATACTATTTACAGTTTCACTATCATGATATTATGGTATCATATCATTAATTATTAGGCCTAAAAGTTTAAGCTGATAGGAAAAAGTTATAAGTTTATTGGTTTTATAATATGTTAATAGATGATATGGAAAATACACTGATGTATTTCATATGGAATTCTTTTGTTTTGTTTTATTGGAGAAAAATAATTATTGTAAAGGTTTGAAAGAGTCTTCAGTCAATAGAGAATCAAGTTTGCAATAGTTCAAGCAATTCCTATGTACTCTATGCAACTCTTCTGGCTGCCTAATGTGTTCCTTTCGGATATCCATCGATTATGTGCTAGGTTTTGGTGGAGTGGTGATAAGTCTAAACGGAAGATCCATTGGCGCTCTTGGGATTATCTCTGTAAAAACAAACTAGAAGGGGGGTTGGGATTCCGTAACTTAATCTCCTTTAATCAGGCTTTGTTAGCAAAGCAAGCTTGGCGGATATTGCACAATCCTGAGTCTCTTGTGGCCAAGGTGCTCAAGGGTCTTTATTTTCCACGCGTTTCTTTCATGCAGGCGAAGGTGCGATCATCTTCTTCTTTGATTTGGAGGAGCTTTTTACGGGGTCGTGAGCTGTTAAAGAAAGGTTTAAGGTGGCGGGTTGGAGATGGTTGCTCGATTTCAGTTTATCGTGATCGTTGGATTCCTAAGCCGTCAACTTTTCGTCTCACCTCTTGTCCCAATCTAAATGTGGATGCCATGGTTAGAAAGTTGATTCCGGATTTGGGAAGTTGGAATGAGCAACTGATTGGGAATTCCTTCAATGCGGATGATGCAGCTACAATCCTTGGACTTCCATTACCTATGCAACGTCAAAGACATATCCAGATTTGGCACTTCAATGCTAATATAGCCTACTCGGTGAAGTCTGGTTATTGGCTGGCCGAAAATTCAATCCTTAGACCAGGTGGCTCGAGTTCTTCGTCTTTGAGGGACTGGTGGCGTTTTTTGTGGAAGATTCATCTCCCTCCTAAAATTAAAATAATTCTTTGGAAAATTTGTCATGATGGGATACCAACTTTTGCTAACCTTGCTCAACGTAGAGTTCCTGTTAATCCCCTGTGTAGGTTTTGTTTCCAGGCAAATGAAGGTACTGTCCATGCTTTATGGAGCTGTCGAACCTTGCATCGTATTCGCGAAGATTGTGGATTTCTGGGTAGCGTTTCTTGGGTGCACCAGTCGTCCATGCTGGATTTCCTAATGAGCTGCAGGCACCAGCTTCGACTAGAGGAGTTTCAGTTGTTTGTAGTAATTCTTTGGGCAATCTGGAACCGAAGAAACAATATTATTCATGACCGCCCCTGTCTTCCTGTTGCTGATATTTTTCCTTGGTGTAAGGCCTTCCTGGATGATTTTCTGCAGGCTACCACTCCCCTGGCTCAGGCTCCTCCAGCTCCGAATCGGTTGGTTCGATGGATCCCTCCAATCCATAATACTTTTAAACTTAATACAGATGCAGCTATGGATGCCACGCACAATATCACAGGGTTGGGGGCTGTCCTTCGTGACTCTACTGGGGCGGTGGTCATGCTCTCCTGTGTTGATGCAATTCCTGGTCTGTTATCTCCTATTGTGGCAGAAGCCAAGGCCATTCTATTTGGTCTTTCTACTGCCTTCGCATGAGGGTTCTCTGCCGTGGTTGTTGAATCCGATTGTGCTTCAGTTATTAAGATGCTGAGTGATGGTAGTTAGCCCTGTCAGAGGTTGGTGTTGTTATTAGTGATATCCAGGATGCTTTGAGTTCTAACTCTTTCTCTGTGCAATTTTTGCATGTTTATAGAAGCGGTAATGGGGTGGCTCACTCTCTCGCAAAGTTAGCTACTGTCGAGAAGAAGTTTTTAATTTGGGTGGAAGAAGTTCCACAGAGTGTTGAGTCTGCTGTAGAGTTGGATGCTACATTTAAGTTGTAATTGGTTCGTTTGTCTAATGAAGTTCCTTTCCTTTCAAAAAAAAAAAAAAAAGTTTGCAAATGTGAAAATGAAATATATATACACACACATTCATTTATAAAATTAAACAAAGTGGTGTTTCAATGCCTTCTTTGGCATGGAACTTAGATGATTCGCTATTTCAATGAAGAGTGTAAGCTAGCAATCAATAGTCAAGTTGATTGTGAGTTTTGAATTTTATGAATTATGAAAATATTATCATTTTGTTTTTGGAATCTAATATATATCTACCTTCACGACCGGGAGATAAATATCTATATATACTGGTAAATGGGTATTGTGACACTTAAATTCCCACCACGAATGTAAAGGAAGAGGTACACACCATTTGAGTTAAGAAGGGATGAACAATATAAAACGTATTTTAGCCATGTAAAGTGCTTCAAAAGAAAGTTAAAATTAGATGATCACCGGGACATATTTTATACTTCAAAATCATAAGATATCACCTCTATGACACAAACATTACTATCCAAAAATCTCTATAATTGCACATTCTCTATAATTAAGGCAATTTGTATCTCTCCATTCATGTTAGTGGTGAGAGTTTAAATCTCACCATCCATAATTACCAACATGTATAAATAGTTTTATTTCCGAATTGTGGAAGTAGATGTCTCCTAATTATGGGAATAAATATTAGGACTATACATGTAGTGAATGATCTTAGTAGGCCTCTGACTCATTCGATATCAGACTTTTTTTTAAAAAATAAAATAAAATAAAACGTCCCTAAAATTTTCAAATATAATATTCATGAATGCTATTGGAAAAAGCCCTTGATATATATTCTTTAACGAGTAAATAAGTTTCTAGAATCAACTCAAAAAGGTTTTTTTTGACAAACATACGCAGTCGTGTTAAAAATAATATAAATTAAACACTTCTCCACATAAATTAATCCATTTTAAGTAATTTCCTTAATATATCTTGTTTTCTATTCTACCAACATTTTTGTTCCATCTAATTAAAATACTATATATATATTATGGTCTGGTCTCTCTTTGAATCTAATCGGTTGAAATCTTGAATGTGATCACTCACGCTCAAACTCTGACCAGAAAAAAACAAAAACAAAAAACAAAAAAAAAGAGGAGAAAACTTTTCCTTTGAATTTGTCAATTACATATGCTTATAATAGTTTAAGTCACGCCTCACATTCACTTATAAATCAAGTGATTAGTGCATTTTTCTCCTATTTCAGTGGCAAGGGTTCGATTTTCACCATACACATTTACCAGTATGTATGGGTAGTTTTTTCCTCTTATTATGGGAGTAGATGTCTCCCGTTATAGAAGTAGATATCCGAGCCGTACGTTTAATAATTGATCTTGATAGATCCCGACAATTATTAATTTTATAATTATATTCCCTTTAAAAAAAGTAAAATAAAAAAAATAGTTTGAGTCACGGTGAAATCAGCCCCACAAAAACGGTGCAAATCAACCGCTTCCAAAGTCTTCCTTGTAATAATAAGCATGAGCCAAGTACTTACCAACAAATTTTATTTGTTTGATTTCCATCAGAGGATGATTTCTCAAGCAGTTTTTTTTGTCAAATTTTTATTTGTCTATTTTAGACTATGCGAATGGTTATAAATCCAAAAAGATATACATATATGACGTTTCTAGGTTGATTTCTATATTATGGTTTTATTCAAGAGAGATTTTACACCGTTTCTTGCTTCGACAATGCAGTTTGAAATAGTTGAATTAATTGACTACAAATACGAATGAATTGATTACATGAAACAACGTTTTAATCCTATGATGTAATTTTGAAAGGAGAAATCATCCGTACTATATCTTTCTTATTAATTAATTAATTTTTTTTTTCATGAAGCAATCATTTTATCCTAACGATGACACGTTATTATTTGTTAAACTGTGAGAATTTTCTTAAACTGTGAGATTAATTGACTACAAAAACAATTGAAATAATTTCATGGAATGATCTTTCAAGCCTAGTAATTTTGAACGGAGAAGTTATCAAATAATATATCTTACTTTTCTTTTATTTGTTGAAGTAACATTGCGTACGATACCTTTTTTAATTGTACAAGTTTGATGAGGTACGGTCATCTCGTTGAACTTTTTAATTTATTTTTTTTATGAATCAAACTTTTTATCCTAAAGATGACACAATAAGACCATATTACTGAGAATTTTAAACAGAAAAGTCATCCGTAACATATATACATATATAAAATTATTTGACTAAAAAATAGTTGAATTAATTTCATGAAATGAACTTTTAATCCTACTATGATGTAATTTTGAACGGTATATGTTACTTTTATTGGTTGAAATACAAAGCCAACATTACGTATTATACTTTTCTTAATTGTACAGGTGATGAGGTATGACCATTGAACGCTCGATTATTTTTTCTTGAAATATAAGTTTATCTGAATAATGACACAACACACCCATATTACTAAAAAAATTTCTTCCTGACGAAAATACATTTCTTAAACATTGAAATGAGTTAATCAAGTAAAACGGTTGAATTAATTCCATGAAACGATTTTTAGTCCTTCTATAATGTAAGTTTTGTGTTGAGAAGTCTACTGTAGACGATATAAGAATTAGCGAAATATATTAAAATATATATTATATTTATCTAATAAAATACGTAAATTTTATTGTTTTATTGATATCCGGTATCAGTTATTAATTTAATTCAAAATATTTCATCAAAATCCTAGTTAGTCCCTGTATAGGCTTGTATAGTTCAATTATGTTTAAAGCAATCACGAAAGTGTCAAAGTTAAAATTATTAATAAATTAAATTAAGAAGGCCAAATTAGTCATGGCCGTGGTTCCGGTCCTCCTGGGAGGACAACTGAAACTGGAACTGGGGGGTACCAGTTCCGATTCCGGAACCGGCAGTTCAACCGTCAATTTCAGGAATCGAAACCGGCATACTATTTTTTTAAAAAACAAATTGAAGAATTTTAAAAATAATTCAAGAAAATAAAATGTAAAAAAAAAAATGGGTTGCAATAAAATAACGAAAAAATTGAAATAAAATTATGATAATATCATAAATAAAACTATAAAAGTAAAAAAAAATTTAAATAAATAAATAAGAAATTAAGGCTTACATTTAATTTTATCTTAATTAAGTTGCCTACGTATTCTCTAGGAGGAATAAAAGCTCATGTAGTTCTGTTACCTTTTATGATCTGAGTGTGATCAATCGTCGCTTGTAACTTCGATGGCCGCTACATCGTCGTTGGTGTCAAAGAAGTCATTGTCGTCGGACACTCCGTCCATTTCCTGCTATCGGTATGACGTATTCGTTCAGTCGTCAATACAGACCTGGATCTGAATTGAGTCTGGACTCAGCAACGACCGTCTCTCATCCAGAATGTTGCCGCTTGCACTAAATTTCTGTTCGACTGCCACGGTCAAGACAGGGGTTCTAAAAATTTGTTTGGCAATGATGGCTAAAATTGAAAAGTTAGTTTGGTGATCCCTCCACCAGTGTAGAAGGTTGAAGTCATCGTTGTCCACAAACTCAAAGGAGATGCTTAGGTAAACTTCAACATCTGAAACAAAGGTTGATATACCCCCCATTTTCTTTGACTTTTTTGACAACAAATTTGACTCTAACTTCCTTAGTATGGAGGGAATACTAAATTGAGATTGAGAACCCCTTATATCCGGTTGCTGAATAACAATGTTCAGCGGGGAACCGTATATAGAACGGTATTCATGATACAATTCATAAAATAAACTCCTAATATTATTAAATAAAACATTAATATATATATATATATATATATATATATATATATATATCAGTTATACCTAAAGATTGATAATAAAGAGTATAATATTCATATAAATTATCACATTTACGCCTAAGGTCAAAAACTGAGGCAATTATATAAATCATAGAAATCTCCCTATAATAAATTAACCATTTTTTTTTTTGCATTGCATTAACACAATCAAATAAATCCGGTTCTTGTACACACTCATTGAGTGCACCTACAATATTAATAGCTTCTATAAAAAATAAATGTGAGGTTGGATAATATATACCAGATAAAGTATTTGTTGCATCATTAAAAACTTTTAATATCAAACAAATTTTAGTACAAACATCCCAATAATGAGGAAACAAATTAATACTACTAATATTACACAGCATAAATCTAACTAATAATTCCCTATACTCATAACTTTCACCCAATAATTTGTACATGGAGTTCCAACGAGTTGGAACATCACGGAAAAATCTAATTGGATACTTCCCGTGAGATTTGCAGAAGCTTAGCCTATTGTTTCATGACGCTAGGATGTTTCCACAAATAATAGAGATCATCCCTAATTGGTGTAATAAAATTTTGTAGTATTTACAAACCATTTTGTACACATATATTTAAAACTTGGCAACACACATCTTTGATGGAAAAATCTGCTGCCAAAATAGGGGTTAGACAATTGTAATAATTGTGGAATGTCGACAGTATTGTTTGTAGCATTATCAAAACCAATTGCAAAAATTTTATTTTCAATAGAATATTCTTCAAAAATAATTTTCATCAATTTATATATATTATCAACAGTATGAAAGTCATGAAAAACTCTAAATGCAAGAATGTTTTTTTGCAACTCCCATGCTTCATCAATATAATGACAGGTGAGTCCTAAATATGAATGTTTTTGTCAATGATCACTCTAGATATCGGCACAAACAGACACACGACCCATATAATTTTTAAAATATTTAACTAATAATTTTTTTTTATATATAAATTTCACATATAGTACGTTTCAAAGTAGTCCTAGGTACCCTACATGTAGCGGGATTTAAAGCATTATGATAATATTTTAGAAATCTAGTTTTTTCACCAAAACTAAAAGGTAGATGTTCGGTCGCTACCATTTTAGCTAACTCTTCTCTATTATTTTGATCACTATATTTAAATAATGAATGGTTGGGAGATATGTACCTGGCAATTTCTTGTTGTCCGGGTGCTTGATTTGCTTCGACAGGATCACTTTATTGATGTGTTTCTAATATGTCCCGTATTCTCCGGATTTGTTTCACTTAAATTGCTTGGAACAATAGTTGCAAGTCACGGCTATTTTTTCCGGTTCCTTCTCCACCTTCTTCATGTGAACTTTAAAAAGTTCAAATTTTTACTTATTCAAATCTGGTATATGTATGGATTGGCTGCTTAGGTTTGGGGGGGAATTGAGGAGAGGAACCGAGTTGAAAAAATTGAGGAGTAAAATTAGGAGGAGTTTGATTACTGAATATTTCCTCCTCAAATGCGCTCTGTTGTAGGTAATCACCAAAATTTATTTCGTTGAAATGTACTTCATGGTGACTCTATTCTTCTTGAATCGGCATGTCCGATATCGACTCATTGTCTCTGCTAGAAACGGACTTTCTGAAACTTGGTGCTATTGTCATTTTATAATTTGAAAAAATAAACTATAGAATTTAAATAAATAATTAAAATTGAACAAATT
Organism: Xanthoceras sorbifolium; assembly: GCA_003430845.1. NCBI lineage: Eukaryota > Viridiplantae > Streptophyta > Magnoliopsida > Sapindales > Sapindaceae > Xanthoceras > Xanthoceras sorbifolium. The sequence continues at coordinate 27,807,233 of CM010611.1, forward strand.
AAGAGAGAGAGAGAGAGAGAGAGAGAGAGAGAGAGATTAAGAATTGATTGTGTGAAAAGAATAAATAGGGGTTTATATAGTTTTGTGTGATGGGGTAAAAATAAAATTTTAATAGATTATAGGGGTCTTGCTATAATTTTACAAGGCCCCCTAACTAGCCCTTTGAAAATGGCTAGTTGTTTATAGCCGTTGGCCCAATGTTATTATTTAAAAAATATATTTTTTTTTTTAATTTTTTTTTTCAAACCGACAGTTCCGATTCCCTAATATCACAAATCGAAACTGGGATCGTAGGTCCCAGTTCTGATCCTCCGATTCTAAACCGAAATCAAATCGGGACAGTCAGTACCGGTTCAAAACCAGTCATGTCTGGCCCTAAGCCAAATGGCTAAATTAAAATTATTTTTAGATTTGAATGTAACAGCCCTTCATACGGCGAATGTAAAATTCAATTTTTGGAAAAAAAAAATTATTGACTAAATGCTTTTAAATTTATATCCTAAAATAAATACATATTAATATATTAATATCTACATTAAAATTGCACCTATCTTATTAAAAAGTTGCAGTTTGTTACATATATTAGTGAATAATTATTATTTAAATTGTAGTATATGCACGTTTTGTTAATAATTTTATTTAATAATATATATTTTATTAAAATTAAGTTGTGGAGATTAATTTTTTTTATTGATATTAGAATTGCCATTTTAATTCTATTATTATTTTTATTATTTTATGAATTAAATATCACATCTTTTTGTATTATTTTATTCTATCTACATTATTTACATATCTAATGTTTTTATTAAGCTTTAGTTTTTATGTAAATTTTTTTAAAAAATATTCTCCCAACACACATGGTTCAGGTTTGTGTATATTTTATTAATAAAAAAATTTTCATACCATTATGATTTATTATTTTAACGAAATATTTACTTAATGTCAAATATCAAGTAACATTTTTGATTGAAAATAAAAATTTATTTAACCCACCTAAGAATAAATTTTTGACTACGCCCCTACACTAACAACCATGTATCATGCATATATATTCTTCTATTATATTTTCCATTATTATGTTATAAGTATCAACAACTGTATAATTTCTTGCTCTAAATTTGGCTTCTTCCCTAGGCATCGCTAAACTCCTACAGGAAGATTTTTTGGACTTTCCTCATTATACATTTTTTTTTCCTTAATTCTTCATAATTTTTCTTTTGATTTAATTCTTACATTCATTTTTTTTTTGTTGTGCTTTTATTTTGTAATATATTGACTATTGAGGAGCAAGGTTCATTGGTCACCCAACTAGATGCATGTAATTTATTTTTCTCTCTTATTAATAAATATCCTCGTACCATTGATCAAAACGAAAAATAAAAGCACATCCACTTATAGTAAAGTGGTTAGTGCACTTCACTCCCACCTCAGTTGTGAGGGGTTCAATTCCCACCACGTGTGGGTAGTTTTCTCCCCTTATTATGGGAGTAGATGTCTCCCATCATGGGAGTAGATATCCGGGCTGCGCGTTTAGTGATTAATTTCGGCATGTCCTAACAGTTCTTAATGTTGTATTTGTACCCCTTTAAAAAAAACGAAAAATAAAAAATAATTTTTTTTGCTCTAAATGTTTATCGGGACTTCAATCTCCAAGCTTTTTGATGATAGGTGAAGATCCTAATTATAAGCTCCTTTACTGTAATCTTTTTATTTCATTTCACTCCCATCTTAGTATTGCATGTAAGACTCGTTACGCTCTCTGTTTTAGGGGTAGTTATCTTCCGTTCTATTAATAAATTTTCTTGTCCTGTCGAGGTTCGTTAAAAAAAAAAAGCAAATAGTTTCATGGTTAAAAATATTATAAAGATCCGAAATTACTAATTCTTAACAAACGGTGTATGCAATTTATATGTCCAAAGTTGAAAATAGAAGAGTACATGATATTGTAATTATTAATATTATTTCTTTATAGTACAACAAAATGGTCATCTTAAACATGACCTAGTATGTTTTTAAAAAAACATCCGCACCTGATAATTTTTATATTTATTTATAAGGATGTATATCGAGCGCAGGGGATATCGAGCTAATTAATTATTAACATGAGCGAAATGAAGAGATTTCTTTCTATCATGAATGTTGCTGAAGAAGTTGTTCATGTAATCCTGGAAAACAACCTCTTGATACTGAGCACCGTCATGCTCTACCAGCTCCGGCAGTGGACCGAACTTCTCGGTTAGCTTTGGCATGGTGAAGATTGGGACTGATACTCTTGATTTGGTGTCTGTAGTTCTTACTCTGTGCTCATCACTCTTATACTTTTCATTGCTTAATATCTATATATATCAAAGCATATTTTAAAAAATATGGTTAAATTATATCTTAAAAGATTGAAAGAACAATAAAATACGTTTTTTAAATTCGGGATCCTCGTTCTCTAACATTAGAGACGTGACTCTCTGACAATATAAAGCCTTTACAATACTCTCGGAAAATTATATTAAGTCTTCTAACCTGTAAAGTGTCACCAACGTTGATGACTAAAGCACCATCAATGGGAGGAATCTCCACCCACTCTCCTTTCTTTGCAACACCTTCAATGTCTTCTTCAACTATTAATACGTGGAAGTAGATGTCTCTCAATTACGGGAATAAATATTAGGACTATGCATGTAATGAATGATCTTAGCAGGCCTCTGACTCATTCGATATCAGATTTAGAAAAAAATTAAAAGGTCCCTAAAATTTTCAAATATAATATTCATGAATGATATTGGAAAAAGCCCTTGATATATATTCTTTAACGAGTAAATAAGTTTCTAGAATCAACTCAAAAAGTTTTAAGGCCAATAATTTCCTCAATATATCTTGTTTTCTATTCTACCAACATTTTTGTTCCATCTAATTAAAATACTATATATTATGGTCTGGTCACTCTTTGAATCTAATCGATTGAAGTCATGAATGTGATCACACGCTCAAACTCTGACCAGAAAAAAACAAAAACAAAAAAACAAAAAAAGAGAGAAGAAAACTTCTCCTTTGAATTTGTCAATTACATATGCTTCTAATAGTTTGAGTCAGGGCCACATCCACTCATTCGTTGATCAAGTGGTTGGTGTATCTCTCTCCTATTTCAGTGGTAAGGGTTTGATTCATACTATGCACATTTATCAGTATGTGTGGGTAATTTTTTTCCCTTATTGTGGGAGTAAATGTCTCCCGTTATGAAAATAGATATTCAAACCGTATATTTAATAATTGATCTCGACAGATCCCGATAATTATTAATCTTATATTATATTCCCTTTAAAAAAAGTAAAATAAAAAAATAGTTTGAGTCAGGGTGAAATCAGCCCCACAAAAACGGTGCAAATCAACCGCTTCCAAAGTCTTCCTTGTAATAATAAGCATGAGCCAAGTACCAACAAATTTTATTTGTTTGATTTCCATCAGAGGATGATTTCTCAAGCAGTTTTTTATGTCAAATTTTTATTTGTCTATTTTAGACTATGAGAATGGTTATAAATCCAAGAAGATATACATATATGACGTTTCTAGGTTGATTTCTATATTATGGTTTTATTCATGAGAGATTTTACACCGTTTCACATGAAGATCGTCTTCCAAAAAAATGACTTACTGTGTATATGATCATGATGTTTAACTTGTATATGTTTATTATATAAAATACTATATATCAATCACATTGATAATGAAAAATCCTGTAGTATACAACACCTATAAATCAAACCACATCATTCAACATTTTTCCTTTTGAAACGTTTTTTTTATTTTTTTAATTTTATCCTAATGATGACACCAAAGACTCCATTATTGAGAATTTTTTTTGCTTCGAAAATACAGTTTGAAATAGTTGAATTAATTGACTACAAATACGAATGAATTGATTACATGAAGCAACGTTTTAATCCTATTATGATGTAATTTTGAAAGGAGAATATTAGTAAATCTTAAATGTATATTTGACTATTAGGAAATGTTAGGTGAGTGTTAGGTGTACTCTTAACTTTATGTAATGTTAGGTGAGTGTTAGATGTACTCTTGACTTTATGTAATGTTAGGTGAATGTTTGTTGTACTCTTGACTTTATGTAATGTTAGGTGAGTGTTAGGTGTACTCTTGACTTTATATAATATTAGGTGAGTGTTAGGTGAATATTAGGTGGGTGATAGACTTTATGTGTTATATCTTCATGTATATATACCTCATAAGATTAATGAAACAGAAGTACATTTTTCCTCCATTACATTTTCTCTCACTTTCATCATTTTACACATTTCTTTCATTATATTTTCAGACATTTTCATTATTTTACATGGTATCAGAGCCAAGTTTCTGATCCGGACAACGTCTTACACAGAATTTTCATCGAGCAACTTCAACAGCTTTCTTGTCTTCATCAATGATGAGTTCAAACCATGGTGCTGGTAATAAATACACTTATGCAAATGCGACAGGTCTGTATCCATTTTCCAATACTTCAATTAATTCTGTATTTACAAAGCCATGGATTTTAGATAGTGGAGCCACCGATCATATCACTTCTGATTCCACACTTCTCACCAAAACACAATCATCATCCATACCTATTGTTAATTTACCAACAGGATCTACAGCATCAATCACTTCAACTGGCACTGTATCTTTTAATTCCAACATCACTTTAGATGATGTTTTATATGTTCCTAGTTTTCGCTTAAATCTAATTTCTGTAAGCAAACTTACCTCTGCCCTAAACTGTTGTGCCATTTTTTTTCCCACCTTTTGTGTTCTACAAGACTTGGCTACGGGGAAGATGATTGGCTCGGGTAAACAACATGGTGGTCTCTATTACATGCCTCCCTTACAAAGGATGTCAACCTGTCATCAAATTTCACAGCCTTCCAATCTATGGCATATGCGTCTTGGACATCCATCACCATCTCGTCTTAAATTAGCTTCTTCTTTATTATCTTCAAACAATATTTCTTATGATAATAATTGCATTGTTTGTCCCATGGCAAAACAAACAAGACTTCCATTTCCATTAAGCTCCATATCAACTCATGCTCCATTTGATTTATTGCACTGTGATATCTAGGGTCCTCACAAAGTTCATACACACTCAGGGGCACGATTTTTTCTTACCATTGTAGATGACTTTATAAGATGCACATGGATATTCCTTATGCAGCACAAGTCTGAAACTCAAAACATTTTGAAATCTTTTATTGATTTTGTTTACACTCAATTTCATGCATATGTCAAAGCAGTTAGAGTAGACAATGGTTCTGAATTTTTATCTATGAAAAACTTTTTTAGACTTCATGGCATTGAATATCAACGCACTTGTGTTTACACCCCACAGCAAAATGGAGTCGTTGAAAGGAAACATCGTCATATTCTCACTGTGGCACGAGCACTACTTTTTCAATCCCATTTACCTTTACATTTTTGGGGTGAATGTGTTTTAACTGCAGTTTATCTCATTAACCGGTTGCCATCACCATTGCTCTCAAATAAAACACCTTTTGAAATGCTATATAGTTGCCCGCCATCACTTGATCACTTAAAGGTTTTTGGTTGTCTATGCTATCCAACTATTGTACATCCCATTCAAAAATTTGAACCTCGTGCCAAGTGTTGCATCTTTGTTGGATATCCGACTGGGCAAAAGGGATACAAACTATATGACATGGAAACCAAGAAATTTTTTGTCAATCGTGATGTCAAATTTCATGAATCCATTTTTCCTTTTTTATCTATCTTAACCCCATCCACTTCTGATTTTGTGGTGCCTAATTTCATATCTGAGACCACAGAAATGCAGTCTATCATACCACCATGCTCTTCTAACACCAATCCTCACCAATCCGAGCAAACAACATCTAATACACATGAACCCATCTCACCTACACCTGTTGTTCCCTCCAGTATTGATCAACCTTCCACAAACACACCAGATGCCGAAACCTTACCACCACTTTTAGACACATCAAATATTCCTTCTGAAACTACTACCATTCCACCTCCGAGACAGTCAACACGGCCTAAGCGACCTCCGGCATGGCATAGAGACTTCCTAATGTCATCTCAGGCACATCAATCTACCTCTGCAGCAAGTCCTATACCAGGTACTCGATATCCACTCTCTAATTTTCTTTCATACTCACGTTTTTCACCTTCCCATTCTACTTTTCTAGTTAACATCACAGATCACACTGAGCCTAAAAATTATGCTCAAGCTGTCCTTAATCCACATTGGCGACAAGCTATGAATACAGAATTAGAAGCATTGCAGCTCAACAACACATGGAGCTTAGTCCCTTTGCCCATTGGCCACAAACCAATTGGTTGCAAATGGGTCTACAAAATCAAATACAAATCTGATGGCACCATTGAACGCTACAAAGCTCGTCTTGTTGCTAAAGGATACAATCAAGTTGAGGGCATTGACTATCAAGAAACATTTTCTCCAACAGCAAAGCTTACAACACTTCGTTGTCTTCTTACTGTCGCTGCTGCTCGCCATTGGCACATCCACCAATTGGACGTTCAAAATGCTTTCCTCCATGGCGACCTTCATGAAGTTGTCTACATGGAACCTCCACCTGGTCTTCACCGATAGGGGGAGCACACTATATGTCGACTCAACAAGTCTCTTTATGGACTTAAACAAGCATCAAGAAATTGGTTTTCCACATTTTCAGATACTATCAGAAAGGCCGGCTATCAACAATCAAAGGCTGATTATTCCCTTTTCACCAAAACTCAAGGTACTTCTTTTACAGCAATTCTTATAAATGTCGATGACATACTTCTCACAGGAAATGATCTACATGAAATGGAACGTCTCAAAAGATTCCTTCTTAAACGCTTCCGTATCAAAGATCTTGGAAACTTGAAGTACTTTCTCGGTATTGAATTTTCTCGCTCCATAAAAGGCATTTTTATGTCACAAAGAAAGTATGTGTTGGACATTTTACAAGATTCTGGACTCTTAGGCGCATGTCCCAACAATTTTCCAATGGAGCAGAATTTGAAACTTACTCCCACTGATGGAGCATTGCTAAATGATCCAACAAAGTACAGAAGACTAGTTGGCAGATTGATATATCTTACAGTGACAAGACCCGATATAGTTTATTCAGTTCGCACATTGAGCCAGTTCATGCAAGAACCTAGAATACCTCATTGGGACGCTGCCATTCGAATCCTCAAATACATCAAAGGTACACCTGGTCAGGGATTATTACTTCCCTTCATAAACAGTTTAACTTTGAAAGCTTTTTGTGATTCAGATTGGGGAGGTTGTCGTGCCACAAGAATATCAGTTACATGCTACTGTATTTTCCTTGGAAGTTCTCTCATATCATGGAAATCTAAGAAGCAAGCCAATGTCTCTAGATCATCAGCTGAGGCTGAATATCGAGCAATGGCTAACACATGTTTGGAGTTAACTTGGTTGCGTTACATACTACATGACCTAAAGGTTCCTCAAACAACTCCTGCACCATTATTTTGTGACAATCAGGCAGCTTTACACATTGCTGCGAATCCTGTTTTTCATGAGCGTACAAAGCACATTGAGATAGATTGTCATATAGTACGAGAAAAAGTACAAGCCGGAATAATCAATCCTTCTTTTGTTTCTTCACACTTGCAATTGCCTGATGTATTTACGAAGGCTTTAGGAAAGGATCAGTTTGTGAATTTACGTAACAAGTTGGGACTTCATGATATTCACTCTCCAACTTGAGGGGGAGTATTAGTAAATCTTAAATATATATTTGACTATTAGGAAATGTTAGGTGAGTGTTAGGTGTACTCTTGACTTTATGTAATGTTAGGTGAGTGTTAGATGTACTCTTGACTTTATGTAATGTTAGGTGAGTGTTTGTTGTACTCTTGACTTTATGTAATGTTAGGTGAGTGTTAGGTGTACTCTTAACTTTATATAATGTTAGGTGAGTGTTAGGTGAATATTAGGTGGGTGATAGACTTTATGTGTTATATCTTCATGTATATATACCTCATAAGATTAATGAAACAGAAGTACATTTTTCCTCCATTACATTTTCTCTCACTTTCATCATTTTACACATTTCTTTTATTATATTTTCAGACATTTTCATTATTTTACAGAGAAATCATCCGTACTATATTTTATTTTTCTTTTATTCGTCAAAGTACAAAGCTATTGTTACGTATGATATCTTTCTTATTAATTAATTAATTATTTTTTCATGAAGCAATCATTTTACCCTAACGATGACACATTATTATTTGTTAAACTGAGAATTTTCTTAAACTGTGAGATTAATTGACTACAAAAACAATTGAAATAATTTCATGGAATATTGATCTTTCAAGCATACTATGAGGTAATTTTGAACGGAGAAGTTATCAAATAATATATCTTACTTTTCTGTTATTTGTTGAAGTACAAAGTTAACATTGCGTACGATACCTTTTTTAATTGTACAAGTTTGATGAGGTACGGTCATCTTGTTGAACTTGTTAATTTATTTTTTTATGAACCAAACTTTTTATCCTAATGATGACACAATAAGACCATATTACTGAGAATTTTCTTAAAAATAAAAGTACAATTCTTAAACAGTGAAATTAATTGACTAAAAAAATGATGAAACAATATTTTAATCCTAGTAAGATGTAGTCGTAAAGGTGAGATACGGTCATCTAATTGAATACATTTATTATTTTCTCATGAAACAATCTTTTTATTCTAATGATGATATGAATGATAAACCCATATTATTGAGAATTTTCTTGTGAATGAAAATGTATTTCTGAAATAGTAAAATTATTTGACTATAAAATAATTGAATTGATTTAAGGAAATGATTGTTTAATCCTACTATGTTGTAATTTGGACGGAAAAGTCATCCGTATCATATATATATATATATATATATATATATATACAAAATTATTTGACTACAAAAATAATTGAATTAATTTCATGAAATAATCTTTTAATCCTATTATAATGTAATTTTGAACAGACAAGTCATCCGTAACATATATGTATAAAATTATTTGACTACAAAAATAATTGAATTTCTTCCATGAAATGATATTTTAATCCTACTATGATGTAATTTTGAACGGAAAAGTCATCCGTAACATATTTACGTGTATAAAATTATTTGACTAAAAAATAATTGAATTAATTCCATGAAATGAACTTTTAATCCTACTATGATGTAATTTTAAATGGTATATATTACTTTATTGGTTGAAATACAAAGCCAACATTACGTATTATACCTTTCTTAATTGTACAGGTGATGAGATATGTGTTAGAGTAAGTGGTTCACGCAATTCTGCACAAATAACTCAAGCAATTCCAGCTCTAGTAAACAGTAGCAGAATGCTTCAGCATAGCAGCAGAGTACTTCTCCTGCAACTGCTAAGCCATTATAAGGAGTATAAGTTGAAAGCGTACCAAGGTCGGAGGTGACATGGCATAAGTGTTTTAAATATATATATATATATATGTTTATTGTATAATTGTTTTTTAATGCATATTTATTATTATTATTTTTATCTTTTTGGTGAATTCTAGTATTTTGTAAGCAAAACAGCTACAATTTAATTAAATTCATTATTCTTTTTAAATTCAAATGTCTACACTACTCTTCAAACTAAAATCTCAGAAATCTCAAAGTTATTTGCAAAATTAAATATATATCTGTAATTTATTACCATCAAAATGTATAATTATCGCATACATATGTCTCTGCAAATACAAAGGAGGAGAAGATCAAGAACTCTCTCTTTTCTCTCTAATACAAAAGACATAAGATTACACGTAAATTCTTTATTATAGTAAAAATGCAGTTATCTAACACATGACTTGCATGTGTGTATACATATAGATAACGATCTGTATCTGATAATTTAAATATATATATATATATATATATATATTTTTTGAGCAGAGGATCGGGCTAATTAATTATTAGCTTGAGCGAATTGGAGAGATTTCTTTCCATCATGAGCATTACTGAAGAAGTTGTTCATGTAATCCTGGAAAACAACCTCGTGAAACCGAGCCCCGTCTCGTTTCACCAGCTCCGGCAGTGGTCCGATTTTCTCGGTTGGATTTGGCATGGTGAAGACTGGGATTGATACTCTTGATTTGGTGCTTGTGGTTCTTACTCTGTGCTCAGCACTCTTGTACGTTCCATTGCTTATTATCTATAACAAAAGCATGCATGTAAAAATTAATATTTAAAGAAATTAATAATATAAATAAATTTTGTCCATCAAATATATCGGCTGAAAATTCAAGTTGAAAAGTATTTTATTATGTTCATGTGTGCTCTAACCTGTAAAGCATCACCAACGTTGATGACTAAAGCACCATCAACGGGAGGAATCTCCATCCACTCTCCTTTCTTCCCAACATCTTCAATGTCTTCTTCAACTTTCACATACAATCCTCCGATCCCATCTTGCAATAAAACAGTAAGTGCTCCCACGTCTGAGTGGCGTCCAACGCCCACGGTCAGATTCGGGTCAGGGCAAGTCGGGTAGTAGTTCATGTTCACCAATTTGAACCCAATTAGGGCATCGATTTTCACGTTGTCTGGCTTAACTCCGATATTCTCCATCAAAACCTCCAGCAGTTTTCTCACCAGCTCCACTGATGTTTTCAGGTACTCTAGTGACACTTCCCTGTGACAAGTATTTTTAACATTATAAGTTCAACAAAAAATTAATAAATAATATCTATAAGTCTTTCTTCACAAAGTACTATATATTGAACAAATGCCCTTAATTTGTTTAGTAGTGTTTAATTAGTTAAAATTTTGAAATAAAGAAATTAAAAATCTTGAAATTAACAATTTTGATTAGTAGTTAGTTTCAGAATAAGGAATACAAATCTTACTTGCATTCTTTAGGCCACTGTTGAAGGGCCTCAACATCATTTGTATATGTCATGCTAATATAATCCTTCCACTCCAAAGCTTCCTCCTTATCCGGCACAAAGCTCGTACCGTACTTCACCAACGGGCTAGGGCTAGCTCCTTTCCGGTACACCGCCTTCTTTTCCGGCGCTTGTCCGAAGAACGAATGGGCGGTGTCCTTGAGCTTTCCGAGCAACTCAATAGGCACGCCGTGGTTCACCACTTGGAAGAACCCTAGAGTCGAGGCGGCCCTAGAGATCTCCTCCGTCACACGGTTGTGCTCCGGCCCATTGAGCTTCGACAGGTTGATCGGCTGCAACGGACACGTGCGGGCGTTATGCTTGTCAATTCGCTCTTGCTCTGGCTGAATGTAGGGTTTTGGTACCTTTGTGAGGCCTAAGTCCACCATGCCTTTGACGCCATTGCCGTCTTTGACCACAAAGTTGAAGAGAGAGTTGTTGCCTTCGTCCAAGCTTGGAGCCATAATTAATTTCTGTAATGGAGAGAGAGAGAGAGAGAGAGAGAGAGAAAGAGATGTGAATTTGTAGTGAATTTTAATGTGCAAAGAAAGTGTTTGCGTTGTATTTTTTTTGGTGCATGAAAAAGGTGGCTTTATATACATAGTGATTTTGGTGATTGACTTTTTTGTGTTGCAAAAAAATTAGTTTAATTATCAGTACGGGCAACTAACAACACACTTGAGGTATGTTTCACATCTTGGTTCATAGTTTGGACTTTTGCAGGCAAGATTCAGGGCGCTAATTGATTAATTAGTTATAAAAACTATATATATATAAAGAGGAAAAAGAAATTAAATAGCATAGTCATCTATATATAGAGAGAACTTTTGGTGTAAATATGTATGAACTCGATTTGATTGTGTGCATTTTTAACGAAATATATATCTGAACATAAATTTTTAATTGTTAGACACATTAAACGACTGTAATTTATTTTATCTTTTGAAAAGGTTATTTAAAGTACTTTAGGAGAAATATTATTGTTGCTTTTTTGTTTTTTTTGTTTCTTTTCTACATAGTTGGCCTACTAATTTGCAAAATTTCAGTTACATCTGCACTAGACCAATGTATTGAGTTGTTAAATGTTGAATTTTCATGGTCTGTGCCTGACTTGTGGTGACTAATTAGGAAGTTACATTTTCTTCCACTATAAAAGCCAAGTATTTCTTCTTGATCCCCTTTTTCATCAAATTTGACTAATTAATCTGCTGAAAAAATTGATTTATGTGGTGTGATTAATTATATAATTACATCAATATGATGTTAGATTTTGCAATTAGATATAATTATATAATTGCAATTAGATACAATTATATAATTATATAATTATATAAATGAGATTCTTAGAGCATGAAAAATGACATTTTTTATAAAAATGAAAAAACTTATAAGAGGAATTAAAATTCAAACTCAGTTAGTCATTTTCATGATGCTAAGGAGGAATTTTTATACAAAACTAAGATATAAAGACAGCATCACAAACAATTGACAATGTTAATTTAATTTATTTTTTTGCAAATTAAATAGGTTTTTTGGTACTACAAATCATAGAAGAAAATGCACCGGGGATTCAAAACTGCTAAACGTAAAAGTTTAAACTGATAGATAAGGATTCAATTCCTCTATTTAAACACAAGTTGACGAGATTTAATACGTTAACACTATAATATTAATATAATAAAAACTGTGTTATTTGAATTTCTTTCTATAGATTGAAGAAGCAGAACTTGGTGACTCTTGACTTCTATATAGAATTTTTATCAAAGTCTCAATACCTTTTTAAGAGGAAAATAAGATTTGATAGAGAGTTGACCATAAAGTAAGATATGGAGGCTAAACAAGTCAAACGAAAGTGTAATTATTTTTTTGTGTGGAATATTTAGTTGATTTTTTCTTTATTCTTGTTATTTTTGACAAATTCTACAAGTCTTAATATTATTATTTCTTAAAATAAGTACAAAATAATGTTGCAAGTACAATTCGACATCAAAACCGCATTTAAAAGAAAATTTTTATTTTTACATAGTGAATCGAACCTGAAAAATTGAAATATTAACAGACTGAATGAGCGTCATTTGTCACCAAACTATATTGGGCGGTAAAAGAAACTATTAATACGTGACGGTTTCCATGTTTTATTGTAATAATTTTTTTCTATATATTTTAAAAAATAAAACACTTTTTCTACTTTTTCTTTTTCATTTTCTTCACAGAGTCCTATTTAACAAAACCCTTCCTTTACAAACAAACATATACAAAATCTTAGCAAAATAGGTTTTTATTATTATTATTATTATTATTATTTCACAATCATTGTAAATCAATAAAATTCAATTAAGACAAAAAACCTAATTAAAAATATTTTTCAGAAAAAAAACGTGTTCTTAAAAAAAAAAAAAAAAGATTTGAGCCATTAAAATACTGATCACATAATGGCATGAAATCAAGAATTAAAATAAAAATAAAATGAGTAGCAAATTGAAGCTAACCTGCAATGGAGGATGGAGAGTTGTTGCTTTGATAGAGAGAAATAAAACAAAAGTAGCTTTGTTATAATGAAAAGAGCTGATGAGATTACTCTTGAAGCTGCATGGGTTTAAATAGAGGGTGTTGTGAGAATTTTTCAAATCTGTTTTTGTATTTGATTGACCTTTTTTTTTTTTTTATTATTTTCGGGTCAAGAATTACAACAGAACATGGATCTCTCTATTATTTTATTCTTTTCCCTCTTATTGTGTAAAATTTTTTCCTATTTTTGGTAGATGATATTACCATATCAATCCAATAATATCACTTAATATTATGTTACTATATATTATGTGATATTATTATGATATCCAATAATATCACTCAACATTATGTTGCCATAAATAAATATATATATATATATATATATATATATATATATATATTGTGTGATATTTTGCGATATTATTATGATATATTCGTATTTTCTTGAATATATTATGTTATTCTAGTTTCCATGCATAGGAGATTTTATGTAGCCTATAAATAGACTCTCTATTGTACATTCATATTTAGACTGTGAAATACTATTTACAGTTTCACTATTATGGTATTATGGTACCATGTTATTAAAGTGATAAGAAATGACATAAATATTTAAGTTATAGGTTGATGGGTTTTATAATATGTTAACAGATGATATGAAAAATACACTGATGTATTTCATATGGAATTCTTTTATTTTGTTTTATTGGAGAAAAACAATTATTGTAAAGGTTTGAAAGAGTTTTCAGTCAATAGAGAATCAAGTTTGCAAATGTGAAAATGAAATATATACACACACATTCATTTATAAAATTAAACAAAGTGGTGTTTCAATGCCTTCTTTGGCATGGAACTTAGATGGTTCGCTATTTCAATGAAAAGTGTAAGCTAGCAATCAATAGTCAAGTTGATTGTGAGTTTTGAATTTTATGAATTATGAAAATATTATCTTTTTATTTTGAAATCTAATATCTACCTTCACGACTAGAAGATAGATATCTATACATACTGGTAAATGAGTATTATAAACTTAAATTCCCACCAAAAAGGTGCACACCATTTGAGTTCAGGAGGGATGAACAGTATAAAACGTATTTTAGCCATATAAAGTGCTTTAAAAGAAAGTTAAAATCAGATGATCACAGGGATATATTTTATACTTCAAAATCATAACATATCACCTCTATGACACAAACATTACTATCCAAAAATCTCTAAAATTGCAAATTCTCTATAACTAAGGTAACTTGCACCTCTCCATTCACATTAGTAGTGAGAGTTTAAATCTTACCATCCATAATTATCAACATATATAAATAATTTTATTCTCAAATTGTGGAAGTAGATGTCTCTCAATTATGGGAATAAATATTAGCACTATACATGTAATGAATGATCTTAGCAGGCCTCTGACTCATTCTATTTAAAAAAAAAAAATTAAAACGTCCCTAAAATTTGCAAGTATAATATTCATGAATGCTATTAGAAAAAGCCCTTGATATATATTCTTTAACGAGTAAATAAGTTTCTAGAATCAACTCAAAAAGGTTTTTTTTTTAGAAACATATACAGTCGTGTTAAAAATAATATAAATTGAACACTTCTCCACATAAATTAATCCATTTTAAGGCCAATAATTTCCTCAATATATCTTGTTTTCTATTCTACCAACATTTTTGTTCCATCTAATTAAAACATTTTTGTTTTCATGTAATGTCTGGTCACGCTTTGAATCTAATCGATTGAAGTCCTGAATGTGATCACTCACGCTCAAACGCGGACCAGAAAAAAAAAAAAAAACTTCTCCTTTGAATTTGTCAATTACATATGCTTTGTGAAGATGTCATCCAATGAGAGTTGATGTCCATTGTATAAAGTGTACTCTATCTGCATTGTATAAGTTTGTTATTATTGTTATTATTATATTGACAGCCAATCATGTTCAATTACACAGATCTGTGACTTGGCATTTTGTGTGACTGAGATGTAGTCTTGTTAGCAGATCCAACGGTCACTCTGTTTTGTATATATTCTTAACAGTGATGTGAGTTTTACTCTAAGTAAAGAAACACACTTTTAATGTGATATCGTTTTCTCTCTGCTTTGCAAATCTCTCTCAACTTCAAGAGAGTATTTTCTTTCTCTTTGTTGTTCTGTAAATCTAGGGTTAGCTTTCACATGGTATCAGAGCCTCTCTTGGCTAAATCCATGGTGTCAACAAGTTGTCCAGGTGGTGCTCCGTCTTCGTTAGTGAAGAAAGTTGAGTTTGCTTCAATCTCAAAGGCACTCAACTTCAATCTTTCTGTCAAGCTGACTCGTGACAACTATGTTCACTGGCGAGCTCAGATTCTTCCAGCTATTAGAGCTTTAAGTCTCGAAAAATATATCGATGGTAGTTGTCTCTGTCCTGCGAAGTATGTGAAGGTTTCTGTAGCTGAAGGTGTCACAGAAACGGCCATCAGTGAAGAGTTTGAAGACTGGTGTAGAGCAGATCAGCTACTCCTGTGTTGGTTAATGTCAACCATAAGTGAAGGTTTGATTGGAGAGGTATCGGACTGTCTCTCTTCTTTAGAATTTTGGAGAATCATAGAAACTCTGTTTTCTAGGGAATCTTTAGCTAAGGTGTTGCAAGTGAAGCAACAACTCCAGAGTGCTAGAAAAGGTTCGAGTTCGATTAGTGAGTTCGTCTTGAGAGTTAAAGGTCTTGGAACCAGCTTGAGATCAGCAGGACAGACTGTAACAGATCAAGATCTATTGCTTTGTGTGTTGAACGGATTGGGACATGAATATGATCCTGTGGTGGTAATGCTTTCTCAACAGCAACTAACTATGTCACTTCATGAGGCACAGTATATGCTCATGATTCATGAGCAGAGAATAGAGCATCTCAACTCTGTTGCTCAGCTGGATATTCAAGCTCCGGTGGCTAATTTTGTTTCAAGCAACAATAGTGGTGGTAGGAGCTCTAACAGAGGGGGTTTTAATTCTGGTAGTCGAGGAAACAACAATAGTCGTGGTCGAAGAGGCAGAGGAGGCAGATGGAGTAACAACAGACTTCCATGTCAGATATGTACAAGGCCTGGGCACTCAGCTTTCCAGTGTTACAACAGATTTGACCGATCCTATCAGCAGCAATCCTTTACCAACACTTCTGTAAATGGTAATGGCAATGGAGGTTCACAAGGGGGCAATTATCAGGGTCACGTGGCTGAAGCTTCACCAAATTTTTCTAATGGTGGTGGTCAGGGAAATCAGCCTGTTTTTCAAGGAAATTTTCAGAATTTCCAGGCTCATTATGGACAACAGTCAGCAACACCAGAAACTGTATCTGATCCTGCGTGGTATGCAGACAGTGGTGCTACAAGTCATGTGACTTCTGATTTGGGTAAGCTTTCACATTCTTCAGTTTATACTGGTTCTAGCAAGTTAACTGTTGGTAGTGGTCAGGCTTTAGCTATTAACAGTATTGGTAGTTCAGTAGTTCAGTCACACACCAAACCTACTCAATCATTACTACTTAATCATGTTCTTCATGTCCCTAAAATAACCAAAAACCTACTTAGTATATCTAAATTTACTAGGGATAACAATGCTGTAGTTGAGTTTTATGACACTTTTTGTATTGTTAAGGACAAGCTTTCCAAGAAAGTGTTGCTCCGAGGCATACTTAAGGATGGCTTATACCAGTTACAGCTCCAAGGGGATCAGCTCAAGTTGACTGGTCTTCCATCAAGGACAGCTTCTCAGTCTGTCTATCTTGCTGATTTTTCATTCAATAATTGTACAGATTCTGTTCAATCTGATTCTATTTCTCATGTACAAACTGCTACTCCAATTGCTTTGAGTTCTAATGTTGCTGATTCTGGTTTGGTTAGTGAGAATGTTAATAATGTTTGTGCATTGTGGCATTATAAACTTGGTCATCCTTCTCATTATGCTTTGCAATCTGTTATGTCTTCGTTGAATTTATCCTGTTCACAATCTATTTCTAGTTGTTGTGATTCTTGTAGACTAGGTAAGATGCATCAACTTCCTTTTTCTAGGTCTAGCATTAAGACACAAAAGCCTCTAGAACTCATTTATTCTGATATATGGGGTCCTTCCCCAGCTGTCTCTCTTGAAGGGTATAGATATTACATTGTTTTTGTTGACTGCTATACTAGGTTTTCTTGGCTTTTTCCTCTTAAGCTTAAGTCTGATGCTTTGTCTACATTCATCATGTTTAAAACTCAAGTTGAAAAACAGTTTGAGACTTCTATTAAGATCTTACAAACTGATATGGATAAGGAGTTTCAAGTCTTTAGTTCTTATCTTAGGCAACAAGGTATTCTTTTTAGATTCTCTTGTCCTTATACACACCAACAAAATGGTGTTCCTGAACGTAAACACAGACATATTGTTGAAACTGGGCTTACCTTGCTTGCTCATGCAAAGCTGCCATTAACTTTCTGGGCTGAGGCTTTTCAGGCAGCCATGTTATTGATTAATAATCTGCCCAGCCCTCTCTTGCATAACAAGTCACCTTTTGAATTGTTATTTCACAGAAAACCCAATTATCACTATTTCAAAGTTTTTGGGTGTGCCTGTTTTCCTTATCTCAGGCCTTTTGGAAAGCAAAAATTTGATTTTCATTCTTCTAAGTGTCTTTTCATAGGTTATAGTTTACAGCATAGGGGTTATAAGTGTTTGCATCCTTCTGGAAAAGTTTATGTTTCTAGAAATGTACTATTTCATGAAAATGATTTTCCTTATCCCATTTTGTTTTCTTCTAAGTCTGGTGCATCTAGTTCTAGGTCTAGTCTTCCTCTTTCAATTTTTAATTCTTTGTCTCCCACTTCTCAGTCTGTTTCTGCAATTCCTCTAGTGTCCTCTGCTGCTTTACCTTCTGCTGCCACACCTGCACAGTTTTCACATTCTTCACTGTCTAATTCAGAGTCATTACAACAACATTCTCTTCCTTTTTCTGCTTCTCCTTCAGCTGTCAGTCCTTCTTCTGACTGCTCTCACTCCTCTGTTATCCCTAATGTTCATCACCCTCACACGGTTTCTTCTCATCCTATGGTCACTAGGTCCAAGGTGGGTATTTTTAAACCTAAAGTTTTTTCTGCTCTTTGTCAATCTCCATGTGCTAAACTTACTGAAACTGAACCTACTTCTGTTAAGACAGCTTTAGCTGATCCTAAGTGGAAGTTAGCTATGGAAGAGGAATATAATGCCCTTATGAGAAATAATACTTGGACTTTAGTGCCTCCTAGCTCTAGTTGCAATATTGTTGGTCATAAATGGGTGTTTCGCATTAAGTATAAACCCGATGGTTTTATTGCCAAATATAAAGCTAGGTTGGTTGCAAAGGGGTTCCATCAAACTGCTGGTGTTGATTTTACTGAAACCTATAGTCCTGTTATTAAACCCTCCAGAATTAGGGTTATTTTTACATTAGCAGTCACTTATGGTTGGGAGATTCAACAGGTTGATGTTAATAATGCTTTTCTTAATGGGGATTTGAAGGAGTTAGTGTTTATGGAGCAGCCTGCTGGGTTTGTGAATTCTGTGTTTCCTTCTCATGTCTGTAGACTTAATAAGGCTCTCTATGGTCTCAAACAAGCTCCCCGAGCTTGGTTTCATAAACTGAAAACAGCTCTTTTATCTTGGGGTTTTCAGAATTCCACTTCAGATATTTCTCTGTTTATTTACAAGAAAAATTCTGCTCTTTTGTATGTAATTGTATATGTGGATGATATACTAATTACAGGCTCTAGTAGCTCTCTCATTCACAAAACAATTACAGCTCTTAATTCTCAGTTTGCATTGAAGACACTTGGTTCTGTTGGTTATTTTTTGGGATTTGAAGCTTTTAGAAATTCTCAAGGGATTTATCTTACTCAAACTAAATACATTTTTGATCTTCTTGCTAAGACTAATATATTGCTTTCCAAACCTTGTGATACTCCTCTTTGCCCGAGTACAAAACTATCTTTGCAGTGTGGCACTCCTTTTTCCAATTCAACTCTATATCGTAGCACACTTGGGGCTTTGTAGTATCTCACCTACACCAGACCTGATATTGCTTTTGCTGTGAATAAGTTGAGCCAGTTTTTGGCAGCTCCTACTGATGTACACTGGCAGTCTTGCAAACGTATTCTTCGATATCTTAAGGGTTCTGCTGGCCTTGGTCTATTCTTTCGGCCTGCCCCTCAACTATATATTGAAGCCTACACAGATGCTGATTGGGCTTCCTGCACTGATGATCGTCGCTCTACGAGTGGTTGTTGTGTGTTTCTAGGGTCCAATTTAATTACTTGGTACTCTAGGAAACAGAAAGTGGTTGCTCGGTCTAGTACCGAGGCTGAATATAGAGCTCTTTCTCAGGCCTCCACAGAAGTTATTTGGCTCAGCTCTTTGTTTCAAGAACTGGGTATTGTTCTTACTGCTAAACCAGTGTTGTGGTGTGATAATGTAAGTGCTGGTGCTTTAGCACATAATCCTATTTTTCACTCTAGAACTAAGCATGTAGAGGTGGATGTTCATTTTATTAGAGAGAAAATTGCCCTTGGTCATCTTGCTGTCAATTATGTGCCCACTGATTTGCAGCCTGCAGATATGTTAACCAAGGCTTTGCCTTCAAGCAGATTTCAGTTTCTTTGCAGCAAGCTGAATCTGGCAGTATCTCCCCAGTTCAGCTTGAGGGAGGATGTGAAGATGTCATCCAATGAGAGTTGATGTCCATTGTATAAAGTGTACTCTATCTTCATTGTATAAGTTTGTTATTATTGTTATTATTATATTGACAGCCAATCATGTTCAATTACACAGATCTGTGACTTGGCATTTTGTGTGACTGAGATGTAGTCTTGTTAGCAGATCCAACGGTCACTCTGTTTTGTATATATTCTTAACAGTGATGTGAGTTTTACTCTAAGTAAAGAAACACACTTTTAATGTGATATCGTTTTCTCTCTGCTTTGCAAATCTCTCTCAACTCCAAGAGAGTATTTTCTTTCTCTTTGTTGTTCTGTAAATCTAGGGTTAGCTTTCACATGCTTCTAATAGTTTGAGTCACGGCCATATCCACCCATTGATCAAATGGTTAGGGCATTTCTCTCCTATCTCAGTGGCAAGGGTTCGATTTCCACCATACACATTTACCAGTATGTGTGGGTAGTTTTCTCCCCTTATTATGAGAGTAGATGTCCCCCGTTATAAAAGTAGATATCCGAACCGTACGTTTAATAATTGATCTCGACTGATACCGATAATTATTAATTTTATAATTATATTTTCTTTAAAAAAAGTAAAATAAAAAAAATAGTTTGAGTCACGGTGAAATCAGCCCCACAAAAACGGTGCAAATCAACCGCTTCCAAAGTCTTCCTTGTAATAATAAGCATGAGCCAAGTACGTACCAACAAATTTTATTTGTTTGATTTCCATCGGAGGATGATTTCTCAAGCAGTTTTTTTTGTCAAATTTTTATTTGTCTATTTTAGACTATGAGAATGGTTATAAATCCAAGAAGATATACATATATGACGTTTCTAGGTTGATTTCTATATTATGGTTTTATTCAAGAGAGATGTTACACCGTTTCACATGAAGATCGTCTTCCATAAAAATGACTTACTGTGTATATGATCATGATGTTTAACTTGTATATGTTTATTATATAAAATACTATATATCAATCACATTGATAATGAAAAATCCTGAAGTATACGACGCCTATAAATCAAACCACATCATTCAACATTTTCCCTTTTGAAACGTTTTTTTATTTTTTTAATTTTATCCTAATGATGACACCAAAGACTCCATTATTGAAAAATCATCCATACTATATTTTATTTTGAACGAGAAATCATCCGTACTATATTTTATTTTTCTTTTATTTGTCAAAGTACAAAGTTAACGTTATGGTATGATACCTTTCTTATTAATTAATTAATTATTTATTTTTTTTATCAAATAATATATCTTACTTTTCTTTTATTTGTTGAAGTAACATTGCGTACGATACCTTTTTTAATTGTACAAGTTTGATGAGGTACGGTCATCTCGTTGAACTTTTTAATTTATTTTTTTTATGAATCAAACTTTTTATCCTAAAGATGACACAATAAGACCATATTTGATATTACTGAGAATTTTAAACAGAAAAGTCATCCGTAACATATATACATATATAAAATTATTTGACTAAAAAATAATTGAATTAATTTCATGAAATGAACTTTTAATCCTACTATGATGTAATTTTGAACGGTATATGTTACTTTTATTGGTTGAAATACAAAGCCAACATTACGTATTATACTTTTTTTAATTGTACAGGTGATGAGGTATGACCATTTTATTGAACGCTCGATTATTTTTTCTTGAAATATAAGTTTATCTGAATAATGACACAACACACCCATATTACTAAAAAAATTTCTTCCAGACGAAAATACATTTCTTAAACATTGAAATGAGTTGATCAAGTAAAACGATTGAATTAATTCCATGAAACGATTTTTAGTCCTTCTATGATGTAAGTTTTGCATTGAGAAAGTCTACTGTAGACGATATAAGAATTAGCAAAATATATTAAAATATATATTATATTTATCTAATAAAATACGTAAATTTTATTGTCTTATTGATATCCGGTAACAGTTATCAATTTAATTCAAAATATTTCGTCAAAATCCTAGTTAGTCCCTGTATAGGCTTGTATAGTTCAATTATGTTTAAAGCAATCACGAAAGTGTCAAAGTTAAAATTATTAATAAATTAAATTAAGAAGGCCAAATTAGTCATGGCCGCGGTTCCGGTCCTCCTGGGAGGAGAACTGAAATTGGAACCGGAGGGCACCGGTTCTAGTTCCGGAATCGACAGTTCAACCGCTGATTTTAGGAATTGGAACTGGCATACTATTTTTTTTAAAAAAAAAGTTAAAGAAGTTTAAAAATAATTCAAGAAAATAAAAAGTAAAAAAAAAAAATGGGTTGCAATAAAATAACGAAAAAATTGAAATAAAATTACGATAATATCATAAATAAAACTATAAAAGTAAAAAAAATTTAAATAAATAAATAAGAAATTAAGGCTTACATTTAATTTTATCTTAATTAAGTTGCCTACGTATTCTCTAGGAGGAATCAAAGCTCATGTAGTTCTGTTACCTTTTATGATCCGAGTGTGATTAATCGTCGCTTGTAACTTCGATGGCCGTTATATCGTCGTTGGTGTCAAAAAAGTCATTGTCGTCGGACACTCCGTCCATTTCCTGCTATCGGTATGACGTCTTCGTTCAGTCGTCAATACAGACCTGGATCTGAATTGAGTCTCGACTCAGCAACGACTGTCTCTCGTCCAGAATGTTGCCGCTTGCACTAAATTTCTGTTCGACTGCCACGGTCAAGACAGGGGTTCTAAAAATTTGTTTGGCAATGATGGCCAAAATTTAAAAGTTAGTTTGGTGATCTCTCCACCAGTGTAGAAGGTTGAAGTCATCGTTGTCCACAAACTCAAAGGAGATGTTTAGGTAAACTTCAGCATCTGAAACAAAGGTTAATATACCCCCCATTTTCTTTGACTTTTTTTGACAACAAATTTGACCCTAACTTCCTTAATATGGAGGGAACACTAAATTGAGATTGAAAATCGCTTATATCCGATTGCTGAATAACAATGTTCAGCGGAGGACCGTATATAAAACGGTATTCATGATACAATTCATAAAATAAACTCCTAATATTATTAAATAAAACATTAATATATATATATATATATATATATATATATATATCAGTTATACCTAAAGATTGATAATAAAGAGTATAATATTCATATAAATTATCACATTTACGCCTAAGGTCAAAAACTGATGCAATCATATAAATCATAGGAATCTCCCTATAATAAATTAACCATTTTTTTTTTTTGCATTGCATTAACACAATCAAATAAATATGGTTCTTGTACACACTCATTAAGTGCACCTACAATATTAATAGCTTCTATAAAAAATAAATGTGAGGTTAGATAATATATACCAGATAAAGTATTTGTTGCATCATTAAAAACTTTTAATATCAAACAAATTTTAGTACAAACATCTCAATAATGAGGAAACAAATTAATACTACTAATATTACACAGCATAAATCTAACTAATAATTCCCTATACTCATAACTTTCACCCAATAATTTGTACATAGAGTTTCAACGAGTTGGAACATCACGGAAAAATCTAATTGGATACTTCCCGTGAAATTTGCAGACGCTTAGCCTATTGTTTCATGACGCTAGGATGTTTCCACAAATAATAGAGATCATCCCTAATTGGTGTAGTAAAATTTTGTAGTATTTACAAACCATTTTGTACACATATATTTAAAACTTGGCAACACACATATTTGATGGAAAAATCTGCCGCCAAAATAGGGGTTACACAATTGTATTAATTGTGGAATGTCGACAGTATTGTTTGTGACGTTATCAAAACCAATTGCAAAAATTTTATTTTCAATAGAATATTCTTTAAAAATAATTTTCATCAATGTATATATATTATCAGCAGTATGAAAGTCATGAAAAACTCTAAATGCAAGAATGTTTTTTTGTAACTCCCATGCTTCATCAATATAATGACAGGTGAGTCCTAAATATGAATGTTTTTGTCAATGATCACTCTAGATATCGGCACAAACAGACACGCGACCCATATAATTTTTAAAATATTTAATTAATAATTTTTTTTTATATATAAATTTTACATATAGTACGTTTCAAAGTAGTCCTATGTACCCTACATGTAGCGGGATTTAAGGCGGTATGATAATATTTTAGAAATCCAGTTTTTTCACCAAAATTAAAAGGTAGATGTTCGATCGCTACCATTTTAGCTAACTCTTCCCTATTATTTTGATCACTATATTTAAATAATGAATAGTTATGAGATATGTACCTGGCAATTTCTTGCTCTAAATTTGGCTTCTTCCCTAGGCATCGCTAAACTCCTACAGGAAGATTTTTTTGGACTTTCCTCATTATACATTTTTTTTTCCTTAATTCTTCATAATTTTTCTTTTGATTTAATTCTTACATTCATTTTTTTTTGTGCTGTTATTTTGTAATAGATGTCTCCTATTATGGGAGTAGATATCCGGGCCGCTCATTTAGTGATTAATTTCGGCAGGTCCTAATGGTTCTTAATGTTGTATTTGTACCCCTTAAAAAAAACGAAAAATAAAAAATAATTTTTTTTGCTCTAAATGTTTATCAGGACTTCAATCTCCAAGCTTTTTTATGATAGGTGAAGATCCTAATTATAAGCTCCTTTACTGTAATCTTTTTATTTCATTTCACCCCCATCTTGTATTGCATGTAAGACTCGTTACGCTCTCTGTTTTAGGGGTAGTTATCTTCCGTTCTATTAATAAATTTTCTTGTCCTGTCGAGTTTCGTTAAAAAAAAAAAGCAAATAGTTTCATGGTTAAAAATATTATAAAGATCCGAAATTACTAATTCTTAACAAACGATGTATGCAATTTATATGTCCAAAGTCGAAATAGAAGAGTACATGATATTGTAATTATTAATATTATTTCTTTATAGTACAACAAAATGGTCATCTTAAACATGACCTAGTATGTTTTTAAAAAAACATCCACACCTGATAATTTTTATATTTATTTATAAGGATGTATATCGAGCGCAGGGGATATCGAGCTAATTAATTATTAACATGAGCGAAATGAAGAGATTTCTTTCTGTCATGAATGTTGCTGAAGAAGTTGTTCATGTAATCCTGGAAAACAACCTCTCGATACTGAGCACCGTCATGCTCTATCAGCTCCGGCAGTGGACCGAACTTCTCGGTTAGCTTTGGCATGGTGAAGATTGGGACTGATACTCTTGATTTGGTGTCTGTAGTTCATACTCTGTGCTCATCACTCTTGTACTTTCCATTGCTTAATATCTATATATATCAAAGCATATTTTAAAAAATATGGTTAAATTATATCTTAAAAGATTGAAAGAACAATAAAATACGTTTTTTAAATTCGAGATCCTTGTTCTCTAACATTAGAGACGTGACTCTCTGACAATATAAAGCCTTTACAATACTCTCGGAAAATTATATTAAGTCTTCTAACCTGTAAAGTGTCACCAACGTTGATGACTAAAGCACCATCAATGGGAGGAATCTCCACCCACTCTCCTTTCTTTGCAACACCTTCAATGTCTTCTTCAACTATTTATACGTGGAAGTAGATGTCTCTCAATTATGGGAATAAATATTAGGACTATACATGTAATGAATGATCTTAGCAGGCCTCTGACTCATTCGATATCAGATTTAAAAAAAAAAAAATTAAAACGTCCCTAAAATTTTCAAATATAATATTCATGAATGATATTGGAAAAAGCCCTTGATATATATTCTTTAACGAGTAAATAAGTTTCTAGAATCAACTCAAAAAGTTTTAAGGCCAATAATTTCCTCAATATATCTTGTTTTCTATTCTACCAACATTTTTGTTCCATCTAATTAAAATACTATATATTATGGTCTGGTCACTCTTTGAATCTAATCGATTGAAGTCATGAACGTGATCACACGCTCAAACTCTGACCAGAAAAAAACAAAAACAAAAAAACAAAAAAAGAGAGAAGAAAACTTCTCCTTTGAATTTGTCAATTACATATGCTTCTAATAGTTTGAGTCAGGGCCACATCCACTCATTCCTTGATTAAGTGGTTAGTGTACCTCTCTCCTATCTCAGTGGTGAGGGTTCGATTCCTACCATGCATATTTATCAGTACAAAGTTAATATATCTTACTTTTCTGTTATTTGTTGAAGTAGAAAGTTAACATTGCGTACGATACCTTTTTTAATTGTACAAGTTTGATGAGGTACGGTCATCTTGTTGAACTTGTCAATTTATTTTTTTAGGAATCAAACTTTTTATCCTAATGATGACACAATAAGACCATATTACTGAGAATTTTCTTAAAAATGAAAGTACAATTCTTAAACAGTGAAATTAATTGACTAAAAAAATGATGAAACAATATTTTAATCCTAGTAAGATGTAGTCGTAAGGTGAGATACGGTCATCTAATTGAATACATTTATTATTTTCTCATGAAACAATCTTTTTATTCTAATGATGATATGAATGATAAACCCATATTATTGAGAATTTTCTTGTAAATGAAAATGTATTTCTGAAATAGTAAAATTATTTGACTATAAAAATAATTGAATTAATTCAAGGAAATGATTGTTTAATCCTACTATGTTATAATTTGGACGGAAAAGTCATCCGTATCATATATATATATATACAAAATTATTTGACTACAAAAATAATTGAATTAATTTCATGAAATAATCTTTTAATCCTATTATAATGTAATTTTGAACAGACAAGTCATCCGTAACATATATGTATAAAATTATTTGACTACAAAAATAATTGAATTACTTCCATGAAATGATATTTTAATCCTACTATGATGTAATTTTGAACGGAAAAGTCATCCGTAACATATTTACGTGTATAAAATTATTTGACTAAAAAATAATTGAATTAATTCCATGAAATGAACTTTTAATCCTACTATGATGTAATTTTGAATGGTATATATTACTTTATTGGTTGAAATACAAAGCCAACATTACGTATTATACCTTTCTTAATTGTACAGGTGATGAGATATGTGTTACAGTAAGTGGTTCACGCAATTCTGCACAAATAACTCAAGCAATTCCAGCTCTAGTAAACAGTAGCAGAATGCTTCAGCATAGCAGCAGAGTACTTCTCCTGGAACTGCTAAGCCATTATAAGGAGTATAAGTTGAGAGCGTACCAAGGTCGGAGGTGACATGGCTGGTGGCACCGCTACCAGCATACCAAGCAGGGTCTGCAACCGAATCTGGGGTGGCATGGTGCTGATTAAAGTGTGCTTGATGATTCCCTTGATAACCAACCTGATTGGCTTGGAAACCAGATTGACAGCCTTGAGAATAACCTTGTTGCATCTGATAATTTTCTTGCTGCACAACTGGACCTTGATAATATGCACCTCCACCTGGAGTATGAATCCGCATAGCTGTATTGCCACTAGGATTGTTATTAGAACTCTGACCAAGAGGAGCTCTATCATATCTGTTGTAACACTGAGCTGCAAATTGTCCAGGTCTGTGACAGATTGGGCATGTAGGCCTACTATCGTTCCATCGTCCTCGGCCTCTCTTCCCCCCATTATAGCTGCCATGGCCGCCAGATTGATTATTATTAGGTCTTCCTCTGTTGAAGTTTCCTCTACCACCATTGTTAAACACAAAATTCACTACAGGTGTAGGAACCTCAACTTGTGACACTAAGTTGAGATGAGCAATCATTTGCTCATGAGTCATGAGCATATATGGCACGTCATGAAGAGTAATATATATATATATATATATATATCTTTATTGTATAAGTGTTTTTTAATGCATATTTATTATTATTATTTTTATCTTTTTGGTGAATTCTAGTATTTTGTAAGCAAAACAGCTACAATTTAATTAAATTCATTATTCTTTTTAAATTCAAATGTCTACACTACTCTTCAAACTAAAATCTCAGAAATCTCAAAGTTATTTGCAAAATTAAATATATATCTGTAATTTATTATCATCAAAATGTATAATTATCGCATACATATGTCTCTGCAAATACAAAGGAGGAGAAGATCAAGAACTCTCTCTTTTCTCTCTAATACAAAAGACATAAGATTACACGTAAATTCTTTATTATAGTAAAAATGCAGTTATCTAACACATGACTTGCATGTGTGTATACATATAGATAACGATCTGTATCTGATAATTTAAATATATATATATATATATTTTTTGAGCAGAGGATCGGGCTAATTAATTTTTAGCTTGAGCGAATTGGAGAGATTTCTTTCCATCATGAGCATTACTGAAGAAGTTGTTCATGTAATCCTGGAAAACAACCTCGTGAAACCGAGCCCCGTCTCGTTTCACCAGCTCCGGCAGTGGTCCGATTTTCTCGGTTGGATTTGGCATGGTGAAGACTGGGATTGATACTCTTGATTTGGTGCTTGTGGTTCTTACTCTGTGCTCAGCACTCTTGTACGTTCCATTGCTTATTATCTATAACAAAAGCATGCATGTAAAAATTAATATTTAAAGAAATTAATAATATAAATAAATTTTGTCCATCAAATATATCGGCTGAAAATTCAAGTTGAAAAGTATTTTATTATGTTCATGTGTGCTCTAACCTGTAAAGCATCACCAACGTTGATGACTAAAGCACCATCAACGGGAGGAATCTCCATCCACTCTCCTTTCTTCCCAACATCTTCAATGTCTTCTTCAACTTTCACATACAATCCTCCGATCCCATCTTGCAATAAAACAGTAAGTGCTCCCATGTCTGAGTGGCGTCCAACGCCCACGGTCAGATTCGGGTCAGGGCAAGTCGGGTAGTAGTTCATGTTCACCAATTTGAACCCAATTAGGGCATCGATTTTCACGTTGTCTAGCTTAACTCCGATATTCTCCATCAAAACCTCCAGCAGTTTTCTCACCAGCTCCACTGATGTTTTCAGGTACTCTAGTGACACTTCCCTGTGACAAGTATTTTTAACATTATAAGTTCAACAAAAAATTAATAAATAATATCTATAAGTCTTTCTTCACAAAGTACTATATATTGATAATTTTTATTTTTTAAAAAATTTCACGTAAATAAACACTATTAAACAAATGCCCTTAATTTGTTTAGTAGTGTTTAATTAGTTAAAATTTTGAAATAAAGAAATTAAAAATCTTGAAATTAACAATTTTGATTAGTAGTTAGTTTCAGAAAAAGGAATACAAATCTTACTTGCATTCTTCAGGCCACTGTTGAAGGGCCTCAACATCATTTGTATATGTCATGCTAATATAATCCTTCCACTCCAAAGCTTCCTCCTTATCCGGCACAAAGCTCGTACCGTACTTCACCAACGGGCTAGGGCTAGCTCCTTTCCGGTACACCGCCTTCTTTTCCGGCGCTTGTCCGAAGAACGAATGGGCGGTGTCCTTGAGCTTTCCGAGCAACTCAATAGGCACGCCGTGGTTCACCACTTGGAAGAACCCTAGAGTCGAGGCGGCCCTAGAGATCTCCTCCGCCACACGGTCGTGCTCCGGCCCATTGAGCTTCGACAGGTCGATCGGCTGCAACGGACACGTGCGGGCGTTTTGCTTGTCAATTCGCTCTTGCTCTGGCTGAATGTAGGGTTTTGGTACCTTTGTGAGGCCTAAGTCCACCATGCCTTTGACGCCATTGCCGTCTCTGACCACAAAGTTGAAGAGAGAGTTGTTGCCTTCGTCCAAGCTTGGAGCCATAATTAATTTCTGTAATGGAGAGAGAGAGAGAGAGATGTGAATTTGTAGTGAATTTTAATGTGCAAAGAAAGTGTTTGCGTTGTATTTTTTTTGGTGCATGAAAAAGGTGGCTTTATATACATAGTGATTTTGGTGATTGACTTTTTTGTGTTGCAAAAAAATTAGTTTAATTATCAGTATGGGCAACTAACAACACACTTGAGGTATGTTTCACATCTTGGTTCATAGTTTGGACTTTTGGAGGCAAGATTCAGGGCGCTAATTGATTAATTAGTTATAAAAACTATATATATATAAAGAGGAAAAAGAAATTAAATAGCATAGTCATCTATATATAGAGAGAACTTTTGGTGTAAATATGTATGAACTCGATTTGATTGTGTGCATTTTTAACGAAATATATATCTGAACATAAATTTTTAATTGTTAGACGCATTAAACGACTGTAATTTATTTTATCTTTTGAAAAGGTTATTTTAAGTACTTTAGGAGAAATATTATTGTTGCTTTTTTGTTTTTTTTGTTTCTTTTCTACATAGTTGGCCTACTAATTTGCAAAATTTCAGTTACATCTGCACTAGACCAATGTATTGAGTTGTTAAATGTTGAATTTTCATGGTCTGTGCCTGACTTGTGGTGACTAATTAGGAAGTTACATTTTCTTCCACTATAAAAGCCAAGTATTTCTTCTTGATCCCCTTTTTCATCAAATTTGACTAATTAATCTGCTGAAAAAATTGATTTATGTGGTGTGATTAATTATATAATTACATCAATATGATGTTAGATTTTGCAATTAGATATAATTATATAATTGCAATTAGATACAATTATATAATTATATAATTATATAAATGAGATTCTTAGAGCATGAAAAATGACATTTTTTATAAAAATGAAAAAACTTATAAGAGGAATTAAAATTCAAACTCAGTTAGTCATTTTCATGATGCTAAGGAGGAATTTTTATACAAAACTAAGATATAAAGACAGCATCACAAACAATTGACAATGTTAATTTAATTTATTTTTTTGCAAATTAAATAGGTTTTTTGGTACTACAAATCATAGAAGAAAATGCACCGGGGATTCAAAACTGCTAAACGTAAAAGTTTAAACTGATAGATAAGGATTCAATTCCTCTATTTAAACACAAGTTGACGAGATTTAATACGTTAACACTATAATATTAATATAATAAAAACTGTGTTATTTGAATTTCTTTCTATAGATTGAAGAAGCAGAACTTGGTGACTCTTGACTTCTATATAGAATTTTTATCAAAGTCTCAATACCTTTTTAAGAGGAAAATAAGATTTGATAGAGAGTTGACCATAAAGTAAGATATGGAGGCTAAACAAGTCAAACGAAAGTGTAATTATTTTTTTGTGTGGAATATTTAGTTGATTTTTTCTTTATTCTTGTTATTTTTGACAAATTCTACAAGTCTTAATATTATTATTTCTTAAAATAAGTACAAAATAATGTTGCAAGTACAATTCGACATCAAAACCGCATTTAAAAGAAAATTTTTATTTTTACATAGTGAATCGAACCTGAAAAATTGAAATATTAACAGACTGAATGAGCGTCATTTGTCACCAAACTATATTGGGCGGTAAAAGAAACTATTAATACGTGACGGTTTCCATGTTTTATTGTAATAATTTTTTTCTATATATTTTAAAAAATAAAACACTTTTTCTACTTTTTCTTTTTCATTTTCTTCACAGAGTCCTATTTAACAAAACCCTTCCTTTACAAACAAACATATACAAAATCTTAGCAAAATAGGTTTTTTTTATTATTATTATTATTATTATTTCACAATCATTGTAAATCAATAAAATTCAATTAAGACAAAAAACCTAATTAAAAATATTTTTCAGAAAAAAAACGTGTTCTTAAAAAAAAAAAAAAGATTTGAGCCATTAAAATACTGATCACATAATGGCATGAAATCAAGAATAAAAATAAAAATAAAATGAGTAGCAAATTGAAGCTAACCTGCAATGGAGGATGGAGAGTTGTTGCTTTGATAGAGAGAAATAAAACAAAAGTAGCTTTGTTATAATGAAAAGAGCTGATGAGATTACTCTTGAAGCTGCATGGGTTTAAATAGAGGGTGTTGTGAGAATTTTTCAAATCTGTTTTTGTATTTGATTGACCTTTTTTTTTTTTTAATTTTCGGGTCAAGAATTACAACAGAACATGGATCTCTCTATTATTTTATTCTTTTCCCTCTTATTGTGTAAAATTTTTTCCTATTTTTGGTAGATGATATTACCATATCAATCCAATAATATCACTTAATATTATGTTACTATATATTATGTGATATTATTATGATATCCAATAATATCACTCAACATTATGTTGCCATAAATAAATATATATATATATATATATTGTGTGATATTTTGCGATATTATTATGATATATTCGTATTTTCTTGAATATATTATGTTATTCTAGTTTCCATGCATAGGAGATTTTATGTAGCCTATAAATAGACTCCCTATTGTACATTCATATTTAGACTGTGAAATACTATTTACAGTTTCACTATTATGGTATTATGGTACCATGTTATTAAAGTGATAAGAAATGACATAAGTATTTAAGTTATAGGTTGATGGGTTTTATAATATGTTAACAGATGATATGAAAAATACACTGATGCATTTCATATGGAATTCTTTTATTTTGTTTTATTGGAGAAAAACAATTATTGTAAAGGTTTGAAAGAGTTTTCAGTCAATAGAGAATCAAGTTTGCAAATGTGAAAATGAAATATATACACACACATTCATTTATAAAATTAAACAAAGTGGTGTTTCAATGCCTTCTTTGGCATGGAACTTAGATGGTTCGCAATTTCAATGAAAAGTGTAAGCTAGCAATCAATAGTCAAGTTGATTGTGAGTTTTGAATTTTATGAATTATGAAAATATTATCTTTTTATTTTGAAATCTAATATCTACCTTTACGATTAGAAGATAGATATCTATACATACTGGTAAATGAGTATTATAAGACTTAAATTCTCACCAAAAAGGTGCACACCATTTGAGTTAAGGAGGGATGAACAGTATAAAACGTATTTTAGCCATATAAAGTGCTTTAAAAGAAAGTTAAAATCAGATGATCACTGGGACATATTTTATACTTCAAAATCATAACATATCACCTCTATGACACAAACATTACTATCCAAAAATCTCTAAAATTGCAAATTCTCTATAACTAAGGTAATTTGCACCTCTCCATTTACATTAGTAGTAAGAGTTTAAATCTTACCATCCATAATTATCAACATATATAAATAATTTTATTCTCAAATTGTGGAAGTAGATGTCTCTCAATTATGGGAATAAATATTAGAACTATACATGTAATGAATGATTTTAGCAGGCCTCTGACTCATTCTATTTTAAAAAAAAAATAAAATTAAAACGTCCCTAAAATTTGCAAATATAATATTCATGAATGCTATTAGAAAAAGCCCTCGATATATATTCTTTAACGAGTAAATAAGTTTCTAGAATCAACTCAAAAAGTTTTTTTTTGAGAAACATATACAGTCGTGTTAAAAATAATATAAATTGAACACTTCTCCACATAAATTAATCCATTTTAAGGCCAATAATTTCCTCAATATATCTTGTTTTCTAGTCTACCAACATTTTTGTTCCATCTAATTAAAATACTATATATTATGGTCTGGTCACGCTTTGAATCTAATCGATTGAAGTCCTGAATGTGATCACTCACGCTCAAACGCGGACCAGAAAAAAAAAAAAAAAAACTTCTCCTTTGAATTTGTCAATTACATATGCTTCTAATAGTTTGAGTCACGGCCATATCCACCCATTGATCAAATGGTTAGTGCATTTCTCTCCTATCTCAGTGGCAAGGGTTCGATTTCCACCACACACATTTACCAGTATGTGTGGGTAGTTTTCTCCCCTTATTATGAGAGTAGATATCCCCCGTTATAGAAGTAGATATCCGAGCCGTACGTTTAATAATTGATCTCGACTGATCCCGATAATATTAATTTTATAATTATATTTCCTTTAAAAAAAGTAAAATAAAAAAATAGTTTGAGTCACGGTGAAATCAGTCCCACAAAAACGGTGCAAATCAACCTGCTTCCAAAGTCTTCCTTGCAATAATAAGCATGAGCCAAGTACGTACCAACAAATTTTATTTGTTTGATTTCCATCAGAGGATGATTTCTCAAGCAGTTTTTTTTGTCAAATTTTTATTTGTCTATTTTAGACTATGAGAATGGTTATAAATCCAAGAAGATATACATATATGACGTTTCTAGGTTGATTTCTATATTATGGTTTTATTCAAGAGAGATTTTACACCGTTTCACATGAAGATCGTCTTCCATAAAAATGACTTACTGTGTATATGATCATGATGTTTAACTTGTATATGTTTATTATATAAAATACTATATATCAATCACATTGATAATGAAAAATCCTGAAGTATACGACGCCTATAAATCAAACCACATCATTCAACATTTTCCCTTTTGAAACGTTTTTTTATTTTTTTAATTTTATCCTAATGATGACACCAAAGACTCCATTATTGAAAAATCATCCATACTATATTTTATTTTGAACGAGAAATCATCCGTACTATATTTTATTTTTCTTTTATTTGTCAAAGTACAAAGTTAACGTTATGGTATGATACCTTTCTTATTAATTAATTAATTATTTATTTTTTTTATCAAATAATATATCTTACTTTTCTTTTTTTTGTTGAAGTAACATTGCGTACGATACCTTTTTTAATTGTACAAGTTTGATGAGGTACGGTCATCTCGTTGAACTTTTTAATTTATTTTTTTTATGAATCAAACTTTTTATCCTAAAGATGACACAATAAGACCATATTACTGAGAATTTTAAACAGAAAAGTCATCCCTAACATATATACATATATAAAATTATTTGACTAAAAAATAATTGAATTAATTTCATGAAATGAACTTTTAATCCTACCATGATGTAATTTTGAACGGTATATGTTACTTTTATTGGTTGAAATACAAAGCCAACATTACATATTATACTTTTCTTAATTGTACAGGTGATGAGGTATGACCATCTTATTGAACGCTCGATTATTTTTTCTTGAAATATTAGTTTATCTGAATAATGACACAACACACCCATATTACTAAAAAATTTTCTTCCAGACAAAAATACATTTCTTAAACATTGAAATGAGTTAATCAAGTAAAACGATTGAATTAATTCCATGAAACGATTTTTAGTCCTTCTATGATGTAAGTTTTGCATTGAGAAAGTCTACTGTACACGATATAAGAATTAGTGAAATATATTATATTTATCTAATAAAATACGTAAATTTTATTGTCTTATTAATATCTGGTAACAGTTATTAATTTAAATCAAAATATTTCATCAAAATCCTAGTTAGTCCCTATACAGGCTTGTATAGTTCAATTATGCTTAAAGCAATCAAGAAAATGTCAAAGTTAAAATTATTAATAAATTAAATTAAGAAGGCCAAATTAGTCATGGCCGCGGTTCCGGTCCTCCTAGGAGGAGAACTGAAATTGGAATCGGAGGGCACCGGTTCTAGTTCCGGAACCGACAGTTCAACCGCTGATTTTAGGAATTGGAACTGGAATACTATTTTTTTTAAAAAAAAAAAGTTAAAGAAGTTTAAAAATAATTCAAGAAAATAAAAAGTAAAAAAAAAAAATTAAAAATGGGTTGCAATAATTGTGGAACGGCGGCAGTATTGTTTGTGGCGTTATTAAAACCAATTGCAAAAATTTTATTTTTAACAGAATATTCTTCAAAAATAATTTTCATCAATTTATATGTATTATAAGCAGTATGGAAATCATAAAAAACTCTAAATGCCAAGAATTCTTTTTTGCAACTCCCATGCTTCATCAATATAATGACTGGTGAGTCCTAAATATAAATGTTTTTGTCAATGATCACTCTAGATATCGACACAAACAGACACACGACCTACATAATTTTTAAAATATTTAACTAATAATTTTTTTATATATAAATTTCACACATAGTACGTTTCAAAGTAGTCGTAGATACTCTACATGCAGCGAGATTTAAGGCGTTATGATAAATTTTGTTTTTTCACCAAAACTAAAAGGTAAATGTTCGGTCACTACCATTTTAGCTAACTCTTCCCTATTATTTTGATCACTATATTTAAATAATAGATGGTTAGAAGATGTGTACCTGTCAATTTGTTGTTGTCCGAGTGCTTGATTTGCTTCGATAGAATGATTGTTATTGATGTGTTTCCAATATGTTCCGTATCCTCTGGATTTGTTCCACTTAAATTCCTTAGAACAATAGTTGCAAGTCACCGCTATTTTCACCGGTTCCTTTTCCACCTTCTTCATGTGAACTTTAAAAAGTTCAGATTTGTACTTGTTCAAATCTGGTATATGTACGGATTGGCTGCTTCGGTTTTAGGGGAGGGGGAGGGGGGGGGGGGGGGTGGAATTGAAGAGTAAAATTAGGATGGGTTTGATTATTGAATATTTCCTCTTCAAATGCTCTCTGTTGTAGCTAATCACCAAAATTTGTTCTATTGAAATGTACTTAATGGTGACTCTGCTCTTCTTGAACCGGCAGGTCCGAGACCGACTCATTTGTCTCTGCTGGAAACGAACCTTCTGGAACTTGATGCCATTGTAATTTTATAATTTGAAAAAATAAACTATAGAATTTAAATAATTAATTAAAATTGAACAAATTGAGAGAGAGAGAATTGTAGAGAGAGAGAGATTGAGAATTGATTGTATGAAAAAAATGAATGGAGGGTTTATATAGTTTTTTGGGATGTGGGTAAAAATAAAATTTTAATAAATTGTAGGAGCCTTACTATAATTTTACAAGGCCCCCTAACTAGCCGTTTGAAAATAGCCCGTTGTTTATAGCCGTTGGCCCAAAGTTATTATTTAAAATATATATATATTTTTTTAATTTCTTTTTTTCCTATTCAACGATTCCAGTGTCCTAATATCACAAACCGGAACCGGGATCTACAGTCCGGGTTCCGATCGTTCGGTTCTGAATTGGAACCGGTTGTCTCCAAGTTTCGATCCTCCGATTCTAAACCGGAACCAGACCGGGAAGGCCGGTTCCGACTCAAAACCGGCCGTGTCCGACCCTAGGCCAAATGGCTAAATTAAAATTATTTTTAGATTTGAATGTAACAGCCCTTCAGAAGTTGAATGTAAAATTCAATTTTTGGAAAAAAAAAATTATTGACTAAATGTTTTTAAATTTATATCGTAAAATAAAATACATATTAACGTATTAATATCTACGTTAAGATTGCACTCTATCTTATTGAAAAGTTGCAGTTTGTTACATAAATTAATCAATAATTATTAATTAAATTGAAACATATGCACGTTTTGTTAATAATTTTATTTAATAATATATATTTTACTAAAATTAAGTTGTGGAGATTAATTTTTCTTATTGATATTAGAATTGTCATTTTAATTCTATTATCATTCTTATTATTTTATGAATTAAATATCACATCTTTTTATGTTATTTTATTCTATCTACATTATTTACATATATAATGTTTTTATTTAGCTTTAGTTTTTATGTAAATTTTTTTAAAAAATATTCTCTCAACACACATGGTTCAGGTGTGTGTATTTTTTATTAATAAAATTTTTTTCATACCATTATGATTTATTATTTTAACAAAATATTTACTTAATGTTAAATATTAAATAATATTTTTGATCGAAAATAAAAATCTATTTAACTCACCCTAAAATAAGTTTCTGGCTACGCCTGTACACGAACAGCATGCGTCGTGCATATATATATTCTTCTATTACATTTTCCATTATTATGTTATAATTATCAACAACTATATAATTTCTTGCTCTAAATTTGGCTTCCTCACTGGGCGTAGCTAAACTCCTATTTTTGGACTTTCCTCATTATACACTTTTTTTTTTCTTGTTCTTTTTTTTATGGGAATACAATTATAAGATTAATAACTGTCGGGACCTGCCGAGATTAATCACTAAATACGCGGTCCGAATATCTACTCTCATAATAGGAGATATCTATTCCCACATAAGGGGAGAAAACTACCCACATATACTTATAAATATGTATGGTGGAATTGAACCCTCATCACTGAGGTGAGAGATGTGCAATAACCGTTTGAGCTATGAAAGAATGTGCATATTTTTTTTTCTTTTGATTTAATTCTTGCATTCATTTTCATACATTTTTTTTTTGTGCTTTTATTTTGTAATAGATTGACTTTTGAGGAGCAAGGTTCATTGGTCACCAAACTAGATGCATGTAATTTATTTTTCTCTCTTATTTATAAATATTCTCGTACCATTGGTCAAAATGAAAAATAAAAAATAATTTTTTTTGCTCTAAATGTTTATCAGGACTTCCATCTCTAAACTTTTTGATGATCGTGAAGATCCTAATTATAGGCTTCTTTACTGTAATCTTTTTATTTCATTTCACTCCCTCTTTTATTGCATGTAAGACTCGTTATGCTTTCTGTTTTAGAGGTAGTTATCTTTCGTTCTATTAATAAATTTTCTTGTCCTGCCGAGGTTCGTTTTAGGGATAGTTATCTTCCGTTCTATTAATAAAATTTTTTTGTCCTGTCGAGGTTCGTTAAAAAAAAAAAAAGCAAATAGTTTTATGGTTAGAAATATTATAAAGATCCGAAATTACTAATTCTTAACAAAAGATGCATGCGATTTATATGTCCAAAGTCGAAAATAGAAGAGTACATGATATTGTAATTATTAATATTATTTCTTTATAGTACAACAAAATGGTCATCTTAAACATGACCAAGTATGTTTTTGAAAAGACATCCGCATCTAATAATTTTTATATTTATTTATAAGGATGTATATCAAGCGAATTAATTATTAACATGAGCGAAATGAAGAGATTTCTTTCCGTCATGAGTGTTGCTAAAGAAGTTGTTCATGTAATCCCGAAAAACAACCTCTCGATACTGAGCACCGTCACGCTCTACTAGCTCTGGCAGTGGACCGATCTTCTCGGTTAGCTTTGGCATGGTGAAGACTGGGACTGATACTCTTTGTTAGGAATTTCGCAGCGGAAGAATAATTATGACGACAAAATAGAGAAATAAATAGAATAGTGGAGACACAAAATTTACGTGGTTCGGCTTAAAGCCTACATCCACGGGCGAAGACGATCAAAGGAATTTTACTAAAATGGAGATATTACAAGACAAGAGAATTTCTCTCAAAACCCAAAACCCCAATACACCCAATAAATACTCTCACAAGATCTCAAGCTCACTTTCTCTCAAATAATTCTCTCTCTTGAGAATTCTCTCAAATAGCTTGGATGGTTTACAAATGAAGAGAATGGAGGTATTTATAGGAAAAATTTAGTTACTGTTCACAGTTACTGATCACGCGTATACGGTACTGTTCACGCGGTACTGTTGACGTCACTGCTTACGCATACATACTGTTGACGTCACTGCTTACGTCACTGTTCACGCGTATTCGCTGCACACTGTTCACGTTTTACTGTAGCACATAATATTTCTATTGGGTCAGCCCAATAATTTGCAAATGGACTTGGGCTTAGCAAATGGGCTTGGACAAATTCAAGACATATCAACAAATCTCCACCTTGGCTTGAATTTGCTAGCTAAAGAATTTCTTCAATCATCTTCTCCAAAAATGCCCCTAAGGCAATCACTTTTGATACATACCAACTAAGTCCAAGCAATGCCTGAACTTACTTACTGAAAAAGACTTTGTCAACATGTCAGCTGGATTGTCTGCAGTACCAATTTTCTTAACAGAAATATCACCTTGGGAAATAATATCACGAACAAAGTGGTACTTCACATCAATGTGTTTCGTCCTTTCATGAAACATTTGATCTTTAGTTAAATGAATAGCACTTTGGCTATCACAATGGATAACAATCACTTTATGATCCAAACTGAGCTCACCAAACAAGCCTCTCATCCAAATGGCTTCTTTTATAGCCTCGACAACTGCCATGTACTCTGCCTCTGTAGTGGATAATGCTACTGTAGACTGTAACGTAGCTTTCCAACTGATAGCAGTATCACCAAGAGTAAATACATAGCCAATAATGGATCTCCGTCTGTCGAGATCACCTGTATAATCTGAATCAACATAACCAACCAAATGTCCCTTACTCATTCCAAATTCCAAACAATAATCAGTAGTACCCCGTAGATACCTCATAATCCATTTCACTGCTTGCCAGTGTTCTTTACCAGGATTAGACATATATCTACTAACAACACTGACTGCATGTGCAATATCAGGACGAGTACATACCATAGCATACATGAGACTACCAACAGCACTAGAGTAGGGAACATGTGACATGTACTCAATATCATTCTCTGACTGTGGTGACATAGCAGCAGAAAGTCTAAAATGAGCAGCAAGTGGAGTACTTACAGGTTTAGCATTTTTCATACCAAAACGCTCCAAAACCTTTTCAACAAAACTCTTCTGAGTAAGGTAAAGTTTTCCTGCAGTTTTGTCTCTTCGAATCTCCATACCAAGAATTTTCTTGGCTGCTCCCAAATCTTTCATTTCAAATTCACCACTTAATTCTGATTTTAATTTGTTTAGCTCAAACATATCCTTAGCTGCAATCGGCATATCATCAACATAGAGTAGCAGATACACAAATGAGCCATCTTTAAGTTTTCTGAAATACACACAGCTATCATACTGACTCCTAAAATAGCCGTGGTGTAACATCCTGAATTTCGGGTAATTAATTTTATATATGTGAAAATAAATTTTTACTATTTGAGGGGGTGTAAATGTAATTAAATGTACAGGTGAAAAATGAATAGTGAATAGTGAAAAATGAATAGTGAATAGTGAAAAATGAAAAAGTGAAAACTGGACCAGAGAGCATCGCGACCACAGGTCGCGACAGCTCGCTCGCGGTGAAAAACGCAATTTTGGGCAGTGAGCATCGCGACCAGTCACCGCGACCACAGGTCGCGATGGCTTGCTCGCGATGAAGTTGTTAAAGTTTGACAGTGAGCAACGCGATCTCTCGCGCGACCAAAGCGCGCTCGCGATGAAGGCAGTGCGCGCACTCCAGTGAGCATCGCGACCTGGTAGCGCGACCACAGGTCGCGATGGCGGTCGCGGTAGCGAAAAAAAATATATATAAAAAAAAGATAAGCTTCTCGCGAAAGCGAGAAAACACACAGCAAACAGAACAGCGTGAGAAAGAGAGAGAAAGAGCCGAGAAAAAGAAAGAGAAAGAAGAAAAAGGAGAGAAAGGAGAGAAGAGAAGAAAGAGAAAAGAAGAAGAAGAAGAGAAGAGGAAAAGAAAGGAAAAGGAAAAAGAGATCGTGGAACCGCGATTTCTCGAACGAAAAACGGTACCGAGGTTGGTGTACTTTTGTTTTCGGAACCATTACGAAAAGTCTTTCGTTATAGTTTTGTTTTCGTTTTCGTTTCTCGTTTTCATTTCGTTTTCGATTTCGTTAAAAGTTTTCGATTTCGATTATTCGTATGAAAAGTGTTTATTTTATATGTAAAATTGATGATTTGTAGATCTATGGTTGATTTCGGACCGATTTTATGATAGATTATATTTCGATTGTATTTTCGAACATTTTGATTTCGTTAAAATATTTGATTTTGATTTTCGTAAAATTATTGAATATGTTTCTTGAAGAATATTATGTGATTTGTATGTTTATTGAGTAATTATTGTTATTGAGTAATTATTGTGACATTTCTTGCGAATTTGGTTTATCGGACACGGCCCTAGGATACGTAGACATAGAAATGGATATAGGAGGTTGGTATACCAGCTGGGTTTTACTGAGCAGTACTGCGCCGATACTGATTGATTGATATTGATGATACTGATGTACCTCCTCTTGGATTCGTCCAGAGGCTGGGAGATACATACCTCCTCAGGATTCGTCCTGGGGGTTGGGAGTTAATGTACCTTCCCAAGGATTCGTTCCTGGGATAGGGAGCTATGTACCTCTCTAGGTTCCGTACCCACGGTCCTAGAGTTGGGAGATACGTACCTCCTCAGGATTCGTCCTGGGGGTTGGGAGCTTGACCCATATTCCAGTCCTAATATGTTTAGTATTCTAGCGGGCCAGAATTGATTGGAATTGAAAAGTGAACCGAATGATTCTGTTGATAGCATTCGTATATTGACTGCAGTATTGAAATTAAAGTGAT
Organism: Xanthoceras sorbifolium; assembly: GCA_003430845.1. Taxonomy (NCBI): domain Eukaryota; kingdom Viridiplantae; phylum Streptophyta; class Magnoliopsida; order Sapindales; family Sapindaceae; genus Xanthoceras; species Xanthoceras sorbifolium. Next base: position 27,849,419 of record CM010611.1, read on the forward strand.
TGAAATTGTTTAATGCTATGATTTTGAAATTTAATCGTTTTGAAATGGAAAGGAATATATATTGTGGTTTATTTCTTCTTAACAGATATTTATTTGTGGTTCATTTAATTGAGTTTATAGTTTATAGTACATCCACTAAGCTATATGCTTAGCGCGTTAGTTTTGTTTCTAACGCGTAGGTACCAGGAATCCGGACGAAGCTAAAGACTGACGGAAGAAAGAGTTGCAGACCGAGTCACAGGATTTGTACAGTTGGGTAGCTATATTTTGTTATGTGTATATATAATCTGGAAGCATGCATATACAGGGAATTTGTAAATACGTTTTGTAAAATATTTTGTAATTAATTAGTTTATGATTTATGTCCCTTATTATTAAAAATGTTTGTAACTATTAAAGTCTGTTTTGTTTTATTTTATAAACTGTTTTGAAAAGTCGCACTAAACGGCAGAGTGCGCAACTGTTTGAAACTTTATAGAAGTGTTTGTGAAAAATGTGAATTTTGAATTGAATTGTGAGAAAACAGGTTTTTGGAAAGTCCGAAAAATAAACGGTACTCTGCCGAATTTTCGTGAAAAGTTTATTTATTGTTATGGGCTCACTTGAAAAGGATTTCTAAACTGTTTTATGGGCTCACAATGATTTTAAAATGAAAAATGAAGTTTTGAAAAGATTTGAAAGTCCGTGTAGCGCTCCCCGGGTCGGTCCGGCCGGGTCGGGTCGGGGGGTGCCACACGTGGCCAACCATAAAAGAATCAAACCGCTTGTACCACTGTCGAGGATATTGTTTCAGACCATACAATGATTTCTTCAACAGACAAACATGGTCTTTCTTCCCTTCAATCTCAAAACCCTCAGGCTGTTGCATATAAATTGTCTCCTCAAGCTCTCCATGTAAGAAGGCAGTCTTAACATCCAGTTGTTCCAACTCCAAATTATGCATAGCAACCAAAGCAAGTAAGACACGAATAGAGCTATGTTTAACAACAGGTGAGAATACATCATTAAAGTCAACTCCATGTACCTGACTATAGCCCTTTGCAACCAACCGTGCCTTGTACTTCGCATCTTCAACACCTGGAATGCCTTCTTTCCTTTTAAAGACCCACTTGCATCCAACAATTTTCTTGTCTTTAGGCGGTTTAACTAAATCCCAAGTTCTATTCTTGTGAAGAGACTCCACCTCTTCCTGCATAGCCACTAACCACTTAGCAGAATCATCACAAGAGATAGCCTCTGAATATGTTGAAGGTTCACCAACTGCATTTGTGTCTTCTGCCACAGCTAGTGCAAATGAGACATAGTCTGCTAGTCTCTGAGGCCTCCTCTTCTTTCTTGGTGGCTTATGTCTAGCAATAGAGTCTTCTTCTTCACTTTGTGGTGTTTTCTCTTCTTCAATAGGAGTAGGCATCTCCATCTGAACTCGATTTTGTAAAGAAGGTTCATTCTCCACCTCAAGCTCCATCTGCTTAGAAGAACTTGCAGCATCTATTTTAGAGGAAACAAAAATCTCCTTTCTGGTAGAAGTCTCATTTACCGGATGCAACATAGCAGATTCATCAAATACAACATCTCTGCTAATTATCACTTTTGGAGACTTTGGATCAGGACACCATAATTTATATCCTTTCACACCAGAAGGATAACCAATAAATATGCACCTTTTAGATCGTGGCTCTAATTTGCCATCATTAACGTGTGCATAAGCAGGACATCCAAATACCTTTAGGTCAGAATATTCAGCCGGTTTACCAGACCATAACTCCTCCGGAGTCTTTATATCAATTGCTGTGGATGGAGAACGATTCACCAAATGACAGGCTGTAGAAGCTGCTTCTGCCCAGAAGTCTTTAGATAGGCCAGAATTTGATAACATACAACGAACTTTCTCCAAGAGCGTTCTGTTCATACGCTCTGCTACACCATTCTGCTGTGGTGTGCCTCTGACTGTAAGGTGACGCACAATGCCTTCATGTTTGCAGAATTCATTAAAATCACCTTGACAGAACTCTAGACCGTTGTCTATCCTGAGTAGCTTTATTTTTCTTCCAGTCTGTTTCTCTACTAAGGCCTTCCATTGCTTGAAGGTGGCAAACACATCATTTTTATGCTTCAGAAAATATACCCATACCTTTCTAGAATAATCATCAATGAAGGTAAGCATATATCGAGCACCACCTTTTGATGGGACACGTGCAGGCCCCCAAAGATCTGAATGAATGTAATCCAAAGTACCTTTAGTTCTGTGAATTGCAGTACTGAAACTGACTCTTTTCTGTTTGCCAAAAATGCAATGCTCACAGAAGTCTAGCTTTGATGTACTCTGACCGCAGAGAAGACCTCTTCTGCTTAACTCTGATAAACCTCTTTCACTCATATGTCCCAGCCTCATATGCCATAATTTGGTGCCATCTGAGTCAGACAAGGAAGATGTGGACACGGCTGCTGCACCTGTAACTATAGAGCCTTTCAGAATGTACAGTTTGCCTATCTTCTCAGCCTTTATCACAATTAAAGAACCTTTAGCAACCTTTAAAACTCCATCTCCGCCAGTGAATTTGTAGCCATTCGAATCCAGAGTACTTAAAGAAATAAGATTTCTCTTCAAGTCTGGAATATGTCGGACATCTGTCAAAATTCTGACTACTCCATCATGCATCTTGATTTTGACTGTGCCCATTCCAGTAATTTTACAAGCATGGTTGTTGCCCATCAATACTTGCACCGATTTATATGTGGAGAAATAATCTCTATTGGGGCACATATGGAATGAGCAAGCCGTATCCAGAATCCATTCATTTCTGGCTTTGGCTTCATCAGCACATACTAATAGCAGATCACATTGCTCTTGATTTTGAACAATACTGGCTTCAGCGGGTTCATCTCTCTTCTGATCTTTGTTTTGTTGCTTGTTCTTTAGCTTGAAGCATTCTGACTTGGTATGCCCCTTCTTCTTACAGTAATTACAAGTTAAATTTCTGTGTCTAGACTTTGATCTAGACCTTGATCTTTGATTGCTTGAAGAACTCTTATCTGGAGTCCTTCCTCTAACAAGTAGACCTTCTGCTGAGCTGTCATTTCTACTCGTTCCAAGCTCCTTATCAATAAGCTCCTTTGAAAATAAAGCTGCTTTAACATCCTCTAACTTTAGAGTTTGCCGACTGTAAATTAAAGTATCTCTAAAGTGCTTGTAGGATGGAGGTAGTGAGCGAAGCAACATAAGAGCTTGATCTTCATCATCATAAGAAATCTCCATGTTTTCTAAATCCATAAGGATAGTGGAGAATTCATCAATATGAGATTTGATAGATGCACCTTCGGCCATGCTGAGTGTGTATAGACGGTGTTTTGCTACCAACTTGGTGGTAAGATTCTTTGTAACGTACAAAGATTCAAGCTTGTCCCATAAATCTTTGGCGGTCTTCTCTTGCATGACTTCTCGCAAAACTTCATTTGACAAGCATAACTGAATGGAAGCAAGGGCCTTATCATCCATCTCCTGCTTCTTCGCCTCATCTATAGTACTAGGTAATTTATCTTTACCTAGTAGTGCTTGATGCAAACCATTATGAATCAGGATTGCACGCATCTTGACTTGCCACATGGTGAAACTCATGTTGCGATCAAATTTCTCAATATCAAATTTTGTCGTCGTCATGATGTCAACACCTTTGGTCAACGCCAGTCAACACCTCTGGTTAATAATCTGAAATAGTGTACGTAGTAGTGAACAGCACACCAGGTAAGTTCCCAGGAAAGAGAGGTAGGTCACAACGGACACACTTAAATACCAAGTCTTTCCTTAGCCAGAACCTTGCCTAGACATGTATTTTTCACACCACCACACTTACATCCAGCGACCACAAAAAAACCAGTACACTCAAGAACAATTCTTTTCTGATGTGGAAGATCAGACAATGCTGCAACCACAAAGCATACTAAGAATTTCCTTGAGAATCTCACGCCTTAGCAGCTTCGAACACAACCGGAAGCTCTGATACCAGTTTGTTAGGAATTTCGCAGCGGAAGAATAATTATGACGACAAAATAGAGAAATAAATAGAATAGTGGAGACACAAAATTTACGTGGTTCGGCTTAAAGCCTACATCTACGGGCGAAGACAATCAAAGGAATTTTACTAAAATGGAGATATTACAAGACAAGAGAATTTCTCTCAAAACCCAAAACCCCAATACACCCAATAAATACTCTCACAAGATCTCAAGCTCACTTTCTCTCAAATAATTCTCTCTCTTGAGAATTCTCTCAAATAGCTTGAATGGTTTACAAATGAAGAGAATGGAGGTATTTATAGGAAAAATTTAGTTACTGTTCACAGTGACTGATCACGCGTATACGGTACTGTTCACGCGGTACTGTTGACGTCACTGCTTACGCATACATACTGTTGACGTCACTGCTTACGTCACTGTTCACGCGTATTCGGTGCACACTGTTCACTTTTTACTGTAGCACATAATATTTCTATTGGGTCAGCCCAATAATTTGCAAATGGACTTGGGCTTAGCAAATGGGCTTGGACAAATTCAAGACATATCAACACTCTTGATTTGGTGTCTGTAGTTCTTACTCTGTGCTCAGCACTCTTGGTACTTTCCATTGCTTAATATCTATATATATATCAAAGCATATTTTAAAAAATATGGTTAAATTATATCTTATAGCACATAATATTTCTATTGGGTCAGCCCAATAATTTGCAAATGGACTTGGGCTTAGCAAATGGGCTTGGACAAATTCAAGACATATCAACACTCTTGATTTGGTGTCTGTAGTTCTTACTCTGTGCTCAGCACTCTTGGTACTTTCCATTGCTTAATATCTATATATATCAAAGCATATTTTAAAAAATATGGTTAAATTATATCTTAAAAGATTGAAAGAGCAATAAAATACGTTTTTCAGGTTCGGGATCTCGTTCTATAACTTTAGAATCGGGACCTTGCACATAATGTTCGAGTCGTGATTCTCTAACAATATAAAGCCTTTACAATACTCTTGGAAAATTATATTAAGGTTTCTAACCTGTAAAGTGTCACCCACATTGATGACTAAAGCACCATCAATGGGAGGAATCTCCACCCACTCTCCTTTCTTTGCAACACCTTCAATGTCTTCTTCAACTTTCACATACAACCCTCCGATCCCATCTTGCAGGAGAACAGTAAGTGCTCCAAGGTTCGAGTGGTGTCTGACTCCCACTGTCAGCTCCGGGTCAGGGCATATAGGGTAGAAGTTCATGTTCACCATCTTCATCCCGATTAGGGCATCGATTTTCTCGTGTTGTCCGATTTCGCTCCGAGATTTTCCATCAAGACCTCCATCAGTTTTCTAGCCATCTTCACTGATGTTTTTAGGTACTCCAGTGACACTTCTCTGATCAAAGTATTCAAATAAATAAATGCTTCTATTTAATCAAGTACAATCAATATTCTGTTTTAATAAAATGGAGAATAAAAATACCTTATAGTATTTCATTTAGATAAATAAAAATAAAATAAAAAAATTGTCTTTTAGTGAGAAACTCTTGATGAAAATTATAATTTCAAGTGCTTTTACTATGGTACCTAGCTTCAAAATATATAATTACTACAATTTTATATATTTTGAAGAATAAAAAGATTCAAGTGTTTGAAGACAGGAAGCTTTCAAGTTCCAAAGTGCTCGATGAGTTTAAGTATTATAATGTTTTGTCCAACACACGCGGCGAAATGGGTTTCCACCTCATTTTTTGATAAATCCAAATGCTATAATATGTATTAGGTGAATAATTTTCTAATCACGACTCTAAAAAAGAACAAAAAATAAAATTAATAAATTTATTTAATAACGTGATAAAATTGGTTACGTGATGCTATGAAATTAAACAACTAATTTTTTGAATGTTATAGAATTAATTTTAAAATATTATAAAATAATTGTACTAATTTTTTTTATAAATCATTCTAATTAGAGAAGATCATGTATTTATTACCTCAATTATTTTTAAAGTAAAATGTTAATGCTGTTATTCTCTTTTATTCTTTAAAAATATTAAATTATATAGGTATTATGTATTAGAATTATAAATATAAATGTTTTATATTTATTTTTTAAAATATATATTAATATAACACAAGGCAATTGCCTTGGTGGTTTGGAGGCTTCAAAACCTCCAAGCCACGTATTGTAAATAATTATTTTCCCACCATTGCTTATAACACCGCAATTGTGTGGGTAGACCCCTCCGATTTCTGGGAGTAGTTCTCTGGGCCTTTGGTCCCAGTAGTTATCCGGGTCGTGCTTATATGATTTAATCTCGATTAGTCCCGGTAGTCCTCTGACCCTTCTGGTGTCAGCTTTCAAAAATATATATATAAAAAAAAATATATATATATATATATATTAATATAATCGTATTATAAATTAATAGTGCTGCAAAATTATCAGTTGGACAATATAAATAAAAGGATTGTGCTGAGAATTAGGAGAAATTTTTAATAATTACCATATTGATCGATAAAGATTTTACTAAAAGTGGCATTTTAATATAAATAGATTTTTTTTTTGTTTAATTTACGAGGTGGTTCCCATATACATTTGGTATGTGATTAATTCCTGAGTCGGTTCGGAAAGTCAGTAAAGACCTGACCATAGGTATACTCCACCAATATAGAGATTGCATCCGCTGAGAATAAATAGACTTTTTTAATTCAATATATATATATATATATATATATATAGTTTATTGTATAAGTGTTTTTTAATGCATAATTATTATTATTTTTTGTCTTTTTGGTGAATTCTAGTATTTTGTAAGTAAAACAACTACAATTTAATTATACACAAGGTCATTTGCCTTGGTGGTTAGAGGTCTCAAAATCCTCCAAGCCACCAAGGTTCAAATCCTTGTGTATACATGTAAATATTTTTCCCATCATTGCCTATAAAAATATAATTGTGTGGGTAAACCTCTTTTCCGTATTGGGAGTAGACCCCTCCCGTTGCTGGAAACAGTTATCTGGGCCGTTGGTCCTGGTAGTTATAGTCTCCCGTTGTTGGGAGAAGTTGTCCGGGTCGTACTTGTATAATTTAATCTCAGTTGGTTCCGATAATCCTCTTACCCGTAAAGGTGTCAGATTTCAAAAAACTACAATTTAATTAAATCCATTATTCTTTTTAAATTCAAATGTCTACACTACTCTTCAAACTAAAATCTCAAAAATCTCAAAGTTATTTGCAAAATTAAATTTATATCTTTCATTTATTATCATCAGAACATATAATTAGAGGAGATCAAGAACTCTCTTTCCTCTCTAATACAAAAGATATAAGATTACACGTAAATTCTTTATTATAGAAAAAATGCAGTTATCTAACACATGACATGCATGTGTGTATACATATCGATGACGATCAGCATCTGATAATTTAAAAATATATATATATATTTTCGAGCTGAGGATCGATGGGGCTAATTAATTATTAGCTTGAGCGAATTGGAGAGATTTCTTTCCGTCATGAGCATTGCTGAAGAAGTTGTTCATGTAATCCTGGAAAACAACCTCGCGAAACCGAGCACCGTCTCGTTTCACCAGCTCCGGCAGTGGTCCGATTTTCTCGGTTGGATTTGGCATGGTGAAGACTGGGATTGATACTCTTGATTTGGTGCTTGTGGTTCTTACTCTGTGCTCAGCACTCTTGTACGTTCCATTGCTTATTATCTATAAAAAAAAGCATGAATGTAAAATTAATATTTAAAGAAATTAATAATATAAATAAATTTTATCCCTCAAATATATCGGCTGAGAATTCAAGCTGAAAAGTATTTTATTATAATTATGATTATGAAATTATCATAAGTAGAAAAGATTATATATTAATGAACATCATGTAAACGTGTGCTCTAACCTGTAATGCATCACCAACATTGATGACTAAAGCACCATCAACGGGAGGAATCTCCATCCACTCTCCTTTCTTCCCAACATTTTCAATGTCTTCTTCAACTTTCACATACAATCCTCCGATCCCATCTTGCAATAAAACAGTAAGTGCTCCCATGTCCGAGTGGCGTCCAACGCCCACGGTCAGGTTCGGGTCAGGGCAAGTCGGATAATAGTTCATGTTCACCAACTTGAACCCAATTAGGGCATCAATTTTCGCATAGTCCGGCTTAACTCCGATATTCTCCATCAAAACCTCCAGCAGTTTTCTCACCATCTCCACTGATGTTTTCAGGTACTCTAGTGACACTTCCCTATGACAAGTATTTTTAACATTATAAGTTCAACAAAAAATTAATAAATAATATCTATAAGTCTTTCTTCAAAAAGTACTATATATTGATAATTTTTTTTTAATTTTCACTTAAATAAACACTATTAAACAAATGCCCTTTAATTTGTTTAATAGTTTTTAATTGGTTAAAAATTTGAAATAAAGAAATTAAAAATCCTGAAATTTATAATCTTGATTAAGTATTGATAGAACCCTAATACGATCTCGGTTTTAGTTTCAGAAAAAAGGAATACAAATCTTACTTGCATTCTTTAGGCCATTGTTGAAGGGCCTCAACATCATTTGTATATGTCATGCTAATATAATCCTTCCACTCCAAAGCTTCCTCCTTATCCGGCACAAAGCTCGTACCGTACTTCACCAACGGGCTAGGGCTAGCTCCTTTCCGGTACACCGCCTTCTTTTCCGGCACTTGTCCGAAGAACGAATGGGCGGTATCCTTGAGCTTTCCAAGCAACTCAATAGGCACGCCATGGTTCACCACTTGGAAGAACCCTAGAGTCGAGGCGGCCCTAGAGATCTCCTCCGCCACGCGGTCGTGCTTTGGCCCATTGAGCTTCGACAGGTCGATGGGCTGCAACGGACACGTGCGGGCGTTTTGCTTGTCAATTCGCTCTTGCTCTGGCTGAATGTAGGGTTTTGGTACCTTTGTGAGGCCTAGGTCCACCATGCCTTTGACGCCATAGCCGTCTTTGACCACAAAGTTGAAGAGAGAGTTGTTGCCTTCGTCCAAGCTTGGAGCCATAATAATTTCTGTAATGGAGAGAGAGAGAGAGAGAGAGAATTTGTAGTGAATTTTAATGTGCAAAGAAAGCGTTTGTGTTGTATTTTTTTTTTTGGTGCATGAAAAAGGTGGCTTTATATACATAGTGATTTTGGTGATTGACTTTTTTGTGTTGTAAAAAAATTAGTTTAATTATCAGTATGGGCAACTAACAACACACTTGAGGTATGTTTCACATCTTGGTTCATAGTTTGGACTTTTGGAGGCAAGATTCAGGGCTCTAATTGATTAATTAGTTATAAAAACTAAAAAAGAAATTATACATAAAGTGCAAAAAGAAATTAAATACCATAGTCATCTATATATAGAGAGAGAGAGAACTTTTGGTTTAAACATGTATGAAATCAATTTGATTGTGCATTTTTGACGATATATATATATATATATATATATATATATATATATATAAATTTTTAATTCAACTACTGTAATTTACTTTATCTCATAAAAAAGTTATTTAAAGTACTTTACGAAATAATATTTTTCCTTTTTGTTTTTGTTATTTTTTTCTACATACCTGGCCTACTAATTTGCAAAATTTCAGTTACATATGCACTAGACCAATGTATTGAGTTGTTAAATGTTGAATTTTCATGGTCTGCCTGACTTTGTGGTGACTAATTAGGAAGTTAACATTTTCTTCCACTATAAAAGGCAAGTAATTATTTCTTCTTGATACCCTTTTACATCAAATTTGACTAATTAATCTGCTGAAAAATTGATTTATGTGGCGTGATTAATCATATAATTATGTCAATATGATGTTAGATTTTGCAATTAGATATAATTATATATATTAGAATAAAATTGATACACTTCATGATAACTAAATTATGACTATGTAAAAGTGATTATTATTTAATTTTTAGAGCATGAAAAATGACATTTTTATTTTAAAAAAAAAAAACTTATAAGAGCATGAAGCAAAACATATAATTAAAATTCAAACTCAGTTAGTCCTTTTCATGATGCTAAGGAGGAATTTATATACAAAACTAAGATATAAAGACAACATCACAAACAATTGACAACGTTAATTTAATTTATTTTTTTGCAAATTAAATAGGTTTTCAGTACCACAAATCATAGAAGAAAATGCACCGGAGATTCGGAATTGCTAAATGTAAAAGTTTAAAATGGTAGATAAGGATTCAATTACACTATTTAAACACAAGTTGACGAGATTTAATACGTCAACACTATAACATTAATATAATAAAAACTGTGTTATTTGAATTTTTTTCAATAGATTGAAGAAGAAGCAGAACTTGGTGATTCTTGACTTCTATATAGAGTTTTTATCAAACTCTCTATACCTTTTTACGAGGAAAATAAGATTTGATACAGAGTTGACCTTAAAGTAAGATATGGAGGCTAAACAAGTCAAACGAAAGTGTAATTATTTTTGTGTGTGGAATATTTAGTTGATTTTTTCTTTATTCTTGTTATTTTTGACAAATACTACGAGTATTTTTTGACAAATTCTACAAATCTTAATATTATTATTTCTTAAAATAAGTACAAAATAATGTTGCAAGCACAATTCGACATCAAAACCGCATTTAAAAGAAAAATTTTATTTTTACATAATGAATCGAATTTGAAATATTGAAATATTAACAGACTGAATGAGCGTCATTTGCCACCAAATCATATTGGGCGGTAAAAGAAACTATTAATACGTGACGGTTTACATGTTTCATTGTGACAATTTTTTTTCTATATACTTTAAAAAATAAAACACTTTTTCTACTTTTTTTCCATTTTCTTCACTGAGCCCTATTTAACAAAACCCTTCCTTTACAAACAAACATATACAAAATCTTAGAAAAATAGGTTTTTTTTTTAATTTTTTATTATTTTACAAACATTGTAAATATTAAACAATAAAATTCAATTAAGATAAAAAGTCTAATTAAAAATATTTTTTAGGAAAAAAATGTGTTCATAAAAGACGAAATAAGATTTGACCCATTAAAATATTGATCACATAATGGCATGAATTCAAGAATGAACACAAATTAATAAAATAAAAATAAAATGAGTAGCAAATTGAAGCCAACCTGCAATGGAGTACGGAGAGTTACTGCTTTGATAGAGAGAAATAAAACAAAAGTAGCTTTGTTATAATGAAAAGAGCTGATGAGATTACTCTTGAAGCTGCATGGGTTTAAATAGAGGGTGTTGTGAGAATTTTTCAAATCTGTTTTTGTATTTGATTGACTTTTTTTGTTTTTTTGTTTTTAATTTTCGGGTCAAGAATTACAACAGAACATGGATCTCTCTATTCTTTCATTCTGTTCCCTCTCTTTGTGTAAATTGTTTTCCAATTTTTGGTGGATGATGTTGCTATATCAATCCAATAATATCACTCAATATGATGTTACTATATATTCGTATTTCCTTGTATATATTATATTATTCTAGTTTTTATGTATAAGAGATTCTATGTAGCCTATAAATAGGCTTCCTATTGTACATTTATATTTAAACTGATAGGAAATGACATAACTATAGTATTTAAGTTATAGGTTGATGGGTTGTCGTTATGAAAGTAGATATCCGAACCGCATGTTTAATAATTGATCTCGACAAATCCCGACAGTTATTAATCTTGTAATTATATTCCCTTTTAAAAAAAGTAAAATAAAAAAATAGTTTGAGCCTCTGTGAAATCAGCCCCACAAAAACGGTGCATATCAACCGCCTCCAAAGTCTTCCTTGTAATAATAAGCATGAGCCAAGTACCAACAAATTTTATTTGTTTGATTTCCACCCATCAGAGGATGATTTCTCAAGCAGGTTTTTTTGTCAAATTTTTATTTATATTTTTTTGTCTATTTTAGACTATGAGAATGAGAGATTTTACATGAAGATCGTCTTCCAAAAAATGACTTACTGTGTATATATGACCATGATGTTTATTATATAAAATACTACATATCAATCACATTGATAATAAAAAATTCTGAAGTCTAGAACACCCATAAATCAAACCACATCATTCAACATTTTCCCTTTTGAAACCTTTTTTTATGTTTTTTATTTTATCCTAAGGATCACACCAAAGACTCCATTATTGAGAATTTTTCTTGCTTCGAAAATACAGTTTGAAATAGTTGAATTAATTGACTACAAATACTAATGAATTAATTACATGAAGCAAAGTTTTAATCCTACTATGATACAATTTTGAACAGAAAAATCATCCGTACTATATTTTATTTTTTTCTTTATTCGTGAAAGTACAATTACATATGATACCTTTTTTATTAATTAATTAATTATTTATTTTTTCAGGAAGCAATCATTTTATCCTAATGATGACATGATAAGAACATGTTATTGAGAATTTTCTTAAACTGTAAGATTAATTGACTACAAAAATAATTGAAATGATTTCATGGGGTAATTTTGAACGGAGAAGTTATTAATAATATATCTTACTTTTCTTTTATTTGTTGAAGTATAAAATTACAATTCTTTTTTTTTTTTACGCAAAAAGTACAATTCTTTAACAGTGAAATTAATTGACTAAAAAAAATAATTAAATTGTTTTCATGAAACAATATTTTAATCCTAGTAAGATGTAGTTTTGAATGGAGAAGTCATCGGCAATATACTGTACTTTTATTTGTTAACATCGTGTGTGATACCTTTCTTGGTCCTAATGGTGAGATACGGTCATCTAATTGAATACATTTATTATAATATTTTTATTCTAATGATGATATGAATCATACACCCGTATTATTAACAATGTTCTTGTAAGTGAAAATGTATTTTCTAAAATAGTAAAATTATTTGACTATAAAAATAATTGAATTAATTCAAGGAAATGATTGTTTAATCCTACTATGTTGTAATTTGGACAGAAAAGTCATCCGTATCATATATATATATATATATATATATATAATTATTTGACTACAAAAATAATTGAATTAATTTCATGAAATAATCTTTTAATCCCATTATAATGTAATTTTGAACGAACAAGTCATCCGTAACATATATGTATAAAATTATTTGACTATAAAAATAATTGAATTACTTCCATGAAATGATATTTTAATCCTACTACGATGTAATTTTGAACGGAAAAGTCATCCGTAACATATTTATGTATATAAAATTGTTTGACTAAAAAATAATTGAATTAATTCCATGAAATTAACTTTTAATCCTACTATGATGTAATTTTGAACGGTATATATTACTTTTATTGGTTGAAATACAAAGCCAACATTATGTATACCTTTCTTAATTGTACAGGTGATGAGGTATGTGTTAGAGTAAGTGGTTCATGCAATTCATGCACAAATAACTCAAGCAATTCCAGCTCTAGTAAACAGCAGCAGAATGCTTCAACACAATAGCAGAGTGCTTCTCCTAGAACTCTTCTCACTATCCTTACTTCCTCAGCAATCTACTGTAAAAGAATAGCTACAGATGATTTGGTAGCTGATGGAAGAAGCACCGGTGGTTGATAGCTCACTTGCTGATTTAGTTAGTTAGAATTAGTTAGTGATGAGCTAGAAGGTTGTTAGGATTCAGTTATTATTGATTGGCTGAGAGTGATTCTAGGGAAGTTAGTTACTGCTGACTCAGTAGTAGGGATGGCCATTGGAACCGAACCAGTGGTTCCGATTCCGGAACTGCCAGTTTCGGTTCCAATTTTTCTCCAACCGGAACCGGGATCGGGAACGTCTCGATTTTGAACCGGCGGTTCTCTGCCGGTTCGGTTGGTCAACCTGTTCTTGGAACCGGTGTGGAACCGGCGGTTCCTTTTTTTTTTTTTTCTTTCAAGTCACAAATTTAATTTTTTTTTTTCAATTTTTTTTTTTTAAAAAAGGAACCGGAACCGGAATCGGCGAAACCGATGGTTCCGGTTCCAAAACCAGTGGTTCCGGTTCCAAAAAATAAAAAACGAGAACCGGGACCTTGGTCCCTGTTCTGGTTTCCGGTTCTGGAACCGGTTTTTAACCGGAACCAAGAACCTTTGGTTCCAGTTAAAAATCGCTTGTTCTGTTCGAACCGAACCGGGGCCATCCCTACTCAGCAGCTTTGGCTTGTATTTAATGTTGCTTTCAATCTCTTGTAAATGTTAATGTGAGAAATGAGGCTGATCGTAACTGTTTTCTCTTTGATAATACTTGAGTTCATCAAAGGAGTTTCATTGAGTATTATCACAAACACCGGTGTGTAGCTCCCTTTGTTTTCTTTTCTTTTTGCAGTTTTGTTCTTGTTAGGCTGATTAGCATAAGCTTTAATATGGTATCAGAGCTTCTCTAAGACTCATCGTCAATAACAATCGATTCTAGTGGTTCAACTTCAATAAGAGGAGAAGATCGAATGATCACTCATTCTTCAACAGATTTTGCTGCACTTGCAAATCAATCAACTTCAACATTCCAGTCAAGCTGGATCGAGAAAACTATGTGTTTTGGAAGGCTTAGGTTCTACCTGCAATAGAGGCATTTGAGCTGGATGATTTCATCTCTGGACTCAAACCAATACCTCTAAAGTATGTTAAAGTGATTTCTCTAACTGATGGTTCAAAGGAAACTGTAGTCAACAAGGAGTATTCTAACTCGAGAAAGGCAGACAAGCTGCTTATGTGTTGGCTCATGTCAATAGTTAGTCCGAGTATTTTGGGAGAGATAACAAGCTGCTCTACTTCTCATGAAGTGTGGACTGTGTTGAAGTCATTGTTTTCTCATCAATCCTTAGCTAAAGTTCTTCAATTAAAGCAACAATTGTAAAATGTAAGAAAATGTGCAAGTTCAATAAGTGAGTTTGTGTTGAAGGTTAAAGGTATTGGTGATGCTTTGAGAGGTGCTGGAGACGTTGTGCGTGACAAGGACTAGTTGATGAGTATTCTTAATGGAATAGGTCATGAGTATGACTATGTGGTTGTTTTCATTGCAAATCAACAGCAGTTGTTGAGTATTCAAGAGGCTCAATATATGCTAAGGGTGGATGAGTAAAGAATAGATCATCTCAACTCTACATCACAAATTGATGTTGTAAATACTAATGCTAATTTTGTTTCAGACGGTCAAAGTAACAAACAACCACAAAGAGGTGGTTTTGGAAATAGAAGAGGAAAGGAAGAAGCAAAAATGGAGGTAGATGAAACAATGGCAACAAACCTTCGTGCTAAATTTGTGGAAAAAATGGTCACTCTGCAGTCTATTGCTATAGCATATTTGATAGGAATTATCAAAGTTTTTAAGGAAATAAAAATCAAAATCAAGCTACTGGAAACTCATATCAAGCTGCTGGAAATCCTTTTATTGCTGGAAATTACTCTCATAATGGCATGAGACAAGTTTAAGGTCCACCAAGTCTATAAAATCAAGCCAGCCTTATCTAATCCACTGCTTATTATGCCACACCCGAGACAGTATGTGACCAAGCTTGGTATGCAGATAGTGGTGCAACAAACCACGTGACTTCTAACTTGAACAACCTTTCAACACATTCAGAATACAAAGGTAATGATAGGTTGGCTGTTGATAATGGACAGCAGCTAAATATATCATACATTGGTAATTCCATCATTCAATCATCTCTTTCTTATGCTAGCTCTTTACTGCTTAAAGATGTGTTGTGTGTGCCTTTGATTGCCAAAAACTTGATGAGTATCTCTAAATTTACATATGATAACAATGCATATGCTGAGTTCACTGAAAATTTATATATTTAGAAGGACAAGAGTACCAAGAAAGTGCTGCTCACAGGAGCTCTTAACTGTGGTCTCTACAAATTGGATTTCAGCTGTGTAAAACCTTTAAACACTGCTACTTCTTCTTCTGTAAATATTAGTTGCTGTCATGATTCTTCATTTTCTGTTTCCAATTCCAAAAAAAACTAGTAACTTTTGTCATTCTTATTTTGTAAATCAAGTTGTTACTAGTATTGATTGTAACAAAAATAATGTCTTGATAGTCTCTCACTCTAATGTAAATATGTGGCATAGTCAAGCTTGGATATCATGCTCCATTAATCCTAAAGCATGTTCTGCATAAAATGCATATTCTAAGCTCATTGAATGACATTCATTTCTGTGATTCATGTAGACTAGGTAAAATGCATTAGCTCTCCTTTAAACTTTCTTCTTATAGAGCCAAGTATCCTTTAGTAATTGTGCATTCAGATGTTTGGGGGCCAATACCATTATGCTCCACTGATGGCAGCAAATATTACATAATTTTTGTTGATTCCTTTTCAAGATTTACATGGCTTTATCTTCCTAGTGTCAAAAGTGATGTTGCCTTTAAATTCTTGCTGTTTAAAAGTCTTGTTGAAGTGCAATTTAATTGCAAAATTCGATGTCTGCAAACCGATTTAGGGACAGAATTTAAGCCTCTACTACCCTTCTTAGTAAAATTTGGTATTCAATTTAGAATCTCTTGTGCCTATACCCATCAACAAAATGGGATAGCTGAAAGAAAACATAGGTATTTGGTTGAAATCGGTTTAACCTTACTTGCACATGCCAACATGCGTTTGAAGTTTTGGGTAGATGTCTTTCAAACAAGCACTCTTCTCATAAATAACTTGTCAACCCCTGTCCTTTAAAATGAAAAGTACTTTTGAGATATTGTTTAATAGAGCCCCTAACTACAGCTTTCTAAAGTCTTTTGGTTGCACTTATTTTCCATATCGAAACCTTACCATAAAAACAAGTTCACTTTTCATTTATTAAAGTGCATTTTTCTTGGTTATAGTCTATCTCAAAAATGGTATAAATGCCTCCATCCCACAGACAAAATATATGTTTCTAAGAATGTTGTTTTCAATGAGTTTGAATTCCCTTTTCAAACCTTGTTTCCTACACCTCTTCACATTATTAACCAACACATACAGACATCTCAAACACTTTCTATTTCTCTTCTTAAATCAATTGGTAGGCAGTCTTCTACTATTTTACCATCTTTGCAGTCTCCAGTTGGTTCTCTTCCAGCTATTCCTTTTCACATTCAATTATCTCATTCTGTTCAAAATCCTATAAATTCAACTTGTGGTATCTTACCTCAATTACCTGTGCAGCATCATCAGGTCTCTTGTCCAGCACCATCTCACCTTATGGTTACTCTATTGAAGTCTGGGATGGTCAAACCTAAGGTCTACTCAGTGTTGTGTGAATCTCCAAAAGCAGCCTTAGCCACTGGTCTTGAGCCAAAATATGTCAAGGATGCACTGTCACAGCCTCACTGGTTCCAGGCAATGAAAGAGGAATATTCAACTTTACTTGCCAACAATACTTGGTGTCTGGTACTTTACACTTCCTCTATATATTTAGTAGGTTGCAAGTGAGTCTTTAAAACTAAATTCAAGTAAGATGGATTCTGTGTTGAAGTATAAGGCAATGTTAGTTGCCAAAAGATTCCACCAAACTGTAGGGATTGATTATTTTGACACTTTCAGCCCTGTGGTGAAGGCTTCTACCATAAGATTTGTGTTCACTCTTGCTGTTTTTCATGGCTGGGACATACAACAAGTAGATTTCAACAATGTTGCTCTTCATGGTGATCTCAATGATTTGGTTTACATGGAATAACTAGCTGGTTTTGTCCATCCTCAATTTTCTACTCATGTTTGCAAGCTCACAAAGGCTCTCTATAGGCCTCAAACAAGCACCATGGGTATGATTCTTCAAGCTCAAAACTGTCATATCTGATCTTCGACTTCACCAACTCAAAATCTGATGTATCTCTTTTCATCAAACATACTTCTGCTCAGGTGCTTTACTTGTCTACACGTTCTGCTGCAGGGTTGGTTTTTTGTCAGTCCAAATATATTGTGGACCTTTTCATCAAGACAAATATGAGCAATTGCAAGCCATTTCAACTCCTATGTGTTCCAGCATTAAATTGACCACATTAGGGTAAGCCATTTTCTGATCCTTTTCTCTCTAGAAGCATCATTGGTGCCTTGCAATATCTTACCAACACTAGGCCTGATATTGTCTTCTCTATCAACAAATTATCTTAGTTCTTGGCAACTCCTATAGAGGACCATTGCATAACTTTGCAAAGGGTGTTGAGATACCTTAAGGGTACTTCTTCTCTTAGTCTGCATTTCAGACCTTCCTCTGAGCTCCATGTTGAAGTTTTCAGCGATGCTGATTGGGCAGTCTTGCCTTGATGACAGGCGCTCCACAAGTGGATGCTGTGTTTTCTTAGGTTTAAATTTAATCTCTTGGTCTTCTAAAAAGCAGCAAGCAGTGGCTCGATCTAGTAAAGAGGTTGAATATTGTGCCTTGGCCTAATGCTGCAACATAAATCTTATGACTGCAATCTCTCTTTTCTAAGCTTGGTCTTCGTCTGCCTCGCTGCCCCATTCTTTAGGTGTGACAACACTGGTACAGCTGCCCTTGCCAAGAATCCTGTCTACCATACTAGGACCAAGCATATAGAAATTGATATTCACTTCATTCGTGAGAAGGTAGTAAGCCAATAAACTTTCTGTGCAATATGTCCCCTACTGAATTGCAAAGGGCTAACATCTTGACAAAGGCTCTCCTTCATCCACATTTTGAGTTTCTACGCTCCAAACTGAATATGTGTACTTCACCCTTATTCAGTTTGAGGGGACATATTATGGTAAGTGGTTTATGCAATTCATGCACAAATAACTCAAGCAATTCCAGCTCTAGTAAACAGCAGCATAATGCTTCAGCACAACAGCAGAGTACTTCTCCTGGAACTCTTCTCACTATTCTTACTTCTTCAGCAAGCTACTGTAAAATAACAACTGCAGATGATCTGGTAGCTGATGGAAGAAGCACTGGTGGTTGATAGCTCACTTGCTGATTTAGTTAGTTAGAGTCAGCTAATGATGAGCTGGAAAGTTGTTAGGATTCAGTTATTATTAATTGGTTGAGAGTGATTCTAGGAAAGTTAGTTACTGCTGACTCAGTAGTTTTGGCTTGTATGTAATGTTTTTTAACTTTCTTGTAAATGTTAATGTAAGAAATGAGGCTGATTGTAACTGTTTTCTCTTTAATAATACTTAAGTTCATTAATGGAGTTTCATTGAGTATTATCACAAACACCTGCACGTAGTTCTCATTGTTTTCTTTTCTTTTTTGTTGTTTTGTTCTTGGTAGGCTGATTAGCATCAGCTTTTACAATATGACCATTTTATTGAATACTCAATTATTTTTTCGTGAAATATAAGTTTATCTGAATAATGACACGACGCACCCATATTATTAAAAAATTTCTTCCAGACGAAAATACAATTCTTAAACACTGAAATTAATTAGTCAAGGAAAAACGATTGAATTAATTCCATGAAACGATTTTTAGTCCTTCTACGATGTGAGTTTTGTACTGAGAAAGTTTACTATACACAATATAAGAATTAGCAAAATATATTAAAATATATATTATATTTATCTAATAAAATTATGTCATGTATATAAAAAATACTTAAATTTTAGGGTGAATTGCACTCAAGTACCCTGGCGTTTATCATAATTGCACATTTAATGCCAGTTTTGCCATAATTGCACTCGAATACCCTGTAATCCGTTTACCACCGTTAAAGTAACGTTGACCAAACGGATTCAGGGGCAAATTGGTCTTTTACAGTTTAAATTCATTTTTAAAAAATTTTAAAAATCATCCAACCAATAAGAACATGCCATGTCATATTAAAAATATATTTTTAAAAAAATTAAAAATAAAAAATTTTAAAAAAATTCTGATCTGGGTTCGCAATCGAACCCAGGTGCTGGGTTCGATTGCGAACCCAGGTTTCTGCTGGGTTCGAATGCGAATCCAGTTGCTGGGTTCTCGTTCGAACCCAGATCTGGGTTCAAACGCGAACCTAGCAACTGGGTTCGCGTTCGAACCCAGATCATCTGACTTTTCAATTTTTTTTTTTTTTGGTTTTTTCTTTGCAGGGGCAGTCTCGTCATTTTACCTGAATCCGTTTGGTCAACCGTTACTTTAACAGTGGTTAACGGATTACATGTATTCGAGTGTAATTATGGCAAAACTGGCATTAAATGTGCAATTATGAGAAACGTCAGGGTACTTGAGTGCAATTCACCCTAAATTTTATTGTCTTATTTATATCCGAAGATAGTTATTAATTTAATTCAAAATATTTCATCAAAATCCTTGTTAGTCCCAGATATCTACTCCCATAGCGGGAGAATACTACTCCCACAATAAAGGGAGAAAACTACCCACACATACACATGGTGGGAATCGAACCCCTTACCACTAAAATGGGAGGGAGGTGCACTAACCACTTTACTACAAGTGGATATGCAATCCTTGTTAGTCCCTGTACAGGCTTGCATAGTTCAATTATTTTTAAAGCAATAAAGAAAGTGTCAAATTTAAAATTATTAATAAATTAAATTAAGAAGGCCAAATGGCTAAATTAAAATTATTGTTAGAGTTGAATGTAACAGCCCTTTAGACGTTGAATGTAAAATTACAAGGTCTTTTGCTTGGGTGGTTGAAGGTCTCAAATTTCTTCAAGCCACCAAGATTTAACACCTTGTATAGCAATGTAAATATATATTCCTACCATTACCCATAAAAATGCAATTGTGTAGGTAAATCTCTCCCCCGTATTGGGAGTAGACCCCTCCCATTGTTGGGAGTAGTTGTTCGGGTCAGTTGGTCCCGGTAGTTCTCGTCTCCCATTGCTGAGAATAGTTGTCCGCACCGTACTTGTATGATTTAATCTCGATTGGTCCCGATAGTCCTTTGACCCGCAAGGTGTCAGGTCTCAACGAAAAAAAAGTTGAATGTAAAATTCAATTTTTGAAAAAAATAAATTATTATTGACTAAATGTTTTTAAATTCATATCGTAAAATAAAATACATATTAATATATTAATATCTACATTAAAATTACATTTTATCTTATTAAAAGGTTGCAGTTTGTTACATATATATTAATCAATAATTATTAATTAAATTGAAGTATATGCACGTTTTGTTAACAATTTTATTTAATAATATATATTTTACTAAAAATAAGTTGTAGAGATTAATTTTTTTATTAATATTATAACTGTCCATTTTAATTCTATCATTATTCTTATTATTTTATGAATTAAATATCACATCTTTTTGTGTTATTTTATTCTATCTACATTATTTACATATCTAATATTTTTATTTAGCTTTCATTTTTATGTAAAGTTTTTAAAAAAATATTATCTCAACACACAGTTTAGGTGTGTGTATATTTTATTTATAATAATTTTTTTTTCATCCTATTGTGATTCAATATTTTAACGAAATTTTTACTTAATATCAAATATCAAATAGCATTTTGATCGAAAATAAAAATCTATTTAACCCACCCTAAAATAAGTTTCTAACTACGCCCCTATGCTAACAGCCATGTATCATGCACATTCTTCTATTACATTTTCCATTATTATGTTATTCTTATCAATAACTTTATAATTTCTTGCTCTAAATTTGGCTTCCTCACTAGGCATCGCTAAACTCCTACAGGAAGATTTTTGGGACTTTCCTCATTATACATTTTTTTTTCTTAATTCTTCATAATTTTTCTTTTGATTTAATTATTGTATGCATTTTTATACAATTTTTTTTTTTGCATCCTTTGTTTTTTTTTTTTTTTTTGTTAATAGATTGACTATTGAGGAGTAAGTTTCATTGGTCACCCACTTGAATATTCTCTCTTATTAATAAATATTTTCGGTATAAAACAAAAAGTAAAAAATAAATTTTTTTGCTCTAAATTTTTATTATTAGGATTTCCATCTCCAAGCTTTTTGATGATCCGTGAAGATCCTAATTATAAGCTTCTTTACTGTAATCTTTTTATTTCATTTCACTCACATCTTGTATTGCATGCAAGTAATTTTCTTCTTATTTGGTGTGTTGAGGTAAGACTCGTTACGCTCTCTATTTTAGGGATAGTTATCTTCCGTTCTATTAATAAATTTTTTTGTTCTGTCGAGGTTCGCTAAAAAAAAAAAACAAATAGTTTTTAGAAATATTATAAAGATCCGAAATTACTAATTCTTAACAAAAGATGTATGCGATTTATATGTCCAAAGTCGAAAATAGAAGAGTACATGATATTGTAATTATTAATATTATTTCTTTATAGTACAACAAAATGGTCATCTTAAACATGACCTAGTATGTTTTTAAAAAGACATCCGCACCCCATAATTTTTATATTTATTTATAAGGATGTATATCGAGCGGGAGATATCGAGCTAATTAATTATTAACATGAGCGAAATGAAGAGATTTCTTTCCATCATGAGCGTTGCTGAAGAAGTTGTTCATGTAATCCTGGAAAACAACCTCTCGATACTGAGCACCGTCACGCTCTACCAGCTCCGGCAGTGGACCGATCTTCTCGGTTAGCTTTGGCATGGTGAAGACCGGGACTGATACTCTTGATTTGGTGTCTGTAGTTCTTACTCTGTGCTCAGCACTCTTGTACTTTCCATTGCTTAATATCTATATATATCACAGCATATTTTAAAAAATATGGTTAAATTAAATCTTAAAAGATTGAAAGAGCAATAAAATATGTTTTTTAGGTTCGGGATTATATTAAGGCCTTGCACATAAGGTTAGAATCAGGACCTTGCACATAACGTTAGAGAAGTGATTCTCCGACAATATAAAGCCTTTACAATACTCTTGGAAAATTATATTAAGGCTTCTAACCTGTAAAGTGTCACCCACGTTGATGACTAAAGCACCATCAATGGGAGGAATCTCCACCCACTCTCCTTTCTTTGCAACACCTTCAATGTCTTCTTCAACTTTCACATACAACCCTCCGATCCCATCTTGGAGGAGAACAGTCAGTACTCCAAGGTCCGAGTGGCGTCCGACTCCCACCGTCAGCTCCGGGTCAGGGCAAATAGGGTAGAAGTTCATGTTCACCATCTTCATCCCGATTAAGGCATCGATTTTCGTGTTGTCCGGTTTCGCTCCGAGGTTTTCCATCAAGACCTCCATTAGTTTTCTAGCCATCTTCACTGATGTTTTTAGGAACTCCAGTGACACTTCTCTGTTCAAAGTATTCAAATAAATAAATAAATGCTTCTATTTAATCAAGTACTATCAATATTCTGTTTTAATAAAATGGAGAATAAAAATACCTTATAGTATTTCATTTAGATAAATAAAAAAAAAAAAAAAATTTGTCTTCTAGTGAGAAACTCTTGATGAAAATTATAATTTACTATGGTACCTAGGCTTCAAAATATATAATTACTACAATTTTATATATTTTGAAGAATAAAAAAATTTAAAAGAGAATCTTACTGGCATTCTTTAGGCCAATGTTGAAGGGCATCAACATCATTTGTATATGTCATGCTAACATAATCCTTCCATTCCAAAGCCTTCTCCTTCTCTGGTACAAAGCTCGTACCGTACTTCACGAACGGGCTCGGGCTTGCCCCTTTCCGGTACACCGCCTTCTTCTCCGGTGCTTGCCCGAAGAACAAATGAGCCGCGTCCTTGAGCTTTTGGAGCAACTCGATAGGGACACCATGGTTCACCACCTGGAAGAACCCTAGAGTCGAGGCAGCCCTAGCAATCTCCTCCGCCACACGGTTATGCTCTGGCCCGTCGAGTTTCGACAAGTCAATAGGTGGGAGGGGGCAGGTGCGGGCGTTCCGCTTGTCGATTCTCTCCTTCGGAGGCTGAACGTATGGCGCCGGAACTTTCAAGAGGCCTAAGTCCACCATGCCTTTGACGCCGTTGCCGTCTTGGACCACAAAGTTGAAGAGAGAGTTGTTGCCTTCGTCCAAGCTTGGAGCCATTGATTTCTGCTATGGGAGGAAGAAACTGTAGACTTGGTAAGTATGTGAAAAAGAAATGTTGTGTGTGGTGTGTGTGTTTGCATGAGAAATGGATTAGGCAATGGTGGCTATAAATAGTAATGTGTTTGATTGACTTTTATACATACAAAAAGAGTTGGTTTAATGATCAAACATGTGGCAACAACCCACTCACTAGGTAATTGGTACGTTGCACATGATCTTTGTTCATATTTTGGACCTTTTTTGGAGGCAAGATTCATGGCTACAATTGATTAATTATAAGCAAAAAAATAAAAATAATAAATAAAAAACCATTGATAATATATTATAATCAATTTTTTGGTGTACTCATGTACGAAAGCTATGGATGTCGGTTGTGCTGCATTTCAGCAACGTGTCATCCGAATTCGTTGAATTCTATCGATTCTAGAATGTATTCAACGGCTGTGATTTATTTTTATATTTAAAAATTTATTTGTATGTATATATTCATGTTCTGTGAGTGTAAAAGAAAATAAAAATGTTACAATATTGAATTCATATTCTGGAAGAAGCTAGACTTCATTAAAGCTAGGCTGGAATTTTTTTGTGAGTAAACTAATGGTCTTCCTCTCTTATACCAAATTTGACTGTGGACCCATTTGCTTCAAAAATTGGTCTGTGAAATTGTAGTGATCATGCAATTAATTATTAAATTAAAGGCAACATTCAATTTTTGGATGAGACCGATAGACACTTCACACCTTAACTCTATCCGCGTTATTTAATATTATTGATATTCTTAATTTGATGAGCATGAAAAAGGACAAATTTATAAAAATAAAATAAAAAGCTTGTAGGGGCATGGAGCAAGACATATAATCAATGCAATAAGAATTCTGTTCGTGTATTTGAATTTGTCAGCATATTGAAGAGGTAGAGACACACATAATAGGATTTAATAGCCTTCTATATTGTGCTGATCTTTGTGCCGACTTTAAACCTACTAGTCATCAACTACGAATGTTAGAGATCTACTAAAATCAACAAAAAAGATCAAATCACGAGAGAATCGAAATTCCACAAGACATGACGCTCCTGTAGGAAAAACGATGCACAAGTGACTACTTGACTTCGATCTATAAAGAATTTTCCACCAGGTCTGACCCTATAAGGGAGGAAAATAAGGTTTGATGGCTACCCATCCAAATCTTGTGTGGACTTTAAATTAAGATGTGGAGGCTGTATAAGCCAAATGAAACTGTTGAAATTTTTGGACAATATTAAAAATCTGACTTCTTTTTTTTTTTTTCTCTTTTTTTGGTATGTGAATCAAACCTTCACGATCATAAACTATATGCAAAATCGGAAACTGTGTTACATATAATTTCATTTATTTATATATATATATATATGATAATTATACAACTCAAATATTGTAAATCGAAATCTAGACGTCGTCTTGTATAATTATAAAAAAAAAATATCACAAATTAATTAGTTGGTAATTAACAGTTTAATAGAAAATGTTTTCTAATGGAAAATTTGACAAAAGAATATTTATATGTGACTAAATATTAGAAACACAATTTTTTTTTTTCTTACTTCTTATTTACCTAGAAGAAAAATCACTTTCCCTCTCATTCTTTGTCAAAAAAACTAGAAACACTCTTTCTATTTTTCTTTATTATTTTTAAAATATATATTTAACAATCTTCTCTATATTAATCTGCATATATAGAATAATATTATTGTATATATGTAGAACGAATTCATGCAGCCAAAAATTACAAAAATATATGTGTACAACCTCAGCAAAACAATAAAATTTACTGATAAAAAAAAAAGAGAAGAAAAACTGCTATTTAATTTTATAAAAAAAAACAAAGTTTAATTAGACCATTAAAAAACTGAAATATATACAATGGCATGCATGAATGGAACTGAAATAAAACAACGTTTGAGTAGCAAATTAAATTAAAGCTAACCTGATGCAATGGTGAGCTACGTACTGCAATGGCACAGAGAGAGAGAGAGAGAGAGAGAGAGAAATAAAATAAAACAAACAACTTCAATTTGTTATAGAGAAAAGAGCTGAATAAGCTGATGAGAGATATTGAGTGTATATTGTTAGAAGTTGCGGGGTTTAAATAAGTGGGGTTGAGAGAATTTAAAATTATATTTAAGATATTTTTTTTCCATGGTAGTGTCGTAGAGAAGAGTATTTAATTAAATTTTATTATATTTTGGTAAATGATATGGACCAACACTAGTGTCTGGAAACTTTTTTTTCTTACCATGTGATGCTTATTGCTTAAGGTTTGAAAGAGTCTTCCAATTATATGGAGATAGAGTTTTCAAAAGTTTTTAACATTCACGGCGAGCCTGTAATTTTTTTTGTTAAACCGTTACAAAATTCACATGTGAAGCTAATAGAAGTTATTTTCATATTAAAAAAAATATAAAACGAAAAGTATAAATATTAAGTGGTGTCATAATTCAAGAGGCTAGTCTTTTAGTTTATAAGGTTAACCGTATATATATAATATCTTAATTAAAGTAAAGTTTTTATATATATATTTTTATAAAATTAAACCGATCTCAATTCATAAGATGCTCTCAAGATAATACAAGAATATACTAAATAAAAGTAAAGTTTTTGTATATATCTTTATAAAATTAAATGGAACTCAATTCACTGGATGCTGTTAAGATAATAAAAGAATATGCAATAATATGATAGAAGGTACAGCTTGGTGGTAATTACTATCTAAAATAGTTTTATTATTCAAATATAATGTTGATAAAAAAAAACCAATTCAAAAAACAAATCCCTATCTCAAAAAAAAAAAAATTCCCATTCTTTTCTCTTTAATAGGCATGGATTCAAGAAAAATTCAAAATTTTTTTTTTTTGACGGTTTGCATGTTCTCGTGATTGGATTTTTTTTATTTATTTATCATATCACATGCAATGCAGCAACTCGAACTAAACAATTAAAAAGAACCTTTTTTTTATCAATTTCAATAATCTTTCAATCTAGCTAGAGACCAGAGAGCTTAGATTATAAAGTCTCTAGAATTAATTAAAAAAAATCGCCGACAAACAAACAGTTTTGTAGAAAATATTAATAAGAAAAAGAATGAGATAATATTTTAGTTAATTATTACAATTAATTCTTTAATGGAGCAGAAACATTACAATTAAGTTCCGGGTTTGGGATACAGAGGCAAGGGAGGCAATATGCTAAAAAAAAAAATTAGAAAATTTATGTATTTTTCTCTAAATATTTTTAGTTTTTTTTTTTTTGGGTACCTCTCAAATATTTTAAGGTAAATTGGATAAAATTACCCTATATTTAGGTGAAATTACACGCAACAATTAATAATACCATAATTATGCAAACTTATTTTGAGAATTATGGACTAACGATTGATTGGAGTTAGTTTTTAAAGATAAATGGACAATTTAATCCTTTTACGTTAGATTATAAAAAAAATAAACAAAAGAAAAAGGGTTAGCCCATTATAATCTACCACATCGCATACATTAATATTTTTAATTATATAAAAAAACTAATTTAATAATATAAAAATATAAAAATTATTAAAATTATAATAATAAATAAAAACTCCACTGCTGGTGAAGTTTCCACCTGCAATCGATGAGCACTCTTGGATTAAGCCCCATCAGATTAATTTTTTTTTTATTAGTTAATTCACGTTTTCTATTAAATTTAACCTCATCCAACCGTTAGTCAACCGTCCTTAGAGTTGTTTGTATAATTATGACATAAGTAAATGCTGCGTGCAATTTTACCTAAATTCAGGATAAGTTATAGTGTAATTTGTCCAATATTTTAGTATTATAATCCCTCCAAATAAGAAATACTGGCTCTGTCTTATAAAAAATGATATACGATTTGAATTTATAATGTTTATGGTATAAATAAGTGTAGATAAGTGTGGATATACCACTTGTGTATTTAATATTATTACTTTTAAATAATCTTTACTGACTCCATATATAATATGGTTTCAAGGGCGCCATTAAAATTTCTTTCACTATCTTACCAGTCACCTCTTTTTTCCTTACTAATTCTACCTACTTTTGATCCTTTCAAATATTATATATGGTCTCACTTTTTGAATCTAAATTGAAGTCTTGATTGCATTTTAAAAATAAAAAAATAAAAAAAATTGAAGTCTTTTGTAGTGTGATCACTTCCATCAAATTCAGACCAGATTTTTTTTTTTTTTTTTTAAAAAAATGCCTTTGAATGAGTCAATCACATGCAATGCTTGAGTCATCGTGAAATCAGCCCCAATAAACGGTGCAAATCAACCACTTCCAAAAAGTCTCCTATAATATATATGCGGACGAAATATCACTTTTGTATTAATTAAATTGTTTAAAGATAGAACAGTTTATTAAAATTTTTTGTGTTGTTTAACTGTCAAATAGTTAATCAGAATGACCAATTTAATTTTATATATAATATTAGGAACCACGTGAATTAAAATATAAAAGTGAATTAAAAAATAATATTTTCTCAAAGTGTATGGACTAAATTAAAATTATCCCAATATATATTAAATTCAGTTATTTAATTGTGGATCGTTGATTATACAAGAGCAAGTGTATGCAGTATGGTACATCAACCGGTAGTAAATTCTCCCTTCAATTATGTGATAGAAATTTAAGTTCAACTTTCATTCACTAAATTATTAAATGTGGAAAGATCTCTCCCTATAATAAAAATTATTCATTTCAAAACGAAATTATAACTAAAATTATAATGTTTAATTTCATTAAATTTCAAAGTCAAAGTGTGGGACTCGAACTCATATATATATATATATATATATATATATATAATAAAAGCACGTGGCAGTGACGACAGATTTATACTATTTGATTTTCGACAGGGGAGTTTTTAAGCCGCTGTAGAACTCTTTGTTGGGTTGATTTCCATGTATTTTTTTTTATTTAATATTTATTAGTGATTTAATTTACTCTATTTTACATGGATTTTTTTTTTCTTTCAGAGAAAAGGAAATAATTGTATATTATTAGTATTTTAAGTAATACGACTATCTAATTAAATATTATAATCCAAATATTTTTTAAAAAATATTATAATTAACATCAAAGTTGTTGAAATAATTAATTAATGTCGCAATATCTTACATCCCTCCCTAGTGAAGACGACACTGGATTAAAATATTTTAGTCTTGATTTTCTTTTTTTAATTAAATAGATATGTTTTTTATTTTGTAGGGGTATATATATATATATAAAATTGTGAAGAAAATTAACTTGTGACATTGTATTTAATTTTTTTTTATTTATAGATGAGCATGCGGTCATTAAATAGATAAATTTTAAATTGATTATAAATTTATATATTAGTGACGTGATATATCTGTTTTGTTTAAATGTTTTGTACAAATGAAAGTACAATTAGTGGAATTAATTGAATACAAGATTGAAAATAATTTTTTTAATACTAATATGATGTAATTTTGAATAGAGAAGTCTTTGATAATATATTTAATTTCTGGGTGCTGTTGCCTGTTATTGCCAAATATAAATTAGTATACCCAAATTTTATATTGAAAAAATATCATTAAATAAAATTACTAATAGAGATAACATAATTAGTTTAAATAAGTTAAATCATGATAAACCTCTTCCTCTTGAGGCGGGACTATTAGTCCCACCTCAGCTGGACTAAATGAGACTGCGGGGATTGGCTATGTGCAATCCCAATTTATCCTAAACACAGGATTAAACTAATTTTAGTCTAATCTTGTCCTAATCCGGCATGCCAAATGCATCTTAGGTGTTGAACGTTAGTGGTTTGGAGAGGTTTGAACCTCTAACTACCAAGGCACCTTAGCTTTGTGTAAATAAATCCAAAAATTAATATACAGAAAGATGCGAGTGATTTCCTATATAATCCAACTAAGACAGAAGAGTACATTTATTACTTTTAATAATTATTAATTTCTCTATTATTGAGAAGTATTTAATTATTTTTTTTAAACTTGAGTGAATTTAAGAGATTTTTTTCCCTCATGAGCATTGCTAAAAAAGTTGTTCATGTAATCCTGGAAAACAACCGCCCGAAACCGAGCGCCACCGTCTCTCTCCACCAGCTGCGGCAGCGGCTCGATTTTCTCTGTTGGGTTTGGCATGGTAAAGATTGGGATTGATACTCTTGATTTAGTGCTTGTGGTGGCTGCTCTGTGTTCAGCACTCTTGTACTTTCCATTGCTTATTATCTTTAATTTAAAAAAAAAAAACAATGTAAAATGGTTAGATATGTATATAGGAACATTTAGAAATAAGTTTGTTTTTTTTATAAAAAAAAAATATATAATACTAGAAATAGTAAATAATCTGAGGTTTAATTTTGAAAATTTTAGATGTGTATATAGTGATTGAATATTCTTTTTTTTTTTAAGAGATTATAATTACAAGATTAATAACTGTCGCGATATGCCGATATCAATTACTAAACGTGTGGCTCGGATATTTACTCTCATAACGAGAGGTATCTACTTCCATAATAAGGGAAGAAAACTACCCACACATGTTAATAAATGTACATGGTAGAAATTGAACCCTCATCACTAATGTGGGAGGGAGGTGCACTAACCACTTCAGCTATGAGTGGATGTACGATTGAAAATTCTTTTCGTATTAGAACGATTTTATTGAAATTATTGAAAAAAAATCATAAAAGAACAAGCACCCCTTCATGAACAGTAGTGAAGATAAGGGGAGCTCACAGTGACTATGACTCCCCTTAGACTCAACAAAAATTAAAAATTTACCCATAAAAATTACTATGTTTATTATTTTTTATTTTTTTTTCATTTTGGTCCCTCTCATTATGTTAGTAATTACAATCCCTCCAAATAAAAAATGCTGACTCCGCTCTTGATATCGAATATATAAAGTTTCAAATACTATTGGAGATATATATATTCTAACCTGTAAAGTGTCACCAATGTTGATGACTAAAGCACCTTGAATGGGTGGAATCTCTATCCACTCTCCCTTCCTCCCAACATCAGCAATGTCTTCTTCAAGCTTCACATACAAACCTCCGATCCCATCTTGTAGTAAAACCGTTAGGGCTCCCATGTCCGAGTGACGTCCGACGCCGATGGTTAGCTCCGGATCAGGGCAAGTAGGGTAGAAGTTCATGTTCACCATCTTGAACCCGATTAGGGCATCGATTTTCATGTCATCTGGTTTCACTCCGAGATTTCCCATCAAAACTTCCATCAATTTTCTCACCATCTGGAGTGAAGTTTTCAAGTACTCCATTGATTCTTCCCTGTGAAAATGTATTTAAAAAGAGTTTCATAAAAATAGTTTTCGTTAATTTTTTTTTAAAGAAAACACTATTTTTTTAAAAATAGTAGTTAACAAAATTAATCTAGAAATGAATATTTGACTAATTAATTGCTATACTTAACAAAATGCCTTGTAAAATTAGAGAGTTACACTTAAACATAATACTGAATTTATGAAGAAATTGATAAGTACGCATTTTTGTAGTGCTTTTACTATAATTTGGGATTTAAGGATTGGGGAGACGTAATTTGAATTCATAACCTCAATATATGACTGTGCACAACATATATTGGACCAATCTCATCTCGTCAATTTAGAATATTCTATTACTTTATCAATTTTTTTGATATAGCTATATGAAAATAAGAAACCCTAAATGAAATTAATTAGAAAAATCTTACTTGCATTCTTTAGGCCAATGTTGAAGGGCCTCAGCATCATTTGTATATATCATGCTAATATAATCCTTCCACTCCAAAGATTTCTCCTTCTCCGGTGCAAAGCTTGTCCCGTACTGGACTGACGGGCTAGGGCTCTCCCCTTTTAGGTAAACGGCCTTTTTTTGGGGTGCTTGTCCAAAGAACGAATGTGCCGCATCCTTCAGCCTTTCGAGCAAATTGACAGGCACGCCATGGTTCACAACCTGGAAAAACCCTAGAGTCTCGGCAGCTCTAGTGATTTCCTCCACCACCCGGTCGTGCTCAGCCCCTTCGAGCTTCAACAAGTCGATGGGGGTCAGCTTACACATGCGGGAGTTTTGCTTGTCGATTCGCTCTTTTTCCGGCTGAATGTACTGTGTCGGAACCTTTGAGAGTCCTAAGTCCACCATGCCTTTGACGCCGTAGCCGTTTTGAACCACAAAGTTGAAGAGAGAGTTGCCTTCGTCCAAGGTTGGAGCCATTGATGTGTTTTGGGAGATAAGATAACTGTGTAGTGTTAAAAAAAAAAAAGAAAAGCAAATGTTTTGTTTTATCAGAGAAATTAAATGTTTGTGCATTAAAATGGCCTTGGTAGAGGTGGCTGTAGATTGTGTTTGATGATTGATTTTAATCTCTGTACGTGTGTAAATTTAGTTCAATTATCAAATATGATGTTTAAACTCTATAGAATATACTGTTTCATTAACATTAATCAAATAATCTTTGATCAATTAGTATTGGAAAATATCAATTCTATATCGTTAGATAATTCTTTAGTCAGGACGGTCCTATAATAAAAGTCAGGACCTTAATTAATTGGTTTCATAACGTTGTGGAACTAAATCTAAAATGGTTCCACAACATAATGAAAGGTTCCATAATGTTATAAAATAAGGTCGTGAATTTTCTTTTTCCAGGACCGTCTTGACTAGAGACAAAGAACCCCTATATGTCTTTATGTTATTTAAATTAAATTGATAATATTATGTTTGGACCTTTTCTTTATTGATAAAATTTATTGAATGTATATGGAGACATATATAAAATATGTTTGTTTTATTCATATCTGATCTTTTAAATATAATTAAGAGGAAACACAAACATATATATGGACAAAGAAGTAAATCTGGATTTTGATAAAAATATTGGGGGTCCAAATTCTTAAAAAATTCGATAGAAATATCGAAAATATCACCAATATCCTAAAAACATTAAGAATATTTAAGGATATTTTTTATATCGATTCCTCCAAAATATAGAACATATCGAGGATATTTCGGTTAAAGTGTCAATATTTACTTCTTAACTAATGACCAGGTTTATATTCTAGGACTTCCAGAAAATGAAACATTAGTGGCGACTTCATGACTTGACTATCTATATATGAAGAATTTTCTGGTTTGGGAAATTAGAAATCTGAAGATAGAAAAGTTAAATATATAAAGAAAAAATCTTAAACATTGACAAAATCCAAATGTGTTTATTTGAATTTTTCAACAGATTAAAGAATAAAAGACACAAAATATACATGCTAAATTATGTGGAAAATGAAGCACAAAAATTAAAGACTCCGCTTCTAGAAAAAAAAAAATTTTATTCTATAATAAGTGGAAATAAAGCACAAAATTACAAGTCAAATGGAAGTTTAATATGTAATATTTTATAAAAGTTTTATTGATCTTTTGTTGTTGAATTTAGGCAAATATTGACAAGTTAAATTCTAATTATAAAACATCAATAAAAGAAAGTAACAGTACTTTAGTAAGCTTATATATATATATATATATATATATATATATATATATATATATATATGTCGAAAATAATTACTTCACGTGTGGTATAATGGGTAGAAAACTCCTCGCATAGTGAGACTCAAACTCCATGGGGAGATGCACACCATCTGAACTATGAAGGGATGTGCACAACCGATAAAGATTTTGATAGTATTATATGTATCTATAAGGAAACATTTAATTTATATATATATATATATATATATATATATATATTAACAATCTTCTCCTACTCTCAAGGTTCGTTAATTAGAAGAAGAAAACTCTTAACAAAAGATAATAATCTGAAGCATTAATTATTTGTTAATGAAATCAGGGCATGCATGCATTCATGCAGGAACATGAAATAAAACAGTATTGATAATCTTATCAATAAATAAATAAATAATCATAAGTACTAAAAAAATCTAACCTGCAATGTTGAACTGGTGTTTTGGTTGAGAGAGCCATGTAACAACTCATGAAACTCACACACACACACACACATATATATATATATATATATATATATATATATGTGTGTGTGTTTGAAATAATAATTTTACTTTCCTTTTTTTCTACATTAAATTAATTAATGTTACATTAAATTAATGTTGTAAGTTACAAGACATCCACCACTGCCCTCACCATTCACCAAGACAGAAAATTAGCTTAGAAGTTACATATACAAGACCGGCCAAATAGCTTGCTGTTCCAATGTCCTTTCTCGGCATGGAAAATTTCAACCTATGCATTATTATATATATATATATATATATATTGATAGATAGATATATAAGATATAGTGAAGATTCTTGGCAATGAAGAAGAAATTGTGTTGATTAATTTAGCTTTTTCAGGCATCAAATCATCCAAAACAGCTACGGCAAAACCGATGAATAGAGTATATCCAAATTCGTTTATTTCGAGAATACCTGAAAATGAAATAATAATTATATCGTATTGATGAGTACTGAATGCTAGCGGACAACAAAATCAATAAAACCGATTACTTATCAAGGAAATTTTCTAGGTGCGCTAAATGGTATATCCGAAAATTTAATATGTAATAAAAGGAATATATCACCTTTTATTATCACATATTATATTATTAATAATCAGGTTCATCACCCATCAGTTGATATATCTAGGGTGCATTTAGCATATGAAATTAAATTAAACTATTTTTATAGGATAAGATAAGATTTGATTTAATTGGATTGAATATAATTAAAAATAGTAATAAAATTAAATAAAATTATATTTGATTAAATTAATTTTATATAAAATAAAATTATTTTTAAATATTATATAATTAAATTAAAATAATTTTAAACTAATTTTGGTTTAAAAAATTTAAATGTTTTGGTTAAAAAATATTTAGATTATTTAAAAATAAATAAAATTATTTAAAATTAAATATTAAAATATATATTTTTTATTTTTAATAAAATATTTTAAATTAAATTAAATATTTAAATATTTTTTTGAATTGTCCCTAGCTTTGTAGCGGGACTCTTTAGTCTCTCCACAGTGGGACAAGTTGTCCACACAGGATTGGAGAAATTCAATTCTGAGTGGGCAATAAACACAGGACTGAATTGAAAATAGTCCATTTCAGTCCAGTCTTATGTAAAAACCACACCCGGTATAAAAATTATGTATCACCTCTGACACAATTACATGTTATATTTTTAATAATCATGTTCACCACTCAACATAAAGTGAAAGTGAAATCGATAAGATGAGATTGGTTCAACAGTATATTCCTTACACTTACATTCTGAGGTTATGAGTTCCAGTTGTATTCTCTCTTTAAATTCCGTATTAATTGTAATAGCTTAAAAAAAAAAAAAAAGTGAAATCCATTTTTTATAAATTTATTGAGGCACAAATAAGTAGTGTTAGATATCTTCGAAGCACATTCAATAAAAAGGTTGACATTTTATTTGGTGTAATCGGTCCATTGAGTTGTATTTTTAAACAATTTCTTCTCGATTCCTGGAAAGTATCTGCATCATTTTAAATTTTGTCGCACATGTTCGTAATTTTCCTCTTTTATTAATAAACTTTTAGGTTTATTATTATTTTTTTATAAAAAAAAGTTAAAAGTAAAATATCCAATCACATTTTTTACATAGATAATTTTCATGTATAAAACCAATATATATATATATATATATTCTATAATTTTTAAAGGAGTTCTTGTCCAATGAAAAAAAGAAGCTATTTTTCTTCTCTCAAGCATAAATTAAATATAAAAAAAAAATTTAAAGATATTTTCAAAAGTCTAGAAATGGTTTACATGCTCAAAATTCTGACCAGAAGAAAAATTTCTTTGAATAAGTCAACACGTGGATGCGGACGAGTCAAGTGTGAAATCAGCCAAATCAACCAATATTTTATCTATATTTTTTTTTTATTTACAACAGAGGATTTCTTCAGCTAGCTGCTGTAGAGAAATCCAATTAATTTTCCAAGTCAATTTAGATTATGATGATGATGGGTTGATTTCTAGGGTTTTTTATACGTATGATAACTAGAAATTCTATCAAACTGAGTCTCCACATTGAATACCTCTGCAAAATTTAGACGGTGTGTATTTTTTCTTCTATATTTACAGCAATACATATTTTATATCCTTAATATTGTGAGGGTAAATATCTCATGGTTGTAAGAATAAATATTTGGTATACGTGTAGTAATTTGATCTAGATAGATTTAGGCAGATTCCTCACCGGTTTAATTTTAAATTTATTTCTTTTAAAAAAAAAAATTGTGTTCACATTTGGTTAAATTATAAACTGATTTAATATTGTAAAAAGAATATGTAAAAAAACATTCAAGACTTCTTCCAAAATAATAGACCTAATTTGTTTTCTTGTCAATTAGGTCATTCGAAGACAGAATTCATTGTTTGAATTTTAGCTCTTCAAAAAGTGAAATTTGACTTTAAGAATAGTTTATAAGATTGTGAGAAATCAATGAGAAAATTATCTATAAAAAATTAAAATATTAATACAGTAAATCAAACCTATAATATTAACAGATTGAATGAATTTTTTTTTTTCCACCAAATTACGGTCGACAATGTTATTGCATGATACTTTAAATTCAATATGTATATAATTTTTTTATCTTACCTCACAATATATATATTGAGTTGAATGGAGAAGTCAAAGCTTTTTATCTTACTTTAATCAAACCTCCCATTATCGATGCGACTTGTCTGAAAATCAACCAAATTTTCCTCAGCAAAAAATGGAAGATTATGGGAAATTTATTTATTCCTACTCGGGTGATCTCATTTATAACGTTAGTCGTACATCATAGGCATAAATCAACCAAATGCCCTCCTCAGTTATTAAAAGCAAGGACCACTACGGGAGCTCAAACCGAGGACTCCTCGCGGTCGGGCTTGGCTTGGAAGCAAGCTATTTGTCGCCTATCTCACCCACTTTCCTAAGACATATGGTGATGTGATCTATGTTCTGGTCTCAGCCTCGGTCCTTGTACGTATCAAATGTATCATGGTGAATTCTTTAGAAAAGATTTTATTCGGAAAAACCTTTTATGAGAACGATTGTTACTTGTCTTCTACCACTTCTGTTCCCATTATGTTGAAGTGTGGTCCATACACACTGGTCACGACCAGGGAAAAAAGAAAGGAGAGGGAGGATCAAGAGAGCATTAGAATAAAATTCCCCACCCCGGGGCACCGAAGCATCTTGGGAATAGGGGGTACATACTGGACGTGTAATTGGGTTCCCCAAAACTCTGAATGGATTGGATCGTTTCCTCTAATCAAACATTGAGGAATATTTTCTGCTCTGAATAATGTTTAGTTTGATCAATTGCAATAAATTCATCAAATTTTATACATTTATTATTTATTTATGATAAACATTATAGGGTTACAAAATATTGGGCACTTAATTTTTTTTTTTTTTTTTGTTATACAAAACTAGAAAGAAACTTTGAAAACTAACAAAAACTATTATTAGTAATTGTGGATTCTCAATTGATAAATGTGTAATTTAATAAGAGGTTGGACATATTGAGAATCACAACCTAGAATTCAATGTTTATAGCTATGCCAGATTGAGATTAAAGTCAGCGCAATGGTAAATTTTCACACCAACATTAATAAATTGTAAATTCAAATTATTATTATCTTCTTGTAGTTCTCAAATTTATATTAGTTAAAAATATATATATATATATATATATATATATATATATATAAAGTAGCTGTTGAATAAATGGGTTGGTTTGGGTTGGATCGAATTTAAAAATTTTTCGTTGGTCTGAAATGGGGCCTCATAAGAAGGAAATACAATTTTTGAGTTTGGTCCAGCTTACAAGCACAGCTCACTGCTGGGCTTGTAGGCCCTATATATGCAATCTTGAATTTAGATTTTTGGGACTCAAAAAAGTTTAGTATGATGTATGAGTCATTTTCAGAAGTTCAAGTGCGAGGTTCTGTACATTTTTTTGGGTACAGAATTACAATGGTTTTAACAAAATCTAAACATAAGAAATCACGATTAAAAGGTTTTATGATTGAGATGAATCTTGATAATGAGATAATCAACCAACTTAATAAACTTTTAACGTTAAGAGTTCACTAAAAACAATCGACAATAACTTAGAAATCTTTCTCATACACATGGATGCGGGCACACAGACACTTA
Organism: Xanthoceras sorbifolium; assembly: GCA_003430845.1. NCBI lineage: Eukaryota > Viridiplantae > Streptophyta > Magnoliopsida > Sapindales > Sapindaceae > Xanthoceras > Xanthoceras sorbifolium. The sequence continues at coordinate 27,887,555 of CM010611.1, forward strand.
TATTGTGCCGGGGAGCTAGTTAGTGATTATTAACTTGAGCAAAATGAAGAGATTTCTTTCCATCGTGAGCATTGCTAAAGAAGTTGTTCATGTAATCCTTGAAAACAACCTCCCGAAACCGAGCGCTGCCGTCTCTCTCGGCCAGCTGTGGCAGTGGCTCGATCTTCTCTGTTGGCTTTGGCATGGTGAAGAGTGGGATTGATACTCTTGATTTGGTGCTTGTGGTTCTTACTCTGTGTTCAGCACTTTTGTACTTTCCATTGCTTAGCATCTAGCAAAAAATAAAAAAATAAATAAATTATTATAAAAAAATTGAAAGAAAATTATTTGATTGAAATAGTACACTACTAGAAATAGTATAAAGAATCTGAATTATTATTTTTCTTAAAAAGTTATTTTTATTTGTTTCTATAAAAAATGCATTAAAAACTTAAAAGTGTTATATATCAAATTTATTATAAAGATTCAAATGTTTCACAACTTCTTATGTTTGAAAAAAGTTTCATGACATCCTAAAAAAAAAAAAAAGTTTCATGAAATGGTATCAAACATATTTTCACAGTTTTTCATATTCATAAATCATAATTAGTATTTTTATATAATATAATATAATATCTCCCTAGGTTGGTTTTTTTAATTTCTTTCTAAATCTGATGAGATTAAATAGTACATATAGAGATTACTCTCACGATACGTGAACAAATCTACTCACATGTGTTGATAATTAAATACGTATAAGGTCTACGCATGAACTTAAATATTCTGACAACAAACGTGGAACCGCCGGGTCTACGCATGAATTTAAATATTCTGACAACAAACGTGGAACCGGTGGTATATATACACCAGTATCACCGCTTAATCAAGAATGGATGTACTTCTAAGCTAGTTTTTGCAATGTGTAGGCTTTCTTTTTTTTTTCCTTTGTGATATAAAAGAAAAAAAGAACCTAACCTGTAAAGTGTCACCAACGTTGATGACTAAAGCACCATCAATGGGAGGAATCTCCACCCACTCTCCTCTCTTTGCAACATCTTCAATGTCTTCTTCAACTTTCACAAACAACCCTCCAATCCCATCTTGCAGGAGAACAGTCAGTGCTCCGAGGTCCGAGTGGCGTCCAACGCCCACAGTCAGCTCCGGGTCAGGGCAAGTGGGGTAGAAGTTCATGTTCACCATCTTCAACCCGATTAGGGCATCAATTTTCATGTCGTCTGGTTTCGCTCCGAGATTTTCCAACAATACCTCCATCAGTTTTCTCACAATCTTGACTGACGTTTTTAGGTACTCCAGTGCCACTTCTCTGTTACAAAGTATTTACATAGAGTTATAATATGCTCATGATTTTAGCTGTGCCCAAATTTTACGTGTGAGTATCACCAATAAATCTGTTGTATTGCTCTATTGTGTTTAATTTATTTTGATATTATTGTAATTGAATAGAAAAAAATTATCTTGTAAAATTAGAAAATGAAATTTAATACTTTATGAGGAATATTCTCTTGATAAGAATTTTTACAAGGGCTTTTATTCGAGTCATTTGTTATTTTAAATAACATTTAACGGATCTGAATTAGACATATTAAGTTATTTTATTTATTTTTTCAACCGATTAAATTTGCATAGATTTCCAAATTTTGAGAGAAAATTAAAATTTTATTCAGTTAATTTTATAAAGTTAGAAATCACTGACTCGAAAATCTTACTTGCATTCCACAGGCCAGTGTTGGAGTGCCTCAGCATCAGTTGTATATGTCATGCTAATATAATCTTTCCACTCTAAAGCTTTCTCCTTCTCCGGCACAAAGCTCGTCCCGTACTTCACCAACGGGCTCGGGCTTGCTCCTTTCCGGTACACCGCCTTCTTCTTCGGCGCCTGCCCAAAGAATGAATGTGCAGTGTCCTTGAGGTTTTCAAGCAAATCGATAGGCACACCGTGGTTCACCACCTGGAAGAACCCTAGAGTCTCGGCAACCCTAGAGATCTCCTTCGCCACCCGGTCGTGTTCTGGCCCATCGAGCTTTGACAAGTCGATAGGCGGCAGCGTGCACGTTCGGGCGGTTTGCTTGACGATTCGCTCGTGCTCCGGCTGAATGTACGGTGCAGGAACCGTTGAGAGGCCTAAATCCACCATGCCTTTGACGCCATAACCGTCTTGAACAACAAAGTTGAAGAGTGAGCTTTTGTCGTCCAACGTTGGAGCCATTATGTACGGAGCCAGCAGAGACTGTAATATGTGAAAGGAAGTTTTTGTGTTATGAGAGAGTATTAACATAAATATATAGTTGTAGGTTTTGATTGATTTTTTGTGTGTCAAGTTAATTATAGCGCATTTACTAATCGGAAATAAAAATAAAAAAAATTAAGTTTTAATGGAAAGAGAATCGGGAATTAAGTTTACTTTTCAACATGAACTTAATTCTTAAATGGTGTGCAAAATTTACGTAACTTGATTCCATCCGTAAACAATATAATTACAAATCAGGAAAAGTTTTCTTTCCCTCGTTAAGATTCACTTTTAGTTCAATTATCAATATTGGAAGCAAAAGTCTGGAATAAATTTGTTAAACATACGGTCAAAATTAAAATTTTGTATTTTTTCTTTGTTCTTTTTTTTTTAAATTGAGAGGAATTTAAACTTTAAACTTCAATATTTGTTGAGAAATGTGATTATCAGCATACTATACCTATAAGTTTTAGTTACATATGCACTTGACCAATATTTCAATTTGTGATAATTAAATTTAAAATAAAAATTATGTTGTGGGAGTAACTAATAGGACCGCGAGTAACTAGTGGCTTAATAATCCTTAAAAACGGCAGCTCCTGACAAACTCCTAACACAGTCTCGATTAAGAGAAAAAATGGAGCTCCTCTCAACATACGGAGGCTGCACAAGTCGCACGAAGGTTCATTTTTGGAATGTTTTGTTCTGAAATTTTCTTTAAAAAAAAAAAATTAACAAAAGATATGAGTACCGGAAAGCTAACCTGCAAATATGGTGAACTACTGCTGCTTTGCAAGAGAAAAATTAATAAAAACACACAACTTACTTTGTTCAAGTGGAAAGAGGTGAGATAATAGTACTACTCTTCAAAGCATTGGGATTAAATAAGGGTTCTTGGGAGTCAGGTGACTTTTCATAATATATTTTTTTTCCTATATTGGTCTCGATCCATTTTTTTAAATGAGTTTAAATGAGATTTTTTTTTTTAACCGATACGTCAGAAGTCTATAAGAATTTAATAACATCAGCTATTACAAATACTGTCAGAAAAAGATAACTCCCATCCCAAGGAAATGGAAATATTATCAGTCGCTGTTTAAGTGCCCTTGTAGTTGGCATGGAACTCTGGTTCAATAAATTAATCAGTTGACTTTGTTACTGAGTTTTTTATGCTTGATTTTTTTAATTGGAAAATTATTGTACTTGTTGATACATGGTTTTGAAGTTGCATTCAAGTTATGTGTGAACACATTGGAAATATAAAAAATTGAGAGGTTGATTAATATGTGGAGAAGATCATGTGACAAGAACCCTACACTTTCTTTTGGGTGTGTGCATTTTCATAACCACATCACACACATTTTCTGATTAAATTGTTTAAGAGATTTTTTTTTTTTTACTGAGTATTGATTATAAGTTATGCTTGCAGTTGTTTTTGATCAAAAGATCTTATTTATATGTAGAAAATCTCACTTTGTAGTACACAAACCTTAATTTAAAAATATCCCTAAAAAAATGCCAAAAATTTATTATTAAAGTTTACTATGATCATAAACAAAATTCAAGTTGTGATAGACAATACTGATTGATCGAAGAAAACTTGGAAATTATTCATAATGGTATTTTTATTTTACATTATTTGGGACGTGTAAAAGTAATAAAGCAAGTTAATGGTATGGCTATTGATGACAGTTCTCAAACAACACAAACACCTGCTCATAACTCAACTTCTCATGTAAAGGTGAGCGGACAGACTGCACTTGATTTCTCGTCAATTAGGTCATATGAAAACAGAATTCATCATTTGAATTTTAGCTCTTCAAAAAGTAAAATTTGACTTTAAGAATAGTTTATAAGATGGTGAGAAATCAATGAGAAAATTATCTACAAAAAATCAAAATATTAATACAGTAAATCAAACCTATAATATTAATAGATTGAATGAATTATTTTTTTTCCACCAAATTACGGTCGACAATGTTATTACATGATCCTTTAAATTCAATATATATTTTTTTTATCTTTCTTCACAATAGATGTTGAGTTGAATGGAGAAGTCAAAGCTTTTTATCTTACTTTATTTTTTTCTTGGAGTAATAAATTTTGTTTGTCCAGACTTCAAATAATATTCTCCCATTATCGATGCGACTTGTCTGAAAAATCAACCAAATTTCCTCAGCAAAAAATGGAAGTTTATGGGAAATTTATTTATTCACACTAGGGTCTTACGGAAACGTCGATTCCATGATGATCTCATTTATAACGTTAGTCATACATCATAGGCATAAATCAACCAAATTCCCTCCTCAGTTATTAAAAGCAAGGACCACTACCGGAGGTCAAACCGAGGACTCCTCGCGGTCGGGCTTGGCTTGGAAGCAAGCTATTTGTCGCCTATCTCACCCCCTTTCCTGAGATATATGGTGATGTGTTCTATGTTCTGGTCCCAGTCCCGATCCTTGTACGTATCAAATGTGTCATGGTGAATTCTTTAGAAAAAATTGTGTTTGGAAAAACCTCTTATGAGAACGAGAGTTGCTTGTTTTCTGCCGCTTCTATTCCCATTATGTTGAAGTGTGGTCTATACACACGGGTCACGGCCAGGGAAAAAAGAAAGGAGAGGGAGGATCATGAGAGCATTAGAATAAAATTCCCCACCCCGGGGCACCGAAGCATATCGGGAATAAGGGGGGACATACTGGACGTGTAATTGGGTTCCCCAAAACTCCGAATGGATTGGATCGTTTCCACTAACGAAACATTGAGGAATATTTTCTGCTCTGAATAATGTTTAGTTTGATCAATTGCAATAAATTCATCAAATTTTATACATTTATTATCTATTTATGATACAAGCTAATTATATCGACCTTTCCTGAGGTTTTGCCAACTATAAACGGAGTCAACTTTATCGTTAATTGACAACGACTTCCCTTGCCACTAGTTGACTTCAGTCAAACTTAACAGGCTCAGGAGCATTTTCGTCTTCTTAGACTTTCTAAATTTTATTTTACTAAATAAAAATTAAAAAAATAAGAAAAAATCTCATCCCTCTATTTTTCAAATGATGGATAGTTAGGATTTATTTAAAAAAATTAAATAAAATAATAATAAAATTAATAAAAATAAAAAATAAATTTTAGTTAATGGAGATTCAATCTCCAGATTGGATTTTCATCAAGAAAAAAAAATGGGTGAATTGCACTCAAGTACCCTGACTTTTATCATAATTGCACGCTTAATGCCAGTTTTGCCATAATTGCACTCTAGTACCCGGTAATCCGTTGACCACCGTTAGGGTAACGGTTGACCAAACGGATTCAGGTAAAATGACCAAACTGCCCCTGCAAAGGAAAAAAAAAAAAAAGGGGTCAGATGAACCCAGATGAACTGGGTTCGCGATCGAACCCAGATCGCTGGGTTCGAACGCGAACCCAGAGATCTGGGTTCGCCATCGAACCCAGCTGGGTTCGCGATCGCGAACCAGGTGCTGGAACCCATTTCTGGGTTAGAACACGAACCCAGATCTGGGTTCGTGTTCGAACCCATTTCTGGGTTCGTGTTCGAACCCATTTCTGGGTTCGAGCACGAACCCAGGTTGCTGGGTTCGTGTTCGAACCCATTTCTAGGTTCGTGTTCGAACCCAGAAATCTGGGTTCGAGCACGAACCCAGCACCTGGGTTCGTGTTCTTCAAAAAAAAAATTAAATTTTTTTTAAAAAAATATTTTTAAAATTAATTAAAATATGACGTGGCATGTTCTTATTGGTTGGATGATTTTTAAATTTTTTTAAAAATAAATTTAAATGTAAAAGACCAATTTGCCCCTGAACCCAGTTAGTCAACCGTTACCCTAACGGTGGTCAACGGATTACCGGGTACTAGAGTGCAATTATGGCAAAACTGGCATTAAGCGTGCAATTATGATAAAAGTCAGGGTACTTAAGTGCAATTCACCCAAAAAAATTGGAGGAAGGTTCTTCGAAGAACCTAGAAAAGGGTTCGAACCCTTCTGGGTTCGTTCGAAGAACCCAGATCTGAGTTCTTCAAAGAACCCTTTTCTGGGTTCTTTGAAGAACCCAGATCTGGGTTCTTCCTCTAATTTTTTTTTTTAAATTTTCCAGATCTGGGCTCGCCCTTGAAGGCGAACCTAGTGACGAACTCAGATGGGTTTTTCTTCGTTGTGCAAATTTCTTTTTTTTTTTCTCGGTGGAGATCTAATTTTCAGATTGTATCTCTATATTTCAAACACAATTTTTTTTTTAAAAAAAAAAAGTTAAAAAATTTAGATCTCCACCGCCTATCTTGATCTGAAGTTTAATTTTTTATAATAATTTTTTTAAAAAAGAAAAAATCTCTACCGTCCATCTCGCCTAAGATGGACGGTGGAGATCTAACCTTATTTTTTTATTTAATAAAAAGAAAATATTATTTTAGGGGTATTTTGGTCTATTTAACGGTTGAAGGTGGTTAACTTTTAAGTTTAAAGGAAGTCAACTAAAGATAGGTAAGATGTTTGTCAATAAACAATAAAGTTGATTCTGCGTGTAGTTGATAAAAACCTCATGGAATGTCGGTATAATTAGCTCTTATAATAAACCTTACAGGGTTACAAAATAATGGGCACTTAATTAGGATAAATTTTGTTAAACAAAACTACAAAGAAACTTTGAAAACTAACAAAAACTATTATTAGTAATTATGCATTCTCAACTGAGAAATGTGTAGTTGAATAAGAGGTTGGACAGACTGAGAACCACATCGAAGAATTCAATGTTTATAGCTATTCCAGATTGAGATTAAAGTCAGCGCAATGGTAAATTTCTCACATCAACATTAATAAATTGTAAATTCAAATCATTATTCGTCTTCTTATAGCTCTCAAATTTATAATAATTAAAAATATATATAAAAAAAACAGCTGTTGAATAAACGGGTTGATTTGGGTCGGATCGAATTAAAATTTGTTTGTTAGGCGTGCAATAATGCCCATTAATGTAATCAGAAACGGGGCCTCATAAGAAGGAAATACAATTTGTAACTCACTGCTGGGCTTGTAGGTCCTATATATGCAATCTTGAATTTAGATTTTTGGGACTCAAAAAAGTTTAGTATGATGTATGAGTCATTTTCAGAAGTTCAAGTGTTCAAGTGCGAGGTTCTGTACATTTTTTTGGGTACAGAATTACAATGGTTTTAACAAAATCTAAACATAAGAGATCACGATTAAAAGGTTTTATGATTGAGATGAATCTTGATAATGAGATAATCAACCAACTGAATAAACTTTTAACGTTAAGAGTTCACTAAAAACAATCGACAATAACTCAGAAATCTTTCTCATACACACGGATGCGTGCACACACACTTATATTGTGCCGGGGAGCTAGTTAGTGATTATTAACTTGAGCAAAATGAAGAGATTGCTTTCCATCGTGAGCATTGCTAAAGAAGTTGTTCATGTAATCCTTGAAAACAACCTCCCGATACCGAGCGCCGCCGTCTCTCTCGGCCAGCTGTGGCAGTGGCTCGATCTTCTCTGTTGGCTTTGGCATGGTGAAGAGTGGGATTGATACTCTTGATTTGGTGCTTGTGGTTCTTACTCTGTGTTCAGCACTTTTGTACTTTCCATTGCTTAGCATCTAGCAAAAAATAAATAAATAAAAAAATTATTATAAAAAAATTGAAAGAAAATTATTTGATTGAAATAGTACACTACTAGAAATAGTATAAAGAATCTGAATTATTATTTTTCTTAAAAAGTTATTTTTATTTGTTTCTATAAAAAATGCATTAAAAACTTAAAAGTGTTATATATCAAATTTATTATAAAGATTCAAATGTTTCACAACTTCTTATGTTCGAAAAAAGTTTCATGACATTCTAAAAAAAAAAAAAAAAAGTTTCATGACCAAGTATCAAACATATTTTCACACTTTTTCATATTCATAAATCATAATTAGTATTTTTATATAATATAATATAATATCTCCCTAGGTTGGTTTTTTTAATTCCTTTCTAAATCTGATAAGATTAAATAGTACATATAGAGATTACTCTCATGATACGTGAACAAATCTACTCACATATGTTGATAATTAAGTACGTATAAGGTCTACGCATGAACTTAAATATTCTGGCAACAAACGTGGAACCAGTGGTATATATACACCAGTATCATCGCTTAATCAAGAATGGATGTACTTCTAAGCTAGTTTTTGCAATGTGTAGGCTTTTTTTTTTTTCCTTTGTGATATAAAAGAAAAAAAGAACCTAACCTGTAAAGTGTCACCAACGTTGATAACTAAAGCACCATCAATGGGAGGAATCTCCACCCACTCTCCTCTCTTTGCAACATCTTCAATGTCTTCTTCAACTTTCACATACAACCCTCCAATCCCATCTTGCAGGAGAACAGTCAGTGCTCCGAGGTCCGAGTGGCGTCCAACGCCCACGGTCAGCTCCGGGTCAGGGCAAGTGGGGTAGAAGTTCATGTTCACCATCTTCAACCCAATTAGGGCATCAATTTTCATGTCGTCTGGTTTCGCTCCGAGATTTTCCAACAATACCTCCATCAGTTTTCTCACAATCTTGACTGAAGTTTTTAGGTACTCCAGTGCCACTTCTCTGTTACAAAGTATTTACATAGAGTTATAATATGCTCATGATTTTAGCTGTGCCCAAATTTTACGTGTGAGTATCACCAATAAATCTGTTGTATTGCTCTATTGTGTTTAATTTATTTTGATATTATTGTATTTGAATAGAAAAAAATTGTTTTGTAAAATTAGAAAATGAAATTTAATACTTTATGAGGAATATTCTCTTGATAAGAATTTTTACAAGGGCTTTTAAGTTATTTTATTTATTTTTTCAACCCATTAAATTTGCATATATTTCCAAATTTTGAGAGAAAATTAAAATTTTATTCGATTAATTTTATAAAGTTAGAAATCACTGACTCGAAAATCTTACTTGCATTCCACAGGCCAGTGCTGGAGTGCCTCAGCATCAGTTGTATATGTCATGCTAATATAATCTTTCCACTCCAAAGCTTTCTCCTTCTCCGGCACAAAGCTCGTCCCGTACTTCACCAACGGGCTTGGGCTTGCTCCTTTCCGGTACACCCCCTTCTTCTCCGGCGCCTGCCCAAAGAACGAATGTGCAGTGTCCTTGAGGTTTTCGAGCAACTCGATAGGCACGCCGTGGTTCACCACCTGGAAGAACCCTAGAGTCTCGGCAGCCCTAGCGATCTCCTTCGCCACCCGGTCGTGTTCTGGCCCGTCGAGCTTTGACAAGTCGATAGGCGGCAGCGTGCACGTTCGGGCGGTTTGCTTGTTGATTCGCTCATTCTCCGGCTGAATGTACGGTGCAGGAACCGTTGAGAGGCCTAAATCCACCATGCCTTTGACGCCATAACCGTCTTGAACAACAAAGTTGAAGAGTGAGCTTTTGTCGTCCAAGATTGGAGCCATTACGTACGGAAGCCAGCAGAGACTGTAATATGTGGAAGGAAGTTTTTGTGCTGTGAGAGAGTATTAACATAAATATATAGTTGTAGGTTTTTGTAAAGAAATAGCAAGGAATCAAGTGAGGAATGTCAACTGATTATTCTCAGATTTTCTCAATGAATAGAAATGCATAGTACAAGCAATATATATCGAAGGCTGTCAAGCCTTAACAACTTTGGCGACAATAATATCTGTACTTGCTGAGCTGGACCAATCAGTGATTCACATGTGTCAAGTTAGTTACAAGAATATTACAACTTGACCATATATGATGTAGTCATAGATATGAGCAGATATGAGTGTGAATCACTGATGCAAGTAGTGCATGTTCTCTTATCTGATTAACAAGCAACATTCGTATCAGCTGAGGTTGATACTTCAATAGGTTTTGATTGATTTTTTGTGTGTCAAGTTAAATAAGGCACATTTACTAATCGAAAATAAAAATAAAGAAAATTAAGTTTTAATGGAAAGGGAATCGGGAACTCGAATAAAAATTAAAAGGAATAAAGTTACATGAAATTAAATTTACTTTCCAGTATGAACTTAATTTTTAAATTGTGTGCGGGATTCGTGTAACTTAATTCCATCCATAAACAATATAATCACAAATCAGGAAAAGTTTTCTTTCCCTAGTTAAGATTCGCTTTTAGTTCAATTATCAATATTGGAAGCAAAAGTTTGGAATAAATTTGTTAAACATACGGTCAAAATTAAAATTTTGTATTTTTTCTTTGTTCTTTTTTTTTTTTTAAATTGAGTGGAATTTAAACTTTCGACTTCAATATTTGTTGAGAAATGTGGTTATCAGCATACCATACCTACAATCATGCTAAGTTTTAGTTACATATGCACTTGACCAATATTTCAATTTGTGATAATTAATTTTAAAATAAAAATTATGTTGTGGGAGTAACTAATAGGACCGCGAGTAACTAGTGGCTTAATAATTCTTAAAAACAGCAGCTCCTGACAAACTCCTAACACAGTCTCGATTAAGAGAAAAAAAATGGAGCTCCTCTCAACATACGGAGGCTGCACAAGTAGCACGAAGGTTCATTTTTGGAATGTTTTGTTCTGAAATTTTCTTTTAAAAAAAAAAAAAAATTTAACAAAAGATACAGAATAGAAACTATAATCAAAATATGAGTACCGGAAAGCTAACCTGCAAATATGGTGAACTACTGCTGCTTTGCAAGAGAAAAATTAATAAAAACACACAACTTACTTTGTTCAAGTGGAAAGAGGTGAGATAGAGTACTACTCTTCAAAGCATTGGGATTAAATAAGGGTTCTTGGGAGTCAGGTGACTTTTCATAATATTTTTTTTTCCTATATTGGTCTCGATCCATTTTTATTTTTTAAAATTTAATTTAATTTTGTTAATTAAAGTTTGAATGAGTTTTTTTTTTTTTTTTTAATTTATACGTCAAAAGTTTATTAGAATTTGACAAGATCAGCAATGTCCGAAAAAGATAACTCCCATCCCAAGGAAATGTAAATATTATCAGTCGCTGTTTAAGTGCCCATAGTTGGCATGGAACTCTGGTTCAATAAATTAATCAGTTGACTTTGTTACTGAGTTTTTTATGCTAGATTTTTTTAAAAGCTGTTGGACAATTATTGTACTTGTTAATACATGGTTTTGAAGTTGCATTCAAGTTATGTGTGGACACATTGGAAATATAAAAAATTGAGAGGTTGATTAATATGTGGAGAAGATCATGTGAAAAGAACCCTACACTTTCTTTTGGGTGTGTGCATTTTCATAACCACACCACACACATTTTCTGATTAAATTGTATAAGAGATTTTTTTTTTTTTTTTTACTGAGTATTGATTATAAGATATGCTTGCAGTTGTTATTGATCAAAAGATCTTATTTATATGTAGAAAATCTCACTTCGTAGTACACAAACCTTTATTTAAAAATATCCCTAAAAAAATACAAAATTTATTATTCAAGTTTACTATGATCATAAACAAAATCCAAGTTGTGATAGACAGTACTAATCGATCGAAGAAAAATTGGAAATTATTCATAATGGTATTTTTATTTTACATTATTTGGGACGGTCCATTGCGGAAATATGTTTATAGTGAGATAATAATGAAACCAACAAATCGGACTTGAGAGAGACCAATGGTAAAAATTTTAAAATTTGAGAGATCAGATTATAAAATTTTATGATATATATACGAGTTAAAACATAAAAAAAAAAAAAAAAAGTATCACGAAAGAATTAAGTGTCCCTTACCCATATCTAGAAAGTTTCATCACAAAATATTTTTACAAAGCAGATATATTACGTTATCTTTTATATATAAATTTATAATTTTATAGTATATATATGTATAATATCTTCCGGGATTAATTCGAGTCCATACAAATAATTTTTTGACGAAGACCACATGCTTTGAAAGATTAAGAACAATTTTAATTTGAATATAAAAAAGAACAATTTTAATTTAATTTTGTAATCTGTTAATATCATCACTTGTCCATATTTTCCACGATCAAAGATTAATAAGAAATTAAAATTCATCTATTAATTTTTGTTTTTTTTTATAAAATAAAAAAAATAAAAATTCCATCAAAGTCTCCTCTGTAATTTCTGTCATCACCATTAATTATAGTTTTTCAATATTATTCTACCATTAACATTTCTTCAATAAAACTACAAGAATTTTACTTTTTAAATCTAATTAAAAGTCAAATTCTGACTAGACCAGATAACACAAAAATCCTTCGAAGGAGTCAATTACTTGCTAATTAATTTGAGGCCTTTTGAAATCTGGTATAAATTATCAATATTGGAAACAAAAATCTGGTATAAATTTGTTAAACATATGATAAATATTAAAATTTTGTATAATTTAAACTTTAGACCTCAATATTTGTTGATAAGCGCGGTTATCAGTATACTATACCTGCAACCACGCTAAGTTTTAGTTACATATGCACTTGACCAATATTTCAATTTGTGGTAATTAATTTTAAAATAAAAACTATGTCATGGGAGTAACTAATAGGACCGCGAGTAACTAATGGCTCAATAATCCTTAAAGGGCAGCTCTTGACAGAGTCTCCATATCAATTTAAGAGGAAAAAAAAAAAATGGAGTTGGGTGACTTTTCTTAATATATTTTTTTACTTATATTGGTCTCCTTCCATTTTTTTTTAAAATTTAATTTAATTTTGTTAAACTTAAGTTTGAATGAGTATTTTTTTTTTCATCGATATCAGTTAAGTAAGGAGTCTATTAAAACTTGACAAAATAAGTCACTATACATACGGTTCAGAAACTAACTCTGGTTATAGAAGATAGATCTCTACACTTTTTTTTATTTACTGGAGTCAGTTTGATATAGTAGAATTAAGTTTTTCTATAATGGAATGTGTATATTATCACTTGTTTAAGTGTCCTTGTTGTCGTCATGTGGAAAATAAAAAACTGGATTTTTTTTAATTAAAAGCTGTTGGAAAATTATTGTACTCGTGATACATGGTTTTGAAGTTGCATTCAAATTCTGTACACATTGGAAATGTAAAATTGGGAGGTTGATTAAAATGTGGAGAAGATTGTGAAGATACATGTACTTGAACGACTTATATCATATATGATTGATTGGAGTAAGAAAGTAAAATGCTTTTTTTTTATCTAAAATAGTTTTTCATTTCTGAGTTTTAAAACCCTACACTATCTTTTGGGTGTGTGCATTTTTTTTTTTTTGGATTTAATTTACGAGATAGTTCTTATACACATTGGTATGAGACTAACACCTGTTCGGTTCGGAAGGTTAGTAAAAACCCGACCATATATGCACTCTACCAATATGAAGATTGTATCTGTTGGATGTGTGCATTTTTTATAACCACATCACACATATTTTTTACTGGGTATTGATTATAATATTTTCTTGTACGGTAAAACCAAGTATACCTAAAAAAAATTTTAAAATTTATTATTCATGTTTACTGTGATCAAGAACAAAATCCAATTTGTGATAGATAATACTGATTGATCGAAGAAAAATTGGAAATTGTTCATGGTGGTATTTTTATTTTACATTACTTACAACCGTCCATTGCTGAAATATGTATATAGTGAGACAAGGGGTGAAACCAACAAATGGGTCTTGGAGAGACCAAATTGTAAGAATTTTAAACTTTGAGGGATCAAGTTATAAAATCTTATAATATATATATATACCAGTTAATATGTAAAAAAAAAAGTATATAATATTAAACCTCTAAAAATAAAAAAAAGGTAAGTGACCATTGCCCGTTTCTAAAAGTTCCATCACATAAGATTTTCACGAAGTAAATGTATCACGTCATCTTTGCTTCACGTTATCTTTTATATATAAATTTATAATTTTATAGTATAAATATATATATATATATACTTCCAAATTAATTCGAGTCAATTCAAATAATTAGTTAACGTACATTACATGTTTTAGCATGTTTTTGAACATGTCAATGAGAAAGTAATTAAGATTAAGAACAAATTTTAATTTAATTTTGTAATCTGTTAATATCATCACTTCTCCAAATTTTCCACGATCAAAGATTAAATAAGAAATTAAATCCATCAATGTCAATTTTTTTTTATTTTATAAAACATAAAATAAAAATCCTTCAAAATCTCCTTTATCATTTCTGTCATCATCATTAATTATAGTTTTTCTATATTATTCTACCGTTAATACGACTACAAGAATTTTACTTTTTAAATCTAATTAAAAGTCAAATTTTGATCCTTTGAAGGAGTCAATTACTTGCTTAATTTGAGGCTTTTTGAAATTCTTACCCAAGAAAAAAAAAATTGGTGAGAATTAACAATTTTTAATTCAATGTAGATTAAGTTTCAATAGAGCTTTTGTTTCCATTCTCTTTTATGCCTAAAAGTACTAACTTTGTTGCACAATCTTTGGCTAGAAATAGTTTTTTTATTAATGATATTTCTATTTGATTAGAGAATACTCCTCCACGGCTGAATCAGAGTCTTCTGTCTGATGTCCAATAATGGTTCTGTTATGTTTTGTTCTATTTTTCCTCCTTAAAAAAAAGTTTCAAAAAACAATTTAATATAGATTAAAATGATGGTGAATCTGTGACATATATATAGGCATATTTTATTGTTGGTGCAACAAAAATCTCTCCGGAAATTATGAAAATTAACATTAAAATTGATGTAAAAAAAAAAAAAATCAAGATCATGCCAAAATTCAAAGAGATGAGTGAGATTCACTCTTTCGAAAATTATCACTATTTCACATGCAAATAGCGTAGGAATTCTGTGAGAGTAGTGTGAGCATCAATCTAGATATGTTTATCCTTTGAACACAAATAAAATATAAATATGTTTAAGAACTATGTCTAAACGCTGATTCTTGAAAGTCAAAAATTAACTGATTATAAGAATTAAAAGATTGTGTTATCGGAAAGGGAAAATTGACTATATAAGAAATAAAATACTGTGTCAAATATACAGTAGTTGGTGAAAATTTGACTACAAAAAAAGAAGAAGAATTAAATTAAAACATTGTATGAAATCATCTAATTTATCCTACAGTGCTACTGTACATTGTGAGTGGAGAAAGTCAATGGTTTTTTATCTTAACAATATAATTGTCTTCAAAGTAACTAATTTTGTTCGGTGGAAATTCAAGAGAGTTAGTGTAAGCATGAAATCACTGGCTCACTATTACTGATGTTATCTGTCTACAAATGAAGTAAAATTTCTCAGAAAAATGTGGAAGTTTCTGGGGAAATGTTATTCACACTTCAGCTAGGGGTTTCAAAAGATGTAGGTATGCAGAATTTTATTTACCATATACAAATGGATGTGACTGATTTTGAATATTTTAATTCCCATCCAAATAGTATCATATATACAAAGATTTCTTATAAGAAATAATAGCTGATAATGACAGTAATAATAGTTACCATCGGTCAATATGGTTCGATGGTAAATACGCTTTCAGTCTGATAATGACTCAGATTCAAATCGCCAGCACCGTAAGTGGTATTTAAAAAAAAATGATAGTATTAATATTTTTTTTTGATAACATAATAATAGTGAAAAAAAGGAAGTCTTAAATATACCCAAATTAAACGTGTAATCACTGAATAAATTTCTTCAGAAATCTCGAGAAACAACAGCATATGCGCTAACTTTACGACTGATTTGTAAGTTATAGAATTATATTCCGCACGTAAATAAAAAAAATGTATGAGATTTCGCACCTAAAATCTCTTCTCTCTCTCTCTATATATATGATTTTTTAAAGGGGCAATTGCAATAACTACCCGTGTATATAGGTATAATTGCACAAAAATCTGAGAATAGTTGATAATAACAATAACTCCCCTTTGATCGGTTGACTAACCGTTGACCACAGTTAGTCACTAACGGTCAAAGGGGTAAAATTGTCTTTTAGAAAATTTTAAAAAAAAATCTGAAAAAAGAAGAAGAAGAAGAAGAGGAGGAGGAAGAAGAAAGAAGAGGAAGAAGAAAAATAAAAAAAATCTGGAAAAAAAATAAGAAGAAGAAAAATAATAAAAAAATGAAGAAGAAAAATTAAAAAAAATGGAAAAAAAAGAAGAAGAAAGAAGAAAAATAAAAAAAAAATCCTAAAAAAGAAGAAGAAGAAGAAGAAGAAGAATATGGAGGAAAAGGGAAAAAAAAATAATGAAGAAAGAAATTGAAAAAAGAAAAAAAAATTGGAAGAAAAGAAGATCTGGTGATGAATAAAAAAATTTGAAAAAAAATTGATTTTTTTTTTTGGTAATGGACCAAATGATCAGGTCCATTGAATGAAGATATTTTATCTCATGTAATGGACCAGATCTCATCTGATCCATTTTTTTAAATTTTTTTTTAAAAGACGATTTTACCCTTTTGACCATTAGTGACTAATTGTGGTCAACGGTTAGTCAACCGGTCAAAGGAGAGTTATTGTTATTATCAATTATTCTCAGATTTTTGTATAATTATACCTATATACACGGTTAGTTATTGCAATTACTCCTTTTTTAAATTAATATTTGGGTTATGCATTTGATTATTAGGAAGTATTGATATCAAATCACTAGATCAGAAAAGTAAAGGGAACAAAAAATCACATCAAAGGAGAATTTGCCAGTACAATAAATACTGTGAGAGAGAGATATATAGGAAGAATATATGTGAAGAGTAATTAATTAGAAAGGTTAACGGTGATTTATAGTTGGACTGAAAAAGAAAGCACTAACACTAGGTTTTTAAGTACAATTAAGTCAATAAAAATGCATGCGTTTCAATAATGTAACTTGAATGTGTGAGATTTGTAAACTTGATGATATAGACATGCAGGCTTTCGGTGGATTGAGACAGAAGAAAAATAACACATTATATGCATGGAACCCACAGCAGATGGACAAAAGCTTGACATGCGATGTGATGAGACTCTCTTGGACTTGTCTCCAATGTTTGCATTATATTTGGAAAATGGAATATCATGAGTACACAGATCATCATCACTCACTTGCAAAAAGTGATAATAATAATCCCCCCCGATGAATTTAACATGAAATTATGATTATACATGGTTTACTGGTGTACATTTGAACGTACGTATTGATCAAAACTTTGATGAATTACGTATAAGAACCGGGTATTCGACTCAAAAGACTAGTCTTATACGAAACTGAAAAGCCTTCCGAGCTCAATGATATACGAGATGTGCCCTGACCTGATTCCACAGTCTAGTGTTGATGCCATTTATAAGGGCTAACACAAACATATCTGCTAGTTACAGATCACAACAATCTCCTTTAACCAATTCATGTGGGATTCTGGATTTTTCTAGCAGATGTTTTGTTTCATAAATGTCTTTACTACCACTACATGTGACAATGGAGCCCTTATATATCAATTGTATTTTCCTTTTTATAACATAAGCAATAATTCAAGAGGGTTAAAAGACTTTTTTTTTTTAAACAAAAGAAATATCGTAGCCACAAAAGATCAATTACAGACTAGCACTAGAATTGTCGGAGACAAAACCCCTAACACACGAAGGATAATCCTTTATCCAGACAATCTGTTAATTTAACGAAAGAGCGATCTTAGCTAAACGATGAGCTACTCTATTGGCAGAACGACTAACATATAAAAATGAAATAAGGAAATAACGGTCCTAAAAAAAAATCCAATATCTCGAATTAGAAGATCTAGGATCCTTAGGATCCTTAATAAATATTGTCTCCAAAGTCTCATTCTGATTTTAAAAAATCCACGATCCGTAGGAGATAAGAGATCTTTATATACATAAATACAAACCCTAAAAATAACTAGTGAATATTGTTGCATTTACTATAAAGGATTAAATTTTTTTGAAGGTGTAGTTTCCATTTTCAAAGAAAATCATGGTGGGTACATCATTCAAGAAACAAGTTTAAGTTGTATGGATATGGATCCTCATGATCTTCTATAATCTAGGCTTGGTACTAATCAAGGACCACAGATCCAATATCTCATCCACATTGATCAGTTTCGCTCCATTCACACACCCCAATTCGTTGTGTTTTCCCTAATCGGGAAAGAAATTTCGACTGCAAAGATTGAAGACTGATAAATTACGTACAATCTATGAATTACATGAATGCAATTCAATGGCTATTGACCATCTCAGTAAAAATGTTCAATTATTTTTCTCTATTCTCATGACAGGAGAGATCGAACGCGTTATTAAAGACTTATGAACCGATTTTTCGAAGCATGCATGTCAGCATGTGTATATGTATATATCCTTTTCTGATGTCAGCTACCAGCTGCTAGCTAGCTCCTTTCAAAATCATTACAGCATGAGAGCAACAAAGAAACACGTACAGCAGCACCTTTTGGCAAAAATTTCCACACCCCAACAATATAATTTTGTTCCATAACCATCGATATATCTTATCATGCTTATCATTTCATGATTTAGGTTTAATTTTATTAAATTACTAATTAATTAGATTCTGTGAGCTCACTCACTCTCAAGCTGTCAAAATTTGTCACCCTAAGCCTTTGTTTTTTTCTTGTACAGAGAGATCTCCAGGCAAAGATCTTATCCTCATAATTATTAAAATCCTTTGCATTAGTGGAAATCACATTCACTCATCATTTTTGCAGCTAAGACATACTGCCATTTGAATCTAATTTGTTGGTGTAACAACCACCAGTAGTACTCATGTGAAAATTTTATCAAACACCTTGTAGACAATTCCCTAAATAAACACAAACAACTTTCAAGATCTTATTTGAATGGACTTACAAGTACAACAAGTAATACCAAGCATTAAAAACAACACAATCAAACCAAGAGCAAACTAACCACAACACAATACAAGCAATTTAAGTGGTTCACCAAAAAAGGCTACATCCACGGAGATCATCACCGATTTCACTAGATATGAGAATAGCAAGTTACAATAGTTTACCTATATTCCATAAGCTTTCTCTCCCCTTCTAGATCTTAATTTTTTCAACCTCACAAGCTCTCTATGTTAGGGTTTTCTCTCTTTGTTACTCTCCGTACACTTGTTCACTTTACTTGTAAAAAGCTCTATTAAAAATTAATTTAAATACTAAAAGACTTTTCACTAATTACAACAAAGCCCACCCAAAATATAAATTACAAAACAACCCGAAAATCAAATATATGATTCTTTGAAACATACATTAACAATCTCCACCTTGTTGAAAAGAAACTTCAACTTTTAAAAATTATTGGATAGCACCCATGTTTATAACACCTCTACCTTGACAAAAAATCTCTCGTCTAATCACACCTCTAAGTGGTGAGGTGTCCACCTAAACTCAACAAGAGTAAAGGTTTAGCAAGCTCAAGCAATGCTCAAACTTGTCTTTTGTGACCGACTTGATAAGCATATCTGATGCATTCTCATCCATGTGAACTTTCTCAATGAAGACTTCACCTGAGGCAATCCAATCTCTTATTCTATGGAATCGAATTTCAACGTGTTTGGCCCTCGCACGGAACACTTGATTCTTGGTTAGAGCAATTGCACTTTGACTATCACATCTAAGGAAAACCGAATTTTGCTTCAATCCCATATCATTCACCAAACCCCTCAACCAAATTGCTTCATTTGATGCTTCCGTAATTGCTATGTATTCTGCTTCGATAGTAAACAAGGCACTAGTAAGTTGGAGCATAGATCTCCAACTAATTGATCCACCCACATATGTAAATACATACCCCGTTGTAGACCTTCTCTTATCAAGATCACATGCACAGTCAGAATCAATAAACCCAATAACATTTGTTTCACCATGTTTTCTTTCAAACATAATTCCTAACTCCTTAGTACCTTTCAAATACTGTAAAATCCATTTAATAGCTTTCCAATGCTCTTTGCCCGAATTTGCCATGTATTTGGAAACCACACTAACGGCTTGGGAGATATCGGGTCTTGTACATACCACACTAACGGCTTGGAAACAAATATATGATTCTTTGAAACATACATTAACAATCTCCACCT
The DNA here is from genome assembly GCA_003430845.1 of Xanthoceras sorbifolium. Taxonomy (NCBI): domain Eukaryota; kingdom Viridiplantae; phylum Streptophyta; class Magnoliopsida; order Sapindales; family Sapindaceae; genus Xanthoceras; species Xanthoceras sorbifolium. The sequence continues at coordinate 27,907,835 of CM010611.1, forward strand.
TGTTGAAAAGAAACTTCAACTTTTAAAAATTATTGGATAGCACCCATGTTTATAACACCTCTACCTTGACAAAAAATCTCTCGTCTAATCACACCTCTAAGTGGTGAGGTGTCCACCTAAACTCAACAAGAGTAAAGGTTTAGCAAGCTCAAGCAATGCTCAAACTTGTCTTTTGTGACCGACTTGATAAGCATATCTGATGCATTCTCATCCATGTGAACTTTCTCAATGAAGACTTCACCTGAGGCAATCCAATCTCTTATTCTATGGAATCGAATTTCAACATGTTTGGCCCTCGCACGGAACACTTGATTCTTGGTTAGAGCAATTGCACTTTGACTATCACATCTAAGGAAAACCGAATTTTGCTTCAATCCCATATCATTCACCAAACCCCTCAACCAAATTGCTTCATTTGATGCTTCCGTAATTGCTATGTATTCTGCTTCGATAGTAAACAAGGCACTAGTAGGTTGGAGCATAGATCTCCAACTAATTGATCCACCCACATATGTAAATACATACCCCGTTGTAGACCTTCTCCTATCAAGATCACATGCATAGTCAGAATCAATAAACCCAATAACATTTGTTTCACCATGTTTTCTTTTAAACATAATTCCTAACTCCTTAGTACCTTTCAAATACTGTAAAATCCATTTAATAGCTTTCCAATGCTCTTTGCCCGAATTTGCCATGTATTTGGAAACCACACTAACGGCTTGGGAGATATCGGGTCTTGTACATACCATGGTATACATCAAACAACCAATCACATTTGCATACGGCACATTCATCATCGCTTCTATCTCAGCATCGGTAGAATGAAATTGTTTTGCACTCAAAGCAAAGTGAGAAGCAAGTGGAGTAGACACGGCTTTAACATCAAGTATGCTAAACTTCTTAAGCACCTTGTGAATATACAGTTTTTGAGATAACCACAACTTTTCTACTTTCCGGTCTCTTTTTATCTCTATCCCAAGGATCCTCTTAGCACCTCCAAGATCATTCATGTCAAATTCTTTACCCAAAAGTGTTTTGAGTTAATCAATTTTTAACATATCCCGACATGTTACAAGCATATCATCCACAATATCAACAAGGTAATTGTACCATCATGAAACACATGAGAATAAATACAACAATCATACTCACTTCTCTTGTAGCCAATTTTCATCATGTAAGAATCGAAGCGCTTGTACCATTATCTTGGAGATTGCTTAAGTCCATAAAAAGACTTCTTTAATCTACAAACAAGGTTTTCCTTTCCCGCTTTCTTGAACCCTTCCGGTTGAGTCATATAAATGACTTCTTCCAAATCCCCATGGAGAAACGCTGTCTTCACATCAAGTTGGTCTAACTCCATGTCATATTGAGATACCAAGGCTAACAATTCCTGGGTAGATGTGTGTTTCACCACTGGTGAGAAAATCCCATTGTAATAAATGCCTTCATTTTGTAAGTATCCTTTTACAACCAATTGTGCTTTAAACTTTAGTGCCACATTCTTATGTATACTTTATTTCTTCCTAAATACCTATTTGTAACCAACAACTTTTCAGTCTTTAGGTTTAGGAACCAACTCATAAACAGAGTTCTTTTGTAGAGATTTCATCTTCTCCACCATAGCCTTTATCCAACCTTCTCTATCATGACAATTGATAACTTCATGAAATGTAGTTGGATATCCCTCAATAGCCAAGAGTGCAAAATGCACTTCATCATTCTCATTATCATCGCATCCATATCTTTACGGCGGTTTTGAGATTCTATTTGGCCTTCCTTGAACTATGGATCTAGGTTCCTCAAGAACCTCTTCTTGTTGAATTTCTTCTAGTTGAACATCTTCATTTCCACTATCACTAATTTTTGTAGCAATAGGAATTTCGGTAACAATTCTTTTCTCATCGTCATTCTTGTTGACTTCTTCTTCCGGCATGGGGGCTTCATAAAAACTACATCTCTTCTAAAAATTTTCTTCTGGTTGGCCATATCATAAAGCTTGAATCTCTTCACTCATTTCTCAAAACCAAGAAATATGCATTCAAGTGACTTTGATTGTAGCTTGTTTCTTTCATCACTAGGGATAAGAGCATATGCCTTGTATCCGAAGACTTTTAAATTTTAGTAGTCAACTTCTTTGCCCGTCTATATTTCTTCCGTCAATTTAAACTCAAGTAACTTTAATGGTAACCGGTTAACTAAATAACAAGCATGGTTTACCGCTTCCGCCCAAATGATTCGGGCAACCCCGCATGAAGTCTCATGCATCTAGCTCTCTCCAAGAGAGTTCTATTCATCCTTTATGCGATGCCATTTTGTTGAGGATTCTTCTTCAAAATGAAATTTCTAGTTATGCCTTTAGGTTTGCAAAATTCAAGAAATTTTCCATACTTGTACTCACCATCGTTGTCACTTCTCAAATACTTGATTTTTCTTCTCGTTTGGTTTTCCACTTCCGCCTTCCATTCCTTGAACTTTTCAAAGATCTCGAATTTCTTTTTCATGAAGTAAACCAAAACTGTAACACCCCCTGACCCAAATCCACTCGGACCGAATCAGGGAGCGCTACTATATACTAAAAGCTAACTTTTACTGTAGATAAACATATTTTATCTTTATTTTAAAAACATTTGAAAATGGTCCAAAAAATTTTCGAAAATCTTGCCAGAGTTTCCTCTCTTTTTCTGACTTTCCAAAACCTGTTTACAGATAAAATTCTCAAATCAATTTTGCGCACCCTTCCAAATATAGTGCGACTTACTAATCAATTTATCACAATATAATTTATAAATATTCACATAACATAAACATTTCATAAAATATTTACATGGCGGAAGCTCGTTAAATATTTACAAACAGTTTCTGTATATGCATACGGTATCAAAATATATAAACTTAATACAAACAAACTACCAAAATGTATGCAGGAAAGATGTGATCCTGATTCTGGTTCTGCAACCTCTACTCTTCTTTATCTTGTTCGCCTTTGGAACCTTTGTTACCTGCGTGCGAGAAAACTCAACACGCTAAGCATAGTGCTTAGTGGATGTACACAAAATTATATAAACAAATAGTTTATCTCAATTAACACTATAAATAACAAATATGTAAACAATATATGGGGCTCATATCAAATCAAATATCCAAAATCAATTAACAGACATATTTTCTTAATTTCTCAAACATCTCCAGATAACAAATCAATTTTCAGATTGGGCTCTTGACATACAAAACATAAGTTATCGGACTGGATTACGGGTTGTTCGGCATTGGACGCAAACGGGGCCACTCACCGAACATCAGATCAGAATGGAACACCAACAGAATCACCCGCTATAAATATCCCATGACAAATTTTAGAACCCTAGGACCGGCACTTGGGGCTTGTACTATCCAAAGGGTGGTATAATCGGCACAGTATTGTTCAGACAAAACCCAATTGACATGTCAACCTCCTATATCCATATCTATGTTCATACACATCAGAGTCAAAATATTTTCTCCAATCCAATGTGAACATATTTTATTTTTTTCCGAATAATCGAATTCAATTTCAATACATATCAATATATTTATATTTTTGCAAATTCAAATTTCATCAAATATAATATAACGGAAATATACGAATATATTTATAAATCAATAATCATATTCAATCAATCCAAAATATACTGAAACGTATTTCATAATTCCGTTTCGAATCAAATTGCCCCAAAATCATTTTTCGATACATTTCACAATATAAGATAATGAAGTCACTTTCAACAATATATTTCTTTAACAATATATTTCCATAACACTATTAGAACCAAATCGTATTCAAATCATTCCGAAATCAGTTTCAAACTATCCATTCTACTTAAGAGAATTCAAATAATTCAAAAACTATAATTCCGAAAATTTCTGAAAAACTGGAAAAATTCGAAAACTCGTATATATCGAACCTGAACTATATTCGATAATCAATATAATTCAAATAACGCAAATTTAATCAATTTCAATCAATCTAAAATATTCTGAAAACTGGAAAAATTCCAAAACACGTATATATCAAATCTAAACTATAATCTATAATCCATATAATTCAAATAACTCAGAAACTCTAAAATTTGACAATTCCGAAAATTTCTGGAAAACTGAAAATTCAAAAAATACGTGTACACCAAACCTGAAAACTTCCTCCTTCTCCTTTCTTTCTTCTCTTCCTCTTTTCTTCTTCTTCTTCTTCTTCTTCTTCTTCTTCTCTCTTTCTTCTTCTTCTTCTTTTTCTTCTTTCTCTCTCCTCTTCTCTCTTCTCTCTCGCTCGTTCTATTCTGTGATGTTTATGTTTCTGTGTTATTTTGCTTCAATTGTGGTTTATGAAGCTTCACCGCTTCATCATGCGGTGCTATATTTTTTTTTAAAATTTTTGAGCCATCGCTACCGGTATTGCGAGCGGTGGTCGCGTCGCTTCGGTCGCGATGCTCACTGGTCGAAATGTGCCACTTTTATCGCGAGCTGATCATCGCAATCTGTGGTCGCGATGACTGGTCGCGATACTCACTGGCCCAAAAATCATCATTTTCATCGCGAGCTGCTCATCGCGATCCCTGGTCGCGATGAGTGGTCGCGATGCCTACTGTCCAGATCATATTCACATATTCAAAATGAATTCAATCATACTTTTAGGGTTGTTACACAAACTTTCCTAGAAAAATCATCCATGAAAGTAACAAAATAGCAAGCCCCACCATTTGATGTACTTAGTGCGGGCCCCCACATATTAGTGTATATAATCAAGCAAGCCCTTGCTTCTATTCTCATTGCTTGGAACTTTGAAGCTCTCCTTGCTTTGCTTTCCTATAACACAATACTTGTAAAACTCTAGATTGTATGATCCATCACCTTTCAATAATTGTCACCGATGTAGTTCTTGCAATGCTCTCTTACTCATATGCCCTAACCTTAAATGCTAAAGTTTATCTTTGCAATTATATTCTTCCGTAGAGATAGCCTCTCCACCTAGAATTGTGTTTCCTGAAAGCTTGTAAAGATTGTTGCCCAATTTTACACCTCGTATCATCACCGTGGATCCCTTTGACACCTTGATTGTGTAACACCCCCTGACCCAACCCGACTAGATCGACCCAGGGAGCGCTACCGGGTTCTCAAAACTTTACTTAATTCACTTTATAAATTTCAAACCAGTAAAAATCATATAACTTATAATTTAAAAATATGTTTCTAGTGAGCCCATCAAATTTTATTTTCAAAAATTTCGGCAGAGTTTCCTCTATTTTTCTGATTTCCCAAAACCTGTTTTCAATAAAACAATTATAATACAATATAAATCCAACACTTCTATATCCAAATTTTCAAATCATTGCGCACTCTGCCGTTTAGTGCGACTTCCAAACATTTTCAAATAAAACATATATAATTAATATTTACAAACATGTGAACAGAATATAAATCATAAAGCACTTCTTACAAAACATATATAAATGTCAACTTACAGATTTCTGTATATGCATGCTTAACTAAATACAATATACAAGTAAAATTCAATTATAATTACTCAAAAGAAACTGTGACTCTGGACCTTCAATCTGCTGTTACTTCTTCTCTATTCTTTGTTTCCCCCTGTGTCTCTGATACCTGCACGTGATAAAATCAACGCGCTAAGCAATAATGCCTAGTGGGTGTACACTAAACTCAAGTATCAAAATCAATAATCATTTCATAATAAAAATATTTCAATATGATCGTATAAAAACATTTCAATTTCAACTTTCTCACTGAAAGAAATTATATAAAAACAGTTTAATAAAAACATCTAAATTAAATCAGTAAAGCATATAATATTTAGTTTTCAATTCTTTTATAATCATTTTATTTATTCTGTAACATTTTAGTCATACAAACATTTTGTTCACTTTCATTCTCCATCTAACCATAGACTCATTATACATTTCTATATCTGTACCATCAGTGTAACGTTCACCTCTGGGATTCGCCTAAACTGGACTAAGCCAGGTTTGCCCCGCAAGATGTAACTGTCAGGAATACCAGTACAATATCTATCTCCGGGATTCGCCTAAACTGGATTATACCAGGTTTGCCCCGCGAGACATAACAGTCATGGATACAGTGCACTGGCTATCTCTGGGATTCGCCTAAACTGGATTCAGCCAGGTTTGCCCCGCGAGATGTAGCAGTCATCACTATCAGTACAATGGCTATCTCCGGGATTCGCCTAAACTGGACCTTGCCAGGTTTGCCCCGCGAGATGCAACAGTCATGGATACAATGCAATGTCTATCTCCGGGATTCGCCTAAACTGGACTTACCAGGTTTGCCCCGCGAGATGCAACAGTCATCAATATCATCAGTGCAATATCTATCTCCGGGATTCGCCTAAACTGGACCATGCCAGGTTTGCCCCGCGAGATGCAGTAATTATCACTTTATATTCGTTTTCCAATTATTCAACAGTTATTCACGAATCAAACGTTCAAAAATCAACAATTCTCATATCAATATATTCTCAAATTATTTTCAAATAGTATTTACGAAACAATAATTACATACGATTTTTCCAAAATCGTTTCCAAACATTACTGGCAAAACAATTTATTTGAAAACATAGAAATTCCATTATACTATCATATTCCCTAATTATTTTCAAACAATTTCTAACAATTTTCGTAAACGAAACACAATGATACAAAATCCATAAATAAAGTTTCAAACTCGATTTGACAAAATATAGAAATTCAACTGAAAATATATATAACGAAAATTATAATAAATTCAGAAGTCAGTGTACACCTACCTGATTTTCGTTTTTCGCACAGTTTTTCTTCTGGATTTCCTTTTTTCTTTCTCTTTTCTTTTCCTTTATTCTTTTCTTCTTCTTTCTCTTCTCTTCTTCTCTTCTTCTTCTTCTTCTTATTCTTCTTCTTCTTCTTCTTCTTCTTCTTCTTCTTCTTCTTCTTCTCTGCCTCTTCTTCTTCTTCTTCTTCTCTTCCTTTTCTTCTTCTTCTTCTTTCTTTTCTTTCTCTCTCGGTCTCTCTTCCTCTCTGTTTTCTCTCTTTTCTTTTTTTCTGGTGAGTTCTGCGATGACTTATTATTTTTTTTATAAACTTTCGTTTGTCGCGACCGTCGTCTCGACCTGTGGTCGCGCCACCAGGTCACGTTGCTCTCTAGAGCAACTCCACCGCCTTCATCGCGATCACACATCGCGGTACCATGGTCGCACTGGTGATCGCGTTGCTCACTGCCAAAAATCATCATTTTTCATCGCAAGCAACTCATCGCGATCTCTGGTCGCGATACTCACTGCCAAGAAATTTTATTTTTTTTTTCACCGCGAGCAGCTCATCGCGACCTGTGGTCGTGGTGACCAGGTCGCGGTACTCACTGTCCCAGTTTTTCACTCTTTTTTTTTATTTCTGAACCGTTCCATCTAGTCCACCTGAAAATTATAAAAATAAACATACATTTAATAAGTATTCAAAATTCGGGATGTTACAGATTGTGCCATCTTTTGTTGAAAAAGAGCATCCATTTGAGTCAAATATGCCTAGAAATGCCAAATTCTTCTTGAGTGTTGGGACATGTCTCACACTACCTAAGGTCTTTACAAACCCATCAAACATCTTGATCTTGATTGTACCAATCCTAATGACCTTACAAGTTGCATTGTTACCTATTAGGAATTTGCCTCCATTTTGAGACTCACAAGTGTCAAACCATTCACGATTTGCACACGTATAAAAAGAGCACCCGGAATCAAGAATCCATTATTGGAAGTATAACTAGTGGAAGCTACCGCTAAGAGCTCACTATTATTCCGAATGCAACATTAGCCGTAAAACTTATGTCGTCTTTCTTGCCTTCTTTGATTCCGCCTTAAGCTTCCTACACTCCCTCTTGTAATACCCTTTCTTACTGTAATTATAGCACTCTACATTTTTCTTTCTAGATTTGGATCTAGAGTTCTTTGCCGACTTACTTCTTTCTTTTGTTCGACCCCGCTCACTAGACTCCTTAGTAAGAAATCCTTCTCCTTGAGCTTCCCTCTCACTAGCGTTGTTCATTTTCACATAAGAAATGATGTCGGAGATAATCGCATCACATTCGAGAGTATCCTTGCCGAAGAACAAAGTAGTCCTAAAATGTTTGAATGAATCCGGTAAAGATCTCAACAACAATAGAGCTTTATCATCTTCCTCATACTTCACATTAACCCGTATTAAGTCACTAATACACCAGTTAAAGTCATTCAAGTGTGCTATGACATCTCCACCCTCTTTCATTTTCAACCTATAGAGTTGGTCTTTGAAAGTCAACTTGTTTGACAAAGATTTTTTCATGCAAAGCTTTTCAATCTTCTCCCGTGTCCCTTTAGTGATATTCTCTTCTATAACGTTGCATATCTCTTCATTGGAAAGATGCAACATAATAGAACACATAACCTTCTCATCCAAGACTTTCCATGCTTACGGAGACATATCCATTGGCTTGGATTCAATTACTCTCGAAATAATAAAATAGAGATCTTGTTGAATGAGGATATTCTTCATTTTCCTTTACCATAATGTAAAGTTTGATTTTCCATCAAATGACTTCACTTCAAACTTCACCCCACTGAAGCTTCTGGACGACGTACTACTCTTCTCGGCCATTGCAAACAACCGCTCTATAACCTTGGCTCTGATACCACTTATTGGTGCAACAACACCCTCTACTAATGCTCACTTGAAAATTTTATCAAGCACCATGTAGGAAATTCCCTAAATAAACACAAACAATTTCTAAGATCTTGTTTAAATGGACTTAAAAGTACAATAAGTAATACTAGGCAATAAAAATAACACAATCAAACCAAGAGAAAACAAACCACAACACAACACAAGCAATTTATGTGGTTCACAAAAAATGACTACATCCACGGAGGTCACCGATTTCACTAGATATGAGAATAACAAGTTACAAGAGTTTACCTCTATCTCACAAGCTTTCTCTCCCCCTATAGATATTAATCTTTCAACCGTACACGCTCTTTATATTATGGTTTTCTCTCTTTATTGTTCTCTACACACTTGTTTTCACTCTACTAGTAAAAAGCTCAATTAACAATTCATTTAAATACTAAGAGACTTTTCACTAATTACAATAAAACCTACCCAAAACATAAATTACAAAACAGTCCCAAAATCAAATATATGATTATTTGAGACATACATCAACATAATTAACCAGTTTCACAATATTGGGTTAGTATCATTTTTATTATTTATAAATACGAATTTTTTTTTTTAATAATGTGAAGAATTTTTATTTTTCAGTAAATGCGCTATATTAAAGTTAAGAGTTCACTGAAAGAACAATCAAACGCATTTCACTGGCAATCGTGACGGTACACACTTGAAAATGTTCTTGGCAGCAATTGTGAGTTTACAATATATATATATTAATTACTCGTGCAATATATCAACTTTGCTCGTATGTATGCAGTCAAGAAACTGTGACATCGATAACCAGAAGACCAAAAAAAATAAATTTAGACTTTAAGTTCATGATCTATATATATATATATATATATATATATATATATATATATATATATATATATATATATATTTGGACTCCGTTGGATATTGTTCGTCAAAAAAGCCACTGTTTCTTGTAGTGGGTATATTTTGTATACCTAATGCTAATTGTGGTAAATATTTTAACTATTTAAAACTTCAATCATGAAATGATAAATTTACAATGTTTCCACTGAATAGAAATAACTTTCTTTTTAGTTTGAAACCCCAAACAAAGCATTGTTTGTCTTAAACAGGAAAAATTAGTATTAGGAGGGTGTATAAGCCTGTCTTAGTAACAACACGGCATAGAATATACAAACCTTAGATATGAAAGTCAAATTAAGTTTGCTAAATCCATCAAATCCACAGACCAAATTAAAGGAAATTTAATTTCTTACAAATTAAGTCAAATCCATTAACGTCCATATCATTATACGTACATATATATCAGATGCATGCATGCACCGGCTGTGATGACAACTAATATTAGTATTAATTATAAAAAATTAAAATATTTTGATATGATAATATTTATAATATCCTTTTATCGCGAACTATAGTATATTTTTTTCATAATAAAATATTACTCTTTTTTTTGTAGTAAATTTCACGCATATAACTTATTATAGGGGAATAAAATCATTTTTAAGAATAATCTAATAACAAAAACGCCTTTTTCTTTTCCTCTCGTTCCTTCTCTGAAGAAACAAGAGTGTAGAAGCAGCCCTCCTTCGGGTAGATTATCCTTCTCTGTGAAGACAGCCTTGTCTAAGCTTCCTCTTCCTCTCCTTGCTCTCCTTCTGTCCTTGCTGATCAGAGGCGACCTGGCTGGTAAGAGTGCTTAGACCTTTCTTCCCCGATCTCCCTTTCCTTCCCTCTCCTGTGTGGGTTGTGCTCGGGGCAGAGTTGGGGTGTTTTCGAGCTGCTGGTGCCTTCTTCGACCAGCTGTCTGTAGTGTGTGGAGCTGTTGGTGTGCTCAGATCGGGCCTGTGATCTGTGACCGGGGGGATCTGTTCGGGGTCTCCTTTCTCGATCCATTTCTAGCAGCGAGCGGTGGTGCTGGAGGCTTTGGATCGGGTGGTTTGGAGCTGCTGTGGTGCCCGATCTTGGCGCTGTAGCGATCGGTTTTGTTTGCAGTTGGGTGGCGCGGTGATCTGGTGGGGCTGTGATCTGGTGGAGTTGAGAGGGCTGTTGTGGAGGGGGCCGAATCAGGGTCTAGGTAGCCGATCTGGGCAGTTCGGGGTGTGGGGTTCTTGAGGTGCTGCGGCTTTGGTTGCTAGGGTCTTGTTTGTGTGTGAAAACAGATGCCTCTTTTGCGTGTGGGTTGAGTTGTTTTAATTGCTGTAGTTGTCAGGTTTTGTGAGGATCGGTGTAGAGCTGCTTGTTATGATGGTGGTGTATTATTGATTTTTTTCTCAGATCTAAATTTTATTTGGGTGTTTTGGTGACTTTGTTCGGGTACTGGTGCTTTCACAGAGTTGATTAAATTAGGCAGTGCCGTTCTGGGCAGTTTAAAGGTGGTGCAGTTGGACTGGGTTCAGTAGCATTTTTGTTTGGGATTCACTCAGTTCGGGCGGTCAACATTGGCAATCTGTGATTTCTCAGGTCCTGGATTCTTTTAGCTTTGTTGTGGGAGCCACTTTGTGGACCTGGGTCTGTGTATTGAGTAGGGGCGGATCTGGTAGTGGAGGCCTGTGGGGTTGTAGCTGCAGTAGTACTTATAATGGCTACAGATGAAATTTTGAGACTTTGTGAGGCCCTGTCCTTATCAGAGGAAGATGGTCCAGTCTTAGACATAGCAGGGGATGTTCAAGCTGACGGTATTAGAAGCGTTGAGCATTGCTTGGTAGGGAAGATCCTTTCTCGTAGAAAGGTGAACCGAGAGGCTTTCCGTGGCACTATTGAACAGATCTGGGGTACGGTGGGCCGAATAGAAATTGAAATGGTAGGTGATAATGTGTTTGTCTTCCATTTCCAATCCCTTGAGGATAAAGCGATGGTCTGGTCCAGGGGCCCCTGGCATTTCGACAAAAATCTTATTGTTCTCGAGAAACCGGTGGGGCCTGGGGCAATTTCTCAACTTCGATTCCAATTCTCGGAATTCTGGATTCACATTTACAATATTCCTCTGGCGTGTATGAACTGTAAAGTGGCACGATTAATAGCAGAGGAAGTTGGGACCATTGTTGAGTTCCCGATGGAATCGAAAGATTTGTGGGGTAAATTCTTGAGAATTAAAGTTAGAATTGACATTACTAAACCTTTGAAAAGGGGTATCCGGATGAGGTTGGAGAATTTTGAGACTATGATTACGGCTTTGATCAAATATGAGAGACTTCCAGATTTCTGTTATGGTTGTGGGTATATCGGACATTCTGTCAGGGAGTGTCATATCAGTGAGGTGAGGAAGAGTATTATGGAGGGTGTTGAGCCAAAATTCGGGGTGTGGCTTAGAGCATCACCTCTAGATCGTTCAAAGCCTAGGCAACGGGGAGAGGAGACTTTAGCAGCTAAACCGAAGGCCCATGAAGACTTTGAGGATGCTGTCGGTGCAGGTGCAGAGGATGCCAGAAGAATTGTTATTACTGTTCCAACATCTTCTGACAAACGTGAAGGTAAATCCAATCGGGATATTGAGGCCTCCTCTTCAGCCCTGAACAGTGCAATGAGACAGAAGGGTGGTACTTTGATTCAGGATATCCAGCCGGTAGATCACCCATCTAGGGAGGTCCTTGCAGTAGCACCGACTGATGAAGGTCATTCAGAGGCGTTGGCAAGAATGGATGAGGAAATAGTGGGGTCAAATTTATGTGATGAAGGAGACGTTGTTATGTTTGGGTCTTCTCTTGGTAAGCCTGCCTCTAAGAAATGGAAAAGACTTATTCGGGGGAGTCCTTTACAGAAGCTTATTCCAGGCTGTCCAAGCCCAATCCAGAAGATGTTACTAGCTAGACATTCTGCCAGGAGGGGTCGAAAGCCAGTGAAGAGATCTCTTAACCAGAAGTTGTCTGGTATTTTTGCTGGTATACCCCCTTCTGAAGCGATTGTTATAGATCCTGGTGGGAAGCGTAAAGATGTTGAAGTTACTGGGGAGAACCTGGCAGGGAAGAAACAAAAATTGCTAGAGACTGATTTATCGGCGGAGTCTGCAGAGCAGGCCCGCCGAGGGACATGAGTATCATTTGTTGGAATGTTCGAGGATTGGGGAGTCCTCGGGCGTTCTTGGCACTCCGGAAGGTTGTCCGGAAACAATCCCCTAATCTAGTTTTCCTTTCGGAAACTAGATTAAAAGGTGAGTGGGCGGCAAAGATTAAGACTCAGTTGGGTTTTTCTGGGGGTCTGCATGTGGATTGTGTAGGAAAGAGTGGAGGTCTGATGTTACTGTGGAATGATGTGTGGGATGTTTCAGTATTGTCCTTCTCCAGGGGCCATATTGATGTGGTGATTAAAATGGAGAATAACCTCAAATGGAGGTTCACTGGGTTCTATGGGTGTCCTGTCCCTAACCATAGAACCGACTCGTGGGAGCTCCTTCGACGTCTGAAGGCAGTCAACCGACTTCCTTGGTTGTGTGGCGGTGACTTCAACGAGCTCCTTCATATTAAGGAGAAGTTTGGCGGGAATGAACGAACTGGTCCGGGTATGTTTAATTTTCGTAGTATTGTTGAGTTGTGTGATTTTGTTGATTTGGGTTTTTCAGGGCCTTTGTTTACTTGGAATAATAAAAGGGGGGGTACTAGAAATGTTCAAGAAAGATTGGATCGCTTTTTTGCTACCAGTCAGTGGGTTAATTTGTTTTCGGGGATTAAAGTTGAGCATTTAGGTTTTATGTTTTCTGATCATAGGCCGATTTCGGCCAAGTTTATGCATGGTGGTCCCAACATTAGTGGTGATAGAGATCGGAAGTTCAAATTTGAGCCTTTTTGGCTTAAAGATGAAGAGTGCTATTCTGTGATTTGCTCGGCCTGGGGAGGATTTGTCAGTGATACTTCTGGTAGAGGCTTAAGAGATAAGCTGGTGGTGTGTGCTGATCGGCTGGAAACCTGGAGTAAAGTCAAGTTCGGATCTTTGAGGAAAGCCATTGACAGGAAACGATGTGAGCTCAATCTTCTCTATGATAGGCAGCAATCCGAACAGGTTCTTAATGATATCAAGCTTAGGGAACGAGAATTGGAAAGCCTCCTCTCCAAGGAGGAATTATATTGGAAACAGCGGTCTAGGGTTGATTGGCTACTCGCAGGGGACAAGAACTCTAAATTTTTTCACAGAAGAGCGACGGCCAGAAAGAAGAAGAATATGATTAGCTCGCTGGTGGATGGTAGAGGGATCCGTAGGGAATCTGAGCAGGGTATGTCTAGTGTGGTCTTGGATTATTTCTCAGATTTGTTCAAGTCTATCCAGCCATCATCTTTCGATTTCTCTGCTGCTTCCTCCTTTCTTGAGCGTAAAGTTGATGCCCATATGGCGGACAGACTAGGAGAGGCTTTCACCCGATCAGAGGTGCGTGCTGCAGTGTTTGAAATGGGTCCAAATAAGGCCCCTGGCCCCGATGGTTTCCATGCTCTCTTCTTTCAGAAATTTTGGAATGTGGTTGGAGAGGATGTTTCTAGTGTATGTCTTAATGTTCTTAATGGTGGTTGCTCAATCAAGGAGTTCAATGCTACTAATGTTGTCCTGATCCCTAAGGTGAAAAACCCGGAGCGTATGATCGATTTTAGGCCCATCAGCCTTTGCAGTGTTATTTATAAGACTGTCTCCAAGGTTATGGCAAATAGGTTGAAAGAAATTCTGCCCCACATTATATCTTCGGAGCAGAGTGCTTTTGTACCAGGGCGGTTAATTTTTGATAATATTATGGTTGCTTTTGAGCTTCTCCATTCTATCAAGAAACAGAAAAAGGGTAAAAGAGGGTATGCAGCTATCAAACTGGACATGAGTAAGGCTTACGACCGTGTAGAGTGGGGCTTTCTGGAGCTTATTTTGGAGAAACTAGGGTTTCCGAATCAGTTTAGAGCACTTGTTATGGATTGTGTGTCGACCTCCAAACTTTCCTTCATGATAAATGGGAAGTCTGTGGGGGAAGTCACTCCGCAAAGAGGGTTAAGGCAGGGATGCCCGTTGTCTCCTTATCTTTTCCTTCTCTGTGCAGAAGTTTTATCTTCTCTTATCAAAGGCAACGAATCTAATGGGCAATCTTTGGGTATGAGATGTTGTCGCGGAAGCCCTCTAGTGAGTCATTTGTTTTTTGCAGATGACAGTATTGTCTTTTGCAGGGCTTCAGTTCAGAATTGTGAGAAGTTGAAACAGATCCTGAATGTCTATGAGAAAGCCTCTGGCCAGCGGATAAATTTGCAAAAGTCCAACATCACCTTTAGTCCTAATGTGGATGATGCCTGCAGTTCTAGTATCTTGAATTGCCTGGGTCTAGTTAATGCCCAAGCTCATGACAAATATCTTGGCCTTCCAACCATGGTGGGGAAAAATAAAAGGAAAACCTTCAGTGACATTAAGGAGAGGGTTTGGCGTAAGATCAGAGGGTGGAAGGGCAATCTCTTCTCGATGGGCGGGAAAGAAATTCTTATCAAAGCAGTGGCGCAAGCGATCCCTACCTTCACAATGAGTATTTTCCAGCTGCCTTCTGCCCTGTGTAATGACCTGTGCTCTATGATTATGGGCTTTTGGTGGGGTGCCTCAGACGGTAATAAGAAAATTTGCTGGGTCTCTAGAGACAAGTTGTGCTCTCCGAAAATTTGTGGGGGGCTTGGTTTTAAAGACTTATCTCTTTTTAACCAAGCTCTTCTAGGCAAGCAGGCTTGGAGAATTGTTATGAATAAAGACTCGTTGGTTTCTAGAGTTCTTCAGGCAAAGTATTTCAGGCAGGAGGATTTCTTATCTGTCTCGCTGAAGCAAGGGAGTTCTCATCTTTGGAGGAGTTTGGTTTGGGGCAGGAGTCTCCTTATTAAAGGCCTCCGTTGGAGGGTAGGTAATGGTAAGAATATCAGTGCGTTTCGGGATCCTTGGATACCAAGGGCGTCCACTTTCAGACCCTTCTCGAATGCCCCTGTGGATGATCTCATGGTCGCATCTCTCATCTCCCCCTCGCCCCATTCTTGGGATTTGGCTAAGCTTGATCAGGTCTTTGTGGCAGCGGATAGGGATTCTATTCTGGAAATTCCTCTGAGCTTTGGTGATTGTTCTGATTCCTTAATCTGGCATTTTGATAAAAATGGGGAGTATTCTGTGAAGAGTGGGTATAGAGTTGCAGCGCAGGAAAAACTCTCCCTCAAAGGTTCCTCCTCGTGTCCGGATTCGAAATGGTGGCTTGCACTTTGGAATCTCAACATCCCCCCCAAAATTAAAATTTTCATATGGAGAGTTTGTCTCAATGCCATTCCGTCTCTTTGTAATCTTTGCTCTAGGAAGATTGTGGTTGACCCGTGTTGTTCTAGATGCGGTGATGCTCCCGAGAGCTCAGCCCATGCCCTTTTTTGGTGCAGCGCTGTGCGCCCTATTTGGCAGTCCACTGTTTTCTGGGACATTCTCAATTTACAGTGCCATATTTCTTGTTTTGATTTGATCTTGTGGGTTTTTGTTAGGGCTAAGAGAGCTGAGCTCGAGGAGTTCTGCATGATCCTGTGGGGGGTTTGGTCTGATAGGAATGCTGTCTGTCATTCTAAATCCCCCAGGCTTAGTGCTGATTTGGTTTCTTGGTCTCTCTCTTTGCTTCGTGAATTTCAGGGTACCCAGAAGATCTTTGGCTCTCCCCCCCAGCCCCCCAGGCAGCCTCGCTCTTCTCCGTGGTCGCCTCCCCCCGCAGGCTCCTTGAAGTTAAATACTGATGCAGCAGTGAAGCCGGGTTGTTCTGTGATGGGTTCTGGTGCAGTGGTGCGTGATTCTCAGGGCAAGGTTGTAGCAGCTTCTGCCAAGCCCCTCTTGGGGTTTTTTCCTGCTGAGCTTGGCGAGCTGCTGGCGTTGCGAGAGGGGTTGCTGCTGGCGAAGGAGTTCAACCTGAGTATTGAGTGGGTTGAGTTAGATGCTGTTAATGTTGTGGCTAGGGTGTCTAACTCTCTTCCTAGTTCTGTTTTGGATCCTATTTGTTCTGATGTTAAGGCTTTATTTAGGGCTGTGGGAGTTTCCAACTGTCATGCCATTCCTCGTTCTGGGAATGGAATGGCACATTCTCTTGCTTCCCTAGCCTTTTCCTCTAAGGAGGAGTTTTGTTGGTTCAATCCTGAACCTAGCTTTCTTGTTGGTCTTCTGTATTAGAAGCTTTTATTGAAATCAAAAAAAAAAAAAAAAAAAAAAAAAAAAACTTATTATAGGGATATTGGTAGCATCAAAAATATATATTTTCATATACATCCTTAATTAATTGTGGGAGGATAATTACAAGTTATAACTACTCCCTTCACCAATATTATTATAAAATTAATTAAAAAGTAAGTGAAAGAATGGATTCTTCCAAATTATTATTGATTTTTCTTTGCAAATTAAAGAATATGGCAAAGACATATATGCTCAATGAAGTTTATCAATCTATATATGTCCACTTACACGTGCAAATTTTGCTAAAAGATCTGGAATCTAGATATATGGTAATCTAATATATAATTAATAATACTAATAATAATAGATTAAGTTGGGAAACTGCCTACATGCTTCGTGCGATTAAGACAACTAATTAATTAATGGAGATTTACAATGATTTTGTGTATTATATAGAAAAAAATCCAATCCAATTTCCTTAGAGAATCTATACTAGCTTTTGATTATGATTTTTCTTTGACAATTAAAAGTTATTTTTTTTTTTTTTGAAATAACAATGAAAAGTATTTTATTATACATCTTTGTCACCCAATTATTTAATTATAATTAGTGCATTATATTAGTGGAGATAATTATAATAAATATTTATATAATTAATCAATGTCAAAGCACTCGCTCTCATCAAGTGATGTTACCTGCCTCCAAAGATCCCCTGATCTATATATGTCTACGATATCTATGACTATGAGATCATCACCAAATTAATTACATAAATTTAATTCTTTTGAAAAAAAAAAATTCTTGACCAATCAAAGTGTTAGTTCATGGGTTACATTTCTAAATTTGATTCTTATCTTGTCATGATCATATGTGTATTTTATTTATACGCATCACTTAATTGGAATTTAGTATTAGCTATAGGCTAGGGTTTTTATTATAATAATTAATTTAAGTTCTCAGTTTCCTCACAAAGAGATTCCATGTCTGCAGCCTGTATGTAAAGCTCATGGCAAGATCTTCCCATGGATCACTGAATTGATCACAAAAGTTAATTAATGGTATTAATTTACTAAATTTTATCATCAATAATAAACAATAAAAGAATCTGAGGGTTGGTTCAAATAAGGAGCGCTTCATTCAGTTTGGAGGTGTAAACTATAAACAGGAATCAAAGAGGAGAGCAAATAATTGGTGACTGAAAATATGCTTATTCAATAATGAATGAGTCTGGCATTATATATATATATATATATATATATATATATATATATATATATATATATATATGGCAATAGAGTAAATAACGTTTACCTTCCCTGATGTTTATTCAATTACAGACGGAGTCAACTTTTATGTTTATTGACAAATATCTCCCCTTCCGTTAGCTAACTTTTGAGTTTTTTGACAAAGACCTCCTATAGTTAATTATTATATTTGACAGGATTTAACTAAAGGCAGGGGAAGTGTTTGTCAATAAACGATAAAGTTGGCTCTACTTGTAGTTGGCAAAACCTCAGGGGAGGTTGATACAATTAGCTCTAGGTAATATTACAAGCCTTAATAAACTCCTTAGAATTTAGGAGATCAATAACTGAATTTGCTGAGGTGGATGCTAACTTGGCAAGGTTGTTAACAACTGAGATCATCAGCACTTGAGTCTACTGTTGAACCTCTGCTTCTAGTACAATGATCACTAAATTAAGAGTTGTTGCTTGTGACTCAAATGTGTCAAGTCTGATGTTTAGACTGAGCACCAGCTGGTAGAGAATAGACATCAGCTTTATCTTCAACATCCCCCCTCAAACTTAGTTTGGATCTACCCAAGACAAGTTTGTCTCTACTGGAAATTTGCAAAGGCTTTGTGAAGATATCCGCTAGCTGATTTGTAAAAAGAACATATCTCACATCCAATACATTAGAGACAATCTTATCACGAATGAAATGAAAATCCAATTCAATGTGCTTTGTTCGTGAATGAAACACAAGATTATAAGATAAATAAGTTGCATCGGTGTTATCACACCATATAATTAGAGTACCAGAGAGCTATAGCTTCAACTCAATGAATAAGGATTGAAACCAAATCACTTCAGCTGTAGCCTGAGCAAATGCTCTATATTCGGCTTTTGTACTTGATCTAGCAACCACTTTATGCTTCTTGGCATCCAAAGTGATCAAGTTGTTGCCTAAGAAAATACACACACCAGATGTTGATTTTTGATCATCTAAACAACTCCCCTAGTCAGTATCTGTGTAGGCAGTCAGCTGAAGATGCTGAGAATGAATGAAATAAAGACCAAACTCCATTGTGCCTTTGATGTATCTTAGAATTCTCTTGCAACCAAGCCAATGTGTAGTAGTAAGAGCTAACAGATATTGGCTTAATTTATTTACAGCAAAAGCAACATCAGGTCTAGAAATGGTAAGATGTTGCAGCCCCTCTATGACACTTCAATATAATAAGGGATTAGAAAATACTTCCCCTGATGTCTGTGTCAATTTGGAACCAAAAACCATTGGTGTTGGGAGCTCTTAGATTGAAGCATGTTGGTTTTCTGTAACAAGTCAGCTGCATACTTGGCTTGAGAAATATGCTAACCTTGAGAGGTTCTATGAATCTCAAACCCAAGGAAGTAATGTAAGGCACCTAAAGTCTTCAAAGCAAAGGTGGGTTGAAGATGCTTAATAACATATGCAATAAGACTTTTACTAGAACCTGTAATCAAGATGTCATCCACATACACAAGTAACAAAATAATGTCCTTATGATGATGAAAAATGAAGAGACGGTTATCAGCTCTAGAATTAACAAACCCCCATTGAACAAAGGCTGCTTTGACCTTATTATACCAAGCTCTTGGAGCTTGCTTCAAGCTATAAAGTGACTTGTGAAACTTGTAGACCATTTGAGATTGATGTGGTTGAACAAAGCCCTCGGGCTGTAACTGTAACGCCCTTAATTTTCTGTAATTATGAAAAACATTCTTAATTATTGTTCATTATACGAAAATGATGTATTTGATGTAAATATTGGAAAATGTATTTGATTAGATTAATTTTTAGGTACACAAGTGGACCAAGTGAAGCGGTCCAAAAACAGCGCATGAAAGGAAAGGAAAAATTTTAGTAGTGAGTATCGCGACTCAAGACCGCGACCAGGGATCGCGGTGTGCAGCTTGCGGTGAAAATGAGGATTTTAGGCAATGAGTACCGCGACCAGAGCTCGCGATGACTAATAGTAATAAAGGCGGTGAAAATCCACCAGTGAGTACCGCGACCAAGCGACGTGATCACAAGTCACGATACGTGGTTGCGATAGCCAAAATTGTATAAAAAAATAAGAGGCGGTGGAAGCTTTATGAAGAAGCAATAAAAGAAAGAGAGACTGGGGAGAAAAGAAAAGAGAAGAAGAAGAGAGAGAAAGAAGAAAGAAAGAAAGAAAGAAAGAAAGAGAAGAAGACAGGAAGAAGAGAAGAAGAAGGAGAAGAAAAGAAGAGAAGAGAAAAAGGAGTTTCAGAACAGAAAGATTTCAAAAAAACGGTATCCAGGTTGGTGTACACATTAGTTTTGAGTATTAGTTTTCCGATTTGACTAGAAAAGTTGAATGTTTCAATAATTCGTAAGTTTTGATTGAATTGATTTGTGAATAATATTTGAAAATGATTTTTAAACTACATAAATGTGAGTTATATTGAGTTTAACGATTTTAATTTCCAAAAATACTGTTATGTTCCATTTTCTGTTACCATATATGTTTTGAATATTTTAGTCTACAAATATTGCTTGATATTGATTCTAAAATATGTTAATACGATTTCTGACATGTGAAAAATATGGGATAATGATTTTGAAATGTGTTAAGCTGAAACTTGATGATTTATAATAAATTGTAAATTTCATGTTGCGAAACTTGAAATTTTCGAATAAAGGCCCTGATATATGTACATGGGAATATGGATATAGAAGATTGACATGTCAATTGGGTATATTTAGCAGTACTGCGCCGATATTTCTGTATTGATATCACTCTATGAATTATTAGCAGTCACCATTGTGGCCAATCCTTGAGTGAAGCTATTTCCGACGGGTAGTTCCTGTAACATCCCTAATTTCGAATAAATATGAAAAGTATTATTTAACTATTATTGAGTATGTGAATGTGATATTTATGCTTTGAAGGGGTGGAAAACAATTGGAACTGATCGAAAACAATACGTTCTAAAATTGTGCACGAAGAAAATGGTGAAAAACTGGACAATGTGCATCGCGACCAGCGCTCGCAATAGCTGCTCGCGCTGAAGGTGGCAAATTCCACCAGTGAGTATCGCAATTAGAGACCGCGACCAGCGCTTGCGGTAGATGCTCGAGATGAAAGTGGCAAAATTGGACCAGTGAGTACTGCGACCTAAAAGCGCGATCACCGCTCACGATACAATCAAAATTTCATATAAATATTATATCTGAACTTTTGATTGTAAATAATATTATGAATAGATTTTAATACGTTTTGATGCTCAGATTGTTATGAAAATATATTGTTGAAAGTGATTTTAACTATATAATATTTGTGAAATGTATCGGAAAATGATTTTAGGGCATTTTGATTCGATATGGAATTATGAAATACGTTTGAATGTATTTTTGGATTGATTTGATGTGATTATTGATTTTAGAAACATATTCGTATATTTCCTTTATATGATATTTGATGAAATTTTAATTTCAAAAATATATAGATATAGATATGAATTGAAATTGAATAAGTTGAAAGTTGAATTCGATGATTCTGAAAGAAATGAAATATGTTGACATTAGGATTTGAGAAAAACGTTTTGTGAAATGGCTCTAATGTATATGAACATAAATATGGATATAGGAGGTTGACATGTCAATTGGGTTTCTGTCTGAACAGTACTGTGCCGATATATTCTGATGCGCCACCCTTTGGATAGTACAAGCCTCAAATGCCGGTCCTAGAGTTCTGAATTCTGTTATGGGACATTTACAGTGGGTGATTCCGTTAGTGTTCCATTCTGATCTGATATTCGACGGATAGCCCGTTTGTGTGTCCGATGCCGAACAACCCGTAATCCAGTCCAATAACTTATGTTATGTATGTCAGGAGCCTAGTATGAAAACTGATTTGCTATATGAAAGCATTTGAGAAATTATGAAGATTTTGTCTGTTGATTGATTTTGAATATTGTATTTGTTGAGTATATGATTTGATTTGACATGAGCCCTATATATGATTTATTTATATGTTATTTATATTTTTATCGAAAATAGATAACATTATTTGCTATAGTATAGTTGGATATACAATTTTGTGTACACCCACTAAGCAGAGAAAGCAATCTGCTTAGCGTGTTAAGTTTTCTCACACGTAGGTAACAGAGGTTCCAAGGGAGACAAAGACAAAGAAGAGTAGAGACTGCAGGAATAGAGTCCGGAGTCACATCGCTCCTATATATTTGGTAGTTTTTTGGTAATAATTATATATGTTTTGATACAACATGCATATACAGAAAATGTTTGTACATATTTGAAGAACTTCCATTATGTAAATATTTTATTATGTATTTATGTTATTTGAATATTTCTAAATTATATTGTGATAAATTGATTTAACAAGTCGCACTAAATTTGGAAGGGTGCGTAAAAGTGATTTGAGAATTTAGAAGTTGATTTTTATGAATTTTAATTGTAACAGGTTTTGGAAAGTCAGAAAAATAGAGGAAACTCTGATAAGATTTTCGGAAATTTATCTGACCCATTTTCAAATGCTTTTAATGTAGTTTTAAATTATGGTTATATAAAAGGAAAAGTTAAATTTCGGTATATAGTAGCGCTCCCTGATTCGGTCCAAGTGGATTGAGTCAGGGGGTGTTACAGTTCCAGTTAGTTTCGATGTCGGAAATAATATTTGTATAGGGATACCATTTCAGCGAGCAGTTCCCGTTGGTTCCGATGCTGAAATGGGAAACCCGACTGTATGTTCGACGGGCAGTTCCCGTTGGTTCCTATGCCGAACAACTCGTAATCCAATCCTGTAAAACCCTGTTATGTGTATCAGAGGCCCAGTTAAGAAATGAATAATGGAGTTACTGAAAACTATGAAATGAATGTAAAAGAATTTTATTTGAGATTTAAATCCAAAAACATTCGAAAATGTTTTAATTAATATAGCTTCAGTTTATTCCGTTATTGAATATTATGTTTTATTTACTTACGTATGATAATACGTATTTCTGAAATTTATTTTTGTTGTTTTATATTATATTAAAAATATTTTAGTGTACACCCACTAAGTTATATGCTTAGTGCGTTGATGTTTATCACGCGTAGGTAATAGAGAAACCAGCGGACAAAAAGATTGAAAAGTTGGTAGCTACAGACAAAGTTCAGAGTCACATTACTCCTGGGTAGCTATTTACGTCATGATATATATATTCATTTATTGATGCATGCATGTATATAAAAGAATGTGAAAGTTTTAATGTATAAGTTTTGTAAATATTTGTTTTATAGGTTATGTGGTTTTGAAATTATGAGATTTTATTATTTCTGAAATATCATTTATTTATTATTTTATTGAAAATGTTTGGAAAGTCACACTAAATGGAAGGATGCGCATATTATTATTGAGAATTTGAAGTGTGTATTTTTGGAAATTTGTGATTTTGTAAACAGGTTTTTGACAAGTCAGAAAAACAGAGGAAACTCTGTTAAAAATTTTCAAACAGTTTTGGTGGGCTTACTGTAAAAGATTTTAAAAATACAAAATATTTTTACAAAGATTTTCAAATTATACATTAAGTGTAGAAAAGTTTGAAACTGGGTAGCGCTCCTTGGTTCGATCCAGGCGGGTCGGGTCAGGGGGTATTACAGTAACATATACAGTCTTTTGAAAAGTGCTATTAGAAAATACATTATTAATATCAAGTTGTTCAATAATCCAATTGAAAGACATAGCAAGGCTCAACACTACCCTTATAGTTGCTGATTTTACCACCAGACTAAAGGTTTCAAAATAGTCAAGGTCACAATTTTGATGAAAACCTTTAGCTACAAGTCTAGCTTTATACCTTTGAACACTCCCATTGGCATTGTATTTAACTCTAAACACCCACTTATTGCCCATAATATTCAAATCATCCTTGATAGGAACTAAAGACCAAGTATGGTTATCAATAAGTGCCTTATATTCCTCATCCATGGCTTTCTTCCATTGAGGGTCATTCAAGGCAATTGTTACATTTTTTGGCTCTGAAATAACTGATGGGTTCATGGTAGTGGATGTAAAGAGTTTAGGTTTACTGATTCCACTTTTTAGTCTGGTTCATATAGGATGAGTGGACTGGTGAGGTTTAGTGGCAGCAACAGTAGGTAATTGAATGGAAAATGGTACAGCTGGTGCATTTATAGGATCAGGTATAATAGCAGGTGGATCAGTAGGTAGTAAAGTAGAGAGATCAGATGATACTGGTGATAATGGAGCTATATGTTCTGTTTCAACATGTTGATTGTTATGTGTATAAGAATTAGGACTCAAAACAGAAACTGGAAGACTTTGAGCAGAATTGATAATAGAATCAGATGATGAATTTGATGAATGTAAAGCTGTGGAGAATAAGGACAGGTAGAGAAATTCAGCTTCATTGAATGTAAAATTTCTAGATACATAAACTCTACCTGATGGATGAAGCCACTCATATCCTTTTTACTGTGTACAATATCCAATGAAGACACATTTTGAAGAATAAAAATCAAACTTATAGTTTTAATAAGGTCTTAAAAGTGGAAAGTAAGTACAATTAAAGACTTTGAGATCATTGTAATTAGGTTTATGATGATAGACAAGTTCAAATAGTGTTTTATTAGTAAGCAAGTGAAATGGAAGTCTATTGATTAAGTGCACAGCAGTATTGAAGGCCTCCCATCAAAACTGCAATGATAACTTTACTTGAGAGAGGAGAGTAAGGCCAACTTCAACAATGTGTCTATACTTCCTCTCAGCTAGACCATTTTGTTAATGTGTATGAGGACATAAAGAACGAAAGACAATGCAAGCTTATGATAAAAAGAGGAAAGAACTTTTAATTCCCCTCCTTAATCACTTTGAAAACATTTTAGCATGGTTCCAAATAATAATTTTGTTGATGCTTTGAATAAGAATAAATCGTCTTTAACTTGGGACTTTGTTTTGAGAGGATAGATCCATGTAAACATAGTATGATGATCAATAAAATGGACATAGTATCAAAAACCATGAGATGATTGTATAGGGGCTGGTCCCTATACATCAGAGGGCACAATTGTAAACCACGAAATGAGGTGAGATGATAATCAAAGCAATACAACCTGCAAAACAAGAGTCGACTGGTCTACCAGAGAACTTGGACACCAGGGCAGTGCCGGCTAAAGATACTCTGACGATTAAGTTTGTAAGATAGTTGAAAAATGAGTAAATAAAGAAGGATAAGGAATAAGATAACTTCCTGATTATCGATTATGAACGGCGGAGGTCGAACGGATACAACGGAGTTAGCCGTGGAAGGTGTTGGCCAATTGCCGAAAATCGTTTATGGACGGAGGTCCTAAGTGATTGCTTGACGGAGTAGAGTATGCAAGTGATACTGAGTGCTTAAAAGAAATAAATTTTGTGAACGCTCACTCTGAGTGAGGGTTCGTTTATATAGGGGATCACTTACCCGTTGGTGGGTAGATCCCTTTATCCCTGATTTTACGGCGCGGATTAAGGGGGGATACGATTCCCTCTCTTGACCTGGTCTTTCAGAGTTCAAAATCTGATGAGGTTTTGAGTTGGTAGTTTTGGCTCAAGAGGCTTTAGTCTTCGATGTAGAGTGTGAGCATGGTCGAACGACATCACCCTTCAAGCTATGAGTCATCATTAAAGGGATGATAGACCTATAATCTAGTCTTCAATGGTCGAGCGACAAGCGTGCTTTGGGTTTGGTTAAGCCTCAAAGTGAGACGCCCTGGATTTAGGTACTATGTCGAGCGACATTGCCAACCTCTATGAAGTGTCAAACCATGTGTGATGTCGAGCCATGCCATCCAATATTTGGGAGATGCTGAAGTAGCATTGGGGTTGGTCGGACGACAGCCTATGTGGATGTCGAGCTACAATACCTGTGTTTGGGCAGTTGGCTCCTTCATCAGCTTAAGGTCGAGTGATGTCGAGCAACACAATTGTCTTTTAGTCAATTTTGGGCCTTGTGTGAGCTCGTAGTTTGGGCTTTTAAGCCTCATTGAGCTTGGGCTATTTTTAGGTACTACAATAATATCAAGAGGTGCTACAGTTTTGGTTAATGATATTGGAAATGGTAGTTGATATGCTTTGCCACATTGGCAAGAATCACAGAAATCAAGGCTTTTACCATTGTGTTTGATGTATTTGATTGATCTTATAACATGACTCAATACTCTAGATGAGGGGTGACTAAGTTTTCTATGCCACAATTGAACATCAAAATCAGATTGTGCGGTTAACCTGCTGTGTTGAGATTGAACAGAATTATTGGCTATTGATTGTGTTTTATTACCAACATATGTACACAACAAAGAGTTTTTACAATTCTCAGCTGTATGAGAAAAAGCACAATTATTAGTTGAAGGTAAAACATTAACCTTTTGTTGACTATTAACAGCTGAACAAACAGCAACACTAGCTGAACACAAATCAGAAAAACACATTACAGGTTGAGAAACTGAAGAAGACTCATGACAGGACTTGAAACTTAGTGAAGGAATAGGTAGATCAAGATGGTACAACCTATCTTTCTGAGCCCCTTGAAGCAATATTTTCTTCGAATTCTGATCTTTGATTACACAAAAATCAGCATTAAACTCAACTATAGCATTGTTGTCTTTGGTGAATTGTGAGATGCTAAGTAAATTTTTAGTAATATGAGGTACATGCAAGATATTGTTGAGATAATTTGGTCTATGTGGATGTGTATGAGATGGAATTATAGACAAGCCAAAATAAGAAATAAGGAGGAGATTACCATTACTAACAGCCAACCTTTCATGTCCTTTGTACTCATTCTTCAAGGACAAATTGTTCAAATCTGTTGTAGTGTGGTTTGTAGCACCACTATCAATGTACCAAGTTGGATTAGCAACAGTTGAAGGTGAAGCAATAAGAGTTGAGCTGTTTGTATGTGTAAGATTTCCTTGGAATCCTCTATTGCCTTGATTGGTATTGCCTTGATAATAATTCTAATAACCATTGCCTGAATTGCCTCTTGGCTGCTGACCTTGGTAATCACCCCTTGATTGTTACCTCCTCCTTGATTCACTGGTTGTGGTCGATTGCTTTGAAAAGTTTGGTCAAATCGATGATAGCAAATTGCTGAAAAATGAGCTGTTTGACCACACAGTTGACGCACTGTTCCCCTTCTTCTACCACCAGAATTTCTGCCTCTGCCTCTTCTGCCTATATTGTACTATGAATTTCCTCTATTTCCAGCTTGAGAAAAATTTGCAAATGCATTAGCTAAAGTAAGAGAAGTAGAATAAGCTTACTACTCTAGCCTTGCTTCATAGCTCATTAACAAAAATTGTGCTTTTTGGAGAGAAATAGTTGATTGCAAGAATGTGATATTTTACTGTGACTGCATCATATTCATTGCCAAGACCTTGGAGCACATTCAGCAAAAGATCTCTATTAGTCATAAGTTGTCCAGCTGCAGCTAGACTATCTGAGAAGCTCCTCATTTTTAGAATATATTTTGTAATTGTCATGGAGTCTTTCTTTGTTGCTTGTATTTATGCTCTAACTTGCATGATCTTTACAAGTGAGTGTTGTGAGAACATCTTCTCAAGTAGAGTCCAGACTTCACAAGAAGTGACACACTGTGTTACTTGTCCCAACACAGATGCAGTAAGTGTTGATCGAAGCCAACATACAATCAGCTAATCAGTTTTCTTCCGTCGAAGAAAATCAGTACTAATAGATTTCGCAAACTCTCCAGTTTCAAGATTTCTATTTTCAACATATTTTGCTGGACTTGTGGATTCACCGAGAATGAATTCCTCTAGATTATAAGCTCTCACAACAAGTATTACTTGTGATTTCCAAATCACATAGTTGTCTTGATCTAACTTTAGTGGTAGATTGAAGTTGAGGTGTAATGGAAAAAAATAAGCTTGTACCTGAATAGCAGCTAGTGAAGAGTTCGAGTCTCCACTGTTGTTAATACTGGAACTACCTCTGGAAGCTGCCATTGTTGGATCTTGATTTAGCTCTAATACCATGTAAACTATAACATGAATCAGAGAAAAGAGCAAATAATTGGTGACTGAAAATATGCTTCTTCAATAACGAATGAGTCTGGCATTACATCAATGTATATGTGTGTGTGTGTATGTGTGTGTGTGTGTGTATAAGCAATATTACAAACCTTAACAAACTCCTTAGAATTCAGGAGATCAATAACTGAATTTGTTGATGTGGATGCTGACTTGGCAAGGTTGTTAACAATTGAGATCATCAGCACCTGTGACTACTGTTAAACCTCTACTTTTAGTAAAATGATCACTAAACTTAAGAGCTGATGCTTGTGACTCAAATGTGTCAAGTCTGATGTTTAGAATGAGCACCAGCTGGTAGAGAATGGACATCAACTTTATCTTCAACAGGAGGTCCTGGATTCAAACCTTGAGAGCCCCAAGTTTGAAGTGCCTTGATGTTGGCTCTTGGCGAGGTGGTATATCTACGTCCTCAAGCTCCACTAGCGGCAAAAATTCTTAAGCTTCAGTCCCGACATAGGTGCGGTGGGGGTAAGCTAGATGTGTGTAGGTGCATGAGGCGCAATGGTCCCTACCGGTGAAGCAGGTCAGCCTATCAGTCAACTATTTTCTTTACCAAAAAAAAAAAGACATTAAATTGACAGGCATGAATTTAATTCCAAAAAAAGGATTGACGCTTTATCAAGCTAATGATCAAAGGTGTACAGGAGGATGAAGAGTTAGCTAAGCTTGTTCGAGTAGTTAGTAAATTGGGTGTGCATAAGAATGTAGTGTATATAAACTGGTAGATTGTAATTTGATTAATTAATGAACCTGAATATTTTCCTTCTATGTATTTGCAAAATCTTTAGAGTTCCTCAATGGAGTTTTTCTTTTAATGATTTGATCGAACAATTTCGTATTTTCATCAAACACTTTTCTTTTACATGATGACATTAAAAATAACAAATGTTAAAAAGCAACATACATAAGTCATGTACCAAATGTTAAAAATAACATTTTTCTTTATTGGGCTTCTTGGCTTAAGCTTTGTAAGAGCAAGAATGACGAGGGGTTGGGTTTTCACGATCTTAGCGCGTTCAATCAAGCGTTGCTCGGCAAGCAATGTTAGAGGTTCACTCAAAACCCTTATTCCTTAGTTGTCCTGCATCCTTAAGGGCTACTATTTCCCTGCGTGTTTGCTTTTGAAGGCTAAGACCTCTCCTTCAGGCTCGTTTGTTTGGAAGAGTATTTTTTAGGGTTGGGAGACGATTTTGAGGTGTTCGCATTAGCGTATTGGTAATAGTTCGAGTGTGTTGGTCTATTAAGACCGGTGGCTTCCTAGGCCCTCCACTTTTAAAGTGTGGTCACCTCCTTCACTTAGGGCCTCTGGTACGGTTGATATGCTCAAGTTGGCTTCTGAAGCCTGGAATATCCCTCTTCTGAAGAACCATTTTGTGCCTGGGGATGTTGAAGCTATTTTTGGCTTACCTTCCTCTGTCTCCCATTTGCAAGATTCTTTGCTCTGGCACTACGATAAAAATGGCTCTTATTCAGTCTGGTCGGGGTATCATCTCTTTGTGGCGTCTCCTGATTCTTCAAACTACTCGTCTTCGAGGCTATCATCTTAGTGGAAACAGGTCTGGAGTCTCTCCCTCCTTCCAAGGTGAAGATGTTCATTTGGAAGGCTGCTCACGGCTGGATTCCGTCTTTAGCCAACCTCTTCGCCAAGAGCTGTCAGGTGAATAGTTCATGCCCCATCTACAAGGGTGATTTGAAGACTGTCTTCCATGCGCTTTGGAGCTGCCCCTCGCTCAAAGCTATTCGCTCTTCGTGTAGCTCTTGGATCCAGCGGCCTTTCGACCTAAGGAATAGGTCAGTCCATGGTCAAATCCTCCTCCCCACGGGCGAGATCATGGCTTGGTCTTCGGCATTCTTGGCAAAGTTCCAGGCGGCTGGCACTCGTCCTCCTCACCCGTCCATGCTCCCCAGGCCTCCTGTTTCTTGGTCTCGTCCCCCTGCTAGTTCCTTCAAATTAAATATTGACGCTAGTGTTGCGGTTAATGTAGGGGTTATAGGCTTGGGGTTGGTTCTCAAGGATGATTTTGGGAGGGTTAGGGCTGCGGGTTCAGTGTGTGTTGCAGCTTATTTAACTCCTCTCCTTGCAGAAGCTACGACCGTGCTTCATGGTCTTCGACTAGCTATTGACTCGGGCTCTTCGTCTCTCTTGGTGGAATCAGATGCTTTGGATGTGATCAATGTTCTGAAAGAGGGTGTCATCCCTTATTTAGACTTGGGGTTGATCGTCTCAAACATCTTTGCTTTATGTCTTTCTTTTAATGTTTCTAGTTTTTCGTTTGTTCCTAGAGCTGCTAATAAGGTGGCCAATGCCTTGGCGAATGATGCAGTCTCTCTTGGTTCAAATCGTTTTTGGTTTGATTCTTGTCCTTCCCTTGTGGAGTTGTTGATCCAGGAGGATGCTCCTGAATAATTGTTCTCAGTTTCTCGTTTGGTAATATATTTCTCTTTCCTAAAAAAAAAAAAGTCACGACTGTAACATAACTGAAAATATGTAGAGATTTCAATATTCTTTAATTTACATGGGTCTTATAGGTACTTCAATAATTTTGGTTCATATGGGTATAATTGTCAAATTATATCATTATCAAGATAGAAATCATACGACTTATACATAATTTCGAAAAGATAATTACACGTATTATTTGTACACATCATAATCTTTCAACTTTTCTTTTTAAAAAAGACTGACACTAATTGGGTTGGGTCAGGGTCTGTCGGGATCTAGCGAAACGAATCACTACAAGTATGGTCTGAAAGCAACTCCCACTAAAGATCTCCACACACATTATATATTTATTGACAATGATCAGATTTAAACCCTTATCACATAATCTTTTAACTCGGGCTGTACTTCAATATTGTGAGATAATTTTTATCTAGTGTCAACATTATTTTACGATTATTTTATCATTTTTGTCTATAGGTGAATTTAAGTAATTCAACAACTGTAAAATAATATTTTTCCATAAATTTTGAAAACTAAATGAACCGCAAATTTTCTTTTGATTCTCATGGAAGGCATTTCTTTTTCCAATTATCAGCCGACACAAATTTCATTTTAATCTGAATATTAATATATGTTTGAAGGAAAATCAGAAAAGTCAAAACAAAATAATCAGAAAAATGTGATGCACCAAAAATAAATATAATTTAATCTCAACATTAATCTCTGGTTCCTTTGAGAGAGATACAGCAGTTGATCATGAAGAAGAAAATGACAGAAATTGGCGGCAGAAGAGAAGGATATAGAAGATATAGTTGTAGAGATCAGCCGCCGCATAATGACACGCAATTGTATTATTTAATCAGTAATATTAATATATATATATATATATATATATGAACAAAGTTGAAAATATAATATAATAGAAGATTTACCATGTTTGATCTTTATCGAAATTATTTAAATGCACACTAGCTTAAGTGGTTAGTGCATATTGGGAGCAAGTCCTACAATGTATATTTACCGGAATGTGTGGGTAGTTTTCTCCTTTCTTATTAGAGTAAATATTTCCCGTTATGAAAGTAAATATCAATTGAAGGAAAAAATTTTTAAAAAATACAGAGCGAAAATGAAAAAATTGGTATGGAGATTTTCAAAAATTTTCCTTTTAATAAATTTTTACCCTTTGACCTAGAACATTAATACAAAAGTTCGTACCTTATTTTCACGTCGAAAAGTTCTTTCTACAAGATCTTCCAATTTATATGCGAACGTGAATCACCTTAGAGTATGAGCTCCCTTTTTCCTTTGAATCGTATATCACTTGAAGATGAAGCAAGATCAAAACTCTCTTTTGTTACTCACAACAATATAAGTAGGACTAAAAAGAACGCATCGATCACTTTTGAGTTCTCAACTTTTTCAGTCAACTACTTACATGAACTAATTATTGACTGTGTACACAAAGCTTTTTTTTTTTTTTTTGTTAAAGCTCGTGAGTGTACTTGTCAATAATTTCAACCGTTCTCTCTCTTTTTCTTGTCTTGGCTCTCTTTACTCACCTAAAGTGGACGGCCAAGACAGTGGGAAGTCTTGAACGGTCCTATGAGGTGCAAACAACACTCCAACGATGCATTGAGTAATTTTCTAATTACCATCAATTACATAATAGCATATTTTAGAAAGATGGATGGGATAATTATGTTAATCTTTTATAAAACAATGGGTCTAGTTCACATGTAGTCTTTTAATTAAGTCTAATGGAGTAAATAAATAAAAAAAAAAAAAAAGGAATCAGCCCGACATATTTACCGGCATGTGTGGGTAGTTTTCTCCCTTATTATCAAAATAAATATATTCTGTTATAAAAGTAGATATTTGTACTGTATATTTAATGATAGATCTTTTTTCTGAATAACCATTTTTCTACCTGAAAAAACATACAAGGTCATCACACGCTTAATAATTTATATACAGAGAAAGTTTTGAACTTTTCCACTTGCTTAAACTGATTAGAAGCAGCAACTAGTCAGTTCGAAACCTAATGAATATATATCGATCACCTCTCAACATCAGACTTCAATGTTTTTCAAATAATTTATTGAATTTTTTTTTTCTCTTGAGACAATCTTAAACGTTAAATTTAGACCAAATAAATAAATTTAAAAAAAAAATAGAAAAAGAGTGACAAAATATCGAATTGTTGTGGGCCAAAAGATCTGATAAAAAAAGTTGATGTTTTTGTCTAGCAAAATCTAAGAGCTCTTCTTTGGTGGAACCCTCAAAAGATTTTCTTGTCACTTCTCTCTCTATATAACACCCAACACTCTCTCCTTTCAAGCCTCCTCACCTCTCAATTTTTTTCTTCTTATTAATTATCAAACTCTTTTTTTTTTTTAATAAATTTTAATTCTCTCGGATTTCAGTACCAAAATTTTGTTAATATTTTTATTTAACATTTATTTAGTTATTTTATGTGGAGATTTTTTTTTTTGTGTGTGAGTGTATATATATAGTTGAAGTATGAAGGAGAGTGGTGGTGGTGGTGGAAGAAAGCATGGGACACTTTCGCCGTGTGCGGCGTGTAAGCTTCTGCGGCGAAGATGTGCTCAGGACTGCGTTTTCGCTCCGTATTTTCCGGCCGATGAGCCTCAGAAGTTTGCCAGTGTTCACAAGGTCTTTGGTGCCAGTAATGTTAACAAAATGTTACAGGTTCTCTCTCTCTCAAACCATATCCATATCTCAACAATCTTCAATTTCTTCTTCTTTTTGTTTTTATTGTCTCCTTTATTATAACCCTATCTTACATACATACATATATATATATATATATATATAATATGAGTTTTCTTCTCAGGTGCATTGATATAATAATTTTAATATTTACTGACATTTATAATTAAATATTTACTCTTGAATTCTCTACATCAAAATAGTTAAATTATTATGGTGACTATAAAAATTAGAATATTTTTAATATATATATATATAATCCTTTGAGGATTATACTTTTTTCTTTTCATGGTTTCTTTAATGTAATCTAACTTATAAAAAGATAAAAATAAATTAAAATAAAAAAAGAGAGAAGAAAGTAGCAGAGGTCGATGATGTAAGTTTCAATGCTCTTACATGCAATACAAAAGACAGAATATATATATATATATGATCTCAACATTATAATTATTAATTCTCTTTAATATATATATATATATATATATATGATTTGTTTTCAAAAACAAAATAAAAATAAACATTTTATAAATTTAAAGGTTACAGTGTCTAAAAACCACTGAATAATTTTCTTTTAAAAAAGAAATATAACCCATCTTGAATCTACCTCTTATCTTAATTAAGAAATATATTGAGCTAATTAAGCATAATTAATTTTGTAGCTCAATATATAGTATTATTGGCAAAATATTCCATGGTTTTTAATCATCTAATAATAAACAACAATATGATATATGGTGAGTTTATTTTATTTTAATTTCTTTTTTATAAACAAATAAACTCAATATATATCATGTTGTTATTTGATTGTATATTTACAATCTTTCTATTTTAGGAAAAAAAAATTGTATATAAAAAAAATTAAAAATTAAAAAGTAGTGCTGCATTATTCTTTATAATTAATTTCAGCTAGGTTGTTTTTCAGATACTTGTTGTGTCTTGTTAAAGGATTTTCCTTCCTCTCTTGCTACCGTAATTTTGGCTGATGTCTTGCCGTTTTCTTCTTCGGTTTAATGAATTTCTTTTCCTTTCAAAAAAAAAAAAAAAATTCAACTTTTATATTTGTCTGTTAGGATGGTTAATTACAGTTAGTCTGGCCTTACTTGGTTGACTAGAATTCACATTCTTTTAGTTCTATATTGTAAAGCAGATACCCAAATTATTTTTTAATTTTAGTAAAATGAAAAGGTGAAAATTATAAAATACATATGTTGAATTAGCTTTTTTACCACCTGAAAAGTTGAAACTATATATATAATTTATTTCAATTTTTAATCAACTGTTTTACATGGGAAATGAATTACAGTAAAGTTTTATTTATTTATTTTTATTTATTTTTAATTTTTCACTTTATGACCACTAAACAGCCTTTTGGAATTCTTATCTTCAAAGTAAAGATTTAAAAATAAAAAGTGTTCTACTGAATCATTATTTGTGCTTTTGTTGCTTTAAGAACAATTGGGGTTACATTGATAGAGACATACACCACTTAAAACAATTGATGTGATTTTGATGTAAAATGAGGGTTGAGATTTAATTATTTTATAATTAATAATGTAAGTGTGTGACATGATTGTCACCTAAACATGACATCACAAGAACAATATTAATTTGTATTATGTTTGTATCTTCTAGATTTAAAACAGATTAGTAATGAAAAAAAAAAAAAAATCAAATCCTTGTAAAAATTTTCTTTGATTAATTTAAAAATATTAATATTTATCTTAAAATAATTCGTATATTAATATTGATAAAAATAATTCGTATATGTAACCCTAATAAAACGCAGGAGTTGCCAGAGCACCAACGGAGCGATGCAGTGAGTTCCATGGTGTATGAAGCTAATGCTAGGGTTCGTGACCCTGTGTACGGATGTGTTGGAGCCATCTCCTCTTTGCAGCAACAAATAGACTCTCTCCAAACCCAACTGGCTCTAGCTCAAGCTGAGGTGGTGCACATGAGGATGAGACAGTTCTCGCCGGAGACGGCAGCTTCTGACACCACCGCGGTAGGGCTGTCGGAGAACCCATCCAATTCTCAAACAACTAAGTCCTTATTTTCTTCCATGGACATGGTTGATCATCATCATCACCACCATCATCATCAGACCAGCATAGGAGGGTCTTTGTGGTCTTGCTAACAACTTAGGATACCTCATAATTAATTATAATCTTTTTTTTTTAATTACTTATAATTAACTATAATTGGCTTGCTTTATTGTCTGCTGCCTTTTCTTTCTTCTTTTTTTTTTTCTTTTCTTTTTTTTAATTTGCTTTTTTATTATTAGTGTTTTACATCTTTAATTATATATAGAAGCACATCTCTAGCTACTTAACGAAGAGATGATGATCATTAACCATATATTGTATATAATTAATATTATAATTAATTATATGAGTTATTATATCTCTATCGTATATTTTTTTTCTTTTTTCTTCTTTGGAAGAAAGGATTTGTAAGAACAATATGATATTATTATATAAATGTTGTGATTGATGATTATATATTATTTATTATACATCCGTAAAATAATATCTTATCTCGGATATCATATAATCATATAATCATATATCATATACCAAAACAACATTATAATTTTTTTTTTTAATTTTATAATTGGATGAAAATATTTTAGTTGGACAAAGTCATGTCCTATAATTCTTGTGTCCCACATTCTATGATTCTTAATGGATGAAAACAACATTATAACCAATAAATCTATGTTTGTTGAGCTGAAAATCAAAGTTTGAACTACTACTCATGCCTTTTTTTTTTTATCCAAGAAAACAACATCATCATCCTATAAAAGGAAAAAAAATAAAAAATATTAGTGGATGGAAATCTAGAAAGAAATTGAGAGATTTCAGCCCTAGGATATATTTGCTAGTGCCTTGAACGATAATGATGAAGTTAAAAAAAAAAAAAAAAAAAAGGGGGGGGGGCAAATTATAATGGAATGCCCTGACGTTTGGTTATATTGCAATAAAATTGTATTTTTCCTTAAACTACAACCAGGTAGCTCGGCTAATTATCAATTTAGTCCCTAATATATTAAAAATATCATTTTTTGATTTATTTTTATTTTTTTAACTCACATGATCCCTACCTTTTTTAAAATATATCAACTTTATCCTGACTAAAATTTTAACGGTAAAAAATGACATAAAATATAAACTAACCATCTTATCTTTTTTTGTTAAATTATTAAATTAGAATTACGCTTTTATCATGTAATTTTTGAACAGTTTTATCTATTGAAATAGTCCAATAAGAAATTGATATATATTATAAAATTTTAATTTTTTTAAAAAAAAAAAAGATTAAATAATAAAATAAATATTATAAAATTATTAAAATAAAAAAAATTATAAAAATTAATAAAATATTAAAAGTAATATTATTTATTAAAAATAAAATAAATTCAAGATTGAATACTTATAAAACTTAAAATTTACTAATTTAATACATATATATATAATAAATTTATATATATTACAGTTTTATTATTATATTTTTATTTTTATAATATAATAATAATAATAATAAATATATATTGTAATTTTATTATTATATTTTATTTTTATAATATATATAATGTATATATACTATATAATATACTCTAAAGTATGTATATATGATATTTAAATATTTTAATTTTTTTAACTAAATTTTGAATTTTATAAGTGTTCAATCTTGAATTTTATTTTTATTTTTAATAAATGATGTTATTTTTAAATTTTTATAATTATTTTTAATTTTTAATGAATTTATAATATTTATTTTTATTTAATTAATTTTAAGTGTGTTTTAAAAAATAATTTGAGTTTTTATAACACATATCAATTTTTTATTGGATTGTCTAAATAAGTAAAATATTAAAATGTAAAAACGTTAGAGGTTAAAATCATCTTATTAATTTAATAAAAAAGGGTACGATGATTAATTTATACTTTATGTCAGATTTGACCGTTAAAATTTTGATCATAAGAACTAAATTGATATATTTTAAAAAAAGTTGGGATCATGTGAATTAAAAAAATAAAAATATATCAAAAAAATTATATTTTTAAATACATTAGGGACCACATTGATAATTAACCAAAGTACTTGGTTGTAGTTAAAAAAAAAAAAGCGATTTCATTATAATATGATTAAACGTCAGGGTATTCTATTACAATTTATCTAAAAAAAATACAAATGATGTCTTCTTTTTAACTTTTAGAAACACAATAGTTTTCATTCTCGAAGGTTTTATGATGATTATATATTTCTTTTCAAAACCAATTTTTTTCTATTAATTATCATGCATGCTTGACAATTGACATAATGAATATGTATTGCTTCTAATCTCAAGCAATCAATCTTTGAATTTTTAAGGTACATAAGAATGATGGCAAACCCTAGGCCAATTATATGAGCTTTCTTGTAATTGGCATATACTCAAAAAGACATCAAAGTGATGCATTGATAAGGTCATGATTAGGAATTAGATATTTTAATTAACATTGATTTTATATAATACAAATTAGGTCATACTAAGGTTTGTTCTAAAGGGAATTTCTAGCATTCCAAATCAATTAACTCAAATTTTTATTTTTCTCCCAACGTATGAGAATATGTATAATTTTATTTTTATGTGATTTGAAACGTTAAATGATAAAATAAAGAGACGTATACGCCAGATAACACATTTAACGTAATGGATCGAATATAATAATTCCAAATAAATTGAATCTTACGGGATAACAAAATCGCATAGTGAGCTTAACTCGAGGTCCCAAAAATGATGGATCGAATCCATAATCCACTCTATGGGGTTCTCAATATTTAATAAGATACATGTTAACACTATCCAATAAATTAAAAGCTAGTTGTGTGTACTATTTGCTTTGTTTTCTTTTTGTTTTTATTTTTATTTTTTGGTTTTTGGGCAATGGCCTACATTTTGGACTCAAAAGTCAAAAGCTAGCCTAACCTTAGAAGAACTTTAGCCTTTTCTCTTCTTTCTAATTCCTATCAAGGAAGGGTTTTGGTCTCTTTTTACTCTTTTCCTCTCTCTTTTACATTTCCTCATCAATTTTTCCACCTCCCACTTTTACCAAATCCACAGTTGAATTTGTAGACAAATTTTCTGTGATCGGCATGGCTTAAAGTTCTAGTAATCATTGATAATTATGTTAAAATTAAAATTAGTAGCATAGAAATGTCGTCGAAGGCTTCAAAATCAAAAAACAGACTTTAAAAGCTGCGTAATTATTAAAATTAGTAATCATTTTGTTATCCTCTATAAGTTAGTGATAATATTTTATATTTGTTACGAACTATAACTTTTAGTGATATATTATCTTAAATATTGACAAAATAAAATTTATATTATTATATATAAATTTAGTAACGATTAAATTA
This sequence comes from Xanthoceras sorbifolium, assembly GCA_003430845.1. Classification (NCBI taxonomy): domain Eukaryota; kingdom Viridiplantae; phylum Streptophyta; class Magnoliopsida; order Sapindales; family Sapindaceae; genus Xanthoceras; species Xanthoceras sorbifolium. Next base: position 27,946,601 of record CM010611.1, read on the forward strand.
TATAAAAATTGTGTCACTATATATAAATTTAAAAAAAAATTAATTGTATAAAAATTATGTCAATATTCATAAATTTAGTGACTATTAACCATATAAAAATTATAACACTATGCATTAACTTGGTGACAATTGACAAATAGAAAATTGTGTTACTATACACATACTTAGTGACATTTCAAGTTACTACTATTTTGGTCCTTAAATACTATGATAGCAAAATAAAAATTTTAGTTATATTTGTAGTAATATTAATACTCTGTTAAATTGTCAAAAATATAAATTTATTAAATTGACAAATATATTAAAAAACAAACATATATAATATCTATATAATTTTAATTGTATGACGAAGTTTAAGTAAATATAGTATTCAATATTTCAAAATTAATATAAAAAAATAATAATAAAAATCGACAGAGAGTAGTCAATCTAATCTCTGGTGGAATTAACAAATGTTCTAAACTATAAAATCCACTAACAAAATATTTAAACTTACTAAAATTCAGTAAATCTGAAAATTGTTGTCAAAACACCACCAAAAATTTGTCAAACTAAAATTTCAATTCCTCCATCTAATCTTTAAGTTGGGATTGCAACACAGTCATTTCAGTATCAAAATGTTTATTTTTTTCATTTGCTGCCTCTCTTTGGATTCTTTATCCTTCACCATGCGTGGCTCCTGTAATAAGAAATCGACTATCAACTCCTTATATAATACTATCATTACGTAGAGAGCAACTTAGCAATACAGATTATAAACTGTTGCATACCCTAGGCCTCCATCTCTTGATTTACATGTTGCATAACCTTCTCATTATTATCTGTCAATGTACAAAAATAAGCTTATAAAATTCACCTGAAGTTGATTCTAATCCTTATCTTGCTATAAGCAAAAATAGATTCCAAAGATTCATATAGAATTTTAAAAAAATAATAAATAAAGGAAAAGTTAATCTTACAATCCTTGGCTCATTGCTGGTCCTGAGTGGCCTGATAGATAAATAAATAAAAACCCCAAGTCTTTAGAGTAAAAGAACATTCATGCAATATATATAATGTGATCGGATTGAGACCAAAAATAAAAAATAACACATAAAGTAAGAAAGAAAATAGAAAAAAGCAGACTGTTTATTAAATAAACAAATAACACCATGGAGCTCTCGCTTCTTCTTCTATTTTTTTTTTTTTTTTTTAACGGTCAAACTTAAAACGAGGGGAGTTCAGTGTAAGTTTTTAAAAACTTTGATTCCGAATATAATTCAACAAACATCAGGTAGGTTCAGTGTTATTTGTTCTTTATTAAATAGCCTATTACAACCACCATTACAGGTTTCTTCTTCATAGTGGAAACTTTTTTCTTCTTTTATTCATGTTCTCATACAAATACTTGTTTTAGTGAGAACTCCATTAATTATCCAGGGTCTTTATACCAGTGACAAATAAAAGACAATTGAAAAGTGGAAGTTTCGATTGCTTTGCAGATTGAGATAAATTAAATTCAAAATACAATGTGATGAGAAAATACCTGCCTTGATGGAATTGTAGTATTAAATTTCTTCTCTCCATCTTTTCTTCCCAGGAATATAAGCTAGGACAATCAAAGAAACACCAAAGGGAGTTATTCCTGAAATATAATAGCTGGTTTGAAAATAGGCCACAATATCCACTTGGTTCATGCTAGACACTGAAACGGGCCTATATGTCCCATTGGCTCTCCTGTTCTTATTTTATTTTTATGGACGGAATTTTTGACAGATGTGCCACAACCAATTACCAAAAGACTGTCATCTTGAGTGGGATGAAAGGACATTAAGCAATAGCATCAATTCAGGGAACAACGGACACTCAGTTGCTTTTGTTGGTTAGGGGAAACTACAAAACTTATAGATCGAAAGAAAAGAGTTAAAGGATCTGTTGAAACTGTTAAGATAAACAAGAGGGCGTACAACAGCTGCAGTGATATCTACTTAGTGCATATGCAAGATCAATATTTATTTCAAAAATAAAATTGACAAAAGGTTTCTTGCAGCTATGTAGAAAATGAGATAGAGTGGGCAACAATTGCAGTGGCACCTACTTAGTTGGTGCGCATGATCCTATACTGCCTTAATCAAAACCTTTGACTAACCTGCCAAACTAAATGAAGAAGAAAGATCTCAGGACATGGACTTCCTCGTGGCCTTTCATTAAAGGTTATACGCTGATCGTTGGCAGCATTGTAAACTTTTACGCCTGCATCATTAGCCCAAGCTATGAGACTTGTTCTCCACTTCACTGCATGTATTCAGAGTATCAGAAAATGAAACTCATAAGAATCCCAAGTCTATATGATTGAAAATCATAAGAACAAAAGCCCTAACAAGTAACTACCAATAACCATAAGGACATCAAAATCTCAATTTTCAACAGGCATTGCACATGTTAATTATTGAAAAGCAACAATTTCCACTAATACTGAATATACTTGTTGAATTCTGTATTCTAGAATATAGATTAGTCAATAGTTGTTAGCATTCTAGAATATAGATTAGTCAATAGTTGTTAGCTTGTAGTCAATATTTGTTAGCTTGTTAATTAGTTTTGTCAATGGTTGTTAGATCCAATCCCTACTTCTAAGGGATTGTGTTCCCTCTCTTTGTGTATATATTCATGCTTATAGTCAGTAAAGAAATACAGAAAATTCAGAAATTTTCATGGTATCAGAGCCTTTTCCAGCCTAAATCAGTTTCTAATTTATTTTTTCGACCAAAAATCAGTGAGGAAGTTCCACTTCGCAGCTGCTCATTCCAGCAGCCCCTTGTATCTCCCTTCGCTGCTCATTCCGGCCGAAATCAGTCTTCCATTTCGCCGCTGCTCATTCCAGCAGCCGCACATCTCCCTTCGCTGCTCATTCCGGCCGACGTTGCTTCGTAGCTCCCTAGGCGTTCGAAGCTTGCGACGCCAGTCCACTGTTCTTGTATCTCCGCCGCTATTCTTGATTTTTTTTTCGCCGCCGTAGCTTCTCTTTCGCAGCTGCTCATTCCAGCAGCCCCTTGGAATTGGCAGTGGTTTTTCAGTTGCCAGATTACAATATAATCCCTGATTTGTTTGAATTGCAGCTCCTGCCCCTAATTTATTTAAATTAGGGTTTCTGTCCCTAATTTATTTAAATTGCAGTGATTGCCAAAAAAAAAAATAAAAAATAAAAATAAAAAAATAAAAAAAAATTTCTGCCCTTTGCAGCAGCCCTATACCCTTTTCATTCGCAAGCATTAGGCATGTCTGACGCATCCTCTTCAGAAGTTGCCTCTGGTTCTGACCCAGTCAACTCGAATAACAATGGAGGGGGAGGAGTTGACCACACATCTTCTCAATTCATCATTTCCGGTCACAAATTGACTGGTAAAAATTACCTCCAATGGTCCAAATCAATCCTTATCTCCATTAGCGGGAAAGGAAAAGATGAATACCTGACTGGGGAGATACAAGAACCGACCAAGGCAGACAAAAGATATCGCCAGTGGAAGACTGAAAATAACTTGGTAATGTCATGGTTGCTAAACTCAATGAATGCCGACATTAGTGAAAACTTTCTGTTGTATGACACAGCAAAGGAGATATGGGATGCAGTACAGGAGACGTTTTCTACTCATGATAACACAGCTGAGTTGTTTGCGGTTGAAGGAATCCTACATGATCTGTGTCAAGGTGATGATTCGGTCACTCAATACTACACGAAGCTCTCTAGATTATGGCAGCAGGTAGACATATTTGAGAAAGAAGTTTTCACCAATCCAAGAGATGAGGCCACACACAGGAAAAGCATTGAGAAAAAGCGAATTTTCAAGTTCCTGTTAGGGCTGAATCGTACCCTTGATGATGTGAGAGGACGAATTATGGCAATCAAACCATTACCTACTCTCCGAGAGACTGTTTCTGAGGTGGTGCGTGAAGAAAGCAGAAGGAAGGTAATGCTCGGCTCTAACAGCATCAGTACACAACCAGATGGTAGCGCCTTGGCTATCCATGGAGGGAAGTTCAACCAACCTAGGAAGCGACCATGGTGTGAGCATTGCAAACGGCCAGGTCATTTCAAGGATAAATGTTGGAAACTTCACGGAAAACCTGCTGATGGGCAGTTTAAGAACAGTGGGGACAGAGATACAAAAGGTTACATGGCCAGTGGGAATGAAGGTGTTGGAACAGATTCAGTTGTACACATTCAGGAGCAATTGAATCAACTGCAGAAAATGGTTTCGGGTTTAAATGCCTCAGTGGTTGGTGCCGGATCTATTGCTACTAAAGGTACCTTCTCCACTGCCTTGAATGTGAACAAGGAGGTCCCAGGTCCTTGGATTGTGGATTCAGGTGCAACTGATCACATGACAGGTGATGCTAGGGTGTTTAGTACTTTTGAGCAATGTCAAGGTAACTATAATGTCAAAATTGCAGATGGTTCTCTGTCCAAAGTCACAGGGTGTGGTTCTGTTATTCTTTCAAAAACTCTAACCCTGCAGTCTGTGTTATATGTTCCAAATTTAGATTGTAACCTTCTTTCCATATCCAAACTCACTTCTGCTGAAAAATGTGTGACTAAATTTTTTCCCACTTATTGTGTATTTCAGGACATGATTTCGGGGAAGACGATTGGAACTGCTGAGATACAATCTGGTCTCTATGTCATCAAGGCTGAAGCTTCTAAGGGTATACAAGGTCATTCTGCTGAGTCCAAAACCTTTTCTCTTGAGTCAATGTCTAAGTCAAATAAAGAGAGTATTGTTCTGCTTTGGCACTATAGGTTAGGACATCCTAGTTTCCTGTATCTAGAGAAATTGTTTCCCGACTTATTTATTAATAAAAGTTCAAAAGATTTTCATTGTGATTTCTGTGAGTTGTCCAAACATACTCGTTCTGTGTACCATCCTAATAGCTATAAAGCCTCCAAACCATTTGCTTTAATTCACAGTGATGTTTGGGGCCCTTCTAGAGTCTCTAATATCACTGGTGCAAAATGGTTTGTCACATTTATTGATGATCATACCAGAGTCACATGGGTCTTTCTCATGAAAGAAAAGTCTGAAGTCACCAATATCTTCAAAAATTTTCATTCATTGATCAAAAATCAGTTTCAAACAAAAATTCAAGTGTTCAGATCTGATAATGGAAGAGAGTTTGTAAACCAAGGGTTGAGAGAGTATCTTTGTAGTGAAGGGATTGTCCACCAGACCACATGTGTAGACACACCTCAACAAAACGGTATTTCTGAAAGAAAAAACCGCCACCTATTAGAGGTAACTAGATCCCTGTTGTTCTGTATGAGGGTGCCAAGTCATTTTTGGGGTGCAGCCGTCCTCACCGCTGTACATCTTATTAATAGACAACCCTCAAGAGTATTACACTTTAGAACTCCGTGTCAAACCCTACTTGAAACTTATCCTCATACCCAACTTATATCAACCATTCCTCTCCGTGTCTTCGGTTGTACAGTGTTTGTTCATGTTCAACCTCATTACAGGGGTAAACTTGATCCTAGAGCTGTTAGGTGTTTATTTTTGGGTTATTCTCCTACTCAAAAAGGATATCGCTGCTACAACCCAAACACCAGAAAAATTCATATTTCTTTGGATGTTACCTTTGTTGAAGATCAACCTTTCTTTCCTCGAACTCAAATTCAAGGGGGGAGTGAGAATGAATTTCAGTTTTTAGATCAGAGTCATAGTCATGTTTTCCATAAAAGTTCATCCGGACCTAACAGTGAGTCTCATCTTCCTAATGTGCATGAAATTCCTCTTTTTGAGTCAAACGTATCTCCTATTTATCCAGAATTGACAAGTAAGTTCCAAGCAGAACCTATTGTATACTCGAGGAAGCCGAAAGAAAATGAAGATGGACCAGACAAGATTGTACCTCTGCATGACCAAGAATCTCAACTGGAATCAGTCCACATACCCGATTCCAATAATGAACCCTTGAGTGATCCTAGCACCGGCCAAGATACTAACCAGACCAGTGAGGAAGTTCCTTCAGATACTGAAATACCTATCGCCCTAAGGAAACCGATAAGAAAGTGCAGAGAGAGACCTCTTTACCCTTTGAGTAAGTATATATCCTATGAGGGCCTTTCATCTAGTTACAAAATTTTTGCTCACAATATTTCTCAAGTGTCTGTTCCAGTAAACATTCAAGAGGCTATGTCAATTCCAGAGTGGAAAAATACAGTTATGGAAGAGTTAGGAGCACTTCAGAAAAATAAAACCTGGGATATCACAGAATTGCCAAAGGGTAAAAAGGCTGTAGGATGCAAATGGGTTTTCACAGTAAAGCATAAAGCAGATGGCAGTGTAGAACGCTACAAGGCTAGATTGGTGGCAAAGGGTTTTACACAGACCTATGGGATCGATTACGAGGATACCTTTGCTCCAGTTGCTAAACTGAATACAATTAGAGTTCTTCTTTCCCTAGCAGTTAATCTCAACTGGAAGCTTCACCAAATGGATGTGAAGAACGCTTTCCTGAATGGAGAATTGGCAGAGGAAGTTTATATGGAAGGCCCTCCAGGCTTAGAAAATGCATATGGGGACAAAGTCTGTAAGTTAAAAAAATCTCTGTATGGGTTGAAACAGTCTCCCAGAGCATGGTTTGAAAGGTTCACGAGAGCCGTAAAAGGGTTTGGTTATACTCAATGTCAAGCTGACCATACCTTGTTTGTTCATCATGCCACAGGTGTTATTACTATACTAATTGTGTATGTGGATGATATGATTATGACAGGTAACAGTGAGGAGGAAATTCATAAGTTAAAATCCTTTCTAGCCAAGGAATTTGAAATCAAGGATCTAGGAAGCATGAAATACTTCTTAGGAATGGAAGTTGCAAGATCGAAAGCGGGGATTTGCATAAATCAGAGGAAATACATCCTGGATCTTCTCAAAGAAACTGGGATGACAGAATGTAAGCCGGCTGATACACCTATGGACTATACGACGAAGTTGGGTCTCATAGAAGAAAGTCCACCTGTAGACAAAGGAAGGTATCAACGGTTGGTGGGGAAACTGATCTATTTATCCCATACCAGACCGGATATTGCATTCCCGGTGAGCACCGTTAGTCAATTCATGAACAGTCCGAATGAAGAACATATGGGAGCAGTTTTGAGAATTCTAAGGTATTTGAAGATGACACCAGGACAAGGCATATGTTTCAAGAAAAGCGACGATAGAGGTGTTAGAATCTTCACAGATGCAGATTGGGCTGGTTCAGTGGTAGACAGAAGGTCTGCATCTGGGTACTGTTCCTATGTTTGGGGTAATTTGGTCACTTGGCGGAGCAAGAAACAGTCTGTGGTCTCTCGTAGCAGTGCTGAAGCGGAATTTCGAGCAATGGCTCATGGAATTTGTGAGGGAATTTGGTTGCAAAGACTACTAAATGAACTCAAAGTTCCTATGGTTAAGCCAATGGAACTGTTGTGCGATAATCAAGCCACTATTAGCATCGCAAAGAATCCAGTGCACCACGACAGAACAAAACATGTGGAGATAGACCGGCATTTTATCAAAGAAAAGTTAGAAGCAGGGTCTGTCAAGATAAGTTACACTCCTACCAATTCTCAGACAGCTGATGTGTTTACTAAGGCTCTACCTAGAGCATCTTTCGAAGGATTGTGTTCCAAGCTGGGTATGATCAACATGTACTGCCCAGCTTGAGGGGGGGTGTTGAATTCTGTATTCTAGAATATAGATTAGTCAATAGTTGTTAGCATTCTAGAATATAGATTAGTCAATAGTTGTTAGCTTGTAGTCAATATTTGTTAGCTTGTTAATTAGTTTTGTCAATGGTTGTTAGATCCAATCCCTACTTCTAAGGGATTGTGTTCCCTCTCTTTGTGTATATATTCATGCTTATAGTCAGTAAAGAAATACAGAAAATTCAGAAATCTTCAATACTGATAGTTTTACAAGCAACACATACATTGCAAAATCAAAATCTTTAATTTTGGATGTAATAAAGATGAAAAGAAACCATCTCAGAATCAGCATGAACATATGCAATATCCACAACAAACATAAAAACTGAACAAACCAGTTTGGGTTCAGGAGGCCGGGCTAGCAGTTCGAGAAAGCCAATTGAGAAAGCTTGGATTTGGAGAGAGGGTCACTGGTGGAGAGAACAAGAGCACTGAGCTCTTCAAAAGATGAAGCAGACTCAATTGAGTAGTCTGCAGTAATCACCAGCGTGAGTTGCGAGTGTTGAGAAGGGGATTCTGGGCCACTAGGTCCCCAAAGTGGTTCCCATTGAGTGGGTTGAGACTCCACTGCTGTATACCAGGCAAAGAAGAAGAAGAGGAGAAGTGTTTGGCTTTGCCGAGATGGGAATGGAGAGGTGAGGACCAGGCATGTTCAAAATCTAATCACTAAACTGAAGTGTGAGTGAAGAATTTTTGTATAGATCAGCAAAATAAAGATTTAAGTAGATTTATTTTTATGGAGATTGAATTTCAATTAAACAAGAAACCTAGGGTTTAGGAATGGTGATGAAAATAAATGAAAAGAAATTAAAATATAAGGTGATAATATGTGACAGAAGAAAAAAAATAGAGGGAGCGATTAATTTTGTTAGTGCCATATTTGTATGAGTCACAAAATATTTCTTTTCATTTTTACAAGTTAATTTTCTGACTAATTATATTTATTGTCACAACTTACCAAATTTTTAATTAATTGTGACAAATTATTAAAAAAAAGTTTCAAATGAACTAAAGTTTTTGACGGACAATTTAAGAGAGATTTTGGTCCAAAAACATATTGACAAATAATTAAATGTCACAAAATAATACCTATAGTAATACATTTAAAATCTATCACAAAGAAACCTGTCACTACAGGACACTTTTTTGGTAGTGCAAGGTCCATTGAAGAGAATTCCACACAAGCTTGTAAGCTCACATATTGACTTTGCCTATTAGATCAATTAAAACCTTGGGCTACCATACTAACCTCCCCTACTACTAGATGAAAGCATCAACCTATAACCTGAAACTTCGAATGCCTAACATGTCAGCTAGGATTTAGTAAAAAAGTTGCATCACTTACAGAGCAATGGTATTGAATCCAAAAAATAAGATGGCTCCAACTGAAAGATTTGAAGTTCCAAAAATAAAGAAGAACAAATATCTTCCTCAGTAACAACATTGTGGATGATCTTCAAAGGTTGACCTGAAATCCTAGCAAAGCAATGAGAATATGTGCAAATAAATTTTCAGTGTTCGATATATACAGCAGGTGTATGAAATTTAAGTTCCCAACAGATTTACTGGCTGAAAATTTGAGAGAAAAAATTGCTCCATTTAACTTCAAATTAATTGAGTCTTCGATTTGCCATAGGACAATCACTGTAACATATTTGACGATATAGAGCAGTCATCTCTAGTTCCTTGACTGATATTAGATTGTATGAAAAATCCAACACTAATTCTAAAGCAATTACTGTATTCATGGCGATTTCATGCTACAATTAAGCTCTACCAACATTTAAATGTTTTCCATACCTTAAATCGCTGACACAGCAGGAGCACACAATCTTGACATGGTCCTGATCAGCCTCCTTTCTCAAGAGCCTGAGCCTATATCATCATTCATTATGGAAAGCCCGTCAAAAATAAATGAATAGAAGATCTTTTAGACACAATTCATTTATGTATTTTATTCTTTCTTTAATTTAATACATATCACACACAAGTGAAGCAAAGAGTGAAATTACTTACGTTCGTTATTTATGTCATTTAAACCTGAAATCATAAAATAAAGGATTTACTGATATAACTTGTTCACCAGACTTTTTTCATTTTTATCATTTGTTAACAGCATGACATGTGTACTATCAAGGCAATGATATAATTAAAGCTCTTGTCCAAGTGTCTCAAACATATGCAAATCACCAAGTAGCATCACATATCCTCTTATATACATCAAGTACCTGATTCGATGTAGATTATTTGGGATCATCTGTCCATTGAGAGTCAACACGTCAACATTGAGTGGTTAATGTTGATATTACAAATGTATGGCCTTCAACATGTCACGATGAAATGATGCCAAGGTACGGTCATCTAGTTGTATCCCTTTAAATAACACTTCATCCAAAAGAATTTTAGCACTATCTACATCTCCCATGGCACAGTAGCAAGAAAAAAGAGCTGTGTATGTCACGATATCAGGTTTGAGTCCTCTGTCAACTATTTCATTAAAGACCTCAACAGCAGCCTTAAGGTTTTTTGTCTTACAGTACCTCGCCATCAAAGCAGTGTAACAAACAAGATCAGGTCTTACATCCATTTCCTCCATTTCACTCCATAACACTGAAGCATCCACCACTTTCCCTTCACTTCGCAGGGCATTTGGAAAGGAAGAAGACCTTTCCAGTTCTATTTTTGAATGAGCATCAATCAAAACGGTATAAGTCACAACATCAGGTCTGATCCCTCTCCGCTTCATATCATTGAAAAGATCACGAGCTTCATGCAAACATGATTTTTTACAATAACCGTCGATCATCATTGTATATGCAAACAAATCAGGAGTGAACCCTATATCAGTCAAAACATCAAAAACCAATCGAGCCTTTTCCATTACTCCAGCCTGACAAAAACCTCCTATGAGTTTATAGATCATAGTGTCAAGCAACATCACAGCTTTGTCCTTATGACGTTCCATATAAAATTTATTAAGCTGTTTACAGCCTTTTACCGCTAAGATTCCCTGCTTAGACAATTTCATAAATAGTTTAAAAGCCCTTGTCAAATGGTTTGCTTTGCAGTAACCATTAAACATGGCACTATAATTTTCCAAACACTTTTCTTGCAAACTATCAAAAAAAGCTTCAGCTTCCTTCACTTTTCCTCCTTTACAGAAGCCTTCAATGATCACTTTGCGTGTAATGGTATTAGATTTCAAACCTTGTGCCTTCATATCATCTAAGAGATCATATACTTCTTGTTCAAGACCACATCTAGCAAACTCACCAGCAAGTATGTTATAAGTAACCAGATCAGGTTCATGCCCCGTGCCTTTCATTTCCAGAAACAAATTGAAAGCATCAAGAATTTTACCCTGAAGACAGTAACCATAAATTACAGTTGTATAGTTGATAACATCGACTGCCATTTGCTTATTCTTCATTTCATATAACAATTCCATGGCTGCTTCTACTTTTCCAAGTTTGCACAAAGCTTCCAATGCTATATTGTAGCAAACCTTGTCAAGAAAAATCCGAGTATCTTTTAGCTTCACGAACTGCTCTACAGCTTCAGAAGCCAAACCCAACTGACATAAGCATTTTAAAATTAAGCTCGCGATCACACAGTTTGTTTTTAAACCTTTTGATTCCATCTCATCCTTAAGTTCCAAAGCTTTAAATATGTTACCAAATTTGCAGTTCCCTGAAATCAAGGCACTATATACATGTACATCAGGAAGAACACCATGTTTTTCCATGTCACGTAACAAATGTTCAGCATCTTCCAATTTATTCTCATTACAAAACCCACGAATCACGACAGTGTAAGCAAAGGCGCTCAAAGGAATGTCTGCTGCTTGCCATGCTTGGAGTATTTGATAACCTAAATCTAACCTCCCATTCAAACAAAGCCCTTCAATATAAGTGGAGTAAGCAAATGCATTTGGAGTAACACCAGCTTTAACCATCTCTCGAAATACCTCAACCGCTTCTTCTAAACAACCCTTCCTACAAAGAGCCTTGATCACAAGAACGTAAGTGTAGTCATTCGAGCTCAATCCCAACCTCTTCAATTGTTGATAAAAGGCTAGAGCCATATCCACTTTCCCGGACTCAATCAACCGGTTCATGAAAAAATTACACGTAAATATAGACAAAGCAAATCCACGACGTTTAACTTGGAACAAAACATCAATAGCCTCGTCAAACATTCCCACACTGACATAAGCCTTAACCATTGCATTACAAAGTTGAACCAACACATTCGCCCTTTCATCCGAAAGAGCTTCAAACAAATCCATAACTTCAAAATCTAACTCATTCTCTTTCCTCACAAGTTCCAACATCATAGAAACCAACCTTCTTTCCAAACCCCAACAACACAATATTCTCACAATTGCCGCGTATGTATAAACATCATGTGAAAACCCAATTCTTTTCAACTGTTCGAAAAACAAAAACGGAAACCTCAATCGAAAGTCAATAACAATTTAACAAATCAAGCTAAAAGTAATCATATTATTAGCTTTCCACATACATACATATATATGGAATAAATCCCGTATCATTAGCTCGAAAATGGGTCACTACACAAACATTTTCAGATTAGTAAACCATCAAAACAGCATCTTTACTAGACACATATTAACAAACAATAAAAACCCTTCTCGAAAACAATATGAAATCAAAATCTTAAAAAAAAAAAAAAAAAAACCTGAGAAGCATTAAGATTCTCTCCAGCACTAGCCATGGCAATAGTGCCCGTCTTCGAATGCTTCAAATCCTCACGAATCTCATCGCTGAAGAATCGAGCCTGGTTACCGTACAAAAACCTGAAATATCCACAACACACAGCATAAACCACCACTCAAATCACCCCAAATGAACACAAAAACCACAACATTTGCTTTTTCACTCAAAAAATGTAAAACTTACTTGTAGACAGAATCGCCACCGGTACCGGTGGGGTCACCGGTCTGAGCAGTGAAATCTTTCTGGACCGTGTGAAACAGACAACTGTTGTAGTACTTCATTCTAGAAACAAACACGTTTTTTAAAATTAAAAATTAAAAAATTTTATTGGTTCATGAAACGAAGTATAAGAAGAAGAAGAATTATGATAAAAACTGGATTTTGATGAGCTTTTGATATATTGAATGATAAAAATTTGACGTACTTGCAGAGCTTCAAGAAGTTCTTAGTGGTGAGTGGACACTTGTCGACGTACAAATCCACAATCATCTCTCCCAAGCTCGTCACTATTATCACTGACATCTTCTCTCACTCTCTCTCGCTCGCGCGCTCGTTCTCTGCGGGCTTGTGGGTGTTTGGTTGGGGAAAAAATTAATTCACAAGTTTGGTTTTTACGGGTTGGGGAACCCCGAACTGGATTACCCAAATCCGGGATCGGGTAGGGCAGTTGGTATGCCAACTTGGGATTGTTTGTTTTATTTTATTTTATTTTGTTTATAAATCTTGATAATACAATAACTTCACATTCACTCATAGTTCAAGTGGTTATTATATCTTTCTCTCACCTCAGTAGTGAGGGTTCAATTCCCACCATGCACATTCTCTTATTGTGGGAATAGATATCTCCTATTATGAAAGTAAATATTCGGGCCACGCGTTTTAGTGATTGATCTCTGCAGATCCCGGTATTGACGGTGAAAAATAGATCACATAGTCAACGGGGGTCAATTATGCAACATAGGGTTACTTAATGGTTTGTTGAGCTAAGTTGTACGATGTTTGTCACCATAAACCTGCAAAAAGAGTTCTCGCGGGGAATAAGAACCTCTCGGAGAGAACCTGAGAAGCTTCTATCCGTAAAATAAAGAAGAATCGGTAAGGGTTACCGGACTTGAGTCGGCGATTAACCTCCGATAATCAAGTCAGTTTCTATTTTTGGAGTGAATTAAAGAATCGTTCTTAGGGTTGGTGAGAATATTTAAAAATAGCTTACCTCATTTCTCCATCAATGGCGGTATTTATAAATTTACAGATATTCTTTTAGTTGACTTATATTTAGGGAAGGTTCGGACTTTATCAGAAATCATCAGAAGGATGTTACCTTAAAACGTGTAACATCCACCTTTTCAGCGAACTACTCATGGGTCAGACGAGCGCAACCTGATCAAACGGTAATCTGCATTGTTAAAACATTAATACACCTACCATTCATAGTGATAGGTCCTTGACTTCGACTATGATCCTGCTGCCATACCACAGTGTGTCAGGCCTGTTTCTGACACGGTTGACTGGCATATAGATATGTCTTATTCCGACATATTTTGTATTGCCTGAAAGAGTGCTCCGAGGATATGCCGGCGACGAGGGAGTTCTTGCCGTGCCAGAACACGCTCTCGCCGAGACTTCTTCTAATGATGTTGGGTAATTTTGGTATGAGAGGTAATATGATAGGTAATCTCTTATTGTTTGTAAGGTTATCTTTGGCTATTGGTGATGATGTGGCAGTGAGTGTGCAAAATCTACCCACAACAATAGCTCCTAAATCTTCGAAGAAAAACTTGTTCTGATGGGATTTACCTTCATCAGAAAGCGAATTTGTGAACTTAGTTTGGTCTTTGATAACTATTGCGGCATTCCTTCAAGAGTGAGGATGGGTGTTTTCTTTTCCCTGTAAAGCGGTGCGTTTTGTTTCGAAAGGGAGGTTATATTTTGGTGACATGGCATGCTGCTGAGGTGGAGAGAGCGAGTATCTTTAGTAAATTCTGGAGGTGCGTGAAAACAGTTTTCCCGCGCGCACTGAACCTTTGATTTTTTAACGTGCCGTTTTAAATGTCAGGCGGCAGCGGTCATTATGTTCCTTGCGTATGTAGCGCCTCCCTTTTGGTTTTGGTCTTCGAGCTTCTAATTGTCGAAGTGTTAATCATTTCTCTTGTCTTCCCAAGGCACCCTTTGAACCACTGGATTAATGGCTGGGCCTTCTCATTCGAGCCTACATATTCTTATTCTCTTCTTCTTTTGGATTTTTTTCATTCTCCGTCGTTTCTTTTCTAATCTTTAGTGAGAAAAAGAGTTCCGAGACTTTTGCAAGAGAGTTGTTGGTCTTCGAAGCTTATTTCCATGACCTCGTCTTTCTAAGCGTCTGCTTCATCAACTTCTCAGGTAAGCTTCCTTCTTTGTGTCTTTTCCTCATTCGTTATGAATTTGTGGCTTAGGGGCACGAGGATGTTGGAGGAAATCAAAAGAGACAGTTTCCTTCTCTTCGCTGCCCGCCGACGTCCTATCCCTCAAAGCATCAATTATTCGAACGTGTAGGTCCCTGTTGCTGTAACACCCCCTGACCCAAATCCACTCGGACCGAATCAGGGAGCGCTACTATATACTAAAAACTAACTTTTACTGTAGATAAACATTATATTAAAAACCTTTGAAAATAGTCCAAAGAATTTTTGAAAAATCTTGCCAGAGTTTCCTCTGTTTTTCTGACTTTCCAAAACCTGTTTACAGATACAAGTTATAAAATCAACTTCAACATTCTCAAATCAAGTTTGTGCACCCTTCCATATATAGTGCGACTTATCAACTAATTTATCACAATATAAGTTATAAAGATTCACATAACATAAACATATCATAAAATATTTACATAGCGGAAGCTCGTTCAATATTTACAAACAGTTTCTGTATATGCATATAGTATCAAAATATATAACTTAATACAAACAACTACCAAAATGTATGCAGGAAAGATGTGATCCTGACTCTGGTTCTGCAAACTCTACTCTTCTTTATCTTTTTCGCCCTTGGAACCTTTGTTACCTGCGTGCGAGAAAACTCAACACGCTAAGCATATTGCTTAGTGGATATACACAAAATAGTATATACAAATATTTAAAATCAATCAAAACTATAACGAACAAATAGATAAATAATATATGGGGCTCATATCAACTCAAATATCCAAAACCAATTAATGCTCATCTCAAATCAAGCATTTCCAAATACCATTAACAGACATATTTTCTTTATTTTTCAAACGTGTCCCCATAACAAATATATTTTCAGATTGGGCTCCTGACATATACAACATAAGTTATCGGACTGGATTACGGGTTGTTCGGTATTGGACGCAAACAGGGTCACTCACCGAACATCAGATCAGAATGGAACACCAACGGAATCACCCGTTGTCAATGTCCCATAACAAATTTCAGAACCCTAGGACCGGCACTTGGGGCCTGTATTATCCAAAGGGTGGTATAATCGGCACAGTACTGTTCAGACAGAAACCCAATTGACATGTCAACCTCCTATATCCATATCTATGTTCATACACATCAGAGCCAAAATATTTTCTCCAATCCAATGTCAACATATTTTCTTTCTTTCCGAATAATCGAATTCAATTTCAATACATATCCATATATTTATATTTTTGCAAATTCAAATTTCATCTAATATAAGATAACGGAAATATACGAATATATTTATAAATCAATAATCATATGAAATCCATCTAAAATATACTCAAACGTATTTCATAATTCCGTTTCGACTCAAATTGCCCCAAAATCATTTTCCAATATTTTTTTCACAATATAATATAATTTAAGTCACTTTCAACCATATATTTCCTTAACAATATATTTCCAGAACACTATTAGAACCAAATCGTATTCAAATCATTCCGAAATCAGTTTCAAACTATCAATTCTACTCAATAGAATTCACATAATTCAAAAACGATAAACTTCGAGAATTTCAAAAATTTCTGGAAAATTGGAAAAATTCCAAAACTCGTATATATCGACCCTGAACTATATTCGATAATCAATATCATGCAAATAACGCAAATGTAATCAATTTCAATCAATCCGAAATATTCCAAAAATTTCTGAAAAACTGGAAAACTTCCAAAACTCGTATATAGCAAATCTAAACTATAATCTATAATCCATATAATTCAAATAACTCAGAAACTCTAAAATTGGACAATTCCGAAAACTTCTGAAAAACTGAAAATTCAAAAAACTACGTGTACACCAAACCTAAAAGCTTCCTCCTACTCCTTTCCTTCTTCTCTTCCCCTTTTCTTCTTCTTCTTCTTCTTTTCTCCTTCTTCTTCTTCTTCTTTTTCTTCTTTCTCTCTCCTCTCCTCTCTCTCTCTCTCTCTCTCTCTCTCGTTCTAGTTTTGAGAGTATACTGTTTCTGTGTTCTGTGTTATTTTGCTTCAAAGTTGTATTATGAAGCTTCACCACTTCATCATGCGGTGCTTTATTTTTTTTTTTAAATTTTTGAGTCATCGCGACCTGGCCATCGCGACCGGTGGTCGCGTCGCTTCGGTCGCGATGCTCACTGGTCGAAGTTGCCACTTTCATCGCGAGCTGATCATCGCGATCTGTGGTCACGATGACCTGGTCGCGGTGCTCACTGCCAAGAATCACTATTCTTCATTGCGAGCAGCTCATCGCGATCTGTGGTCGCGATGGCCAGGTTGCGATACTCACTGTCTCAATTTTTCAATCTTCTCTTCATGTATCGTTTCGACCGTTCAAATTGGTCCATTATGAAACCCAAAAAGATACATACATTTAATTACAATTTCCACCCCTCAAATCATAAAAATCCATATTCACATATTCAAAATAAATTCAATCATACTTTTCATATGTATTCGAAATTAGGGATGTTACAGTTGCTCCCGTCATCATTTCATCTGTAAGTTTGACCTCTTTATCGTTCAATAGTTCATCTAAGACTTTGTCTGAAGTTCTCTGGCGAGGGCGTTGACTCTTGAAGAAGTCATGGCTAAGCGTTCATCCCTCTACGGAGACCCTTCGGATAATAGCAACCATAGAAAGAGTCAGCTTCTCTTTTCTTCGTTGCTCCAAGCTTTCTCGACACTGAGCCCAATGTGGTCACGGAGCTGCATTTGAAGCGTTATAGGGAGTACTACGATATCCCGGGAGAGGTAAAGCTTGCGTTGCCCGAAGGGACGCGTGGAATCCTCCAAAAGGATATGTAGCCATTTACGGTTACATGTTGAATTGCGGGGTCACTTTACCTCTCCAGCCTTGCATCGCACGCTTCCTTAGCGATGTTAACCTCGCCCCAGCGTAGCTGGTACCCAATGGGTATAGGTCCCTATTGGCTCTGTGCACTTTGTAGAACAATCTGGGTTTCTCAGAATCCTACACCTCACGAGATCCGGTATTGTTACCAGCTTTGGTCATCGTCGAATGCTGAGAGGTCGCACTACCTTGTTTCGAGCAGTTCAAGTCAGTGGCTACCTGTTAGTGAAGACGGTAGGAGGCTTCCTGGCAAGCTAGATATGTCAGACTGAAGGAAAGAAAAGGATTATATGGGGGCTGCCCTCCTTTAACAAATTTTGGAAGGGGAGCCTGATTTTTTGTCGGGGGAAATTGGGGGCATAGTGTTCCTGCTAATAAGGAGAGGTCCCTCCATGAAGCGTACGTCCCCCGCCTATTCACCAAACCAAGTATCTCGCAAGCATATTTTATTCATTCACCTTTTAGACCATGTTTTCTTTGTTGCATATGAATTGTTGCTTTTCTTGTGCAAATACCTGGTGCGAGGGTCCCAAGTTAACCCCTCACGAGACTCAGCGTGTTCTGCGAGCCATTACAACTCGTGTGTATGATTGGTGTGCAGACTTGCTTTGCTGCGACTAGGTGTAACGCCCCTAATTTTCTATAATTATGAAAAGTATTATTATTAATTATTATTAAGTATACAACAGTCAAGTATGTGATTTATATTGGTGGGAAGTATATATATTCGGCATATGGTTGAAAAATGAATAGTGATTTTAATCGAGTTAAATCCCATTAGAGATATTATTTTCATAGTGCATTTGGATGATAATGGGTCCAATTGAATATTGGTGAAGTCAATTTGATGATTGGATAAGTATGGAATATTTTTGGAATAATTATCGAGATGGAATGTGATTAATAGTAAATTGGATTACCATTTTGTGATTTGTAGAAGTCAAGGGAGCAATTTGAAATGAAGATATTTATATAATATATATATATATATATATATAATATGTTAGTGGAGAATTTCACTAACATATTGAAAGTCAAACAAACAAATTGTACAAAATAAAAAATAAAGAAACAAGAGACATTTCGGCCATAAGAGAGAAAGAAAAGAAAGAGAGAGAGAAAGAGAGAGATTCTAGTGAGAGAAAGTGCTAGAAGAAGAAGAAGGAGAAGGAAGGTGAAGTTGGTCAAGAAGAGTTTTGTGTAAAGAATAGCATTTCAGGTTTGGTGATACCGTTTTCGTATTTTTCAGATTTTTCAGAATATTTCGGAATCGTTATATTATATTATTTTTAGTTTATTTGAGCTATATTGATTATGATATATTGTTTGAAATTGATTTTGGGATGTTTTGGATTACGTATATTTGGAATATATTCTGGATCCGTAATATTGTTTAAGAAAAATATTCTGAATTAATTTTCGATATGTTTTGATTATAGTAATATTACGGAGAATATTATTAAAAGCGATTTCGTATATATTAAAAGCGATATGTTTCGAAAAGTGATTCAGGGCATTTGAATTTACTATGGATTTACGATATATAATTGCATGTGATTTGAAGCGATTTCTGGATTCATAAATATTTTCGGAAACGATTTTGTAATTTGCTTGTATATGTATATTGATGCAATTCGAATTCTGAAAATGTGTATACTGATTTGGATATGATTTCAGAATTTAAATTGATGATTCTGTTAGGAATGAATTATATGATTTTCGAAAAGTGATTTGGCTCTGATATATGTAAACATAGATATGGATATAGGAGATTGACATGTCAATTGGGTTTTCTGAGTAGTACTACGCCGATTCTGATATGTATATAGGATACGCAGCGGGTCCTCCGTTGGTGTCCAATTCTGATATGTATATGAGATACGCAACGGGTTTTCCGTTGGTATCCAACTCTATTCTGTATAGCCCGTAATCCAGTCCGAAAAATATGTTTAGTATATCAAGAGCCCGAAATGGAATTAGAAATGTGATATGATCTGTATATGATTTGATATGAGAAATGATTTAATTTGGTATTATTATGTTTTCATAAGATATTTATTCTGATTTCCAATGGATTTATTGATATTTGCTTCGATATGATATTTGTTTCAATTTTTCGATGGATTTGTATATTCGAAATGTTATTTGATTTGAAACGTGTTTTATATTGGGAAGTGATTTACGAATATTTGACTTGACTTGTTTTTAATGTGAATATAAGCTTTGAACTTGTATTTGACTCGAATTGAGCCCCATATTAATTATTTATTTGTCAGTATATTTTTGATGTTTTGATTTAAATGATATTATAGTGTAAGCATAAATATAGTTTTATGTACACCCACTAAGCTATATGCTTAGCGTGTTGAGTTTTTCTCACATAGGTAACAGATGTTCTAGAGAAGGCAAAGACAGAGAAGAGTAGTTTGCAAGATCCGAGCCAGAGTCACATCGTTCCTATACATTTGGGTAGACATTTTGTGTACAGTAGTTATGTTTTAAGTATATGCATCTACCGGAAATGTTTTGTAAATATTTGTAAGGATTATGTTGGTTTTATGTATTTTCTGTAATAATTATGTTTGTCGGTAAAATGGATTCTGTTACTTTTTAATGAGTATTACTTAAATATTATATTTTGTATAAACGGTATTTGTAAAACAGGTTTTGGTAAATCAGAAAAACGGAGGATACTCTGACTAGATTTTCAGAAAATGTTTTTGGACCATTATTTAATGTTTATTTTTTTTAATTGTAAGGACATGATTTTTATACAGTAAAGCAAAGTTAAGTTTTTCGTAACAATGTAGCGCTCCCTGATTCGGTCCGAGCGAATTGGGTCAGGGGGTGTTACACTAAGCATTAAAGCGGCGAGCATTTGACGCTTTTCGCCACGCTTAAGATTACTATGTCCGCAGTCGCCTTTCAATGAGTGTTATTGTTATTATATACATGTATATTTGTACATATTTTTGTTGTTATTTTGAACTTTTTCTCTTCAGTCCAAGAGGATGATCCTATCTCCAACCGAGAGGTAAGGGATTTGAAGAATCTTTCGGTTGCGTTTCGCCGAGAGAGTAGTAAGGGCTAGGAGAAGAGAAAGCATTCTCTGACCAAGAAGACTCCTGCTGTCGGGGAGAGGATTTTCATTTCTATAAAACACCGGGCGGACGATTTAGAGCAACCTTCGGTCGCTGATGGCGAAAACCTTCCTTCGACTCTGGATGCTCATACTAAAAGGAATAGGTTGATCAAAGGTCTCAATGACCTCGGTCTGATGTCTAAAGAAGCGGATCTCTCTAGAGTCAGAGTCAAGCATGTTCCTGTTGGCCGTTCCCCTCGACGGGCGAAAAGGATGGATCGCTGATTTGGAGATCCCTACGCTAGTTCCTCCCGTTAGCTATGTTCCTCATTCTTCTGCAAGCGCTCCTGATGCTGCCTCGACGGTTGCTTTTAAGAAAGAGATCCTGATCTTTGCTAACATAGACATGGATGAGTCGGAGGTGGAACCCTTGTTGCGGCGTTCGTCTGCGAAGGCTAAGGATCCAATCGTTCAGAAGACAAGGAGATTCCGAAGTCAGTAAGTGGAGAAGGCGCTAGAGTTCGTGTTCCCTTGGTCGAGGTTGTTGACAGCTCACAAGGTGGTATACTCTCACCGCCAGACTCTTCCTTAGAGACTGTTCTCAAATGAGTGCTGAGTGGGCATATTTGCTCCGAAATGTAGGGAGCCGCTGATAGTTTTCTGGGGGAGTCCGTTGAGAGGCAGCTCCAATCTTTCTTTAGCCTTTTAGCTTCGGTAACTTTCGCTTCCTTTCTCTTCTCATCTATTCGTATTTTATCGTAAGTGCTGATTTGTTCCCTCTCTATCATGCAGCTTCTGCTAAAGTTTGACGCTGCGATGTGGGATAGGGAAGTCCTACAGTATCGTCTTGCAGAGCTCGAAGCTGATAAAGCTTATTCTAATATCAACAAAGAAGTGTTTAAGGAGCGCGAAGCTCTTAAAGGGAGAGTGGGGGACTTGAAGATATAGTGAAGGCAGTTATTAGCCGAGATGGCAGTTTTAAGGAGAGGGCGGATCATTTTGAGGATAAGATAGAGACTCTCGAGGCTGAGAAGATTGTCTTCTTGATTGAGAAAGATGAGGCAGTCGCTACTACCAATAGTCTTCTCGATAGCCGCTGTCGCCGCTCGAGTGGAGGTCGAAGAAAAGCTTGCCCGGTTAGAGGAAAAGGTTGTAGGAACTGAGTGGTACGGTTGATGTCTTTCAGTCCAATCTAGTAGGGGGTGAAGACAGAAATTGAAATCAGGGTCGTGGATCGCTACAAGGCCTCTCCTACTTTCGATGCTTTTATGCATAAGGAGTTTAGGAATGGCATCAATAAGTGCCGAGGTATTGTGGAATCCAACCTTAGTCCGGAGATACGGAAGTTGATGGATCTCGCTTTTCAAAGTAATGTAGCTAGAGCGCTAAAATCCCTTCGTGACTCCAAGAAGATATGGCGGGCTCACTGTCAGTCGTGGGATTTGCCCGTTCTGGATATGCATATGGAAATACCTAATTAGAGTAGGGTTCCCTAGGGTCTATGCTGCTGAGAAGTCTGGGTCAAACATTCTTGGTTCAAGGATAGATATCGTTCCTAATCCGAATATGGATTATGAGCTCTCGAATGGAGATGAGAGTCTTGTTCTCAGCAAGCGGGAGCCTTCAATTTCGTTGGAGACAGGACTCTGATGACCGCCTCAATTTAAATGAATTGTCCAAGAAAGGAAATGGTCTCCAAGATCTTGGTCTTTCTGCGCCCTAGTGGGTTTTTATAATGACACTACTTAGTTTTTTGAAATACAATTGTAGTTTTCCCAATTGTGATTCTCTACCATGGATGCTCTGGAAATGGGATCATTTTTGTTTATCTTTCATAGTTCAAACATTTTTAATAACTTGCTGACACTTGTAATAGAAATGAATGTATGTTGATGTAAAATGACCATAACTAATAGGGCAGTTAAAATTCTTATCAAACTCCTTTTTCTTTTTGGCACCGTTGTCTGTTCTTTACCCCCGAGTCATGAATGTTGGTTCGCTGAGGCAACTTCATGATTCATCATATGAGTTTAGACACGGTGGGAAGACAAACGCTAGTTTTTGGATTGCTCACAGCATTTTTGCTATTATCGGGTTTTATGAGAGAGTTTTTATTAACTCTTCTTAGGCGAGATTTGTAGGCTTGTCTCCACTATCTCACTGTTATCAGGTCTTTTGAGAGAGGTTTTGTTAACTCTTCTCAGACGATATTTTTAGGCTTGTCGCCGCTATCTCGCTATTATCAGGTCTTTTAAAAGAGTTTTTGTTAACTCTTCTCAGACGAGATTTTTAGGCTTGTCACTGCTATCTCGCTGTTATCAGGTCTTTTGAGAGAGTTTTTGTTAACTCTTCTCATACTAGATTTTTAGGCTTGTCACCGCTATCTCGCTGTTATCAAGTCTTTTAAGAGAGTTTTTGTTCACTCTTCTCAGACTAGATTTTTAGGCTTTTCGCAGCTATCTCGCTGTTATTAGGTCTTTGGGAAATGGTTTTTTACATAACCTTTCTCGGACTTGATTTTCGAAGTATTATGTATGGTTGCAGTTATCTAGGAAGCGAATGCACAATAGATTCTAAGAAATATTCATTCTTTGTATTTCTTTGACAATTACAGGCGTACATGTTCATCCTTTTTTATGGGAAGTACAATTTAAGATATTGTGCGTTCCACGCATGGTTAATGGCTTCTCTTTCTGGTCGTGCAATCTTGTAGCAATCATGACCTGCTTGTCCAATAATTCGGTGTGGACCTTCCCATTTGTCTGCCAGGGATCCCGTAGATTTGTCTTTAGTGTTGAGCGACACCTTCCTCAATACCAAATCATCGAGTTGGAACCTTCTCTCCTTTGCCTTGGAGTTGTAGTATATGGCGACCCTTTACTGATATATTGCGTTTCTTATTTGGGCTTTAGTCTCGGAGACTCTCCAATTCGTTGAGGTTCGACTCCAGGACAGAGATGTTACGGGTTGATCATACATAGCCACCCTAGGTGACTGGACTTTCATTTCGATGGGGATCACCAGCTTTGACTTCGAAGGCCATGGTGAAAAGTGTCTCGCCCGTAGATGTTCTTGTGGTTGTTCGATATGCCCAATGGACTTCGGAAAGTTTCTCGACCCATTTTCCTTTTTTAGAGTCCAGCTTTGCTTTTTTTCGTGTGTTTGATGATCTTGTTTACAGTTTCAACTTGCCCGTTTGTTTGCGGGTAGGCCACCAAGGCGTAGTAGTTTCTGATCCCCCATCTCCTACAAAATTCTGAGAAGTTTAGGTTATCGAACTATGTTCCGTTGTCGGAGATAATGGTGACTAGAACCCCGAATCTGTAGATGATGGACTTTTTCACAAAATCAGTAGTGTTTTGTTCAGTGATTTGAACTAAGGGTTTCACTTCCGCCCACTTAATGAAGTAATCGACGGTTATGATAGCATACTTGGCTTATTCTATTACCGCTGACATAGGTCAGGTGAGGTCAATGCCCCATTGTGTGAAAGGCTATAGGGATGAAAGGCTCCTCAACTTCTCAGGTGGCTGTCTGATGTTGTCAGTGGATCCATTTGGCACTTGTCGCAGTTGGAGACCATCTTTTTGGCGTCCTTGAACATGGTCGGCTAATATAAGCCTTGTCGTAGGGCTTTGTGTGCCAGGCTATTTCCTCCAGCGTGGTTTCCGCAAACTCTTCCATTGATGGCTTGTAGGATTTTTCGCAGATTCTTGGGGGTTTACACATCTCTGCAGAGCCCTAGAGAATCCCCTCCGATACATTTCGCCATCTAACATCGCATATCGTGCTGACCGTTATCTTAACCGCTTCGCCTTGTTCTTATCCTCGGGGAGGATTCCTTGCTCTAGGTAATGCTTGGATAGGCATTATCCAGGTTACCTCTGTGAGGTCTACTTCCGTAATTCTGGGTGCATCTTCTTCACTTATGCTCGGTTGTGAGAGGTGAGCCACATGTATTGTTTTCGATAATATAATGCTGGTGGCGAATGCCAATTTAGACAAAGCATTAGCTTTCAAATTCTCCACTCTCGATATTTGTGTGATTCTGAATTTTGTGAATCTGCTGAGAGCTTGCTGG
The DNA here is from genome assembly GCA_003430845.1 of Xanthoceras sorbifolium. Taxonomy (NCBI): domain Eukaryota; kingdom Viridiplantae; phylum Streptophyta; class Magnoliopsida; order Sapindales; family Sapindaceae; genus Xanthoceras; species Xanthoceras sorbifolium. Next base: position 27,971,514 of record CM010611.1, read on the forward strand.
GTTTTTTTTTTCTATATACGCAATTATCCTTTCCTCCTTGGCTTGGTACTCGTTGCATATTTGATTAACTACTAACTGTAAGTCGCTGTAGATGTCGATCTTGTCTGCACCTAAGGCAGTGGCTACCCTTAATCCTACAAGTAGGGCTTCATATTTTGTGACGTTATTGGTGGCTTTGAAGTCGAATCTTAACACGCATTCTCACTTCGTCCCGCTTAAGTGTTGTAAGGAATTCTTCCCCCCCCCCCCCCCCCCCCCCCGCTCCTGTGTTAATTCGAGGATCCATCAACGTAAATGTCATTTTTCCCTTTAGCGTTGGCGATAAGTGTAGGGTTGATCAGTGGTTCAGTGAACCCCCGCTCCTGTGTTAATTCGAGGATCCATCAACGTAAATGTCATTTTCCCCTTTATGGTTGGCGATGAGTGTAGGGTTGATCAGCGGTTCAGTGAACTCGGCGATGAAGTCTGTGACAGCCTGTCCTTTAATTGCTATTCTTGGTTTGAAGATTATGTCGAACTTGCTCAACTCGATTGCCCATTTGATCAGTCTCCCCAAGACCTCTGATTTTTGCAGTATTTGCTTCAAGGGGCAATTCAGTGAGTATTTCGATACTGTGGGCCTGGAAGTAAGGTCGTAGTTTTCGCGCGGCTACAATTAGGGCCAGGGCTATTTTTTTGCATCGGGGTACCTCATTTCTGCGGCAATCAATGCCCTGGCTACAATGAGGACGGAGCTTGTTGCAGCGACGGTCACCGAGAGGTATAAGTATAGGGTTTCGTTAGGCAGTGGCAAGTGTTCTAAAAATCGCTAGGCGCTACCTAGGCAGCGGGGTAGCGCCTAGCGATTTTTCAGCTAAGCGCCTAGGCGGTTCCTTAAAGGTCAACATGTTGACCGCATCGTTGATCACCTGAAAAAAATTCTTGTATAACTTCTAAACAATATGAAATTAAGTCATTATATTAATTAACAATGAAGACTAAACTAAAAATATTCACAATTTTATAAAAAAAAAAATTCATCTAGACATTTAACCAAACACTTGGATTGCATAATATATTTATATTTCTAACAACAATAACTCTTAAAAATACTAAAATATAGAAGAACAATACCTTAGAGATGGTTGTTAATGAAAAAAATGGGTTGAAAATAGGCAAGAAATCAAGAAGATGAGAGCTTGTTGGGCGCTACCAAAGAACAGAATAGGAGAATGCAAAAAAAAAAAAAAAATTATGGGGCTTCTGATTTGCTTCTAACCCGATTTTGAGGGTTTTTTTTTTGTTTGTTTATATAACATACCAAAACGGCGTCTTTTTTAAAACAGCAAAAACGATGTCGTTTTGGCTGTTATTAAAAAAATAAAAATAAAACTGTCTCTGCTGCTGGGCAACCGCGGAGACATAATCGGCCGTTTAGGCCACCGCATTCTCCCCGGTTGGGCAGCCGCGTACGTCAGCCCAAGCGGCCGGCCACCTAACTTGCCCAAACATGTCATTTTCGCAGTGGTCGGCAACCGTCTATGTAACATCCCTAATTTCAAATACATATGAAAAGTATGATTGAATTCATTTTGAATATGTGAATATCATTTTTATGATTTGAGGGGTGGAAATTGTAATTAAATGTATGTATATTTTTAGGTTTCATAGTGGACCAATTTGAACGGTCGAAAACAATGCACGAAGAAAATGGTGAAAATCTAGACAGTAGGCATCGCGACCACTCATCGCGACCAGGGATCGCGATGAGCAGCTCGCGATGAAAAGGATGATTTGGGGCAGTGAGTATCGCGACCAGACATCGCGACCACAGATCGCGACCACAGATCGCGATGATCAGCTCGCGATGAAAGTGGCACATTTCGACCAGTAAGCATCGCGACCGAAGCGACGCGACCACCGCTCGCGATACCGGTCGCGATGGCTCAAAAATTTTAAAAAAAAATATAGCACCGCATGATAAAGCGGTGAAGCTTCATAAACTAAACATTGAAGCAAAATAACACAGAAACATAAACATCACAGAATAGAACGAGCGAGAGAGAAGAGGAGAGAGAAAGAAGAAAAAGAAGAAGAAGAAGAAGGAGAGAAGAAGAAGAAGAAGAAGAAGAAGAAGAAGAAGAAGAAGAAGAAGAAGAAGAAAAGAGGAAGAGAAGAAGGAAAGGAGAAGGAGGAAGCTTTCAGGTTTGGTGTACACGTATTTTTTCGAATTTTCAGTTTTCCAGAAGTTTTCGGAATTATCAAATTTTAGAGTTTCTGAGTTATTTGAATTATATGGATTATAGATTATAGTTTAGATTTGATATATACGTGTTTTGGAATTTTTTCAGTTTTTAGAATATTTCCGATTGATTGAAATTGATTAAATTTGCATTATTTGAATTATATTGATTATCGAATATAGTTTAGGTTCGATATATACGAGTTTTCAAATTTTTCCAGTTTTTCAGAAATTTTCGGAATTATCGAAGTTTATAGTTTTTGAATTATTTAACTTCTATTGAGTAGAATGGATAGTTTGAAACTGATTTCGGAATGATTTGAATACTATTTGGCTCTAATAGTGTTATGGAAATATATTGTTAAGGAAATATATTGTTGAAAGTGACTTAAATTATATTATATTGTGAAATGTATCGGAAAATGATTTTGGGGCAATTTGATTCGAAACGGAATTATGAAATATTGAGTATATTTTGGATTGATTAAATATATTCGTATATTTCCGTTATATTATATTTGATGAACTTTGAATTTGCAAAACTATAAATATATTGATATTGATATGCAGTGAAATTTAATTCGATTATTCGGAAAGAAATAAAATATGTTGACATTGGCTTGGAGAAAATATTTTGGCTCTGATGTGTATGAACATAGATATGGATATAGGAGGTTGACATGTCAATTGGGTTTCTGTCTGAACAGTACTGTGCCGATTATACCACCCTTTGGATAGTGCAGGCCCCAAGTGCCGGTCCTAGGGTTCTGAAATTTGTCATGGGACATTTACAGCGGGTGATTCCGTTGGTGTTCCATTCTGATCTGATGTTCGGTGAGTGGCCCCGTTTGCGTCCAATACCGAACAACCCGTAATCCAGTCCGATAACTTATGTTTTGTATGTCAGGAGCCCAATCTGAAAATTAATTTGTTATCTGGAAACGTTTGAAAAATTAAGAAAATATGTCTGTTAATTGTTTTTGGATATTTGATTTGATATGAGCCCCATATATTGTTTATATATTTGTTATTTATAGTTTTAATTGATTTCAAATATTTGTATCTACGATTTTGTGTACATCCACTAAGCAATATGCTTAGCGTGTTGAGGTTTCTCGCACGCAGGTAACAAAGGTTCCAAAAGCGACAAAGATAAAGAAGAGTAGAGTTTGCAGAACCAGAATCAGGATCACATCTTTCCTGCATACATTTTGGTAGTTTGTTTGTATTAAGTTTATATATTTTGATACCGTATGCTTATACAGAAACTGTTTGTAAATATTTAACGAGCTTCCGCTATGTAAATATTTTATGATATGTTTATGTTATGTGAATTTTTATAACTGATATTGTGATACATTGGTTTGTAAGTCGCACTATAGTTGGAAGGGTGCGCAAAATTGATTTGAGAATTTGGAAGTTGATTTTATAAATTTTATCTGTAAACAGGTTTTGGAAAGGCAGAAAAATAGAGAAAACTCTGGCAAGATTTTTAAAAATTCTTTGGACCATTTTCATAGGTTTTTAATATAATATTTATCTACAGGAAAAGTTAGCTTTTAGTACATTGTAGCGCTCCCTGATTCGGTCCGAGCGGATTTGGGTCAGGGGGTGTTACAGTCTAACCTCTAGGCGGCCGCCTAGGCCAATTTCTATAACCATGGCAGTAGCTTTGAGAGCACCGGTACCGATCTGAGATAAATCTTCAGCTGATAAAAAGCATTGTCGCATTCTTTGGTCTACTCCACCACCTTTCCTTACTTAATTGCTTTGAGGAATAGAAGACACTTTTCGGTGGATCTCGCAATGAACCTTGTGAGGCGTTGGAACTGTTTGAGTGTCTTGGAGGTTTCATTTTGATGAGGGCATCTACCATTTCTAGGTTGGCTTCGATCCTCTTTGGTGGATTAAGAAACCCAAGAATTTGCCCTAGGCCACACCAAAGACACATTTCTCGGGGTTCAATTTCATTTCATATTGTTGGAGAACTTTAAATGTTTCTCGTAGGTTATAGGCATGTTCCCCAGCCGTCAAGCTCTTCATTAGCATGTCGTTGACATATACTTCTATAGTTCGCCCTATTTGTTTGGCAAACATTTGGTTGACCAGCCTTTGGTAGGTAGCTCCGGCGTTCTTTAGACCAAATGGTGAATGTCATTTTTTCCTTGTCGGGGTCGTGCATCTTGATATGGTTATAACCTGAGTACGCGTCCATAAAGTTGAGAAGTTCGTGGCATGCTGTAGCGTCCACCAGCTGATCGATCTTCGGAAGAGGAAAACTGTCCTCCGGGCAGGCTTTATTTAGATCGGTGAAGTCCACACACATCCTCCATTTTTCATTTTTCTTTTTCACCAATAATACGTTGGCGATCCAAGAAGGATAATGCGATTCGCGGATGGAACCTTCGGCGAGGAGTTTCTCGACCTCTTCCCTTATGGCGTAGTTCCTTTCAGTGTTGAAATGCCACTTCTTCTGAATCACTGGCTTCGCATTGCAATATACTGCCAGCCTGTGGGAAATTGTGGAGGGATTGATCCTTGGCATGTCGGCGTGGTTCCATGTGAAAATGTCATTGAACTGTCGGAGCAGCTTTGTCAGGTCTTCTCTGACTTTTGTGCTTAGTTTTGTTCCTATTTTGACAATCTTCTCGGGGAAGTTTTCGTCGAGGATTACGTCTTCGGTTGGTTCGACCTTGCCGTATTTTTCAAGTGCTATGGGTTCTCGTGGATCCAGGACAAATTCTTTAGGTACTTCCGCATGCTCCTCCTCATCGACTAGCTTTGACTGATATAATTCTTTGCTTTCTTTTTTCTCATTCCTTTGGTTTTTCCCCGTAATTTGACAAACCTCATTTTTTCTTTATTTTTAAAGGAGGATAAATTGGTTTGTAGGGTGGTGCCTTGGCAGCCCTTTATTTCTCCGACCCCATTCTCCGTAGGGAATTTAACTTTAAGGCAATAGGTACCTGTTATCGCCCTCATTTTGTTAAGGAAGGGTCTCCCTAACAACGCATTATAAGGCCAATTAGGTATGTCCACTACTATGAACTCTAGTAAGACCGTCTTCTTGCAAGATTTGGTCCCGATCCGGACTGAGAGCATTACAGTTCCCTATGACCTGATTTTTGACCCCCCGAACGCTCGGAGAGGGGTATCGAAGGGTTTCAGATCCTTGCACTGGAGTTTCAATTTGTCAAATACTGAGAGGTGGAGGATGTCGGCGGAGCTTCCGTTGTCTATCATAATTCTGCGCACATTTCTGTGTGCAATTTGGAGTTCCACAATGATGGTGTCATTTGGCTTGGCGTTTACTCCATTGTCGTCCTTTGCAGTTAATGAGATTGGTCTCATCCCTCTCGCTGCCTTTTGTCACCTCCTTGTACCAAATTCACCCCCGAGAGGTCGCCACGATTGGTGGCTTCCCGGATTTCTGATTTTCTTTCTCTGTTACTAGCGCCCGTTCCTGGGCGACCATGTATGGTGTTAATGGTTCTGGCCTTTGGGCTTTCAGACCGTTCATCGGGCTTTTTGAGGCTTCGAGGGTGGTTCTATCGTGCAGGTCCCCTCGGTCTTTCCTGCCTTTTGTCAGCCGTTCCTCTCACCTGACACTGAGCGTTGTCGCTGTCCCTCCTTACCACGAACTCTTTCAAGTGCCCATCTCTGATTAAGTTCTCAATGTGGTCCTTGAGTTGGAAACATTAGAAGTGTCATGACCATAGTCATGGTGGAAACGACACTACTTATCCTTATCTCACTTTTGGGGCGTTGATGTCATTTTTCCGGGCCAAGTTACTATCCCTTTGTCCTCCACAACTGATAATATCTCTTCGCATTAGAGGTGTGTACCAGTCGAACCTTTCTTTGGCCCCATGGCTTCTCGCGGCTGATTCCTGACATCTCTACGGTCGTTCCGGGGGCCCTTCCTTTTGAAACGATCGTTGTCCCTTTTGTTAGGATGGCCTTTGTGGCGTTTTGGTTCGTCGGGCTGTATGTCGTGCACCAGGTTGACCCCTTGGGCTATTTCTTCCTTCTCGGCGTGGGCATAGTCGGTGGCTACCTTCACCATCTCTGGATAGGTTTTTGGCCGTTGTTTTATTAACTATAAAGAGAACGCTCCGCTTTGCAGGCCGTTTATGAATATATTTATAATGACGGCGTTGTTGAAGTCTTTCACCTGGATTGCTTCTCGATTAAAACAGGACAAGTACGTCCTGATGGATTCTCCATTTCCTTATTTGAATGAAGACATGTGGGATAGAGATTTCTTTCGCTGAATGCTCCCTATGAATTGTTGGGAAAACGCGCGGCTAAACTGTTCAAAATTGTCAATGCTGGAAGGAGGGAGGGGGGAGTTGTAGGAACCAGCTCCCAGCGAGATCTCCAAAGGTGATTGGGAAGGCCTGGCATAGCAGTCGATCATCCCTGATTTGGGTACCCATGAGGGTGGTAAACCGAGATATGTGCTCGACTGGGTCTCTGTCTTCCTTGTACTCAATAATACTGGGCATCTTGAAGCTCCTTGAGAACTTATTTGCCAATATTCTGTCGGTGAACTTGCTCGCCGTCGCTCAGGGGCAGCGGATTGAATCGTTGGAAAAAAGCTCTCATCATTGCACCTACTCGATTCCCTCTTTCAGTTGTCGAATTTCTCTTCGCATGAACTCTTTTTCTTCTATCGAGTCCTCGCTAGGGCTCGTTTGACGACTTCCCACGGAGTTCGTTAGGCTCTCGTCAGTTTCGCTACTGTCTCTTCGACGCCGCTCCCGTCTTGTTGCTTTCGACTTAGTGGTAGAGACGTGTTTCCTTTTACCTTTTCGGTTGTGCTTTCATTTGTGTCGAGTCAAGTTTTGCTCCATCTGTGAGCTATCAGTGCTCTGAAATGATGACTCACTTGTGAAAGGCTCAGGGAGAGGTAGAGGTTCCTTCCCTTTGGCACCGGTGCGTCCTTCGACAGCTTCCTTGCTGGGTCTTGCATTCCTTCCATGTTTTTCTCTTGGGGGAGTGAGTCTATTTCCCACTTTCTCCATTAGTTTCTGGAGATGGTATCCTGCTTGATCTGCATCCCGGGCAGACATTTATATGGGCGACGTCACTAGGGGAGGTTGGGATGCCGTAGGTATGCTGTCAGTTATGATAAACCCGAGGGGAGTTTGCCTTATTAAAGACAAGAGGGTCTCCGAAGGCTTCGTTTGCTAGGGGCTGCGCTCCATTTCCGGATTAATCGAATCCATGTTAAGGTTTCCTTAGAGGAATGTAATACAACCCTTTTTCTAGCACCAAATTGTTGACGGTGAAAAATGGCTTACGTAGTCAACAGGGATCAACTATGCTACGTAGGGTTACTTAGTGGTTTATTAAGCTAAGATGTACGATGTTTGTCACTATAAGCCTACAAAAAGAGTTCTCACGGGAAATAAAAACCTCTTGGAGGGAACTTGAGAAGCTTCTATCTGTAAAACAAAGAAGAATCAGTAATGGTTGCCGGACTTGAGCCGACAATTAACCTCCGATGATCAAGTCAGTTTCTATTTTTGGAGTGAATTAAAGAATCGTTCTTAGAGTTGGTGAGAGTATTTAAAAATAGCTTACCCCCTTTCTCCATCAATGGCGTTATTTATAGATTTACAGATATTCTTTTAGTTGACTTCTATTTCGGGAAGGTTCAGACTTTATCAGAAATCATCATAAAGATGTTACCTTAAAACGTGTAACATCCACCTTTTCAGCGAACTACTTATGGGTCAGACGAGCGCAACCTAATCGAACGGTAACCTGTATTGTTAAAACATTTAATGCATTTGTCATCCATAGTGACAGGTCCCTGACTTCAGCTGTGATCCTGTTGCCATGCCACAGTGTGTCAGGCCTGTTCCTGACACATTTGACTCTCATATTGACCTGTCTTAATCTGACATATTTTGTGCTTCCTGAAAGCGTGCTCCGAGGATATGCCGGTGACGAGGAAGTTCTCGCCATGCCAGAACACACTCTCACTGAGACTCCTTCTAACAACGTTGGGTAATCTTAGTATGAGAGATAATCCTTTACTGTTTGTAAGGTTGTGTTTGGCTATTGGTGATGACGTGGCAGCGAGTGTGCAAAATCTACCTACAACAAACTTATAGTAGTCTCCTATAAGTGAGATTTGCATTTTAGATCGTACTTAGCATGGTTGATTTCACTAGGTCCCGTCAGAACCGTGGCCTCTTCCCATTTCGCATATACATTTTTTAAAGTTAATAAAAAAAATATACTCTACTAATCTTGTTAATGTTACTGTAACGTCCCCTGACCCGACCCGCCTTGATCGAACTAAGGAGCGCTACCCGGTTTCAAACTTTTCTAAACTTAATTTGAAATTTTAAAATCTTTGTAAAAACAACAAATATTTCTGTATTTTAAAATCTTTTACTGTGAGCTCATCAAAACTATTTGAAAATTTTCTACAGAGTTTCCTCTATTTTTCTGACTTTCCAAAACCTGTTTCCAACAAAAGTTTAAATAACATAATATCAAACACTTTGAAATTCATTTCTCAATCATTTGCGCACTCTTTCATTTAGTGCGACTTTCCAAACATTTTTAACAAAACTATCGATACACAATATTTAAACAAAATACTAAAATCTCATATGTTTAATCCATTGGAACTACTAAATACATATTTACAAAATTGATATATTACAACTTTTCTATTTTCTGTATATGCATGCTTAAATAAATAATATACAGACAAAGTTTAAATAAACTACCCAAGAGTAGTGTGACTCTGAATCTTCTTCTGCAGATATCACCTCTTCAGTCTTTGTTTCCACTGGTACCTCTACTACCTTTGCGTGATAAAAATCAACGCGTTAAGCATATCGCTTAGTGGGTGTACACTAAACATATTTGTCGAAATCACAAAATAACTTTCAAAATAAAATGTCATAACAATATCATATCAAAACATACTATTGTTCTTAATAAATCCAAGAAATCCTTTGTTTGTCAATTGTACGAAAGTGAATTAAAGTCTTTTGTATAAATTTTAATTCAATTCTGGCCCTTTGATATACTCAACATAATTTTCTGGACTGGAATATGGGCCGTTCGACATCGACCACTCGGTGGTTGCCCGCTGAACCTAATAAGTTTATAATTTGACATCGACCACTCGGTGGCTGCTCGTCAAATAGTATCATAAGCATCAATTTTCCAACATCGACCACTCGGTAGCTGCCCGTCGGAATAACTCCTTACCCTAGGACCGGGTACTCGGTACCTACTCATAATCCTTATGGTGGTACGTAGTATCAATATCGGTGCAGTATTGCTAAAATAACCCAGCTGGTATACTAAACTCATGTATCTGTTTCCTATGGTCATTTTAGGTTATTTTTCACAATACACAATTATTAACTTTCATATCAAATCATTTCATTCCTTTCAAAATCAACAACTATAATTTTCAAATCTCAATCAAATTCAACAAATATAATTTCCAAACAATATTCGTAAAACCTTTACCTTTGACTGATTTGAGAACATACGACTATTTCAAACAATATACTTAAACAATTATTTCTAACATATACGTTATAAACGAAATGCGATTAAAGCCAAATATTCAAATGAACTAAAATATAGAAATATAAATATACTAACAAAATCTATAAATATTTTTCCAAACTCATTTATTTCAAGGTATGAAAATTCTCAGCAAAGCACATAACTAAAACCATGAAGTTTTTATAACTGAGTGTATACTAACCTGGATACCGTTTTTCCGAAACCTTTCTTTTCTAAAAGTTCTTTTTCTCCTCCTTTTTCTCTTCTCTTCTTCCTCCTCTTTTCCTTCTCCTTCTTCTTTTCTTCTTTTTCTTCCTCTTCTTTCTTCTCCTTCTCCTTCTCTTCTTTCTTTCTCTTTCTCTCTCTTCTTTCTTTCTTTTCCCCATCTCTCTCATTTCTTTTGGCTTCTTCGTGAAACTTCCACCGCCTTTTATTTTTTTTACAAACTTTTGGCTGTTGCGACCGCGTATCGTGATCTATGGTCGCGTCGTTTGGTCGCGGTACTCACTGAAGGATTTTTACAGCCTTCATAGCGATCAGCCATCGCGATCTCTGGTCGCGATTCTGGTATCCATACTCACTGGTCGATTTCCTCCTTTTTATCGCGAGCTCCCTATTGCGATCCCTAGTCGCGATCTTGGGGTCGCAATACTCACTGCCAAAATTTTCCTCTTCCTTTCATGCACTGTTTCTGGACCGCTCCACTTGATCCACTTGTATACCTAAAATTAACCCAATTAAATACATTACATCATTTTCATATAATTAATAATACTTAAGGGTATTTTTCATAATTACATAAAATTAAGGATGTTACAGTTACGCTGGCTTTGTAAAATACAAATTATCAAAAGTGTACCTTTAATGAGTGAAGATAACAAAGATAAAGTAGATCGAATGCTAAGTTCTTTACATATATATATATATATATATATATATATATATATATATACACACACACTATTGAGATTATTAGTTCAAATCGTATTCATATTCCCAAACTTCGCAACAATTATATTAAGATGATGTATTTAATATAGAGTTTGTTAGAATTTAAAACATTTTAAAAGTCTGGATAAATACGTTATCAAAATATGGGTGTATTTAATTTATACTTTTTAAGATTCTATCAAAATTTGGATGCATTAAAAAAATCATTGACTTTGAGCCGACATATTAGTGTGTCAAGCCTGTTCCTGACACAGTTGACTGGCATATTAACCTATCTTAATCCGATATATTCTGTGCTGCCTGAAAGCGTGTTTCGAGGATATGCCAGCGACGAGGGAGTTCCCGCTGAGACTTCTTCTAACGATGTTAGGTAATCTTAGTATGAAAGGTAATCCCTTATTATTTGTAAGGTCGTATTTTGCTATTGTTGATGACATGGCAGTAAGTGTGCAAAATCTACCCACAACAAACTTGTAGTAGTCTCCTCTAAGTGAGATTTGCTTTTCAAACTGTACTTACCGTGGTTGATTTCGCTAGGTCCCTTCAGAACCCTGACCTCTTCCCATTTCTCATACACATTTTTTAAGTTAATAAAAAAAATATACTCTACTAATTTTGTCAACGTTACGCTGGCTTTGTAAAATACAAATCATCAAAAGTGCACCTTTAATGAGTGACGATAACAAAGATAAAGTAGATCGAGTGCTATGTTCTTTATATATATACTATTGAGATTATTAGTTCAAATCGTATTCATATTTCCCAAACTTCGCAATAATTATATTAAGAAGATGTATTCAATATAGAGTTTGTTAGAATTTAAAACATTTTAAAAGTATGGATAAAGAAGTTATCAAAATCTAGGTGTATTTAATTTATATTTTTTAAGATTCTATCAAATTTTGGATGCATTAAAAAAATCATTGACTTTGAGTAAATGGCTTAAGTAGTGGAATTTGATGGATTTTGATAGATTTTAAAATAAAAAATATAAATAAAATGACCCACAACAAATTTTTCCCTACACCGACATAAAATGTGAAAAGGTCTAATAAACAATATACAGAATTTTAACAAAAATTAAATGGAATCTAATAAAATATGTCAAATTCACCAAAATCCATCATTTAAAAAAATTAATCCAACTACAACAAACTCTTCGTTGAATACCCTAGCCTAAGTTAAAAAAAAAAGATGGGTGAAAAGTTGTTAACTCTTTACACTGTTCACCCATTACAATATTTGATTGGACAATTTCTTTGTTATACCAAGTAGCAAGAAAATCACGTGATATAATTTACTTGTTCAAAAAACAATGAGAAAAATCAGGAAAATACTGATATGTATGGATGGACATCGGTTGGTTCGATTCGATTTTGGTATGAACCAATAAAAACTAACAGTCGATTAGTTTTTGAAAAAGTAAACCGAACTATTTGAAAAATTTCAAATGAACCGAACCGAATTGAACCGGTTCGATTTGATCGGTTTGTGGACAACAAACAATATATTTAAAAAACAATAACCATTCACCCAATATGACAAAAAAAAACATAAATTTTTTGGGATATCTTTTTTTTTTTTAAAAAAAAAACTGTAACCATTCAAACAAAAACAACAAAGACAATTTTTTTATCTTTAAATAATATAAAGTTAATTTTGCACCAAGCACAATTATATTGGTTGTGTACCAATGTATAAACAGTAAGTATAATTTGCACTGATGTATAAACCGTGTGAGAGGAAAAAGTGAGTGAAAGAGGTAGATTTGATGAGAAGATAAGGAAAAGTGAGAAGAAAAAGTTTTTATTTTTTATTTTTATAATATATATTGGTTTCCCCCTTTTTTTTTTTTTTTTTTTTTATTTTCGAACCGGAAACAGAATCAATTTTTATCGATTTTTCAAAAATCAATTCAAACCGAACCGATTGAAAGATATGAACCGGTCCAAAACCGGTTAGATCGATTCGGTTTATCGGTTCGGTTCGATTTTTTGCCCAGCCCTACAGTAATATGATAAGTCTATTTTAAGTCTATATTTAGCCCTTTACAAAGTGTAAATCCAAATTGGAGGGAAAATCCCTTAAATTTCAAATAGAGACAAATGGCCCACAAATCAAGCACATACCAAACAAACATATAATATATATATATATATATATATATATATATATATATATATACCAAAAAGCATTAATTCAAATTTATTATTAATAAAATTTAAATTTAATTTCCACAATCGTTTTTGTGCAAAGTAAACTCTCTCACCTAATTTTTTTTATTTATTATTATTTTGTTCAAATTCGTGAACGGAGAGACAAGGGTTTTCGGGGATGTCGCATAGCAGCGGTAGCTGTGGCGGTGGCGGTGGGCCGGACTTCCATCTGCCGGACGAGGTACTGGCGGTGATACCGACGGACCCGTATGACCAGCTGGATCTGGCGCGTAAGATAACGTCGATGGCGATTGCGTCGCGCGTGACGAAGCTGGAGTCGGAGGTGGGGAGGATGAGGCAGATGCTGTACGAGAAGGATCGGGTGATATACGAGCTCGAGGAGAGGCTCGCTCACGTGCAAAAAGCGAGCCAGGAATCCGACTCCAGATTGAAGACTCTCGTTGAAAATAACGTAAAGTTCTCACTTTTTAATCTTTGTTTTGTTTTCAATTGTAATAAAATACATTTTGTGTTTGGTTGGCGAGAAAATTGAGGAATTTTTGGTTTTTGGTGTACTGGGTTGTTGATGTTAATGTAAACCTTTGATTTTTTTTTATTTACTATTGGTACATTTGTGGAGGGGTATTTGGGTTTTTTTTTTTTTGAAGAGAATTGAATGATAAATTTTCTTGAAACTTGTATTTGGGATGGGGCGTTGGGGTTATATTTCTATTGGTGTTTGGTTGGCGAGAAAGTTGAATTGAAGATTCTCGTGGATGATAACGTAAGGTTCTTATTTTTTTATGATGAGGAATGAGAAATTTTGGTGGTTTTTCTGTTTGTTTTATGATGAGGGAAATGGTGAAAATGGATAGAGTTTCGTCTTTTACATTGTTTTGTGAGAGAAGGAGAAATATAGCTAAGTCGGATGAATTACCTTCTGATTTTTCTTGTTTGACATTGCAAAGTTGATGATTTGTTTTTCTGCTATCATGTTTTCAACAACAGATGAAGCTTACAAAGGAACGAGATTCGTTGGCTATGACTACTAGGAATCTCAACCGTGATTTGACCAAGGTGAGATATTGTCATTCGTTTTTCTTTCCTTTTCGTATTGAATGAAAAAAAAAAAAACATTCAACTAAAAAACATTCATTTGAATGTTCCCACCATATGAGTACAATAAAGTCTTTTTTTCATCATAAATTTTACTTAGAATATAATTTATATTATTTTTACCTAAATTTTATTTTTCATTTTCTTTATTACATCCTCTAAATCTTAATACTGTTTTGTTTTAGGAAATGGTTGTTTATATCCTTAGTAATACCGGTAGACATGCATAGTCAAATTGTAAAGGTTTTCAATGAGTCCCCTACATGATTGCCATATATGTTGTCCAAGTTCCTTTTGAGTGTTAGAAATTCAGTACTGTACCAACATTGATCTGTTAGGTACTACAAAACTTCATTTGCTATTACAGGTTTTTTACTTAATTTGTTATATTTTGGCAGAAGGCGAAAATAAGTGACATGGTTTGACATGCTCTAAGAGTTAAATATCTATGGGAGAAATGTTCCAAAATGGCTATACAAACACTTGTCTTTACTCTTTATGGTAAAGGATCCTAAGAATCCGTGGAGCATTTTTCTCATTTTGGTGTGCTTCTCAAAATCCGACTCATTTCACTATCGATTTTGACCCATGAGCCAGTATAATTTTTCTAATTATATCAATGAATCTTAAAGGGAATTCTTTGCCTTGCCAATATGATATAAATTATATTACTGTGTTTTCTGTTATCTATTTATCTGCTCAAGTCTTTACATGTTTATTTGTTTACTCTTACTGCAACCCCTATTCCTTGCTGTTTGTATTTTAATTACTTCTTCTTCTTCATCTTTTTTTCTTAAAAGAGGTTTACCATTTGGTATGTTTTGGTGTTCTTATGCTGTTGAATGAAAATGAGTGCACATAATTAATATTTATAATTTTATATTATCCTAATCATATCTATACAAGATTGGGACTGACAATTTTCATTTGTATTTACAGTTGGAGGCCTTTAAGAGACAACTGATGCAATCGCTGAATGATGACAATTCTTCGGTAAGTTTTCGTATATACAAATGTTAATTCATATATTTAGTATTCATACTCATCATGTGGGTCTTTTTGTATTCTTAGTATGGTCTTCTGTTTTGATCTTTTATTTATAAGAAACTCTTTTTCTACCATTTTTTTTTTGTCTTTAACAGCAAGCTGAAACTGTCGATATTGGGACCTGTGATCAGTCGGTTCCGAAAGCATATCCAGACAAAGGTACTGTTAATCCTTGGTCACTACAATCTTCATTATTTTCCAATTATGCTTTAGTAGCTGCTTATTTAATATTGTTTTATTATTATTTTCTTATGTTTTAGTAACTCCTTTGATTTCAGATGAGGGAACAAATGGCTACATTGGACAACGTTACTACAGTAGCTCAACAGATATGGGTAATACAAATGATGAAGGTAATGTAAATAGTCCCTTCTGCTCATTGAATGTGGCTCTTGTCTGCATACAGTTGACTCTGTGTCATTTAAGATCCATGATGGGGACATATCCAATCCTGTATGATGGAATGCTATATACAAGTGTATACTTGATTTAATTATAGTAATTATTGTTGGATCGCGATTTTGCTATCTGAGTATCCTTAATATTTAAATTCAAAGAAGAGAATTGTAGGAAAATACTTATATTAACAGTCTAGCATGCTCAGGCTGTCAAGGTCTATGCATTATATAAGAGAAATAAATTTTTGAAGGCTTAAAATAAATTAACAGTGTAAAAGCTGAGATTAAAGTAATCACTCTAGTCACTTCGGTACAGTAAAAGTCAAAATCTCTTCTTTTCTTTTTTTCTCAAAAAGAACTGAGTGAAATGTTGATCTTGAAAATATAAAACATAGATTGGAGATTTAGTTTTAGTCTTAATAAAATAAGACTATTGCTAATATGGGACTTTTATGATTAAAAATCATTAAAGTATTACTTCTATGACTTATTATTATGAATAGCTCATTAAACTATTGCAATATACAAAAATGTGTTAGTAAAGTTTGGAATTCTTCTTTCTGTCTGATATTGGAATATATAATTTGTTTTAGTTATTCTTATTGATTATTTTAGTAGTGTGCTTTGGAAGAAGGCTTGTATTTGATGGAATTGGGATATATTTTTTATAAGGGACTTATTATTTGTTGTTCATAGCATTTTCAGCTGGATTAACCTAAGAAGAGAAAATTATTTATTTTAAGCTGATTGTTTGCTCACAGCTTCAAGAAATGCTGGTCTAAGATTTTCTCTGACTCCATATATCACACCCCGTCTCACGCCAACTGGAACTCCAAAAGTTTTTTCCACAAGTGGGTCTCCTAGAGGTTATTCTGTTGCTGGGTCTCCCCAGAAAACCTCTGGTGCAACATCTCCAACAAAATCCCAATATGATGGACGGACACTATCTTCGTGGTACCCATCAAGCCAGCAGTCCTCAGCAGCAAACTCTCCTCCGCGTGCACGTCCACTTTCAGGTTTATAATTCTTAGTGCCATTTACTTACTGTTTGAGGATTGGGTGTATTTTAAAAAAGTTGGTCATGGTGTTTGTCAGACCACCTTTTGTCTTGCACCTAGCAAATTCAAGTATATGTTAAATGTGCTCCACTAGTTGTAGTTCATTTCATTATCAGATAGACTACATAATGTAGTTATTTAACTGAGGTGACGAGGAGAAATGTCCTGCTTTAATTGGTTGATTGCATTATTCTTGTAAGCGTTTACCACGTCTCTAGCACACTGTTGACTTTGTTTTTATTTTCCATGTGGATAATTTTTTTCTTTTTGCTTTAAACTTCTTAGGGCGCACACCTCGAGTTGATGGAAAGGAGTTCTTCCGGCAGGCCAGGTGAGTTCCACTATTCCAATTGTAGTATCACTCAGTGACTGATAGACATCATTACTTTTTAGGACTTTTGCTGACTGACGATGATATATATTTGTAATTCAGGAGTCGCTTATCGTACGAACAGTTCAGTGCATTTCTTGCTACCATCAAGGAATTAAATGCTCAGAAACAAACCCGAGAGGTAATGGCTTGCTGAATTTTTCTTCTCCATTTCTGCAAATCAGTAGTTTGCATCTGATGGTTGTGTTGACTAATCAACAACTTCTATCTTATCAACATTCAGGAAACCTTAAAGAAAGCAGAAGAGATTTTCGGGACGGATAACAAAGATCTTTATCTATACTTCCAAGGATTGCTTAACCGTAACATGCACTAGATAGTAGAAGTTTCTCATCTTGAGATTGTCTGCAGAAATCGGTATGTCTAATCCCCAAATTACCATCCATGGCGTGTTCCCTTTTCAAGTTTGAATGTGTGTTTTGAGTATACACACGCGTTGCACACAACACTGGTTTTAACTGTTTTTCAAGTATTGCGATTCTCAACAGAATCTTATAAGCTCTGTGAAATAGTGACATAATCTATTTGGATATTGAACGGCTTGATTGATCTGGTGCATTTTCCTTTCTCCTCTCTCCTTTCTTGATTCAGCACATGTTTAGTTTCGGAGGGTTGCAATGGGATCTCACGGGTTACCCGGCTGCTTTGAGTGGATGGTTTGTGATTCATTATCTGTGCCCAATGATTTGTCGAAATACAATCAACATAACATAGGCTCAAGTGGCTTGTGTTTCGGCTACCTAGGTTTTAGAGTTTATGATCCTCCATTGTTGCAGGTAAGTCCTGTAAATAATTGCCTTGTTTTTTCACATTGCACTAGGGCTCTTTAAGGAGTGTTAATTGACATTAGCCTTGTAAAGAGGGAATTTATTCAATCAAGCTTATCTTCTTCTTCTTCTTCTTCTCCCTCTCTCTATGTTTCCCATTGTGAAAAAGCAATTATTGGGATGCTTACAAAAGGAAATTCTGATTATACGCAATAACTCATGTACAAGTTGCAACACATATGATAATTTTTTTTGGGCGAATTACAATGAAGCACCTTGATGTTTGGTCATATTGTAATGAAATCGTGAATTTAGTCTTAATTATACATTAGTACCCTATCGTTAGTTGATTTAGTGAAAAGCAACCGTTGACCAAAACCTTTAACTTGAAATGATAAAACAATCCCTCGTTAAAAAATAAAAAAAATAAAATTAATTATTAAAATTAAGAAAAATTAAAAAATTAATTTAAATGAATTTATCCATTTAAAAAAAATTAATTTTTTTAAATTTTAATAATTAATATTATTTTTTATTTTTAATTAGGGATATTTTTATCATTTTAGGTAAAAATTTTGGTTAAATTATTACTTTGACTGAGTTAATTAACGGTAAGGTACTAATATGTAATTAAGGTTAAATTCACGATTTCATTATACTATGGTCAAATATTAAGGTATTTTATTGCATTTATCCTTTTTTTTTTCTTTTTTATTTAAAGAAAATACCATTTAAATATAAATTACTCTTTCTTATAGGAGAGGTTTCTGATAAATTTTACATAACTATAAGGAGGTTCTCTAATATTTTATATTTTAACATCAAATGAAATGACATCGATTCGTTCCATTTTTTGACTATCGAGTTTGCTTTTATAGTTTGAACATATCTTTGATTAGATTTGGAAACCTGGAAAAGCAATTCCATCAAATGAAAAACAGAGGGTGGGAGGCATGAAAATCAGATAGCATTGGAATAGTAGTGATGTTGTAGAAGAAAAGCAAGACATAAAAATCTTTGAACAAGAATAATCTCAGGTTAGAGAAACAAAAACAAGTGTACTAGATAGAAGAAGAATACTTTAAAGAAAAGGAAAAGGAAAAGGAAAGCTTCTGTAGTGAATCTTATGCTAAACAAATCAGCCTCAGATTCACTCTAGGGAACATGCACCTACATGGGTTTGTTTGTTTGTTTGTTTGCTTGCTTGGGATTTATCATTGAAGATAAAAGAGGAAAAAAGAGAAAGAAAGAAGATCAGATGGAATTTATGTCAGGGCATTGGGATTTAAGCTCTTACAGGTCGTTTCGTTTAATCGGGATTCTCTACTGATTTAAGTTCTTACCGAGTTCTTTAAGATCTTGTATGCGTCAATATGATTAGTAATGAGTGGTTAGAATTATGTATTTTTTTTTATTATACTTTTATTTATTTATTAATAATCAGTTGTGATATTCACAATGTCGTTTTTTTTTTCTAAATTTATCATAAATCTCTTTTAAATAAAAGCCTATCCGCAAAATACTAAACCAACCGAATCTATCTGTATTTCCGTTAAACGTTACCCACAAAAATTACCCTATCTAGCAATTAAAATAGAAAAGGATATCAGAGGCAGAGGCACCTGATACTGTTTGTACAAAAATCCTCAAATTTCTCCTCTTCTTCTTCTTCTTCTTTCCTTTCACACTTTTTCCAGGAGAATACCCAACAGCAAAGTCACAAGCCTCACAAAATAACTTTATATTTCCCAGGCTGTCTTCTCATTTTATTTATGTATTTATGTTCATTCTTGTGGGGTTTAAAAGGGAAAAATTATGTAAAATAAAATCGATATTTTTATTTTAATCAAAATTAATTACAAGTTTACCAAAATATGTCGAGATCAATCGTTATATGTGCAGTTTAAATATCTACTCCCGTAACTAGAATACTGATAAATAAAATTGAGAATCTTTTTAAGATAATCAGAAGATTGAACAAAATGTGTGGGTGTGTATATATATATATATATATATATATATATATATATATATATATACCTAAGAAATCTAGAAGACTTGAATTAGATGCTCCATTTAGAAAAAGACATCAGATCATATAGCCTTTATAAAAAGTTAATTTGGCAACAAAGAAAACATGCACCAAGGCACTTGTGAAGTACTTTTCAAGTGTTTTTAATTGCTAAAAAGTAAAAAAAATCATTTTCAGGTTTTAACAAAAGGTATCTATCATCAACAACAAACACTATTGGAGCAAAACTAAAAAAAGTAACTCTAAATTCTGCAGGCTGCTTGAGTACTTTTTTGACTGGCTAAACTTGGTTTTAAAAAAATCTAGGTCTTGTGCAAATCAAATTAACTTCATTTTAAACTCTTCTCAGGAATATATCATCAAATCAGATAAGGAATTTGTTCCCAGCAACCCATTTAGTTTGATGTATTCATCAAAATTTTCTCCATCTAGTTTTATTTATATCTAAAATCTCTCTTATCGCTTGGTGCATTCGTCAAAATTTACATTTCATATCTCAACCGATCAATTCAATCTAGAATTGTCATCAGTCTGTATTTTAGAAAATACATATGAACCGTTCTGAACTTGATCATAAATTTCTATTGTAAAACACATAAATCAATTACTATGTTATTGGCTTATATTAGTTGGGGAATAAACAAATAATACTAAATCTATTCGAGGTTCAGTGAATTACACTCGAAATCAAAGTTTACAGAAATTCATACTGAACTCCCCTGTCGTTAAGTTTGACTGTTAAAAAATAGGATTGACCATTAAAAAAGAGAGAAAAAAAGTAGAAGAAGAAGCGAGCGATTCATAGTAGATCCATCATGGACCTGCGAATCAGGGGAGACTCGAGCCTACTTTTTAACGATTAAACTTAATGCCATGGGAGTTCACTATGGGTTTCTGTAAACTTTAATTCTAAGTATAGTTCAACAAATCTCAGATAAGTTCAATATTATTTGTTTGTTTGAAAATAGCTGGAAAAATTATTGAAACTTGGAGGGATATATGTTTGTACTTGAAATGTGGTTGCAAAATCTAACAAGCCCATGTGTTAGATTCTTTGGGTATCTATATAAGTAGGTAGGGTTGGATCTGTAGTAGTTTTGTGTGTGTGTGTGGTCTACACTCTACAGCTTTTTTAACAGTATCAGAATAGTTAATCACATGAGCCCCTCTATTTACCTTTATATATCCTCTTACAGCTTTTCTTTTCAAGTTGCATCCCCAAAAGTTCTTCTCATTTACAAACTTTGGAAATTAAGAAAAGAAAAAACATGCTCACTAATTTTCAATTGTGGACACTAAACATAGGGCGTTTTTGTGGAATGAAATTTGTTTTGTTGAAAATACAATTTTGTCATTTGATGATTTATACCGTTACAGATCTCAGTGTGTAAAAAGTCGATAGTCGGATAGTGTTGGCAAGTGATTTATATAAACGCCCTTTTTTAATATTTTGAGGAGTAATTAAACTCCTTTTGTCTTTCTTAATTATCAAAATATTAAAAAAAAAAAAAAAAAGATTGTAACACCCCCTGACCCGACCCGTCTGGATCGACTCAGGGAGCATTACCGGGTTTTCAAAACTTTTCTTAACTCACTTTATAATTTGTAAACCATTGAAAATCATATAAATTGTATTTTTTTTAAAATGCTTTTCTAGTGAGCCCATCAAAATTAATTTTTAAAATTTCGGCAGAGTTTTCCTCTGTTTTTCTGATTTCCAAAACCTGTTTTCGATAAATGCCCAACACAATATAATTTTCAACACTTCTAAATCAAACTTTCAAACCAATGCGCTACTCTGCCGTTTAGTGCGACTTTTCAATCAGTTTTAAAATAAAACAGTTCATAATTCATTACTTACAGTCCTTTGAAAATGAAAAACAGAAATCATAAAACAATTAATTACAAAACATAAGTATATAACACCTTTACATACTCCTGTATATGCATGCGTAACTAACTATAATATACAGAAATATATGACTACCCAAAATGTGGTGACTCTGAATCTCTGTCTGCAACTCTCAAATCTTCAGTCTTTTTATTTATCTCCACTGATATCCCTGTTACCTACGCGTGAATAAAAATCAACGCGCTAAGCATATAGCTTAGTGGATGTACACTAAACTCATTATGAAAAACAATAAATAAATTTCAATATAAAATATAAACAAGATATAATTCAAGAACAAATTACTGTTCAACTCAATTTACAAATTAAACCATACAAAATCAATTTTTGAAATTCATTTATAAACAATTTATCCAATTTTATTTCATTCCTGGCCCTTTGGTATACTCAACATACTATCAGGACTGGAATATGAGTTTAATCTCTGTATATCAATGTGATGTCCGGGGTTGCCCCGCAACAACAGTCATTGGTATCGGTGTGATTGTCTGAGATTGCCCCGCAACAACAATCACTAGTAATAACGGTGCAGTACTGCTAAAATAACCCAGCTGGTATACCAATCTCCTATATCCGTGTATATGTCCAAGTATCCTAGGGCCGTTTCACAATATCATATATTCAATTTTCATTTCAATTAACATTCATCAATTCAACAACAATTATATTCACAAAACAATATTCGTAAACATATTCGAAAACATACTATATCTCAAATCTATAATAATTTTTCAAAATCAAATACAAGCTTTTCAATGCATTTCAGATCATTTAATCAAAATATAGAAATTCAAATCAAATTATATAACGAAATTCAAATTATATACATACTTATTTTTTTTATAAACTTTCGGTCATCGCGACCTATAGTCGCGCCACCTGGTCGCGGTACTCACTGGAGGAATTCCACCGCTTTCATCGCGATCAACCATCGCGGTACCTGGTCGCGCTGGTGGTCGCCATACTCACTGCCCAAATTTGACATTTTCACAGCGAGCTAGTCAGCACGATCCCTAGTCGGGGTGACTGGTTGCGGTACTCACTGTCAAAAATCATCATTTTTCACCGTGAGCGACTCATCGCGATCTCTGGTCACGGTGAGTGGTCGCGGTACTCACTACCAACTTTTCCTTTCTTTTTTTATGCATTATTTCTGGACCGCTCTATCTGGTCCACCTGGAAACTATAAAAATATACACATACATTTAATTACATTTTTCACCCCTCAAATTATAAATATTATATCCACATATTCAAAATTAATTATTCGAAATTAGGGATGTTACAAAAATACTTAAATGTTCAATAATAGTATATGTCTAATTATTTGAAACCCGTTAAGGGATCATACTACTATACTAATCTTGTTAAGTAAGTTATGATGATATATCTCAACCGTTGGACTCGAGCAATCATCATAAATACCTTGTTATATCTTTACGCGGAGAAGAGAGAGGCGCCATTGGTTTAATTTTAGTTGGAATCTAGTTTGGCCAACTTGCAAGTACTAATAAGTCATAACCCTAATTGAGAAGTTTTTGGTCTTTTTATGATCTCGTAATTGGATGATAATCAAAATCAAAGTTAAATCCATTAATCCTACTTATATTATCAAAATAAAAAGTAAAGTGTGGAGAGATTTCTCTCTGTTGTGGGAGTAAAAGCAAATCCCGTCCTAGTCAGAGTTTTACCTACACTGTTTTTTAAGTATAAGTGAATTTGAATAAAATAGTCACCTATATATACTAGAGTTAAAAAAAAAATAAGTCTTGACAACAAGGTATGTAATTTTTTTTTTTGGGCTTATATGTCATTAAATTAGGAAAAGTCTAGATAAAACTCAAGACTGAATTAGAATTATGTTGGGAGGTCGTGTTAGTAATGTTTAATCTCGATAAGTCCTGATAGACTCCTGATGTGACCAGTGCCACCCCGTAGCTAGAAGACAAACTTACAAGAAACTAATACAAATTAGCATAATTAAATAACTAATTCAGTAAATTTAGTTAATAAATATAACAAAAAGGCATGTAAAATTAACTAACTGGGTTATTTTTACACGTTGACAGCTTAATTAATCAAGAGTATTAACACACAGTGACAGTCAAGGAATTAGCTGCTTAGTTATCTAATCCAACCTAATTATGTCTTTAATTAAACAAATTAATCTATAAATTAATTAATCAACATGGGCAGCTTTTTTGGGGCAGTCCGGGCAGAATCAAGTTGCAACAAAGCCACTGCATCACTAGACACTAGCTATCACGTTGCTGTATATGTCGTGCGTGTGCGTCTCTGTGTGTGTGTGTGTGTGTGTGTATATATATATATACACACACATTTTCATGGCTTCAAAGTACACACGCACACAGGCAAAAAAACTGACCCACAACAGCTTGTGTGTGTGGTGTCTCTCTCTGATTATATTTTTCTTTTGTGTCCTTCAAAAATGGATTCTAGTTCTATCCCTCACTTTTACTGTGATTACAACAATTCATTATCTGCCAGTACTGATTTCTACCAGTTTTCTTCGTATATGAATTCGGGTGGAGAAACTACTTGGGGTGGTGGTGGTGGTGATCATCATGCAGCAGCACTTTCTAGTGGTGCAATATCATCTGGTGATGCAATTTCTATAGCTACTACTACTAGTAATAATTCTGGTGCAATATGGGGTACTACTAGTAGTACTACTACTACTCTTACGGCTGATCAAGAAATTAGCTTCCCGTTGTCCAACTTTGACAGCAGTATTCTGCAGCCGGAATCGCCTCCTACGGTGATGCCATCCTTCCCGGAGCAACTCGGGATGCTGGCCTCGGTCGGGCCCACATTTCCGGACTATGGCGTGGCCTTGTTTGGCGTCTCCGGGATGCAGAACTACGGTGGTGTCTGCTGTGATGAGTTTGGCGATCATCACCGTCATGATCATGAGTACTGCTATGGATTTGTTCAGGATTTCAAGCCAGTTTATCCATCCACAGCCGCCGAAAATTGGGTAAGTTTTTTTTTTTTTTTTTAATGAAAAGTAATAATTTATGCATGGAATCCAAATTTTTCAATATTTTAATTACTTTTATATTTTTGTTTTTATTTTTGTGTGTAGGGAATCCAAAAACCATCCATGGAAGACATCAATACCAAGGTTGGTCGATATTCTGTGGAAGAAAGGAAAGATAGAATTCTCAGATATTTGAAGAAGAAAAACCAAAGAAACTTCAACAAGACCATCAAGGTTGGTTTCTCTCTCTCTCTCTCTCTCTCTCTCTCTCTCTCTATATATATATATATATATATATATATATATATATATGACACATTACACCTAGAGAGAGAGAGTTTCTTTCTCTTGTTTTATGATAATTTCGAATTAATTTGTTGTTTTTATACATAGTATGAATGTCGAAAAACCCTAGCGGATCGGCGGGTTCGTGTTCGGGGGAGATTTGCCAGGAACAGTGAGCAGCTATGTGATGATCAAGACCAGATGGTGATGAAGAACAATAATGGCAACAACAACATTCATCAGAAAGACAATAAGGAATTATACTGCACTACTGATGCCTTCCAGGTAAAGATCTCTCTTAATTTTGTTTCCTTTGGTTGAAAATTTGTGATGATGATCGTATAATTTATTGCACGCGGTTTGGTTTGGTTTGGTTCGGTTTTTTTTTTTTTTTTTTTTCAGATGAAGCAAGATGAGGAGTGGCTGCAAGAGGCAATGGCAAGTCTAATGTATTTACCATATATTACTGGATAGAGCTTGAGTAGGGATCATGCATGATCATGATCATGATCAGCTGGTGGTGGTCATGATATTGATCTGCAGAAAATAACATCTTCTGATGTAGAAATGTGTGAAGAAGACATTTTTTTTCCTTTTTCTTTTGTAGAAATTAAAATATAACTCTCTAACCAATTAATATGATCAGCTGGTGTTGTCTTTATCATAACCATTATTGCTTTCAGATTTTGGGGTTGTTTTCAGTTATATTCTCTCCAGTTGCTATAAGATAAAAAATGTTCAAAAAGATAGATTTCTTGTACTCTCTCTCTCTCTCTCTCTCTCTCAAGAATCAAAGGGTTTCTAGGTAATTTAATTTGCTAATCATTTCATGATTAAAATTGATTCCAATAATTGTGATAATTTTTTATATACTACAATTGTGGAGAATAATGTTTGACCTTTATTGGCCATATAAATAAATATATATTAATATGTATATATATATATACATATACATATATATTTTTACATTAGATACATACAGCTTTGCTACAAATGGAAACATTAATATATTATATATATTTATGAAGAAAGTGAAACTACTTTAATATTCCAGACTCTTTACAGATTTAAAAAATAAATAAATAGAATAATAAGATATTATTTTTGAAGGGTACAGATTATAATATTAGTATAACTACTAGGATCTGACGCGCGGTCCGGATATCTACTTCCATAACGAGAGATATCTACTATCATAATAAGGAGAGAAAACTACTCACACATAGGAAAATGCGCATGGTGGGAATTGAACTCTCACTACTGAGGTGGTAGGAAGGTGCACTAAACACTTGAGTTATGAGTGGATGTGCAATAGAATAATCAGATATTTAAGTCCATTAAAAAGTACATACCGAAATTATATCATGAGTGATGCAAACAATAGCATAAATTAATGCTTTGAATACTAATTATGAGACAACAGAAACTTATAAAACAGAATATTTAAATCACATGAACTCAACCCTAATTATTTAAAAAAAAATAGAAAAAAAGAATGTATTTGTCTGGGATGTGTGTCTATATATATATATATATTAAGTTGCATAAATGCGTAGCATGCGAGTTGTTACTTATTACATAATTTAATAATTTACGTGGTGTTAGATAACCTATCAATTACTTTATTATTTATGAAATGAAATCAATGAAAACATGTTAATTTGTCCAGAACTTGGCAGAAGAACAAATAAAAGGAACACCAAAAGTGAAAAGGAATATGTACTATTATCTATCTATCTAGTTTGAAGAAGCAATATACAGTATATAGATAATAGATAGACAAAAGAAATACTATTCTCATATATAGCTAGATTTATATGTCAAAGCAAGCTAGTCCATGCATGATCATATTTTGGTATCTAAAAAAAAGAAGAAAAAAAAAATTGTACCTGAAGATGCTAAATGTTTGCTCAAACTTAACTAAAGTGTCCATGAAAAATTAAATTGCTTTGAGAGAGAGAGAGAGAGAAAGAGAGAACAAACAACATAAAATGAAGGCCTGTTTGATAGGACTTTTACTTTGGACTTTTAACTTTTTAGAAGCTTTTTCTATAAAAGTCATATATTTTGGTTTTGTCTGGAAGTGTTTTTAAAGCTTAAAAGCTCTTCTATAGAAACATACAAACATTCCCAAAAGAGCTTTTGGGCTCGAAAAATAAAAAATAGACTTCCAAAAACCCTGCCAAAAAGGCCGGAAGATTGATTGCCAACAAAAAAAGGAAAAAAAAAAAAAAAAAGGGAATATTTGACTTGTCTCCAAATCTCTCTGTCTCTCATAGTTTTCTTCAAGCTTTATCATAGGTTACCCAATCACTTTAATTGCTTTACATATAAGCCAAATCTTCTGCTATTTTTTTCAATTTTCCCCACACACACACACACACATATATATATATATAAGTTAATGGCCTGAAAATCTTGTTCCATTAATTGGTCTTCATGGGATTTTTTGTGTATGCCCACATGTAGCCGCAATATGTCTCTTCAATATTTCTGTGCTAATATATCTTATAAGCATAATATTTTGTTGGGCATTTTATCAAAGATTACACATATAGGTGATGATAGGACAACTACAAAAATTTTAACATCATGATCTCCAAGTGGGGCTCTAATATTTGTGATCGATGATCATAATATATATAGCAAACATTATCTAATTAACTCTATCTAACAAATTGTGACCATCAATCCATAATCTAGTAGCATCCATATTTGATTTGTGGATGTCCGATGCTTGATTTCGGTCGAAGTTGATAATCGTGACAATACCTTCTAAGAAATTCTAGGATAATTTGGAATTTATCCGAAGTATGTGCTAGTTAATTTAAAAAAAAAAAAGGATTCTCAGAGAAGACCGAATCTCACTCACATTAGGATATATAGGGTTTGGAAGGTCTCTCTTATGTGGGCAAATGTTTAAAATTTAAACTTAATTACTCTTAAAAAATACGTTACGATAAAACAAGACCATAAGAGATCAATCCTAGCTAACACCATCCTCAGTACCATCCTCAATACTAAGACAGAAGAATATGTCGACTAAATAGAAAAAGATGAATACAACTTACGAGCACGAAAGTGAAAAGGATTGACATTTATTATACAACAAAGACGATTCTTATATATGATCACCAAGATGTACCCTACTGGCTCTCCTTGTAGCTAATTTAATTTATTTGTTGTTACTATAATATATATATAAATATAAAATTATTTAAGCACAATGAGCTAATTATAATTAAGGATGCATGAGTAGTGGAGGTAAAAAAAAAAAAAGTTCTTTTATTCATTTTTTTTTTCTCTATAAATATTGGAATGTGATGCCTTTATCAGGACTAACCTTAAAATTTTGTTAGGCATCAATAAAGCTTTTTTTTTTTATTAGCTATATGTGTACCAACAAGCTTTACTTTGGTATCAAATATAAAGCGGAGAGATATTAGTAGCTATACTTTGGATCCATCGATATTTTTTCCGGTCCGGCCAAAGGCACGTCATCTATGTTGGGACTAGAGGATTTACATTACATAGCCTAATATATAAAGTACATTACATAGTTCGTTTTATGGATTGACAACTTACCCGTATAGTGACTTTGGCATTGGACAGTCCCAAAAATAGTATTATATCGGATCGGGTAAATTCAATAATATACGCATGTTAACATTTCAGTCTTCCTTCTCCTTTCAGGACCTATACGAAAGAGAATCATTTATTAGATAATTTACAGATTTTTTGTACACATACTTGGTTTACACCATTCTACGAGTTGTTTCATCTAAACATATCAGGTTCGGATGATTGGATTTTAATATTTTTCTAGGCCTTGAAATCCTAATTAGTCTGCGAAATTATATGCTATTGGGTTGTAATATCCAATAAATTAATTGAGTTTTTGGCAACCAAAATTCTGTTAAAATCCTGAATATGTATACACACTGTAGAATGAATACACAAAATTGCTAGGCATGCACATGAGTACTTGTAGAGATTTTATTATCTACAATTTTTTTTATGTATTATATATATATATATATATATACACATATGCAGCGGCTATACTTAAATCTACAATATTATTAGGTTGAATGAGCGTCCCTTCTGCCTTAATTGGACAGTGGTAATTTTGTCAACAGCTGTCGCAATTGTATATATTCATTGGAAAATATTGTGAGATTTTTCATGTCAAATTGAGGACCCTCAAGACCCTTTGGGAATCTGAGGCATCCAAAGTCAAACAAGGAGAGAAGAAAAAACAACTAATTAATTATATTATTGTGTATATATATATATATATATATATATATATATATTTTAACAGAAAAATTTTAAAATGGTGAAGATTTAGGTTGGTTTTACACTAAAAATAGTGTAAGTCAACATCAACATGTCAATGCAAATGGGAAAATAGTGTCTTTTGGGCTGCAGCTTTAATTTTTTTTTTTTATGAATTATAACAAAATTAATTATAAATTTATCAGGCCATATCGATATTAATCATTGAATGCGTGTGCGGTCTTAAATATCTACTCATATGTCGATATTAACCACTAAATGTGTACGCGGCCTAGATATCTAGGCTCATCAGAGCAGATCACCTACTTTTATAATAAAGAGAGAAAACTACCTACATATACTTATAAATATGTATAGTAAGACTTGAACCCCACTATTAAAATGGAAGGAATGTGTATGCGTTAACCAGTCGAGTTATAAATAAATGTACGCTGCTGCTTTAATTTGTTACCGTTGTTTTTCTACCAACAAAGCAAACATATATATATATATATATATATATATATATATATAAATAAAGAAAGTTAATGGGTGCCTCAAGCAACCATTCTAACAATCGTAAGAAAGCACTAACTCATCAAATTTGTGATGACCGACCATGCACCTCTATAGTTTCTTACTTTGATTTCTCATGGGGTTTCAATTCTTTTGTGTATTTTTTTATTATTAAATATTTGTAAAGAAGATACGCGGGAGTATTGATAGGGAGTTATGTCATAAAAATAGTCGGATCGAAGAATAAATGGGAAATCATGCATAGATTGTAAGATAATATATGGAAAATGGGTGTGTTTGATTCACATTTTAACAAGACACATTTGTTTTTTTTTTTTTAATAAACAATAAAACAAATGGCATGAATTAATTGGAAATCATGCATAGATTATAAGTTTTTGGATTTAAAATTCGCTACCAGAGTTACGATGAGAGATTTGATTACTGAAATAAATAAAGGGCAATTATTAATTTGGTCTCTAACTTTTAAAGAACCATTAATTTTTTAACGCAGTTTCGCTTATTAATACATTGGGCCCTAAGTTTCATAAATGTATCAATTTGGTCCCTTTGAACAATGTTTTAACAGTCAAGCTAACTGAAAATATTAAAAAGACAGTTTTGCTCTTGACTCTAGAGTTAAAATTACAATTTTACCAGCAAAATTTTAAAAATATTATTAATAATTAGTGTTGGGATTTATACCCTAAAGTTTGTAATTGTAAATGCTATTAGACATAAATAAAAAGTTAAATGTTTATCATTCAAATAAAAAGTGTTTTAAATTAGTTCATACGTTTATATTGTGCAAGTAACATCCGAGATTGCAAAATGTAATCTCAAAATGAGTATATGAAAATCATATATAGTAGGATTTATCTTGAGACATGCAATCTACTACTGCGGTCCATTCTGTAACGTACGATGGTCTTATCCTAGACCGCCAATGTAGTTGACATGAGAATAGAGGCACCTTATATAATGAGATCATATAGAATTGAGCCACGATTTATATGAATCTCTCACCAAGATCTGTTAGTAGATGAGATTCATATATATCAATAAACGATGACTATTTATAGATGATCTTAATCATGTGTGTCTTATCAACTCTTTCAGATTGGATCGTGGCTTTTGATTTACCATGAGTAAGGTCGATGTAGTATTCTCGACCAATACCTCTGTATCTTAGAGTTGCGCTTTGGCTTGTAGCTGGGAAGGTATGAACACAATAGTGGAATCTACTCCTTCTTAATTGAAGTAGATGAGTAGTTCCCTTAAGGGTTAATTTGAGGCTTGAAGGATTATGAGCGCTCTCCTTCTTTCGTGAGGAAGACAATAGTTAATTGTTCATTATAAAATCAACGGTGCTTAAAGGAATAGATATATCTAGAGGGGTATAACAGACATTATGACTCAACTCTAACTATGAACTACTTGTGGAGAATCACACTATGTGTGAATAGCTATATCAATGGACACTGAGACTTCAGATTGTATAAACATGTCTACAGTTCTGAGAGTGCAGCCTCGGGTTTTTAATGGAATAATTCTGAGGTTAATAATCATGAAATATTAATTAAATAGTTTAATTGATATTACTAAGTATTATTGGAGTTTAAAATTGTAGGTCCATTAGGTCCCCTTGCTAGCCCTTATGGTTTTTGGTAACGAGGGTCATGGTAAATTAATTGGATGGTCCAATTAATAGTATTACGAAAGTAACACAGTTTAATTAAAAAGAATTAATTAAATAATATGATTATTTAATTAATAATTTAATAATTAAATAAAAATTATTAATTATTAATTAGTTTAATTATTAAATAGGAGGTTGCAGATTCAAACCATGACAATGACAAAATGAATTAAATAATGTGATTATTTAATAGTCCTAGAGGTCAAAGCTTCAAACTCTAGGGAGACCAAAATTAAAAGGATTTAGACTTCTATTTTGACTTGGTCAAATTAAATCCGTAGAGCCCTACTATATATGATATGTTACTAGGAAATTTGACCTAATGCAATTAGTAAAAGAAAAGAAAGGAGCGGCCATCACAAAAGAGAGGAAAAGAAAAAAAAAAAACTTTCTGACACTTCCTCGCAGGGGGCAGCCGGCCAAGAGAAGAAGAAGTCTTCTCCGCTTTTCAGCTTCCTCCATCTCTCCATCCGTGACGTTCCCATACAAGCGTTATCAGATCACGGGTCATAGCTTGAAAGGTTTGATGGTGAATCAAGAAGTCAGAGAGTCAAATTGCAACAAAAGGTAATTATAGTTTCAATTTCATTTGCGTATATACATGAACTCGTTCCTGATTGAAAAATATTTTCAAATATAAAAGAAAAATTCTTGAAATCCATTCCACTGCATTTATAAAATAAAATTGATTTTTCTTCCCCTTAATTAGAAGGGTAATATGATCATTTATATTAATTTTTTAAAAATAAAATTTTAAAATTTTTTAAAATAAAATTAGAATTTTTTCATAACGTCTCATTAAATATTTTTAAAAATTATATTTTAAATTTTTTTAAAAAAAATTTCTAAATTATATTTTTAAATGGGAGATCCTTTTAAATTTTTTTTACAATTTTTTAAATTTTTATTTTTAAAACATTAATATAAAATAATCATATTACCCTTCTAATTATTTATAATATTTTAAAAATTTTAAGCATAAAATTGTAATTTTAACTCATTTAAATAAAGTCAAAGGCAAAATTGTCTTTTAACATTTTCAATTAGTTTGACTATTAAAAAATTGATCAGAGGGACCAAATTGATATATTTATAAAAATTAAGGGTCTAATAGTAGCAATAAATAAAATTAAAAAAAATTGATAATTTTCTAAAAATTAAAAACCAAATTAATATTTTCCCATAAATAAAATGAAAACAAGCTCCAGAGCCAAAAGTATTCATTGGAAGCATGCCAGCATGATTTGGTTGCCACCCAACAAATCATAAACCCCACTAGGGTTACTAAATTATCTATTAATTCAATTTGAATTTTCTAATGTCTAGTTCGCAATTCCAAAGTACGTGTGTACACACACATATATATAACATTGTGGAACTAGTTCTGTAACGTTACGAAACTGATAAGTTTACAATATTACATAACTGATTTTACAACATTATGAAATAAAGCTCCTAAATTTTTTTATTTTTTTTTTGAGAAAACCGTTCTTAACCGAGAAGGTTATATATATAAAAGACTTTTTTCTATATTGAAGTTGATAGCACTTGGAGGTGTATGGAGTTTTTTATAGCCATGGAAAATTTAAAGAACATGTTGGATATTATTAATTTTTCTTCTTTTTTTTTCTTTTTTTTTCCCCCTTGTTTAAAGTGTTTAGAATCTTCCATTCTTCCTCTTCTTGTATTTGGCAAGAAGAGTGAAGTCGTTGTCAATGCAGCCTCACAATCATTACACAGAAACCATCCCAATAGACAATATATAAAATAGAATTTTCCAATAAGTCTCAGTGTCCTTTGAAGGGAAGGGAGAGCTAACTGAGTTTGCGTCTTATAGTGGGGGTTCATTTCAAGGCATGTACATAGCAACAGTTTTTTCCTGAAACTATCAATCATTTTCAACTGTTTGAGACCTCCCCAATTAATCAACTGTTGATGATGATGATGACGATCGACCGGAAAGATTTGCCGGTGCCGCCGGGCCGATGGGGCCTGCAGCTTAAAGAGGAGAAAAGGATTGCCACAAATTGCTGAAATGAAACTATGTATAGGTTGACTTATTCTTCACTACTACTTGCTCAAAAAAAAAACTTCTAGTTAGAAACTTGAGGACTACATTCATATGATTTCAATCAATGAGTGAGAGGTTATTCATCCTAAAAATGAAAAAAATCTAAGTTCATTTTTACTTCACAATTAATCTAAAATACAATTACCACTTTTCAATGATCTTAGATCGTATCCAAAACCGATTTCCAGACAATTCTATAATGACATGATCGCGACCCATATAAAATTACAGGCTCTACAACTCGAAACATACTAAATTATTGGGGACGTTCGACTAGTTAAGTGACGTTTGCACTAGTGACATGAGATTAGCTAAAGTGACTCCACTCTGACCTAAAAATAGAATTTTTAAGAGGATTTTTAATTATTCTAATTATTTCGCGCACTCTAAATTAAATTTTACTTATTTTGAAAACTGTTTTTGAGTCACGAATAAAGTGTTCAATCAAAACGCTAAGGTATATAGGTATTTAGCTAGGTTCTTTCGGTTGGGCTAGAAGATGCTAGCAAGCTTAGTAGTGGCACCAATAAAGTTGCTAAAAATGACATTGTAGTCAAAATGATGGGGTTTTTAAGATAATGATACCCTATCCATGTCCCCATTATTATAAGCATTTGAACAACAAAGTCTAGCACTAACATAGCAAAAAAGAAGAAACTCTATAATATATATATTCGAATAAATAATGTCTATCTCTCCTGAGGTTTGATCAATTATATGAAGAGTTAATTTTTGGATTTATAACAAAAATCCCTCATTTCGTTAGTTAACTTTTTTATTTTTTAATAAAGATCTCTCCTGATCAACTATTATATTTATCAATAAACAATAAAATTAACTCCGTTTATAGTTGAAAAAACCTAAGAAAAAGTGAATACAATTATCTCTATTGATTATAAGATTTGTCTTAGTCAACCCATCCATTTTTCCATGATTGTCATCATCACACACCCCATTTTGTCCATCTCTTTAAAAAGTTTATGTGGCTAGAATGCTTTGATGGAGTTTGAAATCGTGAAGGGTCTAGGGTTGTACATCTTTTAGATGATAAACATACAAGAAATTCTACGTATACACAAATCACATCTTTTAGATTAAAATTCTCAAGAAAAGATGAATACACAACGGAATATTACTTATTGAAGTGTAAAATTTACGTGATAAAACTCAATTCCATAAAATCCATTTTTCTCCAGTTTAGTTGACTCCATAAAAAGGAAAGAAAATTTGATGAAGACATTACTCGACTGCTCTGATCGGGCTTGTAATTCAACACCCTCAGAGTCACGATTTGCTGGCTTAATCGATCACATGTTATACGATAAACTAAAAAACCGCAAGAGAAGAATGTAGTATGCATACTTTCGCATTCAAAACATGATACTATTAGATGAATATACGTATAATATCATATTGGATATTCAGCAACGAGTCATATTGATTCTGTCAGCAGAACATAATCCTAAAACCATACTTGAAACCTGAAGCGGAAAGATGGATAGTATTTTCCTGCTACAAATGGCAATTATCCCAGTTACAATGTTTTTTTCACAATGCAATCAGTTTCTAGCATTTCCAAGTTATGAACACATAAACATGGCAGATAAACATTTGAAACAAAACATCTGTATCCTGGTGTAAAATTATGGAACCGTAACCTCCAACTATATCGGCAAAAGAACAATTTTTAGGGGCCTCTATCCCTGCCTTTGTTTCTAATATAAATTGGATAAAACTCGAAACAACCTTTGTTCGTCTCAAAACCGGTTGCTGCAAGGTTGAAGAGCTTGTGATCGAACTTTGGAGGCTTAAATAACAACATGCTTAGTGCACTTATTTTGTTTCGTCCAGACGCATGCTCTCCTTTTGGAAGAATTCAAATTCTTGCAGAAGTTTAGCCAGCTTTGCAGCGTTGTCTTCCTGAATATGAGATGGAACCTTTTCTTGATAACCAGCTGCGTTCATTATCTTCTTCAGTTTCTCTTGTTGCCTGTTAAAAAGCAGCAGCATCAATGATGAGGCAAGAAAAACACGGATTGGCATCAAAAGGTAATTCACCGATTCAACAAGGATCGAAAAATTGTTCAAAAACAAATATATATGAAGTTGGTATTTCAATCCACAATTACAACTTGGAGCCAATTAAGAATTTGTGTGCATACACGAGACTTACTTTTGTATCTCAGCCATCTTGTTCTTGATCTTTTCTTGCTCTGCTTCTGCATCCAGAGTCCCTTGAACCTTAAGATAGACTATAAGATTTTCATTTACATTCTGAATCGCACATCCAGCTGGAGCTTCATCTTTTCCACTCAGTAAAACCTGGGAATACAAGTTCATTCACGGCACAGAATTGAGACAGTTACCAAAAATCTTCATTTACACACAACTCGGTGATACAAGACATTTTTTTCAAGTGTGTCCGAGAGTTGGCCTCAACATAAAATCACAGCAAATAGTACCTATGCACAAAATGTTGAGTTGGTCTCAACATAAAATCACAGCAAATAGCACCTATGCACAAAATGCATGTTCCCCTCAAATTCATGAGGCAAACCATTGGACCATCTTAGAGAGTCATTCTAATTGTGTTTGAAAAATAACAATTACAAATGTAAACATGAGACATGAGATTTCGAATGGAAATCCGCTGCAATGCAAAAAGCTTGTTTTCGTATTTCTGTAAGAATGGCATTGAAAACATCCATCAATTGAGCTGACTCTTTACAGATGTCAAACTGTTTATATATGCATAAAGGGTGCATCTACAGTATGCCAAAATTGGTAAGGATAAAAGAAGAAATACAAGAGAGTAGCGGAAAAAAGTCCGAGGCCACACTTCATATGCATGCTATATACCTTTAAAGATGATAAAGAGGCAAGAGTTAGAATCTCTAATTCATGACTCCTGATAATTTCACCCACTGCATCAGTTTGGCAAAATGCAAATGCTGGTAACCTGAAGACAGAGAACCATTTAGAAATATATTAATGATTTTGCCAATTAAAACAGTATCCATAAAACAAAACACACATTTACGAAATTGATGTGAACCTATAGACAGAACCCTTCCAGTGAAAAATAAAAAAAAAGTCCTTACTCAAATCGTACTGTTTCTTAAAATATATTTTACAAAACTTGAGCTGAAAACTATAAAAGAAATAAATAAAAAATATGTACTACTTTCATGAGTCAACTGCTGTATTTTGTAGATGAATAAATAAAGAATGCATCGATTACGCTAACTTGCCTGAAATTTAAAATATCACTTCAAAATATTTACCTTTCATTTTTCGACTTTCCAAGTACCTCTGCCCTCAGGGACCTAAGACATTTCACAGTGGACTCGACAAGATCCATTTCATTTTCAGCCCTTTCATTTGTCCAGCACTGGAAGAGTTGGGTAAAACAGTAGTGTCACAAACAATGAACTTAAAACTTTTAAATCAATTAGTGTCTCAAAAGCCATCTCAGTCATCACATTTAGTTGTCAAGACGAATACAATTCACCTAAAGGCTAAATCAGTTCCTAGTCATTAAGAAAGCCAATAGTGGGTCCTTCCAAAGCCAAAAGTCACACCGTCATGTCCCACATTATATATCTCTTTTAATACTGAAACTAGAACTTACCTCTACAGATGATGGGTATTCACTTAACATTATCGATTCTGTTCTTGTAGAGTCCTTCACTGCTGGAAGGCGCTGCCACAATTCTTCAGTAACAAACGGCATAAATGGATGAAGCAACCGCAAGCCAGTTTCCAAGCATACCCAAAGAGCATGCTGTGCATAACTCCTCTCAGAAGCAAATGCAGGATCATCACCAGCAAAGTAAGGCTTAATTGCTTCAACAAACACATCACAAAATTGATATTGCCACCACGAATACGCTGTGCTGGCTGCATCTGAGAAGTCATATGAATCTAATGATGCTACGGTTCTGGATATGGCCTTGTTCAGCACTGAGAGAATCCATTGGCAGCTGAAAGGCATATTTTGTGGATATACACTTGTTGGAGGGACATAATTTTCCCCCAGTTTGCTCATAGCGAATCGAACAGCATTCCACAATTTATTACACCATTGACGATACCCGACAACTCTTTGGATATCCAAATTTATTTTATCAGACTGAAAAAAGAGAAGTCAATGAATAATATTAATTCACATACACGCAGCCACTTAACTGAAAGAGAGGCAGGAATTGTTTCAGTAAGCTGATTTAAATCATAAAGAAATCGATAGGTAGAAACATGAACCTGAGCTGTGTAAGAAACAAGTGCAAATCGGAGAGCATCTGCACCACATTCCGCGATACCATTAGGGAAGTCTTTCACCTGTCCTGCTTTTGCAACAGCCAGCTCATTAGGATCCAAATTACCCTCCTCCAGCCTCTTGTGAAGACCTTCAAGAGACATCCCGTTTATAACTTCAAGGGGGTCAATAACATTTCCCAAGGACTTTGACATCTTACGCCCATGTGCATCACGAATCATTGGATGCAGATATACCTACAAGGTTTAAAATGCATTAATGGATCTACTTCACATATCATAAGAGAAACATCAAGAAAAATATTAATTCTTTTCCTTCACTTGTGAAAGTCAACACAGAAAAACTGAATTTAATTTCAGAGAGAGAAACAGAAGGAGACACTTGAACCATACTTGTATTGGAAGACTACCAACAGAAAGTGCAACCAGGTTAATCCAAAACAGGGTAAAGTTA
Source organism: Xanthoceras sorbifolium (assembly GCA_003430845.1). Taxonomy (NCBI): domain Eukaryota; kingdom Viridiplantae; phylum Streptophyta; class Magnoliopsida; order Sapindales; family Sapindaceae; genus Xanthoceras; species Xanthoceras sorbifolium. The sequence continues at coordinate 28,009,696 of CM010611.1, forward strand.
TAAACCTATAGGAACTATGGTATTAGACTCCCTTTTAAATTAAATGCTCCTATATATTATACGAAACACAAAGTGTGCATTAAATCAATGTTTAGCAAAACCTCCAAACGTTCACATGCTATATGTTTTAGAACATCCTTCTTCACAACTGAGATAACAAGGCTATATATTTATTTAGTAAGATGGACATTCACTCACCTTCCTAAAAGGTACATCACCTCCTAGTTTAATTCCTAACATCACCATCCGAGCAACCCAGAAAAAGAGAATGTCATGCCCAGTTTCTAGAACTGAAGTTGGATAAAATGCCTTTAAATCATCTGTCTCATCTGGCCATCCCAACACTGATAATGGAAATAGACCAGCAGAGAACCAGGTGTCAAGTACATCAGGATCTTGGCACAACTCAAACTTCTTCCCGGCAAATCTTTTGCTAGCCTCAGCTTCGGCCTCTTTCTCATCTCTAGCAACTATCCAGTGGTCATCGTATGACCCAAGTTTCTTCAATTCATCATCTTCCAGTGCAACATACCATGCAGGTACGCGGTGACCCCACCACAGCTGCCTCGAGATACACCAGTCGTGTATGTTCTCAAGCCATCTGTCCTGTTAAATCCCACAATCAATAATACTAATAATACAGCTACATAAATACAAAACATTATTAGGCAACATAATAAGACATGAAGTCATATAGCAAAAATTACAGGCACACAGCAGATAACCACATTGTTGAATGTATTGCAGCAAAATTTTCATAAACTTATGAATAATGAAGCCTATCTTTCATTCACTGTGTTCCTCCTCCCTCCCCACTTTCTTTCTTTGTGTAAATTAATTCTGATAGATTGCTGCCAGTAACGCTTCTCAATCAAACTACTGACCTCAACTCAACAGATTGAAAAAACCATTCCAGGGAAATGGCAAAATGTTATTCATGCAAGAATTTACAATGACATGAGTACCTTCTCCATTCAGCAGTATACTGTTTTGGGATGAACTCAAGCTTCCTATTTTCACCATCCGTAGCTGCATTAAGGGCATCCATTCCCAAGCTTTTGCAGTTAACCCACCATTGGGGCTTTATCATTGGCTCCACGACATCATTGCTTCTTGAACAAATTCCAAGGGTCATTTCATTGTTCTTAGCACCTCTATACAATCCCTAATGTAAGAAAAAGTAGTTAAGAAAACATCAGTACTGTTGGAAATAGACAGAGAGTACAATATATGAAGCAGCAACAATACCTTCTTCTGTAGTGCTTCAGTAAGAGCTACACGGGCCTTAAAACGTGGCATCCCCTCAAAGTCTGGACCACCATTACTATTTATTAGCCCGTCATCAGTAAAAATATTTATAAATTCGAGATTGTGTCGCTTGCCAGTCTCAAAATCATTTTTATCATGCGCGGGAGTAATCTGAAAAACATATAGTGACAAGCTGTAAAATATCAGCAGACCAAAAATTGTAAAAAGAGTATTTAGGTTTGCATTCTAAGTTGAAAATCTGAACTTTTACCTTAACAGCTCCTGTCCCAAATGTCGGATCAACAAGAATTTCATCGCAAATTATAGGAAGCTTTCTTCCATTAAATGGATGAATGGCAAATTTTCCATGCAGATGACTGTACCTTTTGTCTTCAGGATGTACAGCTATGGCAGTGTCACCAAGCATTGTTTCCACCCTAGTAGTGGCAACAACAATTTCACCCAGTCCTCCTTCCAGAGGGTAGGCAAATGATGTTAAAACGCCAAATTCAACCAGATTTTCATAACCAGGAACCTTCAACAGCGTCTTTTCTTTGATATCAATATGATCTACCTATAAACACAAAGTAACTTCCAAGTTAAGCTAGAGAGTGGAGACTATCTAATCAGTAACTACACCACTCCAAGGAAGTTGCTCACCTCAATTTCAGATATTGCTGTTCGTAAGACACAATCCCAATTCACTAGCCGGATATCCCTGCAAAAGATATAGTAAATACCTCCAAGTAGATAACCTTGTCAAACTAAAGATAACTGTATAAAAAACAAAATAAACTGATGATTTTGTTCATCATAAAAAATAAAATAAAAAAAAACCAGCATATGGACCCTTGTCCATATAATGCAAAATCCCTTTTTACAATCACTTGTTTGCTGATCCTGAGTATATTGTCATGTCACAACAATTACATAATAATTTTTTTTATTAAAAAAAGCTTGAAATTTAACATTTAAGTTTACAATTTTATAATAAATAGAACTGTAAACACCTGCCTATCCAGCAAACAATAAAATTATTGATCCAAAATTCATAAACTAAAGGAATAGTAACTATTATAACATTTAAACAGATATAAGAAAAAGAAAACTTATGAAAAGTCAACATTGATGAACAAATAGACATTCTTACGGATGAAAACACAAAAAGCAACCAAAATTAGTTTGGAGTGTTGATTGAAAACAACTAAACCCTTGTTTTCTTTTTAACTCAGAAAGGACTGTCATGTTATACAAACAACAAAATTAGGCCTGAAACAAACTCACCTATAGATTAAACCTTCCTTGTAAAGCCGAACAAAGGCCTCTGTTACAGCCCTTGATCTTTTTTCATCCATTGTAAAGCACTGGACAGAAAGAAAAGAACAAGACAGAAGAAAAACTCTTAACAATGATCTACAGAAAATCTAGAGAAGCAACTAAAATATAGAACAAGTAATAGACCCTATGGTAGAGCAAAAATATATTCATATATTTACCTCACGTGACCAGTCAAGAGAGGCACCCAACCTACGTTGTTGTCCTAAGATGGTACCCCCATACTCATTCTTCCACTTCCAAACCTTTTGCACCAAACGTCAGCTAAATCACATGCAAATCAATGGGTAATAAACTTAAAGAATGACAGTTAAACTATCAACAGTCACCTCAGACACAAATTCCTCACGGCCAACGTCATGCCTGGTTAAGTTTCGTTCCCGCATAAGTTTTTTCTCTACAACAACCTGCCAAATGGTACTGAATAATCCAGTCAAGAACAATATATGTTTGAACTTGATATACCCAAAACCCCAGACCTATGAGCATATAGGTATAAAAGTAGAATTCATGTTATCATGATGGATAAATTTATACAGAGAAATAATTTTTTTTTTTTTAAATTTACCCAAAACTAGACCAATCAAAGGGTATGAGAATATAACCTGTGTTGCTATCCCAGCGTGGTCCATACCAGGTACCCACAAAGTATTATAACCAGACATTCTCTTCCAACGGATAATTGTATCCTGCATATTATAAAAAACTCAAGTCAATAGCCGATACACTATGAAAAGTAAAATATAAGAAAGCAGGAAGCAGTATGTTGTTACTACAAGACCTGTATAGCAGTAGTAAGGGCATGACCTATATGAAGGGCTCCAGTCACATTTGGAGGGGGAAGAACCTGCAAAATTATGTCCAAACATTAAAGAACCAAAAGAATGAAGACTATTGATAGAAGTCAACGTACTGATAATGAAAACGCATAACTAACAAGGTACCATCCAACAAACTTAGGCAACATTTCACATCTATTGCAGATTGTATCAGCCCATGCTGGATTATTATTACAATGTTGCTCTAAAGCATGATGGCTTAGAAACTATGGATATCGAATGACATGACACTTTTTCCTAGCTCTAATTATTCTAGCTCCAGTTTTTTTATCAAGTACCGAAATATTCAACACAACAAAACAAAAACAACAAACCCACAGGAGAAATTCTATTAAGACAATAAATCAAACACTTACAATCACAAATGGTGGCTTGGTGCTGTTAGCATCCGCCACAAAGAATCCCGACTTCTCCCACCATGCGTACCACCTTAACAAAATTCAGATACATAAAACAGTCACTACAGAAACCAAAATCACTCACTTCATCAAAATTCGTATTATCAGACAAACACTCACGACTTCTCAACAGCATTTGGATTGTATTGCTTTGCCATTTGATTAGACATCTTTTTCTTCTCACCAGCCAATGTCTCCGGATCAATAAAATCCTCCGGATTCTCCTCACCCTCATCCCGCTTCATATTCTTCTTCGCACTCTTCTTTGAAGCATTCGATCCTTGCTCTTGCTTCTGTTGCGCCTTTACACAGAATAAAAAAAAAAAAAAACCAACAAGCTCTATTGTCAATCACCAATTACATCAGCTACACAAAAAATGAGAATTTAAAAATAATAATAATAATACCTTTAGTTTCGCTTGCTCTGCTTTCTCTAATGCCTTCTGTTTCTTCAATTCCTTCTCTCTTGCCTATCACAACAAAATAAATAAATAATATATTAATTTCTTCTTCTTCTTTTTTTGAAAAAAAACTCGAATCAACTCAAATCCATACATAAATACATATAAATACACATACATGCATATGATATGGAAAAGAAGTACCTTTTCTTCTTTCTTCTTCTTTCGCTCAAGGTCTTCTTCGGTCTCAATCTTCTTCTCAGGTTGAGACTACAAATTCAAAACCAAAAAAATAATAATAATAGTAATAATAATTTTTCAAAAATAAAAAAAAAAAGAGCTGGAAAATACAAAATGCAGATGCGATTCTGATGATAAAGAGAAAACGACCGGTGTCTGTCTGTCCGTACGTACCATGATTGACGATCCGTGAAACGAACGCGAAGCAGAGAGTGAGACGAGGACCCTAGTAGTAGTAGTAGTTGTAGCAGCTGCTTTTGCTTTGAAACACTGGAAATGAAAAAGAGACGATAACACAAGTCGTGTTTTTGACGACAGCATATATCAAATAGCCGCCACTTTCTCTACCGTAAAACCCTATAATACAACACCAGTTAATTGATTAGAACAAATCCGTGAATGTATCTAATATCATTTCCGATGTAAATACGTATTTTTAAATATTTAAACAGTATAATAATATTAACATTTTTAAATAATATGTTTCTACCTTATTAAAAAAATTATAGAAATATATATTACTTCTCTAATATGACTATTTAAATAATAATTTTAAATTAATTTATTTGCTACATTCTCTCTACATTCAATATAATAATTAAATATATTAACAAAATGCTAAAATTTTATTAGTGAAAAAAGTTATAAATCCTAGTCAGCATATCAAGGAGGATATCTACAATTAGAAATATATTGGAGAATGTTTTTTTTTTACCACATTATATCAATATTAAAATTAGATAATTACAATGGAGAATGTTTTTTTAACTTTTTCAATATAAATTATACTGTGATACTCAATTTTCTCTAAATACGGAGATGCTCTAAATTTATTAAATTACATTCGGACTAAGTTTATAAAAATTCATATTAAACTCTCCCAGTATTAAGTTTGGTCATTATAAAATTTAATTTCAAATGTAATTTAATAAACCTATTTAATATTATTTGTTCAATTAAAAATAGCATTCTCATAAATTTGTATGCTTCTATAAAAGGAATTTTGTTAAAAAAAAATTAGTCGTTTTTATTAATGAAAAATAAAAATTAAAGGGAATCAAATTCTCTTAAAAATAGAATTAAGGAAAGGGAACTTGATTCACTACAGGAATAAGTTCATTTTCTTTTATTAGGGATTTGTAATGAGTAAACATATTCTTATACAAAAAGCTATTTTTAACACGGAAAATGTTATATTCAACTTTTTTAATTAATTAAAAGCGTTTATAATTGATAAGTCGGGTTTGGTTATTTGGATTAACTAAATAGAGCCCGCCCAACACTCGAAAATGTAAATGTTTTAAATTCCAATTAACTCTATATTAAATACATCATCTTAATATAATTATTGCGGAGTCTGGAAAATATAATTACGAGTTGAACTCATAATCTCAATAGTACATATATATAAAGAAAATAGAACTGAATCGGCGTTATCTTCATTACCTTACTTCGTTAAAGGTGTATTTTATAAAATTTGTATTTAAAAAACCAGTCTGAGTATATTTTTTTATTAACTTTAAAAAATGTATATGCTAAATGGGAACAAGTCAGGGTTCTAATGGGACCTAAGAAAATCAACCATTAGAGCATCTCCAATGCAAATATGTATTTTTGAGTATCTAAATAGTGTCACATCAGCATTTCTAAATAATATGGATCTAACTTGTCAAAAAAATTATAGAAATGCATATTCACTTCTCCAATGTGAATATCTAAATAGTAATTTTAAACCAATAACCACAAGTCATTTGTTACATTCTCTCTCCATTCAATATGATAATTAAATGCATTGACAAAATACTAAAATTTTATTGGTGGGAAAAGTTAGAAATCCTAGTCAGCATATCAAGGAGAATATCTACAATTAGAAACTCTACTTGATATTCTCTAACTTTTTTTTTGCCACATCATATCAATATTAAAGTTAGATAATTGCATTGGAGAATGTTTTCTTAACTTTTTCAATATTGATCCTATGTGGCACTCAATTTTCTCCAAATGTATAATAGCATTGGAGATGCTCTTATAAGTACGGTTCGAAAAATAACTGGAAAAATCTTTCCACATATTATTTATTTATTGATAATAGTGGATTAGAATTTTTGTTATGATTACACGTGTTGTTGCACGACATTTGATAAAACGTGTTATAGATTTTTTCTTTTCTAAATTTTTTTTATAGAAATTTATTATTTAATAGCTTAAGTAATGTTGTTTACAATTTAATTATTGTATTATCAAGATTTAAAACAAAATAAAAATAAAAAACAAACAAACTCGAGTTCGCATACCAACCGCCCTAATTGAGCCCGGATTCGGCTTATCCGATTCGGGTTTCCCCAACCCGTAAAAACCAAATTCTTTCGAATTTAATTTTCTTAGCAACCAAACACCCGCAAGCACGCAGAGAACGAGCGAGAAACACAGAGAGAGAGAAGATGTCAGTGATGATAGTGACAAGCTTGGGAGAGATGATTGTGGATTTGTACGTCGACAAGTGTCCACTCACCACCAAGAACTTCTTGAAGCTCTGCAAGTACGTCAAATTTTTATCATTCAATATATCAAATGCTCATCAAAATCCATAATTTCTTCTTCTTCTTATACTTCGTTTCATGAACCAATAAAAAATTTAATTTTAAAAAACGTGTTTGTTTCTAGAATGAAGTACTACAACGGTTGTCTGTTTCACACGGTCCAGAAAGATTTCACTGCTCAGACCGGTGACCCCACCGGTACCGGTACTGGTGGAGATTCTGTCTACAAGTAAGTTTTTCCTTTTTTATGGAGTGAAAAAACAAATGTTGTGGCTTTTCTGTTCATTTGGGGTGATTTGAGTGGTGGTTTATGCTGTGTGTTGTGGATATTTCAGGTTTTTGTACGGTGACCAGGCTCGATTCTTCAGCGATGAGATTCGTGTGGATTTGAAGCATTCGAAGACAGGCACTATTGCCATGGCTAGTGCTGGAGAGAATCTAAATGCTTCTCAGGTTTTTTTTTTTTAAGATTTTGATTTCGTAATGTTTCGGAGAAGGGTTTTTATTGTTTGTTAATATGTTTCTAGTAAAAATGCTGTTTTGATGGTTTACTAATCTGAAAATGTTTGTGTAGTGACCCATTTTTGAGCTAATGATATGGGATTTATGCCATATATATGTATGTATGTGGAAAGCTAATAGTATGATTACTTTTAGCTTTATTTGTTAAATTGTTATTGACTTTCGATTGATGTTCAGTTGTAATCTTATCTGAACATGTCTGTGTTATGAATAGACTGATATGTGATTTATTCCTTATATATGTATGTATGTGGAAAGCTAATGATATGATACTGCTTTGCAGTTTTATATCACACTGCGTGATGATCTAGACTATCTTGACGGGAAGCACACTGTGAGTTGCTTGATGCACAACATCTTGGATGCTATTTGGCTAGCCAATCACTATTTTGATGAAACAAATGAATGAACGGTTTATTTCATTTATTGTTGCAGGTTTTTGGGGAGGTAGCTGAAGGGTTCGAAACTTTGACTAGGATAAATGAAGCTTATGTGGATGAGAAGAATAGGCCATATAAAAATATACGGTTCGTTTTATTTATTCCTCTCTGGATGAATTATTATGTTGAACGGGTGACTAACATTGATCACTGTGTTCTCTTACATCTATTTGTTTTAATAATTCTAACCTTTTATTCATGAACAGAATCAAGCACACCTATATAGTGGATGATCCTTTTGATGATCCTTCCCTGTTAGCTGAGTTTATTCCTGATGCTTCACCTGAAGGCAAACCAAAAGATGAGGTATTGACTGATTGCAAATTCTGTTTAGTATTTTATGAGAAGCACAAATTAAATGAAGAAATCTATATTAGAGAACAACACAGTATTTGAAAAGGATGGGTTCTGTGGCAAGTTGAAGACTGATCTGTGGAGTATGTTCTTCTATGGTCACTTGAAATCCCCTGCATAGAATAGTGAGAGAGAAACATCAATTTTTTTTTTTTTTTGGGTTGCATGTTTTAGTCAAATCTGTAGTTTATTTTGGGTTAGCGAAGAGGATGCCTTTTTGGCTAGCATATTCCTTTCACATTCATCGCTAATTTATTGAAATTGTGATTAGGTTGATAATAAAGTGCGGCTTGAAGATGATTGGGTGCCCCTGGATGAGCAATTAGGCCCACAAGAGCTTGAGGAGGTTCTCCGTGCGAAAGATGCTTATTCAAGTGCAGTTGTACTTGAGAGTGTAAGAATCTCAAACATATACTGATTTTGGTGTTTTGTCTCCAAATTTGAACTTCTTATCTTTATTGAAACTTACTTTTGTTATCTGAAATGCTTACAGATTGGGGATATTCCTTTAGCTGAAATGAAGCCTCCTGAGAATGTGCTATTTGTTTGTAAACTCAATCCGGTCACTGAAGTAAGTGTTTGATCTTTTGTGTATTGATTAATGTTATTGGCAGAATCACGAAATTCCTGCTGCTTTTCTTTAGCTCTATTTGTTTGAGGGGGTTAGGGAGAAGGAAACTGGAGAGGGGATACCTTTTCTTTTGTTTGGTTATGGAAGTTGACAAGGCAAGGAACAAATGTTAGTTGTGAGTGGGAGGGGATTTGATGTTATATTTAAAACTGTAGGTTCAACAATTGCACTTAGCTTCTCATCTCTAGCTTTCTCTGAATGAATGAAAAGAGCGAATGCAGTTTTCCCCTTCACCTATCTCTCCCTTCCTTTCTACAATGGAAGGTATAATATTGATAAAAAATTTAATGATAACAAGATATTTATCTGCGCTTGCTGTTTATAATCTTGTTCCCACAGTTTGTCATCTTCAGACAATGGTTAATTTGTTTATCCTTTAATGCAGGATGAGGATTTACATACAATCTTTTCACGTTTTGGAATTGTTGTATCGTAAGTGATAATAATTATTCCTTTTAATATATGTTTTTTTTTTTTTTTTATCTGGATTGGTCCAGCAAGCAAATAATTTTCCCATTATGATCAAATGATGGCAGGGCTGAAGTAATTCGAGATTTTAAGACCGGAGACAGCTTATGCTATGCTTTCATTGGTTAGTGATTTTTTATTTATTTATAATCTGTTGTTTTCAGTGTATAAGAAGATAAAGTTTCAAAACTTTGTTTCTGATCCGTCTCCAGTACTCCCTCTGTCCGTCTATCTCAATTCTGTAGTCACTGTAATCCTTGTTTCGATTTTGAACATCCATTATTGGTAAATGTTTATTTTTCGATGGAATATATCTTTGAACTTAGTATAAATAACTTAGAGAAAAGTATTTCTGGTATATATTTGGGCCCTTTTTTCTAAATGGTGTTGTTCTGAAGCTCTAAAGGAAGAAAGATTGCTTTGGACTGCCAGTTAACATAAAATTTAAGTTGGACCTGAATCCTGAAGAGACACCTAGATGGAGCCAGATGGCAAAGGAAAATTTACCTTGGCTGACCCAAATAGTTGGTTTTGGCTTTGGTTAATGAATTCGTCCGTAGTTATATTTTGTTAGAGAAAATCATGCTTACTAACCAAAGTTGCTATGTGCCTTGGCTAGATTTTTTTAATTAATGGTTGACTATTTGAGTGAGCCCTGCAACAGGGGCTTACTTTCTGAATAGTTGTCCAAGTACTTAAGTGTGTCTACATAGGTTGATTCCCTTTTCTTGACTTGAGTGTGTTGAGAGTAAAAGGTGAGTGCTAGTGTGTGTCTATATACATGTAAGTGGATATATGTCAACAATGTGCTGGACATGGTTCTTTCTCTCTAATATAATATGTATCGGTGTGATATGCTTATGTTCATCAGTATGCTTAATTGTTGCACCAGATTATAAAATATTATTTTCTTTCTTTCCAGAGTTTGAGAACAGAGAGGCGTGTGAACAAGCTTATTATAAGGTCTGGTTAAAGCCTGGAAGTACTCTTTTCTTCGATTTTGTATTTTTTGTTTCTGCCTGCATATATAATGATCCTCAAGCAATTACTACAAATACCTACTCAAGTAAATTTGCATTACTTGTCTTTAACTACTTGAATATATACTGACAGATTTTCACATTCATTCTGTTTAACCATTGATGAAGAAGTGGGTGATGACTGGCAAGTTGAAATTACTATATATATAAACAGCCTGGGACAATAATTTGCTTTTTATCTTATTGTTAAAGACAACTTGCTCTCTCCTCTTGTATATCTTTTTGGTTAAAAAGAAAGAAAAAACCCCTCCAGTGCCCCAAAGAATAAAATGCTTTTAGATATTGCATTCTGTTGACATAACAGATTCTAACGTTTCTATAATAACAATTTTGCTTGTTTTCTTTTTTCCACTGGGCACTGCACATCAAAGTTTTGGGGATCTCTTCTGACCACCCTGCAATTTAGTATAGTCATGCATCTAGAGTGCTTGGGAATAACAATTGTGTCATGCATTGACAGAACTCTTATTGTATTTTTTAACTTTAGGATTTCTTGGTAATTTGTTGCATTTATAGATAGTAAACTTGATTCTTTGTTAATCTAATTCGGTAAATACTTTCATCTTAGTGCCGCTGCCTGACTTTGTGAGATTGCCTTTTGCTTGTAGATGGATAATGCTTTGATTGATGATAGAAGGATACATGTGGATTTTAGTCAAAGTGTCTCGAAACTTTGGAAGGACTACATCACCAGAGATAAAAAAACAGGTAAAGGTGAAAGTTATAATCACTGTTATTTGCAATTTTTGGTAGAATGCTTATCGATTTTGGTTTGTGCATGCGTGCTTTTGTTTGGTTTATTTCTATTCTTGCAATATTCTCTTGCTGCATGCTGCATTAGTTTCAAACTTCCTTTTGTCCTTGCATGCTTACACGTCTAGTTCTGGTTCCATCCACATGCTGTATTTGTTTATCTTTAATTATCGTCTGTTGTTTGATTTTGATATGGGCCATGACAAACAAGCAATAATATTCTAGAACAATAAAAAAGACATGGACATCATCAAATCCCAGCTTCATGGCTAATTGAGCTAACAGGTTGCATCCCGTTATCTAATTTTGCAAGTAACATGCAGTACCGGAGTCTTTCTTTTTGACTAGTAAATCAATGTATAGAAATTATTGGAAAATAGTTTTATATAAACAGGTTCATATATTCCTTTATTGTTCCGTTTATCATGGTATTATTAATTCTCTTTTCAGAATTTTTGACGATCCTCTTAAATTTTTTTTTTGGGAACCTTTTAAGTCGATAAATTAATTATGTATTTCATATTGTCTGCAGGAAATGGTTGCTTCAAATGCGGTGCTCCCGATCACTTTGCCAAGGATTGTACTGGCCAGCTACCTGCAAAATACATCTTGAAGGATGCTGATGGACAGCATGGTGGATACAGTAACTCAAAGTCGGTATTGCATGTGATAAATTGGATCTTGTTCTCTCTTTTACACTCTCTTGAAAATGCAATGTGTGTTGTAGGTATGAAATGGTATTTGATGAAGACACTCCTGAAAATCCAAAACAAGAAAAGCGACATGGAGGCCATGATCAAGAGGACCGAGTGGAGAAATCAAAAATGAATAGGCAGATTGCTGACTTTAAAGATAGGGACCGAGAAAAGAAAGACCTAGGTGACAGACACAGGGAAAGTGATAGAAGTAGGGATCACAGAGAGAGTCGGATGAATCCTGATGGTAAAGCAAGTCGATATGGAGGAAGCAGAAGAGACCGGGACTATCTCGAAGAGCGAAGAGTCAAGGAAACACATGTGGGGAAACAAGGAGAGAGAGATGATGACAGCAGAGATGAGCGGGATTACAGAAAGAGAAGTTCAGATATTGATCATCGCAGAGACAGGAGGGATGATGGAGATTATAGAAAGAGAATCATAGATGAAGATAACCGTGGAGAAAGAAGGGATAATGGTGAACATAGGAAGAGAAATGTAGATAATGATGGTCGCGGAGACAGGAGGGATGATGGAGACTACAGAAAGAGAAGTGCAGAACTTGATATCCACAGGGACAGGAGGGATGATAAGGATAGGAAGAATTATGTCCATAGTGACAGACGAGACACGAGAAAGGAACCCAGTTACAGAAGAGACACCGAAGATGATGGTGGCCATAAAAGACGAAGGGAAGAGCGAGACAGTAAACGCCTGGTTTCAGAAAATGATGATGATCGCGATCCTGATAGAAGGCACCGAGGTGACAAAAGGAGATGAAGTCTCCTCTCTGGTTTGATTGCTTCAGTGTAGGTTCTTGTAGTTGCTTTTCCAGGTTCCCGGTGTTGAATACTTCTGATTGTAATTCGAATTGGGATTTGCTGAGCAAATGAATCAAACTTGCCAGCAAAAGTTTGAGGCATTTGGTCCTCTCATACTCTGTTTTTTTTTTTTTTTAATTACACATTTATAAAATTGATTACAAGTCTGTCAGGATCTACCAATTAATGACTGCATGTACGATTTAAACATTTACTTTTATAATTAAAAAATATTTATTCTGTAAAGAGAAAACTCAATGGTTAAAATTTTATTTTAAAATTATTTTTATTAACTATTAATATCAAATTTCACTTGTTAGCAAGAAATCATATCAACACAAATTCAACTCAAGATGTTACAATTTTGACCAAATAGCCATAATAACAATTAGTCTTTTGTATGGTTGCTTCTTTCTTTCTACATTGAACAAATGAATTCTTTATTGGTAATATGCTATTCTTACAAGTTCATTACCTTAACTAAACAATTAAAATCCATCAAATTGAAATCCAATTTCTTCACTAAACAATTAAAATCCAATTTCTTAAAACAACAGACTATTTACAACTGTACAAGTTGTGTACACTAACGTTTTTTTTTTATTTTTAAATTTGACATCTGAAAAGTCAGAAGTAGCACAGCTCAAATATCTACTTCCAGATCAAAAAAATCTACTTCTAATACTAAGAGAAATCTCCCCACACTTATTGCGGGTATATGGATATTCTCCATCCAAGTCAATGAAGAAAGCAAAAGAGAATAAGATGAAAGAGAACAAAGACATTAACTTATAATTTTAACTTCATAGTTCTACTAATCATTGACTATATAACATAAAACTTTATCATCTTCATAGACTACTCAGATTCTTAATCATATCACCATAATCATTATTTTTTACAAGGGTTTTAGTTTATTTTCCTGACATTGAAACAAAAATAACAGGCTAAATGGACCTTGTAATGAGAGTTTATCTTTTAACTTTAGATAAACTTTCTATTCTAGTAAAATTTTCCCAGAAAATGTGGGATTCTTAAGGAAAATTCATAGATATTGGTCCAAACACTTAAACCTGAGAAAGGAGTGGAGCTCTATGGTTGAATCTTTTCACCACGGTATAAACTACCAGCTGTACGTTTACTATCAGCCGGTGGTGCCTGTGTCACATGAGATCGAGAGCTGCCTCAATATCTCCTCCATTTCGTAACGGTGAGAGGAAAGGGTACTTAAAACAGAACAAACTCTAGCAGGCAGTGAAACACCACTTCAGACGTGATTTTCAGGAATGTGCCTTTTGTGATCCCTCTCCATATAACCAAGCCTGCCCATGCGATTTCGGTCTTCTACATAATCGTGATTATTATAATGGTTGGATCCGGGCCCATGACTGTGCCGCAGCTTCCCTTCTGGTGCTTTCCCAGGTGAGCTCTCAAACTTCCTCTTCCGGTTGCTCGACTTGGGTGAACGAGAACCCCGACCCAGGTCATCAGCCACTGGCACCTCCCCTTCTTCCACATTCTCCAAATGTGATGCATGTGATGATGACTTCCCCCTCATTTGTTGGTGGCCTTCTCCAGAATCCTCTTGATGTTGCTCATGATAAGAATTCGCATACTCATGTCTGTCTGTGGATTTAGACCAACTTTGCTTCCTATCCCACTTGCTTTTCTCACTCCCAGCAGCCAATTCAATGCCATCTTCCAGTTCCCTCTCAATGAGATCATCCTCGTCCATAAAGTCAGTTTTTCGAGTTGTGTCCACGCGGGACTTCCTTCGTTTCTCTAGTGCTGCCTTTACCTTGTCTCTGTCGATCTTCTTAATAGCTTCCTGGGGTGACTGGCCAACTGTACTTCTGTGATCCAGATTTCGGCCAAAATGCTTGTCCTTTAATTCCCCTACTTCTCTTGCATCATCTCTCACAACCCCCCTTCCGTGATCTTCTTCATCAAGTCCATCTGACCCAAATCTCGATGTGCTAGCTTCCCCTTTGTTCTGGTAAGTCTCTGATTCAAGGTGTAGATCATGTTTAGACTTCCCATATCCATTATCATCTGTAGAAATTTCCATATCCGCACTTCCCCAACCGTTACTCTGATTATGAGTGGTTCTTGGAGGTCCAGTTCGATTGTCAGCTGATGGCTGTGCAGATGCTGGCTTAGTTGATGCAGGTTTTAAGGCTCCAGATCTGGAAGTATTACCACTAGCCGGAGAATAACTATTAGTTGATGCAGACTTTCCTTCACTGCTAGATGGAGCCTTTTGTGATGCCCGATTATTAACCCCAGCTCCGGCATTCCCTTCAATTTCACCACCCTGGGAAGCAGGCACTCTGTTTTGTTCGTAGAGTTCCAGCATTTGATTGCTAACTTCTGCAAGAGATAAGCATTAATAATGAAATCCAACATAATCACATAATAATAAGAATAATAATTAAATAACAACAATAATAATAACAATAGCGACTATTAAATATGATGAATACAATTACATATTATTCCCAACTACGTGTTTCTGTCTCCCAGTTCCAACCCCACACACCCCCCTGGGGCTGTGGTGGTGTCTGGTAAGGATTTTTTAAGAAAAAGAATAAAAGAAGAAACCATGGTCTTAAGTTTTATCTGCCTTACCATTAACTTTGAAAATACATAATTTTAAAAACCGTTATCAAATATAGAATAATGGAAAAACGGGGACTCTAACTCTTGTTATCAGTAAATGACACTGACAACTGGAAGAAAGGGAGAACACCAACCCTCCAATTGGCGTGGTGTGACATCAAACTCTTGCCACCACACCTTTTCGCCATCCGATGGAAGCTTTACTTTTAGGAACTTCGCAGCAAGAAAAATGGCCCCTGCAGCAATGTGATGGGGCTTAAACTGCAAGCAGAGAGAAGTCCGAAGTCTGCATGCCGTATTCCCCAATCAAGAAGCGACCATGAAAAAAGACCATGAATGTACAGTTTATTAAAAAGAAACAATACCCATCATTGACGAAGTTCCATGCAACCTGAGCAAGGGCATTCTGAGCAACCTTAAATTTCTTTATTGCCTCGACAAGGGGTTTGTATGGGTGGTGAACATTAAGATCATAACCAAGAGTTGAAAGTACAACCTTCTCTCCAAGTAAAATTAACTCTTTCTGTTGGTCAAATATCTCCTACATATTGGATACAAAGAAATAAAAAATATAAATATATATATATATATATATATATATAAACCATTATAACTACAAACAGCCATAAAAACATAAGTGAACAAACAAATTAAAAAAGAGAAGATCGGAATGAAACAGAACAATATAGAAATACAAATACATGAACCATCAGTATAATACTTAGGGTAATGCACAAGAAATACGCGAAATGCTGACATTGAAACAATATCAAAATAACAAACAGTAGCTGATTAACTATCTATGAGATTTAACAGCAGGATCTAACAAAACATTCATCATTCCCATTTCATGATTATAACAGACATGGATCATATTAACACTCTTAAGATAAACAGGAAAGAGAAAATGGTAACTCTTGTAGTTACTAGTTAGTTTGGAAAGTCTAGTGCCGATATGCAGGACGTCTTAGGATTAAATCTCACTCACATCAAGGTTGGAAAAGGTTCGGTTTAAATTTGAGTCTTGTAAAATAAGATTTTTTTTTTTAATAAAAACAAATACGGCAACTCTTTGCTTTTGATAAATGAAGCACTAATAAGAAATAACTGGAAAGCCTCAAATAATGTCTGTCACAGCCATCCGTTAATTGCCTGATAAATAGAAAAAATAAACTACCAGAGACACTAAATCTCAAATTACTTGCTATATCTGACATACAAAATACACAATTAAAGTATCCGCTGTGTGTGTGTGAGAGAGAGAGAGAGAGAGAACAATAGAGACAAGTCATATCTCAATCTATGCTCTCAGTGTGCACAATGGACTACTAACTTTTCTACAGACAGCCTTGCTAGCTGGCATCGAATGAGATCTGCAATTGGCATTTGAGATAAGAAGATAAAGAAGATGAAATTAACAGATACCTATCATGAACAAGTTCATAATTTAGAAACACAAGTAACACAAGAAATAATAAATGGCCACAATTAAGCAAAAGATTAGCATACCTTTTGCTTGATCCTATGAACTGTATCAGGATCCTTATCCTTCTTATGAATTATTTCATATGAAACAAGGATAACATCTTTCAATGGTCGGGGAGTCTCCTCAACCTTCCCCGCAAGAAACATACACACTGTGGCTATGGTCTGCAAGAAATTATAGAAAAAAAAAATCAGGCATCTTAATTGATTATTGCAAGAATTTAAAACCCAACTCAAATTATATTACAATTTTCTATTACAGACTTCACAAATGCCTGGTGAGTTACCCACCAATGAAGCATATGTATCATGAAGGAACCATAACAACTGTCAATCATTAACACATAAGAGTTACAAACAGGAACAGCATACAGAACCAATCCCCCTACCTTGCATATACCCAGTGTGCATGTTGGTACTCATTGCAAGTGGAAAACTAGTCCACCCAACGACTCACTTAGTTGCAAGTATAATAGGCTAAGAGACTTTGAAAAGCAGAATAGCTAATACAGTAATTGCAACAAAAATAAATAAAAAAACTATGTTTGAAACAATGGCGACGTATGTTTAGCTTTGAACATCAATTGACAGTCCTATCATCCACTACGGTGCTCTAATACAAAATGACAGAAGTTAAAAATCATTATGCTACTAATACCGCTAAGATATGGAAATGGCCTTCCTAAGATATTACATTTTGTAGATGACACTAGTTCAGCCAAAAAAATGGTACTAGCCATTCCCCTGCTAGATATACACTCAGATATTTTCAGGGATAATTATTTAGTGTAAATTACAAAAAATAACTCACCCTCCTGTCATTTTTTGCGTGTGATTGACGAAGAAAGAAGCGGTGGCAGAATATTATTGCCGTAGCAATTGTTATCTGGGGTCTGCATTTCAACAAAACCAGATTTACTATCATGCTAAATCATAATCATTGATTTGCAAAATGCTTTACGAAAATATAGTAGTTGATGCTCATCATGAGTAAGAGAGCAACAGTAAGTTCACTATGATGACAACAATACTACTGATCCTCTTTGCTAAATTACTATTGAACAACAACATTAATTTTCTTCAATGATAATCCTTATGAAAAGCTAAAACCAATTTTCTTCTTTTGAAAAAAAATGAATATTCTGAAGTTGAGAGCAGAAAATAAAACACATAAACATGTCTAAAGGAGCCAGTAAACAGTTTAAAGGTTAAATATCAAACTTCTCAAATGATGTTTTAAACCATATCCTCCCAGGTTGTCTCTCTTTGCATCAGATCAAAGGCGCAGTCATCACAGAACTAACATGCACAGTTCAAAAAAGTGTAAAACAGTCTTAATTGATCTTTAACACTCAAGATTTGGTGAATATTCACTAACTTCTGCATGGAAGTTCAACTTTCTATTTTCTTTCACAAGTTACAACGAATTAAGAGAATGCCAAAACTGAGAGTAAAATATGTACACAAGCATGCAGATGAAGCTCCTAAAAATTAGTTAAAGTTCCCTAGAGTTCAAAGATTCCAAAATCCAAGAAAAGCTATAGCACTAATCCTAAATTCCTCTCCCTCCAGATGCACCATGATAAACATGATGGGACCGCTCAGCACCCACATTATTCTCACTTTTCTCCAGCCTGCCTGTCCAACAGGCGAACAACTGTACAATGAGTCAGGAATAACCATATCCATCCTAAATTGAGCGAAAACAAAATATATACAAATGCAGAAAAGGTTAAACACATGCAACTGAAATGCGTAGACTCACACTTTAAGTCTCATGCCTAAATCTTGCAAAAATGTACAGTATGACTTCCGTAGATAAGCCTCCCTTCTCAAGTCGATGCCATCTTGTTTAGATGGGGAATGTTCTTCAATTTCTTTCCTAGAGAAGTACCAACGGCCACCTTCCTCAGAATTTTCCTCAGAGAATGTGGTTGGTTCACCTTCATAGATTCCACGTAGCGAGGGATCACCAGGTAACAAATTGGCCATTTTTATCGTTGTCAAACAGATATCCCCGGAACTTATATAACTCGTCTAAAGGTTGGCAGAGGTAATGACTGCATCAGCTACCTGTCAATGCACTACAAAAATGCATTAGAAACAAAGGGACTTATGAGTATCATGCTGTACAAAAATTAATAAATGAATAATTTAAAAGCACAAAAATCAGGTAGTGCATCCAAGATGCCCAAACTTTAAAGTTCACCCACTCACTATAGGTTCAACCATTACTAAAATTTTGCAGCTTACATGGATCAATGATCATATATTCTTCATAGAAGTATTCATTATATACGGAACAAATAAGAACACATTTAAGCCAGCTGACAATCTAATTCCAGTACATCACTGTGTTCACCAAAATATACAAAATCTCAAATTCTTCCAACACTTAGTGTAGCTTCTCTAACATCCACAAACGTCGAAAAAATATATACGCTCAATAGCTTAATGATTTTCTAAATGGAGGCTTGGAACATTTAACCCAAAGTGGTAGCAAGACTAGACTAGTCAGACATTATGCATGGAAAATGGAGGCTTGGTAATAGAGACTGTATATTTAATTAACTTTATTGTTGATGGTAATTATGGATTGGTTAAATTGTATCATTTTGTAGTAAGGATAATATCGTTGATCATCATGGGATCCAATAGAGATTCAAAACAGATGGGTACCTAGCATAAAACTAAGCAATTCTCAGAAATTATTCTGCAGTGAGGAAAATTTTGGCTAAGGTGACCTGAGAACCTATTGTTCTAAATTTGTAGAACTTAGTTAAACAATTAAAAGAAGCTGTGGGAAACCATAAGTTGAAATAGATAAAAACTTGGGTGAACTTAGGTGATCCATGAATTAGAAAACGTTTTACAAGAGTATCAGATTGAGCATATATATTGCATGAGAAAAGAAGGTAGCAGAAATACATTAAATGCATGAACCATGCTGTAAATGAACAGTTTCCTTATCAAATTGATCATACTATCATAGGCCGCCTGTAACTCAAGAAGAAGACTGCACTGTATGGTTATAACCTAAGCGTGACAAGGTAGGGAATTCCAACAAGTTTTTATTTCCCAATAATCTTATGATGACAGTGTAGTCCCTTGCTATACATATACATAAAACACTTTCCTCACTCAGGACATTACCCTTGAATTTTTCACAAATAATCCCAGTATTACCTTGATTCCACATCCATATTGTTTGATGCCATATTATTCTTGTAATTATTATTATTATTATTTTAACTTAACTGTTGACCTATCAAGAGCGGACCCACGCTCTGTAGGATTTGAACCTACGGCATTGGGCTTTGGAAACCCATGTTCTACCAAACTGAACTAAGAGCGCTTACTAATCACAATAGACAAGAATGTAAAGGAAAAAAAAAATCTTAAAATATACAAACTCCATATATGTTGCAAGCACATTCTATCCTATCATATGATATAGTTAACTACTAAAAAACAATTTTGTTTACATCAATCCCTCATCACCATTGCTCAAAAAGTGTAGTAGTAAATAAGGATGACAAATTTTAGCTCATAAACTTTTGCAAATCAACACACTATCAAATTGCATCTAATGACAGTCTAGCATCTTACTCTGAATCATCAGCTCTTATTTAGTACATCGTCCGAACAATTTCTCACTATAATGGGAATGTCACAGGTTGCGACTTGCAAGTAATGCTTATAACTGTAGGTGCAAACGACAGATGGTTTGTAGTTCAAAATTAATGATCCTGACTCAATGGCATTCTTTCATATGATTATATAGTTGTTTCATACACAACATTATCATATATTTTCGACCTTTTTTGGCCCTCTGACACGAAAATTTTTATGTTAAACTTGAAAAATAAAGCTGATGATGAAATATATACTTATTACATGTATTAAAAAAATAAAAATAAAAAAAGCTTAATTCCACTGTTTTACATAAATTAAACTAAGAACAGAAATCTCAAATCAATGACCCGAAATCGGTTATTTGCCTCTCAGACTGAAACCAATTACTTATACATAGAATCGAATTCTCACTTTTATCAATTTCCAGGAAAGTTTGTTCCTTTTCCTCACCTTTTCTCATGAACCATCTAGAAGAAACAAATATTCGAACTTCATTCGAAATACCCTTATCGAGTAAAGCAAGATAAAAGCATTAAAAAAAATAAAAGTAAAAAAAACAACTGCGCTTAATTTGTCGAAATTAGATACAAAAAAAATAAATAAATAACACCTTTACCACAAATATCCGAAGCAGAACCCCGATAAACGCAATTGAGAGAACAAAACTGTTGAGCGAGAAACTGAATGAATGAGAAATTCCACACGAGGGCGTGAGAGAGCGAGACAGAGGAAGAAGAGAAATAAGAAAAGGAAGGATTTTTATTTGAATTTTGGTAAATTTAGGGTTTATAGTAGTACTGCAAAGGAAGGAACTTCGTCGTTTTGAAAGATTGGTCCGGTGTGGGGGCGTGTTTCCTCCTGGTGGAAGAAGTTCATTTTAAAGTCTTTGATTTTTTTTTTTATTTAACTTTCAACACGAGGCCTGCCAAAGAAAAAAAAAAATTCATAATTATAATAAATTAAAGGATTTTTTTTTTATGTGCTAAAATGTGATAGTGAATGGATCAAAGGTATTTCAGGACTTGAGATGACAATTTTGCCCGTGATGGGACATGTAAATTTTACTAATTGGGTTTGTGAGCAGATTTGGATATAAAATTGAACAGCGACGGGGTTCAAGTTTGAGTTCGAGTTTGATAAAAAATCCACCCACTAACTCATGAATCCACATAAATTAAAAAAATATATAATATAATTTTTTATTTTTTATGAACTTATGGTAAATTTTAAGATTATTATGAGTAGTGTTAGTATTTTATTTTGTTATTATAAATTTGAATATGGTAAACTTTCACACTTAAAAGATGATTTAATACTAATAAATGTATTTTTATTTTATTTAAAAAAATATTGTTAATTTTGCGGGTTCGATCGAGCAAGGTGCAAACCCAAACTCACGAACCCACGAAATTATGCGGATTCGTTGGTGGGTGCACGTTTGAGCAATCTCGCGAGTTCAAATCCGTATAATTTCACGGGTTTATGAGTGAGTTTGGATGTCAAAAAATAATATGGGTTCGGTTTTGGATTTGACCAAACTCGTCTGAAGCCGACTCACTGCCTAATCCCTAGTCCCACAACGTATCAAAAACAAGCACTACATATGCAGTCCAATATCTATTCTTATAACAGCAGGGAGAAAACTTCCCACCTACGTTTATAAAATGTGCTCGATGGAACTCAAATCCCCCACCGTAAACGTTAAAGGAGATGCATGTCACTCGAGCAAGGAAGGGCAAATTAAAGGGTATTTAGTTTAAGATATTCAGCTAATTGAATTGAAAATATAATTAAAAAAACTTTATCACTTAATTAAAATACAAATTTAAATAATTGTAGTTGCAAGTCAAGTCCTCTTAATTTCTAAAGCTGTAATAGTTAAAAAGAAATTATCATTTACCTATATTAAAATAAAGGGATTAAAATCTATAAACAATATTACAGAATATGTTAATAACTTAAATTTTCTTATTTAGCATTATGCTTTTGCACGGATCATTGATAGGGAAGTTTTTCTTTTGTGAATTGTATAATTACAAGATTAAATTACAATCTGTCAGAATCTACCGAGATCCACCACTAAACGCACAGTCTAAAGATCTACTCTCATGGCAATAAATGAGCATGATAAAACTTAAAACCCCAACCATTAAGGTTACTAAGATGATGGAAGTGATATATATTAACCACATAAAAGAATGGAAAGAAGAGATTATTATGATTGGTAATTGTAGTAGGATTGAAAAGCTTGGTTCAAGAGTGAGAGAAACTTCAATATAATAATAAGAGGAAGACAATTCCAGAAAACAGGAAAAATATCAAAGGAACCAAAGCAACAGGTAAGATCTTTGCAATGCAATCCTTGCACAATTAACTGCCCATGAATGATGAATTAATATATGAGAAAAAAATATACAATTTATCGTCGATGGCCCCAGAATTTACAGGAAATTCTCAGAGCTGTATATGAATGGCTATAAATTTCAAGGTGAGGCAGATATGTATGCAATTACACCAACAAATACAGTAATTACAAAAGACTGAGGCAGCCCCTCCAGTTGAATACCTTTGGCAACACGAAGTAATTGAATTGCTTGGCAGCAGCAGCACAACTTGATTGGGCCAATGGCGATCATATATGGTGTTCTCTTGTTGATGTAGCTTGGATAATTATCCGATCAACTATGGACAGGCTTGACTATATGTCGGAGATGGTTTTGCTCGATTGAAGCTTTCAAAGTTGCAGCATTTGGGAGCCTGTGAGAACTTTTCTGAGTACCATTTACAATGTTCTTGTAATTATACAGAGGATCAGAACTGTCATTCAAAACGGTATTTGGTGTTCATTTTTTCCCAGTTCATTTCACTGATCGTACTCCAACAGTTCTGAAAGGGAAACGGTATTGACGCTGAGACTCTTCATCGTCATTGTCATCCTCATCATCTTCAACACTGTCCCACTGCGCATAGTCCAGAGCTGAGCGTCCCTTTGGTTTCGGGATTGCTTGCCATCCTTTCTATTGTGTTATGGAGCAATAGCTCCAGCAGTATCAGTTCCCTTAGATCGCCTTCCGATTTCCAGTTTAGAAGATTTCTTGTGTCTTCAAATGAGCTTGAAGATTCTGATAAACTTCTGTCGATTACAAAATTGTCTGCTTCAATTTGGAGGGCTGAAGAAAGAAACCATATTTATCAGGGCCACGGAACCGGGATAACCAAAGTGGCACATCGAGACCAAGTTGAGCTGTACCATCCAACATATTTAGGCACAGGAGCACTAGGGATCAGCTGCAACCCAATAGATTCAGAATCAGCAATAACCCCTGTATTGAAATGGTTAACCTCAGTTATAGTAAACAATCATCCATCCAGTTTTGGGAATACCATTTCAAGCAACGAGATCAACTTCGTCACATTGAGGAGGAACCACATCTAATCTCATCATACTTCTATATTGATCTGGAACAGGTGCACCAGCATGCACACAAAGCTCCACAACAGCTGGAGCCTTCCCATAATACCTCTTCAAGCTGTTGTCCAAAGCAGGCCCATTCATATCTTGAACATGCCAAACGTAATTAGGACCAACAAGATCATCCATTGTTGCTTCTTGCCATGCATGCAAACCATTGCGAGACTGGTGCTTTGAAGCCTTGCACATCCTCACCTTGTGTCCTTTCGGACCAACCTGGACCTCAGGACAGTATCCACATGTCCACACAGCGTACTTCTCCATGATCTTCTTTGCTCCTGATATCATTTCAAACCATGAGTCCATTGTCCTAATACTTAAATCCCTTAAGTTTTCCCCTTCTCCATCATTTGATTGATCCAGCCGATAACTTTTTAAGACGAAATCTGAATTCTTCATTTCATCAATCTTAGCTCCTGAACCAGACTCTAGTTGCCACCCTAGATGGTCACCATTTAAACTTATATTATCCTTCATTTCATCATTTTCTATAACTGATTCAAAATCTACAATTCTTCCTTCAACAGAATATACAGGTTTAGTTCTTCTTTTTGTCGGATATTTTTCAATATCTACACCAGCTTGTACACAGAGTTCAACAATGGCAGGAACTCTTGGGACACTATCCTTTTCATCATGCACAACTCTCGGTTTTCCAACACGATCGTGAAGATGGAAGCACTTGGGGAAGAAAACCACATCACTAACTCCTCCTCTTCTCCAAACATGTGTAGCACTTCGAAAACCGCTTTTCGGACCAGTGCATGTTCGAATTTCATGACCTACATGGCCAATGTGTACCTCAGAGCAGAACCTGTGAAGAAATGATTCCATCATAATTGGCAGATGAATAAGTAATGCCACAGATAGAAAAACACATTACGGGTTATAAAATCTTTCAAAAATTAGTTTGCAGTCACTGATTTGAAATTATTTCCGTAAATTCATTGCCTTTATTATAAATGATGCATTGACCTGCCAAGCTTCTTCGAAAAATCAAAAAGAAACGCAACGCGTCTACAATCTACATTGTGTCCATCCCCAAATATCAAATTAAACCTCTATAGAAAACGCAGAAAGAAACAAGAGAAATTTAAAAAATTAAAAACAAATATCAGTTTCGTTAAAAAAACACCGAATCAATACCTACAGCGTTGAACAGGAATGAATCGAAGGAGCTGCGACAAACCAGAGAGGAGAGAATGATGGGCACGGTAGACCTGGTGAGCCACGTGAACGAGTTGGGGGAGCAATAAGCCGTTCTCAGGTGGATGTTGAAGCAGCTTAACAGGATCGGCTTTTCGTGCTTCTCTGTCTTCTTTGGCTCTCCGTATCAGCATCTTCATCGGAGTTGGATACGGCTTTCTCTCCGACTTGTCCCTACGAGGTTTGGGTACGTCCGAGTACAGAGGATCATCGCTGTCTGCTGTTAGGTTTAAGTTTTGGGGTTCATTATATGAGGAAAATAACAGATTTTGAGTGAATCGGAAGTCGACTTTGATTGAAGGAGAGAATTGTGATAGTATTCTTCTTTGCATTTCTTTTCCAACTCAGTGCCAATACTGTTTGGTTGCACGGAAAATGAAGGACAAGTAAGAAAGGGGCAATGACCCTCAAAATAAACCGGACATGCTAAAATTCATTACCATATCAACTGCTAAAAATCACAACCACAAATATACTTAAAAAGCTTAAGATATACAACCACACATACACATTGCAACTCATTAAATTATATATTGAGGAAATTGTCAAATCTATTCCACGGTTATACTTCTACATAAATTAAACTAAGAACAGAAATCTCAGATCAACTGACCCGAAATCGGTTATTTGCCTCTCAGACTGAAACCAATTACTTATACATAGAATCGAATTCTCACTTTTATCAATTTCCAGGAAAGTTTGTTCCTTATCACCTTTTCTCATGAACTATCCAGAAGAAACAAATATTCTTAACTTCTTAAAACACCCTTATCGAGTAAAGAAAGATAAAAGCATTAAAAAAATAAAAATAAATAACAAGAAAGCATATTCCAAATAATCACAAGCAAAAAAAAAAACCTGCGTTTAATTTGTCGAAATTAGATACACAAAAAAATAAACAACTTTACCTCGAAAATCCGAAACAGAACCCGGTAAACGCAGTTGAGAGAACAAAAGTGTTGAGCGAGAAACTGAATGAATGAGAAATTCCACAGAGAGAGAGAGAGAGAGAGAGAAGAAAGGAAGGATTTTTATTTGAATTTTGGTAAAGAGAAATTGGTGGGAAATTAGGGTTTATAGTACTGAAGAAGAGAAACTTCGTCGTTTTGATTCTTTTGAATGATTGGTTCGAGCCCTTCGAGGGGGATTGTGTTTGTTCTTGGTGGAAAAAGTCCTATTTAAAGTCTTTGAATTTTTTTATTATTATTTAACTTTAAACAGTAAACACAAGGTCTATAAAAAAAAAAATCATAATTATAATAAATTAAAGGATGTTTTATTTTATTTTTAATAAAATATGACACCTAATTGATCAAAAAGTATATACCATAACATGTCGAAATCAAACACTACACATACAGCTCAATATCTACTTATATAACAGTAAGAAGAAAACTACTTACACATATTTACAAAACCCTCCACCACAAGTGTTATGTTCTCCTCTTAATTCTTAAATTTGTAATAGTTAAAAAAAAAATTATCATTTACCTACCAACAAAACATATACACATGAACAATGTAAAATATCTATGCAATGTAATATTTGCACTATTAACTTACCAATTAAACTTATATCTACTCATAGCTTAAGTGTTTGTGCACTTCTCTCCCATTTCAATAGTAAGAAATAAATTCCTACCATACACATTTATCAGTATGTGTAAATAGTTATTCCCCTTATTATGAGAATAAATATATCCTATTATAAAAGTAAATATTCGAACTTTCTCCCCTTATTGTAAAGGTAAATATCTTCCGTTATGAAAATATATATCCGGTGCATAGTAATTAATCTCAACAGGTTCCGACAGTTATTAATCTTGTAATTTATATCTTTAAAAAAAAATAATACAACGTATCATCCAATGACCCGACAATTTACAGGAAAATAGAGAAATTCTCAGATTTTACAGTATTATGTGTATATGAATCACTATAAATTTCAATGAGAGGCAGACATGTATGTAATTACATCAACAAATACAGTAATTACAAAAGACTGAGGCAGCCCCTCCAGTTGAATACCTTTGGCAACATGAAGTAATTGAATAGCTTGGCAGCAGCAGCAGCACAACTCGATTGTGCCAATGGCGATCAGATGCGGTGTTCTCTTGTTGATGTAGCTCGGATAAGTACCCGATCAACTATGGACAGGCTCGACTATACGTCAGAGATGGTTTTGCTCCATTGAAGCTTTCGTAGTTGCAGCATTTGAGAGCCTGTGAGCTCTTTTCTGAGTACCATTCACAATGTTCTTGTATGGTATACATTTTTTTTCCATTTCATTTCACTGATCGTACTCCAACAGTTCTGACACGGAAACGGTACTGAGGCTGAGAATCTTCATCGTCGTCGTCGTCGTCTTCATCATCTTCACTAGAGTCATCTTCAACGCTGTCCCATCTCGCATAGTCCAGAGTCGAGTGTCCCTTCGGCTTTGGGATTGCTTGCCATCCTTTAGAATCTTGTACAGATGATGTCTTTTTGTTGTGTTGTGGAGCACTTGGAGCAGTATCAGTCCTCTTAGGTTCTGCTTTCAAATCTTTTTCCAGTTCAGAAGATTTGTTGATGCCTGGTGTTTTAGGAACGGAGACTTCAGGCTCGGCTCTGTGATCCTTCTCTACAACTGAAACTACTACAAATTCTTTTACGTTTTCTTTTTCCCTTTCTTTCTCATCTTCTTTCTCAACTGTACATAGCTCTTCTTCATCTAACTCTTCCTCTTCTTCCAGTTCGGCTTCGGATTCAGGTATTGGAGCAAGTGACTTTCCTTGAGCAAAAAAAGAAATCAATTTCTTATTGACAGCAGAAGCTTACAGAGATTATGATCTTGGCTAAACATTACCGATTAAATTATTCATTATTAAATTATTAATAAAAATTAAACTATTTATCAGAAAAAAATTGAAGAGAAGATCACGAGACAATAAAAGGTGATGACGACAAGGTAAGCACATTCATCTATGACACGCTTATCGCGTTTATAATAATATACTGCACAGACCAAAACTACCACAGTTTACCAGTCAAATTTTTCAATCATAAGAATGTGCATTTGAGAGTCAAAAGATCTTAACAAGAAAAGGAAATAAGAGAGCCTACCACTTGTGTCTTCAAACGAGCTTGGAGATTCTGATAAACTTCTGATGATGGATTCAACTCAATGAGCCTGTTGACATCAAAGAGCGCAGAGTTGTACTCCTTTAAAGTGACCAATGTTTGAGCCCGCAGCATCAATGCTCCCGTATGGTTGTAATCAAGCTCAAGCACCGAGGTACATTCATATGCTGCCTGAGACCAAAACAACAATGTCAGCTGACATTCAAAACAATTCCTCCCCCACTTCTACCCCCCAAAAAACTCAAACCAATTCATACAATTGATTGCATTTACATTGACCATAAGCAGCCATACAGTTCCTTGCTCGGTGAACTACAACTAACGAAAAAATAGCTTACTCACTTGTGTCGGAGTAGGCCATTGGCAACATACACCCTTTCGTTTGCCAAAAGATGTAAAACGGGCATTTGGTGCATCGAACTGGACAGGACTAGGACACCGTACACTAATAAATTACTCAGTGGACACTGTACACAACTAAATTAGTAGCAGTACAGTGTTTGTCTGTTTGGCAACTTTTACACTCGTACTAACTTATGCAACGTCGTGAGTTTTATACCATCTAAACTACATTAAGTTACATGGTTGGAGGAGGATTAGTAATCCACCCGCAATATCCACTCTTCTTAGTTTGCAAAAACATGTAAAATGCTAAAATTACAATACCAGAAGCTCCAAAGAGTTATTAAGCCGAACCCCAAAAGGTTTCAACATCCATTTTTTTTCGACAAATACCACTTGAGTGTTCCAAATCATCCAGTTGTTGAATCGAACCGCAAAGTTTCATAATTAATTCATACATTTCATGTTAATGTAAACTTCTATAGAATTCATTAACACATATATCTATAGAATTCATTTCAAGTTAATTTGACACCCATCAAAATTTCAGTTCTACATACAAAAAAAAAAAAAAAAAAGTTTTGACACCCATCAACATTTCAGTTCCATATACAAAAACAAACAAAATAAAAAAACGTATCGATTTTGCTAACAGAAAATCCAACTCATATAAACAAAAAAAAAAAACACACAATTTGTTCACAAAAATGGACCTTTTTGAAATCGTGGAGCTTCAAGTAACAAGCGGCTCTGTTACTGTGCAAAGCGATCTTCTGTTGTTTGGTCTTGGCCATGGAGAGGGCCTCCGTGTAGAACCCTAGCGCCTCCCGGTAGCTTCCGTCTCTGTACATCTGGTGGGCCCTCTCGATCCTGTTCGACGGCTGCTGCGGCAGCGATGCTGACGATGCCATCGCTAATACAATTGATTGATCAAGGAACTCGATCAATCTGGAGCGTCCAAATTCAATATATATATATATATATATATTATTCGAGAACTACGAGAGAGAGGAGAGAGCGTGTGTATACGTGCGCCTGTTCACTTTTTTTTTGAAAATTTTAGTGGAACTATCGGGTCTTCGAGACAGTACTCGCAGCTGTGTCTTGTATTTGTTCTCTTGTCTGTCTCTGTCTCTAGATGTTGCGTGTGCTAAATTTAACTTTTGCAATTATTATTATTATTATTAATTTTAGAGCTAGGTGGATTGCAGGTGGCACCATGTGATTCGAGACTTCAAAATAAAAAAAAATATCGAACTAAAAATCCATCGAAAATTATGGAGATTAAATACAATCAGAGAAAATAAAATACCCATTCTGATCTAAATTTACCAAGATCAATCGTTACTATTATATTAAATTAGGTATTTACTAAAACTTATTAAGAGTAAGTACTATTAGTACTATCGAGATCGAATAGCTAATGGACAATTATAATAGCTATTTGGGTCGGAAGTCAAACTACTTATTCTATTCGGATAACTATACCCACAATATAGTCGAATCTACTCTTATCGTTATTCAAATATTAAAAAATAAATAGAAGAAACTACAGCTTAGCTTTTGGCCTCAACTGTTCTTCATCATACAAGGATTACAATCAGAAACAGTGAATTCAGATATTAAGGATCAAATCCTTGAACTGCAACTGTGATCCAATTTTGGTTTTCTTCCCTCTAGTTCGAAATGCTATCCAGGGCCGGCAAAGATTTGTGTAGAATATCGGCTGCCTGATTAAGTTCTTGTTCCGTTATGATCAACGGTGGTACTAGCCTCACCACGTTTCCTTTCCCGGCGGCGAGGATGAGGAGGCCAGAGTCTCGGCATGCATCGAGGAGCGGTGAGGCGGGTACATCTAGTTCAATTCCGATTATGAGTCCGAATCCACGTATTTCCTTTACATGAGGGTTTGAACCTAGCTTCTGCTTCAAAGTTTCTATGAAGTTTTGGCCTTTGTTGGAGACACTGGCCAAGAAACTGGGTTTTGAGATTTTGTCGAAAACAGCAATGGCAGCGCTACAGACAAGGGGGCTGCCAGCGAAAGTGCTTCCATGGTCTCCGAAGTTTATGGCGGAAGCAACTCTTTCAGTCACCAATGCAGCTCCAATAGGTAGACCTCCAGCAAGAGGTTTGGCAAGGGTCATTATGTCAGGGAAGACGCCATAGGCCTCGTGTGCCCAAAGGTATCCAGTTCGGCCTAAACCACATTGAACCTGAAGCAAGGGAAAAAAAAGCACATGAAACTGACTGATTTCAATCAATTATAGTTAGCACAAAATAACGGCAGAGCATATATATGAGGGTGTTGTTGATAAGAAAAGCAGAAGAGTTACAAACATCAATTTATGACTATGACAAACTGAAACAATTCCTAAGCTGACAGTTTTGCAATAACGACAATTGTAGCTAAGCAAACAATCATCACAAGTCAAAAATGATGATGACAAGCATGATGATAATAGTGAAATATGGTCATGATGGTAAGATTATTATATGTGATCTGCCAAAACCTATGAATCTTATCACTTTACTGGTGCTTATAAACTACTTGTGCAGGGTTATCCGTAGTGCAGTTTGGTTCAAATAAAAAGAAAGTTGTGAGAAAGTCAAGTAGTTGTGTTTCAACAATACGCAAAAGTACACTGACTACTACGAGGGAGGAAATTTCAGTAAATTCAAGTTGGAAAGGAGGGAGAAGTATACAAAGGGATAGTCTATGAGGCAAAGATCGAATAAAGACATAAAGGTGGACCGTCCATACTGTCCGTCGTGTAGAAGGTTTGAGCAAGTTAAATCCAAACATCTAAAGGCTCCTAAAGCCAGGGAGATGCAGGTCTGTGAGGTGATTTACGACAACGATAAGGAAAGCCAGGATATTATATACAAGAAAAGCCTCAAAATTGCTTGATTATAATGACTGACACAAGCAACCAACTTGAAGGCAATGAAACTAAAACATCAACTACAAAAAAAAGGACTAGAAGCCAATCACCAAAAAACAAGAGAAGAAATTACGGGCATTAGGAAAAATTAAGAACGCGAGTCAAGTGAGCCTTTTGATCAAATGATAAACTACCTTCACTTATTAAATGTAAATTTGATTGAAACATAACCATTCATGAGTCTCTCTTATTTCTCTCTTTTTTTTTTCTACTCGGATAGAATCCTGATAACTGTATTTCAAAAATATTTTAAACATAGTCATTAAATTGCACATGTAACTATGAAGTGATACAAAATAGCTGATTACCTCATCAAAGACCAGAAGAGCCCCAGCATCATCACAAGCACTACGCAAAAATTGTAAAAATTCTTTTGTTGCACTGTATATGCCCCCTTCACCTTGGATTGGTTCCACAAAAACTGCTGCAGTTTTCCCACGCTGAATCAGTCTCTTGGTAGCTTCTATATTCCCATACTCCACAAAAGTGACTCCAGGCATGACAGGTTCGAAAGGTAATCTATAGTGTTCTTTGCTTGTCAGAGCAAGAGCACCCATGGTCCTCCCATGAAAGCTATTGGTGAAAGATATGAAGTCCGTGGCTGGCTCTTTTGCATCAGGATTTGAGTGTCTCTGGAATTTTCTAGCAAATTTGATGGCTGCTTCATTTGCTTCCGTACCAGAATTGGTGAAGAACACACGATCAGCAAAAGAAGAAGTCACTAGTCGTTTAGCCAGCTCTACCTACATCAACAACTTAACCAATTTTTAGCAGAGAAAAGACTTAATAGACCAACAGCAACTTAAGAAAAACCTTAGTAGAAATTACATTAGTCGTCTCACTAGCATTCTTACTTTGACAGAAAAAGACACTTAACTCTACATTCAAATTTCTACTCTTATAAATCATAAAATATAAAAAATAACAGAACCCAAATGTGTAAACTGTCAATGCCTTAAACAGATAATCTCCACCAAACACGCTTTCGGACTGACATACAAACTAAGTGCATCAACATTACAATTGCAAACAACAATTGAAACAAGAACTACTCATCGTATAATATGATTGATAAGGAATCAATTCACTCCCAATTCAAACCAACAAACAGTAAGGAATCACTTCTTACATTTCCTGAAAATTCCCAACAACCAACAAAGCATGTAAATCATAAATGGTAATTTAAAAGAACAGGAAAAACAAAAATGCTATAAACCTGAGGGATGGAGTAATACACATTGCTGACATGAGTCAAGACATTCGCTTGTTCGACCACAGCTTTAACCCAATCATGATCACCATGTCCAAGCGCATTCACCGCTATCCCCGCGCTCATATCCAAATACTCTCGCCCTTCTGCATCGTACAACTTACAGCCTTTTCCACTGGCAAGCACAACAGGAGTCCTCGCGTACGTCCCCACCAGAACCCTCTTCTCCGCCTCCATCAGCTCCTCGCTTTTCTTCCCAATCCTTACATTGTCCGTTGCATTCTTCGTTTCCACATTAACACATGCCACCACCGTTGTCGTTCGTTTTGCAACGTTGATTTTGATTATTTTTCTCTGGCTCTCAGGATTGAACAACTTCCGTCCGATATTGCCTGATTGATAGAGTGATATCTGGAGAGGACTTTGAATGGAACTCATTTTGTGTGTGTGTGTCTCTCTATTTTTGTCTTTCTGTTGAACATTAAAATCAAGAATTATAAATCAAAAAAATCAGATAATTGAGATATATTTCAGTGATGAGACTGAAACCTAAAAATTTCTAGATTCAATTAACTAAAAATAAATAAACTTCTAGCATTTAAGCTTAACAGAAATGAAGCCATAAAAAGCCAAAAACATAAAATAAAAAAAAATTCCGCAAATTCTCATGAAAAAAAAATTTATGAAAAAAAAAGGGTTGAAAACTCTCTCTGTCTGGCTGATGTACATTTAATTCAAGAAGTATATAAGTCAGTTCTCTGAGATATATTTACAGCTGAGACTGTTTGGTTGAATGGAAAATCCAGGAAAATGAAAGAAAACTACAGTTTCTAGATTCAATTAACTTAAAAAAACCAATTTTTCTAGCATTTCACCTTAATCGAACAGGAAATCAAGCGGGACATAAAAAAAAAAAAAAAAAACACACAACAAAATTCAAATTCCACAAATTTATCATCAGACAAAATTTATATATATATATATATATATATAAAAACTATGGAATTCAATTACCTTATAAACCCCTCGTCGCTGCTCAAAAGTTAAAAAAGAAAAGCACTTTTGCGAGAAGAAGAGAGAGGGAAATTTTGACAGGTTCTCACTTCTCAGTCTTCTTCTTCTTCTTCAGTGGCGGCTCAATTTTTCAATACGAAAATAAAGTCAAAAAAAAAAAAATTATAAAAAGACAACTAAGTGTGCAGGGTGTGGTCGAGTACAGGGTTGCTATTGTAGACCCACAATCGAAGGCTATATTGTGGGCATCGGGTACTTCGGTTCAGTTTTGCTACGAACTGATAAAACTGAAAACTGATTGATTTTCCAAAAAAATGAACCGAACCAACCGTTATTTGCGAGGTGGAGGACTCAGCGGCAGGATCTAAATATTTAGATAAGAAACAAAGAGGAGTTTATGGCAGAAACCAACAAACAAAAGTATTTACATAAGCAAAAGAATCAAAGAGAAAAAGAAAATGAAAAGAACTGGATACAAAAAATCAAGCTTGAAGAATGAAGCTCACTTGACCAGCTGCGACTTGCGAGGAGGATGCCGACGGCAACGGAACCAGTGGCGGCGCGAGGGGCGACGAGACTGCGGCAGGCGGCAGCAGAGTTTTTTGGATTTGATCAGGCTTCAGTCAAGTTTGACTGACTAGGCTCTAGGGTTTTTTTATTTTTCTTTATATATCCCGGGTCAACCCGCAAACTGAACCGAATATACCAGTTCTTTAAATTCTGAACCGAACCGATCTATGTGGGTCACTCGAACCGATCCAAAATCGATTCGGTTCGATTCGTCAATTTTGTGCCCACTCCTCAAATATCGGGTTCAAACTTTTGAAAACATATTAAAAAATAAAAATCTTTCTGATTTCGATATTTAAGATTTATTTAATATTTATATTGTTGGAGCTTCATATCATCACCCTTTATTATAATATAATTAGTATTATTTACTAATAATCCTTGTAATCAATATAAGAGTTAGTGATTATTAATATATTAATTATTATTTATAAAAAAATAATAAAAAGAAAAAAAATTACATTTACTGAACTCAAACAGCCTCTTTCTTTATAATTCGTTTATTTGTCCAGAATTGCAAATTTTGAAGATGAAGTATTTTTGAAATTTACGATTATCGACAAAGAAACGAATTACAAAGAAAGAGAAAGTGACTATTTGGATTCAGTAAATGTAATTTTTTTTCTTTATATATATATATATATATTTATATTATTGGACATATATATAGTGATTAAAATTATGATATAGCTAATTTATCGACGTATGGATGTAATAACAATAGTTGAATTACACCAAAGATCACTTGTCTTAGTGGCTAAAGCCTTACAAACATCTTTAAGCCATCAAGTTTTAAAACTTAGGTAGTGTATATATTTTCTCATCATTGCCCGTAAAAGCGTAATTGTGTGGGTAGATGTTTCTCGTTGTTGGAGTAGACAGCTTCTGATATAAAAGTCGATGTCCCGACTGTGTTAGTAAGGTTTAATCTTAGTAGATCCTGATATATCCCTCTAACCCGTAAGATATAAGATCTCACAAGAAAAAAAAAAACAACGGTTGGATTACAGTTTACATTTCATACAATTAAATGCAATTGATTATCTCTAACTTTAGTTTTCAACTATTCTAGTAATTAAATTATTATCAATAACTCAAATGGATAGTGCACTTTCCTATCACCTATGTGATATGAGTTCAAATCGCATCACTATTAATAAATAAATAATGTGCGAGGAGACCCCTCCCCTATAGTGGGACTTACTTTTTGGGTCGCACTTGTATGTGAATTGCTCTCCCCTACAGTGGAATTACTTTTCAAGCCGTGTTTGTATGGGAATTGCTTTCCAAGCACGTTTGTAATAGTTAATCTCACTAGGTCCCGACAGACCCTTGACTCAATTAATATTCGTCCTCAATGTATATATAAATGCTAAATTATTTATATGGTAAAAAAAATTTTGGAAGAAGCACATTCACTTATAAGCTATAACTCAAGTGATTAATTCCCTTCCACTTATTAGGGGAGTAGATAGCCGGACCACGTATTTAATAATTCATCTCAGCAGGTCCCGGTATACTTGTTATTAATCTTGTAATTGTCCCTTTTAAAAAAAATAAAATTGAAAGAAAGCATATTATAATTTCTGTATTTATTTTAGTACACCATATGATCATCAAAGTTGAAACATGAAATCAAACCCAAAGAAAATTAAAAATGATCAATAATTCTCATTGCAGCCACAGAAAGTTGATCAAAAACTCTCATTCCATAAAAAACCCACCCTGGAATCAGTTCCCTGTATCGATCAATTCCATCAGAGCAAGCATAAGCAATGTCATTTGCTGTGGACAAACCATCACAGGCCTGATCATACTCTCTCTTCTTCAAATGATTATCAACGGCTGATATATTCTCGATCAGATCATGATACGGTTCAATGCAATTCATAGTTATAAACATCTTAATATTCTTGTTTGTGATGTTTTTCACTATACTCGTGAAGTTGGACACGGTTGTCTGCGAGTTGTTGCTCAGACAGTTAACGATGATCATCGCGATCCCTAACGTGTCTGCCTTTTCGGATTTTGGGTTGGATTCCAGGCACTCCATGCACAGTGCTGGTGCCTCTGTGATCTCACATTGTGATTTCATCAAGTCATGATCAGCCACAACAGGGTTGCAATTGTTGAAGAAGAAGAGAGAAATAATAGCAAGAAGAAGAAATTTTTGAAGAATTACAAGAGGCTTGGAGGAGATAGAAGAAGAAGCCATTTTGTTTACATAAAAATATATACAAATTAGTTCATGAAATGTGTTGGTATTATTTATAGAATTATTATTTTTGAAAGGTTTTTTCAAGAATCAATTATATATGGTAATGAATTTAAGTGGTGGGTTGTTTACTATTTCTTGGGTTCCCTTGAATAGCATATTTGAGGCAATTTATGGTATATGCAATGTCAATTTATGGTATATGAATAATTGCTAAGAAATTGTACAACCACTCATAACTCAAGTGGTTAGTGCACCTCCCTTCCATCAGGGTTTAAGTCTCACCATGTGTATTTACCAGCATGTGTGGGTAGTTTTATCTCCTTATTATGAGAGTAGATGTATCATATTATGGAAGTAGATATCCGGACCGCGTGTTTAGTGATTAATTTCGGTAGATCCCGACAATTGTTAATCTTATAATTGTATCCTTAAAAAAATAAAAAAATAATTGTTAAGACATTATTAATAGGAGAAAAATCAATTAGTGGATAGCTACATGAGGTTTATCTTTCTAAACTTGAAAATGATTACCAATTTTTAACAATTACCTTCCTTGTTAATCAGGGTTGACTATTAACTTTAACTGGTTTAAGGGTAAAATCATCATTTAATATTGGATCCCCAAGATGGACAGTGGGGGATCCCTTTAAAAAAATAGAAATAAAAAATGTTATGATCTTTACAGTCTATATCTAAGATGAACGGTAGAGATTCATTTAAAAGAAGAATTTAAAAAAATAAAATAAAATGGTCATCCATGGAGATCTATGTCTCCATCGTATTTTATTATCATCAACAATGGAGATGAGATATCTATTGCCGATAATAGAGATCCCTCTCCATCTGGGTGAGCGGGAGATCTCCATCATTGGAGATGGAGATCCCATCTATTCACCGTCTATCTCCACCATTTTTTTCTTTTTTGTTTTCTCTCTAGATTCCATCAATTTTTTTTTTAAGTTTTTGTTTTCAAATATGGACGGTAGAGATCCATCTATAAATTTTTGTTTTTCTCCACCGTCCATCTTATTCATCTTTCAATTCTTTAATTTTATTTTATTTTAAGTTTTAATTAACTTGAAAATGTTTTATTTTTATTTTTATTTTGAGAGATTTTTATCTTTTTAACTGTCAAATTTGGTCAACGTTAACTTTAACGGATTTTGACTAATAATAGGAGCGTTTAATGTCAAAAATTGTTAAAGTCATTTACAAATGTAGAAACCCAAACCTCAGGTAGCTATCCAGTAATTTATTCATCTGACAAATTCATTGGATTTTATAGTTCAAGTGAATAATGCATTTTCGCTTTGCATATGTGATAGAGATTCAAATTCCACCATTATCAATAAATAAACAATGTATTGGGAGACATCTCCCCCAGTACTAAAAGTTATTTTCCGGACCACGCTTGTCTCCTTAATTTCATTAGGCCCTAAAATCTATGATAAAGTTTTTTTTTTTTTTAGAAGAAAGCATTATAATTTCTGTATTTATTTATTTTAATACACAAGATAAAAGTTAAAGACATAAAACCAAACATAAAAATAATTTAATTACTTAAAACTGATCTATAATATTCAATGCAGCCAAAGAAAGTGCACCAAAAAGTCTCATTCCATAAACAATCCACAGGTCTGGAAACACTTCCTTCTATGGAAGAATCTCTTTCAAGGCTTAAAGCAAACATATGAAATATTTTTTGCTGTGGACAAAGCATCAAGGCCTGATCATACTCTCTCTTCTTCAAGTGAATATTAACCGTTGATGTATGATCAATCACATCATGGTATTTCTCAATGCAATTCTTAATTAGTTACTGCTATCTTCATGTCTCTGTCTGTGATTTTTTTTTTCACTACACTTGTGAAGTTGGACATGGCTGTCCGCGAGCTGTTGCTCAGACAGTTGACTGTGCTCATGGCAGCGACGTAGTCAGGAACATAGGTCACGGTGGGTTAATATGCAGTGAGTCATACCCCTTAAAATGTATTATATAAATAGTAAACATACTATTTTAATTAAAAGAAAAGACAAAAAATAAAATACCAAATAAATATACAATATAAATACAACAAAAAACTATTTAAGTCGTATTTTACTATTCTTTACAATATCAAACTTATCAATTATAAAATCTGAATTATACCTGTTTTTGGGTTGGAACACGAATTCAGTTTGAGTGGGGTTCGACGAATCCAATTATCATTTTAAAAAAAATATATATTATTATTTTTCAGCAAACAATATTAGAATAAAATAATTAATTAAAATATAATGAACTATTAAATAATTAAAAAACCACTTACACGGACAAAGGAATAGTGATCGAACACAAGTGGACAAGGAAAGTAAAGGTAAATGTTATGAATTGTGAGTTGTGAAGAGAAAAAAAAAAATATAAGAGCACTTGAGCCTGTTCTAGATTTAATAATAGAAACGTGTGAGCTGTGAGTTAATAATATTATAAATTGAGTCTTCTAAAAATAAAAAAATTAAATTGGAGGAAAACATTAAATATATATAATTTTTTATTTTTTATTTTATGATAATAGATTGAAACTTACACAAACCGATCAATAATTCTCATTGCGGCCTCAGATAGATCTTCAAGAACTCTCATTCCATAAAAAATCCACAAGTTTGGAAACACTTCCTTGAATTGTTGAATTCCTTGAGAGCAAGTCTGCTCATAAAAATAAATTGCTGAGCTCAAAGCATCAGTGGCCTGATCATACTCTCTCTTCTTCAAGTGAATATACGCCGTTGATATATGATCAATCACACTACGGTATTTCTCAATGCATATCTCAACGGCCGCCTTCAGTTCCTTGTCACGCGAGGGGATGATTTTCACTACCTTCGTGAAGTTGGACTTAGCTTCCTGTGAGTTCTTTCTCAGATAGTTAACGATGATCAAGGGGATCTGAGACTTGTCAGTAGCCTTTTCGGATCTTGGGTCGGATTCCAGGCATTGCATGCATAGTGCTGGTACCTCTGTGCTCTCACATAGTGATTTCATCAACTCATGATCCGCTAAAACAAGGTTACAATTGTTGAAGAAGAAGAAGAAAAGAGAAAAAATTATACCAAGAAGAAAAATATCATGAAGAGACTTGGGGATTCTAAGAGAATCCATTTTTTGTTTTGCTTGCATGCATAATTAGGCTCATATATCTCTTAGTATTTATACAATTATAATGGAGTAATTTAGTTATGGAAAAAAAATTATATATAAATCTATTTATTTATTTATTATCTATTGAATATGACACGACACTTAATTATGATAATGGTGGTGATGTGATACATTTATATATGAATTACTATTGAAGACTTTCTCTATCCGTATACCTTTTACGATACGCCTCCATTATAAATTTGATTTCACACGTAAGTTAATTCAATGTACCTGTAAATACTAATTGTGTGACTTCACACGTTAGATGATTTTGTACATTAATTCTAAATTGAGATTTTAGAGTCCCTTGATGCCAACTTTTTGTTTATAATTGCTCTTATCAATTTACTTATTGAAGAACTTTCTCAATTGAATAAGAAAAAATTATAATGAGACAAACGCGTACGTATTATAAAAGTAAATATGTGTACAACATTATTTATACGTTTATATAATAAATTAAAGAAATAATTGAGGAAACAAATCATAAATTTAAGTTCATAGATGACAATTATTTAATGGAATTAAAGATTTTCTCTGCTCTAATAACTCTTATGACCGTCAAAATTTTTATATTTTTATTAATCAAAAGAATAATAAATCTAATTTATTTCATTTTCAAAAGTTTAAAGTGGGATAATGGAGTTTTCATTATCAATTAATTTGAACCATTTTTTTTATAGCTAGAGCCATTATTATTATTAGTACTATTTCAAGAATATATATGTATATATTTAAATGATATATTGTGGGGTTCATGCATGACTTTGAATGGCAAACTAGATGCCAATGTGAAGAAAAAAAAAAACTTGAGTGTGGAAATTCTCTTCATCTCTTTAATAGTAAGTTTATGGTTTTATATATATGTAAGAAAGTGATGGAATATTGCCGTTTAAAATTTATTAATTAATACACCCTATATCCCACCAAATTAAACAAACTTAATATATATATATATATATATATATATATATATATAATTTGTTGAAAATTTGGCTAAGTTAAGTACCATATATAATTGCTAATTAAGCCATTACTAACCTAAATAATTCATTCAGTTTTATATTTATTTATTTATTTAATTGGTTGTCTGTAATGTTATCATGTAGCAATTGAATTATGTTCGTGTTGTATTTTTTTTACTTGGAGGTAGGGTTGGCCGTGGTTTCGGAACCGGCAGTTCTGGTTCTAGAACCGCCGATTCGGAACCGACAATTCCGGTTCTAAAACCATTGATTCCGGTCCCCCTAGGAGGGGAACCAGAACCGGGAGAGGAACCGCGGCTATGGTTCCTCCTCCGATTTTGGGAACCTCCGGTTCCCGAACCGGAACCGCAACCTCCTTTTTTTTAAAAAAAAAAAGAGGAAAAAAAAAATGTAAACCGAACCAGAACCGGTGGAATCGGCCACCACCGATTCCACTTGTTTTGGTTTTTTAAGCTAACCAGAACTGGGACCGTGTCCCAGTTCCGGTTAACCAGTTACTAATCGGTTTTGAATTGGGACCGTTGGTCTCGATTCGAACCGAACTACGACCAACCCTACTTAGAGGAGGGGAGATTTAAACTCGAGATATGAATGAATAACATTGATTTTTGTTCTTTTTTTTTTTTTTATATATAAAAAAATCTAATAATTTACAATTTCCATTGTATAAAAAAAATGAAAGTATATATTAAATTCATTTTATATTAATTAAAAAAAAAGAAAGGCTAAAATGGAGGTATGCAAGAAATGAATTTTGCGATTAATTATATAATATTGCCTCTCATTGACAACAGTAATTAATAATTCCAATACATATATATAACCAACTACATATTATCAAACAAAGATTCGTGATATCAATTTCTAAAACTTATAATAATGGATTTAAATCTCACTTTTTTTTTTTTTGAAAAGAAAGATTTCATAAAACCGGCTCAAGGAGCAAAATATAAACAAAGCTAACCTGAATAATCGTTCAGGACCAGATTCTTCCATACAAAAATGACAATCTTTTAACTAAATAAAATCATTAACAAAAGAAAGACCAAATTTCGTAAGATAATGATTTACCTGATTAGCTCGCTTAGAAATAAAACTCACAGAAAAATCTTGATGAATCTGAAGTAAAGATAGAATTTCCTCAATCACTAGCCCGATCTCGGATAACATATTATTGTTATATTGTTAAATCTTAGCCTAATTGATACCTTAATTAATTAATTTTTAAAATAATAATAAAAAAAAAACAAAACATAACGTAACGTAGGCATTTTGTATATGTCTTTTGTTACCAAATAGAATACTGCATGCATGCCGTCCTGAAAATATCCAAAACATTCCATGAAAAGAAGACTCTCCTGCATGCCAGCATGTGATTTATCAGAAGAATGTGTTTTCTATCATTATCGATCTATAACTATATGTGCCTAACTTCTCAATATTGCTTCTCTACACGTCTGTGCATAAACAATACACATTTTTTTTAGGGTATAATTGGTTGGTTAGCAATCTTACGAATGGTTAGTTTTCTTGGGGTAAATTTCATTCATCTTCATCGCGTGTTCGTCCCGTTTTCATAAGCTATATCCGTCTGTTTCGAAGAAGAAGTATATATATATATATATAGCTCCTTCACTAAGAAGATTTAAGATCAATAAAATTACGAGAAGTTAAGGAAAATATCGATCTTTGATATTATTAATCGGAATTTTATGATAAAACTTTTGGAACTTCAAGCGGGGTTTCTAAAATTCATCCCAATTTAATTATGTTAAGTAATCACTAAATTTAAAAGTTTGAACTTGAGATAAAGGTCATCAAAACAAGCTCTTACACATCCGAGGAGGTGTAAGACCAATCGTCTTCCTTGGTAGACCAAGCTTAGGTATTACATACGCGTACGATCATACGTTAACCAAGTTCTAACGACAAGAAATTACCTTGCTCAATCGTGTACGCGTACGATTGAGGCAGACAAAGATGAAGATGAAGTACTACTAAAATATGCTCAATGATGTGTTCTAGAAAACTAATGAGACACTGAATTTTTCTTGGAATAAAAGGATATCCAAAACTCACACAATAGAATCCAGACAAATAAATAGAATCTGTTTAGTCAAAATTTTCAGGTTTTGTTTTGACAGAAGAAGATACTTAGTCTTGGACTGGTTCCAAAATATTATCATGATTTTTTTTTTTTAATTAATGTGGGTTGTTTTCTGTGATTTGGTCCACATTTTCACTGCCGCAAAGACAAGTTCAAGATGCCAAGAACAAGAAAATTAAAGGGTTACAGAAAAGCAACTTTAATTTCAAAAGTGCTTATTATGAAGAATTAACTTTAATCATTACTCATTATTATCTCATTAAATTAGTTAAATCACTAATAATTAAGATTGAAGAGAAGCTTTTACATTAGCTTTTTTTTTTTTTTTTTCAATATTTGATTTACAAAATGAGTAATGATTCGATTTACTACCCGAGAGAAAAAAAAAAAATTTCGGTTTCAACCCGTCGCTTATACTTAGAGCCAGATTA
Organism: Xanthoceras sorbifolium; assembly: GCA_003430845.1. Classification (NCBI taxonomy): domain Eukaryota; kingdom Viridiplantae; phylum Streptophyta; class Magnoliopsida; order Sapindales; family Sapindaceae; genus Xanthoceras; species Xanthoceras sorbifolium. Next base: position 28,052,963 of record CM010611.1, read on the forward strand.
AATAAAAGCAAATAGATTTAGGGCCCGGACTTTTAAAAGTGTATTTTTAACTTTTTAAACTTAAAAGCTAATTTGAAAGTATTTGAATTTTTAAAAGAAACTTTTAAACTTTAAAAGCTCTTATAGGTAAAATAAAAATATATAATTTTTGTAGAAAGAGTGTCTAAAAAGTTAAAAGTCCAAAATAAAAGTTTTGCTAAAAATAACTTTAATAGCTGATAGTTGTTGACGAGAGTTAATTAATCATGAGGAGAGAAATTAAGACTATATAATATATATATATATATGGATTATGGTAGTTTTATTTTTGCAGAATATAATATTTTATGATTGATTAACGTGTTTTCTTATTGTAATGTTAAGAGGACTCTATATGTAATTATCTCCTAATAAACGTTCTGAATTTTTAAAATTATGACAAGGTTTGTAGGTGTTGATTAAACAAAAGCAGATGGATTTAATACTTATATATATATATATATATATATATATATATATATATATATATTGTAAAGAATTGACTAAAAGCAAATTTTGAATATATGTCTTGAAAGGTTTTTTTTTTTTCCTAGTTTCAAGTAAACAAAACTTTACATTACTAGTAGTAAAGTGGTTGAAAATTTCTACCTTCACTTTTTTGAAAGGGGTTCGAGTTCCACATTTACCCCGTAAATCTCAAAGTGTGGGGAGATCTCTCCCCTCCGAGCTTGTAGCGTTCGACTTGAGTGATTATGCACGTCAACTTGCTCCTTAAGAAATAGTAATACTAGATTTCAATAGGTTCTGTCAAATTTCTGATCCGGTAACGGTGACTACCACTGAGAAATTGAGGTACCAACTTTGGTTTTAATTCGCACAATGCCACAATCAAAAACGAAGTAAACTAAGAAGCACTTTTAGTAAGCACCGTAACCGTATGAACACAAAAAGAACAAAAAAAAAAAGGTGGTAGGAAGTAGTTTTCATTCAAGAGTCCTTCCTTTCACGTTGACACTTTCTTCTTCTGCTACTTTTTAACCGCTCTATAAAACTTCCATAGTAACTACCTCTCTCGCTCTATCTTATTTTTGTCTATGTATATCCAAAACTTACTTGTGTTTTCGTCTTTGCAGATTCCATTTATGTCTTCTTGGAGTTGATCTTTGTCTCTCTGTGAAGAGAATCATAATCACACTTGATCAAGATACTTTATCAGGATCCGAATTCTGTTCAAAATGGACCCGGATTCCAGTTTTACCACCAGGGAATCTCGACTAGTAAGTAGCGGTCGACTGTCTCTGTTTCCTCTGTTTTTTTTCTTTTGTTTGTTTTAACTGTTTGGTTCCTGAGAAAGTGAAAGAATGTCAGAGAAAATAAGGGGTGTTTTTTTTGCTTTCAGGAATTCTACAGGACAACTCTGTGCCTTGCTTACCAGAGTTTTGGCGTTGTTTATGGGGATTTAAGCACTACCCCACTTTATGTCTACAAAAGCACTTTTTCAGGAAGCTTAAAACCATATCAGGATGACCATGAAATTCTTGGAGTGCTTTCTCTGATTTTCTGGACTCTGACTCTCATCCCTCTCTGCAAGTACGTTGTGTTTGTATTGGGAGCAGACGACAACGGCGAAGGTACTCCTCCACCCCTCCCGTTATGTTATATTGTCTCCATCCGAATGTTAAACTAAGATCTCTCTTACATTGTCAAACTTACTAAAAGTAAAAGCAGATGAATGTTAAAATGCAGACGTTCGGATTTGAGAATTCTGAAATCCATCCGAATGTCAACCTAAGATCTCTTTTATGTTTTTTTGAGTACATGGAGTTATTAAGTCTCTTAAGCATACTAAAATGTAAAAACTGATGAATGTTAAAAGGTAGACGTTAAGATGTGAAAAATTCTGAAATCCATCTGGATATCAAACTAAAATCTCTCTTACGTTTTCAATAAGTTACCATTGAGTTATTAAGTCTCTGAAACTTACTAAAAATTAAAAACCAATAAATATTAAAGTGTAGACATCCCGACCTGAGAATACTGTAGTAAGTCTCCGTAGAGTAATGAAGTCCGCGGAAACTTAACAGACAGAATTTTAAAATGAAGACATTCACACCTGAAAGCTCTGAAAAAAAAGGACTCTTGCTTGTTTCGTTTTGTTTCTGACACAGGTGGAACATTTGCCTTGTATTCATTGCTCTGCCGAAACTCGAAAATGGGACTTCTGAAAACCTACAATTCTGTACATGATAGCATATCATCTTACAACTCGGAAGCATCTACTACCGAGGAGACAAGAACCAGTCTGCTTATCAAGCAATTTTTCGAAAAGAATTACGGTTCTCGTGTTGTGTTACTGCTTGTAGTCCTTCTCGGAACTAGCATGGTTATTGGTGATGGCATCCTGACGCCAACAATGTCCGGTAAGAGTTCCAATTAGATCACTCTGGCTTCTCTTTATTCTTCAGAATCGTAAAAAACAGTTCAAATAAGACAAAACTTGCCATAGAAGTCTTGTGTAGAATGTTGTCTTTGTTCAAACTCTTTACCTTACCGTTTTATATTGCTTTTTTCTGCAAATATATTGACTGCTATGTCCATGATTATTGTTTATATATATTGCAGTCCTTTCTGCAGTCTACGGAATCCAAATCAAGGTTCCTTATTTGAATGAAAGTAAGTAAATTTATACCAATTTCAGAACTTAATTGATTCTGTTATCCGGGTCCTTAATGAATGTTCAGGCTTTTCGCTATTGATATCAGTTTTACAAGGAGGTCTCGGATTAGAATCCTCTGAATTTGTTCTGTATATGTATAACGTCAAACTACAATTTCCTGAAATGTTGCACACATGTCAGATTATACAGTGTTGACAGCCTGCATAATCCTGGTGGGGCTTTTTCGCTCTTCAGCAATACGGAACACACAGAGTTGGGTTTCTTTTCGCTCCAATTTTGGTCACTTGGCTGCTGTGCATCAGCGGAGTTGGTGTTTACAACATATTTTACTGGAACCCTCATGTCGTTTGTGCTATTTCACCGTACTATGTCTATAACTTCTTCAAGAAAGCAGGAAAAGATGGATGGAGTTCTCTTGGAGGCATTGTTCTCTCAATTACAGGTTTTTCCAGCTTTATTTGTAAAGAAAAAAAATGCATAAAATTATGGTATGAAAATATAATAAGATTGATCCACTTTTGTTTAATTATCTCTCTATCAGGTACAGAAGCCATGTTTGCTGATCTTGGCCATTTCTCCAAGCTTTCTATCAGGGTATTTTTATGTCTTCCTTCAATATCTAAATAAGTAGACCTGTTTTAGGCTCATAGGTTACGTAAAACCTGGAGCCTTCAGCGAATAATATCTGTTTGGTGTTACCTTTTCTATAAATTAAAAACGTAGCTTTTAAGTTTGATTTATAGACGTTGTCACTGGGTATAGTCTGGTGGTAACCATACCTATCAACGAGGTTGAGGTCTCCGAATTCAAATTCCCCCTCCTCTAAGTTGATTTGTAGATCATCCTTTCTTGAAATTCATATGATGTATTTTTGGAGAAATATGAGTTGCAGTGTCAATATCTAGTTGCTTTTTTTTTTCTTCAAAAGTTTTGTTTTGATGATTTCATTTCATTGCAGATTGCATTTACAGGAGTTGTTTACCCTTGCTTGGTTCTGGCATACATGGGTGAAGCTGCTTTCCTCTCCAAGAACAAATCGGATCTTCGGAGTAGTTTTTACTTGGCCATCCCAGGTAAGGATCGAAAAATCCATCTCACCAAGTGCTGTTTTTGTCGAAACTCTCTGGTTATACTATGTTTTGGACCCTTACATTCGAGTTTTAGGCTTTCAGGATTCATGGTTGCTTAAGCTTTTCGAGTCTAGTGTATTCGTCATGCACATGAGGGATTGTGTTACAGCATCCATGTTACTTTCCTCTTATTGTATCTTTTCCTCGCCTTTCAGAGGCTGTCTTTTGGCCAGTATTTGTTGTAGCCACTCTTGCATCAGTGGTGGCAAGTCAAGCAATAATTTCAGCTACATTCTCCATTATCAGTCAATGCAGAGCTCTGAATTGTTTCCCAAGAGTAAAGATAATACACACATCGAATCAAATTCACGGACAGATATACATTCCAGAGGTGAATTGGATGTTGATGGTGTTGTGTCTTGCCGTTGTCATTGGATGTGGAGACACACATATGATTGGCAATGCTTATGGTTTGTGTTTCCTGGAGTTGTTCTTTATATGTCGATGTCTCTGTGCTTTCGATGAGCTTGCTGATTTCACATGTTTTTACAGGCCTGGCAGCGATCACAGTGATGTTTGTAACAACCTGTTTGATGTTTCTAGTCATTTGCACTGTTTGGAAGCAAAATGTTTTGGCAGCATTACTGTTTGTGACCGTTTTTGGATTCGTGGAACTTCTGTACTTCTCTGCTTCCCTTGCTAAAGTACACAGAGGAGGCTGGTTCCCTCTTGTTGTCTCTCTTGCAATCCTGACTGTGATGTCCATCTGGCATTACGGCACTTCACAGAAACTCGAATTTGAGCTGCAGAACAAAATAGCCTTAGATAGCCTCTTGAGACTTGGACCAAGTCTAGGAATTGTCAGGGTTCCTGGAATCGGCTTGATTTACTCCAATGTCACCTCTGGTGTTCCACCAATTTTTGCTCATTTTGTAACAAACTTTCCTGCATTTCACAGGATTCTCGTCTTTGTAACGATCCAGTATGTTATGGTCCCAAAAGTTCCTGCTTCTGAGCATTTTCTTATCACCAGGATTGGCTCTCTAGAATTCTCTCTATTTCGATGCATCGCAAGGTAATTTTCTGATTTCTCATCAGTTGTTATCGCGGATTCTTGAGAATCTTTCTAATTTGATAAACAATGGTTTAGGTATGGATACAAAGATTTGAGGGACAGCTACAAGTTTGAATCTGAGCTGATTGACAAGGTGGCAGAGTTCCTGAGACATGAATGCAACGTTGAAGGCCTTGCAGTTTTTGGGCAGCAGTCACCTGTTTATATAATAGATTCAGTGACGAGGACTGCAAAAAAGGCTGGTGGTGGTGGTGGGACCGGAGAAAGGAAAAGGGTCGTGTTGCAATGTCCAAAATCCGGTGAGGAGTCAGTGAGAGAGCTGATGGAGGCTAAGGAAGCTGGTGTTGCTTACATGACAAGCAACACTTATGTTCTAGCAAGTGAGGCCTCATCCTTTGTGAAGAGGCTTGCCATCAACACCGTCTACGGGTTTCTTAGGCGAAACAGCCGCCATACAGCAACCACACTTGGCATTCCACACACCTCCCTGATTGAAGTTGGAATGGCCTATCATGTTTAAAATATTAGTCAAAGCAAGCAAGCAGGCAATGGAGCAAAATTGCTTCATTTAGTTGTAGTAAACTTAGAAGACTAATGTTCTTCAATTTTCTAGTTATTAATGTTGGAGTTGTAGCCTTGTAGGTTGATTCTGTAAACGGATAATAGAAAAGGCAGCAGTTAGAATTGTATACACACACATGCAAAAGTAAAGAAGAAGAAAAGGCAGTAACTTTACTGTACGTATTTATTCTGTGTTTGAAATCTGTATCTGTATATATTTGGGTTTGCTCCGCGTGACGTTTATGTTTCGAGGCCACGTATGTACTCTAGATTGTAGGTAGCTATGTATTTAATATGGGTATCTTTCTATCCACATCTTAAATAATCAGAACCAGAATCAGGACCCTCTTTCTAGTGTTACAATGAATGAATGATAACCGCTTCTGATGTGCTTTGGCAGATCTTATAGTTTAGAAAAATTTCAATGTGTCTGGCGTACGGTATGCATTCCGTTCATTTCACGCCATGTGGTATGAGTAACCACTTAATTTAATTTCATTACACATGATATGATATTATTAGAATGCGCACTATACGTGAGGCGCACTGAAACTTTTCTCGTGTCTACTTTATGTCTATGGATGCTGAATCCAACTCTCAACTGCCAGTATGCAGTCCGTTTAATAAATGTACTTGGCCCTCCTACTTTGATTACGCTCTTCAAAACAGTAGACAGAGACCAATATAACTATTCATTCTTTTCTTTGTTTCTGAAATCTGACAGTACTTGATGGGTCAGAAGACTGACGAAACCTGTCAAGATCAAATTTTACAGTGCGGCTCAAATATATACTTCCAAATTGGAAGAAGTCCGCTCATAAAATTGACTCTAATACCATATTAAGTTAACATTTGACCCAAAAACTTGAGTTTGCATATAAGAGCTCAAATAGTAAACCCTTTATGTGATTATGGTTCGATCTTGAGAATTGTAAACAGATTTTACCAACTAAACTAACTAGTATTCGAAACAATAATGTTAAGCTCTAAAGCTGAATAATCTCATTGAGTCACTTTAGGTTTGTGTGTATAGTTAGACCACGTAGCAAGTGGATGTTGTGGTTTTGAATCTTTTGATCAAATCTTGTCAAAAATTTGACAAAATTTGACAAAGACATCAAATTATTGAACAGACAATATATGGTATTTTAGTTGAGTAGCATATTAATGGCACTTGAAGTGTAGGTTGGGGACTTCACTCTTTATGAGAGAAGCTATAGAAACAAAAAAGTTGGAGAAAAGTGAGAACCCAACTTTTGGACATAAAACCTCCTGTAATTTCCACTTATTATTTTTCTGAAATTTGACACGAATGGGTTAAGGGTCTGTCGGGACCTGATGAGATTAATTACTATAAGCACAGTCTGGAAAGCAATCCCATTTCATTTCAGAACATGTCAGAATCACTTCACGATCAACTTATCATCTACCATTATTAATTATTTACTTGGATGGATGTTAAGTACACATTTCTAATTGATAATAATATACTCAACCACCAATTAATGTGCATTGACCTAATAGCACAACTATTCAATACAACTGTGAATGAATATGGTAGAAACCAAAAAAAGATTAAAAAAAAAAAAAAACTGCCACCAGCCAGCAAGAAAATCTATTTATATTCCTATCACATCAGAGCTTTTATGCAAGAAAGTAAATATCGATAATTTGACCGAAATATTACCGATATTTTTTATAATTTGAGAGGACCGATATTAAAAATATCCTTAAATATTCTTAATATTTTAAGGGTAGTGGTGACATTTTCGATAATTTTTACCGAACTTTTTTCCTAATATTTTCATCGAAACCGATATTTACTTTCCCGTATATTATATCAGACCTTTAATGCAGACCGCATCTGGAAGTTAGTATATAACAGAAAAGATAAGGACCCCATGCTTTTATTGCTTCAAACAAGAAATGGAAAAATTTTATGCACATTTTATGCAAGATTTATGGTTCATTTGTTCAACCAACTATATATATATATATATATATATATATACACACACACACACACATCCATATACATACATAACATAACATGAGACAAGCTATTTAACTCACTAGCTAGATCTTCCTGATCACAGTTCTCTCATAACTCTCTCTCTTTCTTTGCCTGTCCGATCAGTAATCTCATTCAATCCAATCCAGTCTAGTCCAGTCCAATCTGAACGTGAACTTATAAAAGAGTTTACGGATGTATTACCTATCGTTGGCAGCGTACTACATATTCTTCAATTCGTCGAAAGTTTTTTACTTTCTGTCACTGCTTGTCTTGGCTTCATTTTACATGTTTACGGTAATACTCAAAGATGTAAGCATGGGAAATATTTTTCAAGAGCTGGCAGGTTTTGTGTGCAATGAAAAAGCCAGAACTTGGGTGTGCCTGCAGCTTCAAGACAACCCAGATTTCCATTTCCATTCAAATTCATCATTCTATGAGCTACCACTGGTTTCAAGGTTGATCAAATGATCAACTCTCTTTTCATCTTCAACAGTTTGTGTGTGATCATGGAATTTCTTATCATATATTAATTTTTTTTTTCATTTTCATGTTCATATATATATATATATATATATATATATATGCAAAGTTATTATCAGAGGACAATAATAATAACCTTGATTTTTTTTTTTTGGTTTATGCTTTTATTTTTTTTAGTAGAAATTTTAATATGAAGTGAATCTATTAATTCCACTACAATTTTTAATATGAAGTGATCATGCCAAAGCCGAATATCCGCTCATAGTTCAAGTGATTTGTACAATGGAGGTTCAAATCTCACCATCCGTATTAACCAGTACGTGTGAGTAGTTTGCTCCCCTTATTGTACTGAAATATATGTCTCCCTTGATGTCTCCCGTTATGGTAATTAATTTTGTAATTCCTCAGTTCCTTACTACCACTATATATAACCCTACGTGAGATTTTTACCTCATATATCTCTTTGTTCAATTCTTTCAAAGTTGTCGAATCTTTTTCCTTGTTCGATGATCTCCTTCATTTTTCCACTTTACCCCGAAGAATAATTATGGCTAATTTAATTACGTTTTCTTATGTTCAATTGAACACTTACCCTTTTTTTTTAGCTATTCTCAATAGAAAAAATTATTTTATTTTTAATAAATATATGTGGACTTCCAAGTATTCAAAAATAAAAATGTGTTTTTTTTTAATCAAGCAACCATATATTAAGAACCAAACCAAACTATTCACGAAAATTGTCCTGGACCAATAACTCCACCAAAGGAGGACAAAAATCAAACAAAAAAAATATCAGAAACCAGCAAGAGGGCATGCTTAGCAAGAGCATCAGCTACCTTATGACAACTCCTAGAAATAAAGGAAAAACTAACAATATTAGCAACATTAACATGCTGAAAAATATCCGCAATAATTAACCCAAAATCTGAACAATGAAGAGATCGCTCCCAAAGGACATTAATAACATCCAAAGCATCAGATTCAACAAGAAGAGGAGAGAAACCAGCCTCAACAGCCAACCTAATGCTATGAAGAATAGCCAAGGCCTCAGCCACTTGAGAACTAAAAAAAGCCTTCACACCTTCACACGAGTAGCCCCAGCTGCCACTACTAAACCAACAGAATTATGCACCACCAGACCCAACCCAACCACACCACCTGCAAGAGAAAGACTAGCATCAACGTTCAGTTTGAAACAGCCAAGCGAAGGAGGCTGCCAAGCTTGAGAAGGGCTAGGAACAATAGGAAAGGACTGCTCCTTCACTTGAGCTACCTGGAAAGAGGAGAGAAAATCAAAAGCCCAAATAATAACCTCTTCAACACGAAACAAGGACTCACCATGCACAGTCGGTTTCGGCGGAACCAAGCATGCCACAACACAGTGCACAACAACTCAAAATTAAAGGAATCAAGGCGAGATTTCGCATACCACAAAAAGTCCAACACACTCATGTGACTATCAACCACTAGCCACCCGAGCACCAATCCATAACCCCCGATCGAACCTCTGCAAACAAAGCACAACCCCAAAGAGCATGAAAAGATGTCTCTGGCTCACACTTATACAAGGGGCACAGACCAACAAAATTAATCCCTTTAAAAGCCAAGTTCACAAATGTAGGAATCCAATTATAAGACACCCGCCAGATAAAAAGTCTCACCTTTGGATGGATAGAAAGTCTCCAAACAAACTTCCACCAAGATTCCATAGAACTCGAGCCCGATCCATTGGGAAGATTCAACACAGATAAAGCCACGTGGTATCCACTCTTAACCGAATACGCACCCCATTTGTCATAATGCCAAAAGAAAGAGTCTTAAGAAAAAGAAGAACTCATTGATAAACTGAGAATAGTAGTCGCGTCTTCAGAAAGAAAAGAACACTTAATTAAAAGGACATTCCAACTGCCAGACCCTAATTTCAGCTGACTAACAAGTAAATTCTTTCCTAGAACTGGGCTAGATAACACCCTGAAGGTCAAAGGCCTAGGAAGCCAACGATCCTGATAAACCAACACCGAAGCACTATTGCCAATCCGCCATTTAAACCCTTTTAGAAGAAGCTTTCTACCCCAAAAGAGACTCCTCCAGATAAAAGAACCCGATTGAGAGTTCCTAGTTTGTAAAAAACCCAAAGATGCCTGGTAGCAACCCTTCAACACCTTAGCTGCTAAGGACTCAGGATTACGAGAAAGGCGCCAACATTGCTTCGTAAGGAGAGCTTGGTTGAAGGCATCCAAATTTCGAAAACCAAAACCCCCTTGAAGCTTATTTCGGTAGAGTTTATCCCACGAACCCTAATGCATCTTCGCAGACTGTCCATCCGAAACCCACCAAAAGGAAGCACACAACATATGAAGCTCTATAATAAGATATTTGAGGATTCTTAAAAAACTCATCGCATAGGTAGGGATCGACTGGATCACAGATTTGAGTAACACTTCCTTCCCCGTAGCCGAAAAAAGTCTACCTTGCCACCCTTTAATTTTATCTCAGACCCAATCTTTAATGCTACAAAACAACTTTCTTTTGTTTCGGGAAGCGAAACTAGGAAGACCGAGATACCTCTCATGATAATCGACAATCCTACCCCCCAGAACACCTGCCATGGCCACCGTATCCCCCTAAGACACTCGACCACTGAAACAAAGCACTAATTTATTGAAGTTCACTTTCTACCCATAAGCTCGCTCATATAGTACCAATAAATTCTTAATTAGGAGACATTCTTCCATCGAAGCTCAAGTAAAAACGAGACTATGATCCGTAAAAAATAAATGGGTGATCATTGGCCCTGCACGACTACACTGGAGCCCCGAATAAAGACCTCAATTTTTCATTGCACAAATCAAGTTGGAGAGCCCTTCCATGCACAAGAGGAATAAATAAGGTGATAAATGATCACTTTAGCGCAAACCTCTCGAAGGACTAATCGAACCAACGATGCTCCCATTAATCAAAACGGAGTAACGTACATAAGAGACACAACACATAATGTGACGAATCCACAAACCCGGAAAACCCAACCTAGTCATCATAGCCTCCAGGAAGCACCTCTCAACCCGGTCATAAGCCTTAGCCATGTCTAACTTCAAACCCAATTAACCCTCCCGACCATTCTTCTTCCTTTTCAAAGCATGAACACACTTAAACTCAACAATAACATTATCAGAAATAAGCCGACCAGAAATAAAAGCCTCTGCGTATCGGAAATCACCTCACCCAGGACAACATGAAGACGGTTACCTAAAACCTTAACTATCACCTTATAAATCACATTACAGAGACTTATAGAGCGGAAATCCCCCATGCTCACCGCCTTCTCCACCTTCAGAATAAGCACAATCAAAGTTTTATTAATCTCCTCCATAGAATGACCATTATTCAAGACTTCCAGGCAGGCAGCAGAAACCCGATGGCCAACAATATCCCAAAACTTTTGATAAAAACTAGCATTGAACCCATCCAAGCCAGGAACCTTAAAAGGGGCCATCTGGAAAAGGGTCACCCTCACCTCATCAGCTGTAAATACTCCACTAAGACGCCTGCAGGACATATCAGACATTCGATGACCCACCACATCTAGAAACGAACTAAGATCCAAAGGAGAGGGAACCAAAGAACTGAAAATATCCTCAAAATACGCCACAACAATAGAATCAATGACAGTCCTATCATCGGACCAATGTGTTTTAAGTACACACATTAATATGTTTTTTACATGCAATAAGAAATACATTATCAAAATTTTTATATTTTCAACATGAAAGTTTGTGAAAAGAGACGATTTGTTTTAAAATTTGGGTGAATTACAACAGAATGTCCTGACGTTTGTCCATATCGTGAGTTTAACTTTAATTAAATATTAGTGCCTTACCGTTAGTTGATTCAGTTAAAAGTAAAGATTTGACCAAAATTTTACCCGAAATGATAAAAATACTCCTGATTAAATAATAAAAAATTAAAATTATAAAATTATAAAATAATTTAAATGGATCCGTCCCTTTAAAAAATTCAATTTTTTTAATTTTAATAATTAATATTTTTTTCTTTTAACCAGATGTATTTTTATTATTTTAGGTACAATTTTTTGACCAAACTATTACTTTTAACTGAGTCAACTCACGATAGGATACTAATTTGTAATTAAGGCTAAACTCACGATTTCATTACAATATATATGATCAAACGTCAGGGTACTCTACTGTAATTCGCCCTAAAAATTTTGATAGGACAAAAAAAATAAAAAATTTAAATAAAATAATTTAGTACTTAAAACTATTTAATTTAGAATTATTATTTTTTATCATGGGCATTTCTGTAAATATGAATTTTCTATGAAGATTATGATAATCCTCCTCAAAATTATAATAAATAAATTAATTTATTTTACACGACCGTTACGGATTACAAACAATGTTGGGAGGGTGCATGTTGTCATTTCACTAAAAAATGCCGTTACAAAAAGCTGTTGACGCTTCCCTTATTCAATACAGATCTCCGGGGCATTCTCGTCAAACCACATTTATTTTTTAATTTTTTTTCAAATTCGACCGTTAGATCTTTAAATTTAAAAAAAAAAAAAAAAAAACTTGAAGTCTATTCACTGTAATCTCTCTCTCTCTCAAACACATTTAATTTCTGTTCTCTCAAATCTCAATTCAAATGGCTGATGATCAGAGCACCAAATCGTCAATAATGGAGCCGAAGCCGACACACCCACTTCACCAAATCGCCGAGACGCCGACCCACAAGCTTCTTCTCAAGCAGTGGCTCAAAGAAGAGGAGCTGATTCTCAACAGAATCGCTCTCAAAGAGACCCAAATCGACTCGGTCAGGAAAGAACTCACGCAGCTCTACATCTTCTTCTTCCTCTTCCACTCCATCTCTCTCATCCTCCTCTTCAACGCCTCCTCGTCGAGGGCCTCCTTGTCGTGTCACCGGTCCTGGATCCCCTCCGTGAGTTCTCTACTCTGCTCTCTGGGGATGATCTGGGCAGTCCGATACAAATCGGACGTCGAGTGTCACTTGGAGAGGCTCCTGGAGAGGGAGAAGGAGGACGGGAATTTGCTGGCCAAGTGCGTGGAGGAGTTGAGGAAGAAAGGCGTCGAATTCGATCTCTTGAAGGAAGTTGATGCGCTGAGGAGGGCCAAGAGCTTGAAAGTTGAAGCAAAGAGTGTCAAGAAATGGTCTGCAAGAGACTTTGTGACAATGTTTTTCTTCACTGTTTCTTGTATGGTTCTTGGCTTGACAAGAATCATTTTATGTAGCTAAAAATGGCAGCGGTTTCGGGGTTTGATATTAGACTGTTTTGGCAAATGGGTTTTGTTTTTTGTTACTTGTTAGACAGAAGATTCTTGGATTCTGTCATGAAACAAATTTGGTTGTTCTTCTTTTTTGGATGTGACAGCAAATGCAGAATACTCTGTTCTGCTTTTGTAATTTGGGAAATTTATATGGAAATTCTATGAAATAATGTGATATTTTTATGTTAGTTTGATTGTAGATGTTGGTCTTGAATAATCTGATCTGGTTGAGTTTCTTCTGGTTTTCTCCCACAGACCATTAAAATGGTCATTGAAAAGATCCAGAATATGATAAATGCGCATATCCATTTGTAGAGCTCTATAAACTCCTTCAAGTAGCACAAATGAAGCTAGAACAACATCAAATGGTGCCAATAATTGAGTAGGTTTTGTGATAATTTTGTTATTCTTTAGAAAAAACCAGCTTCAATGGCAGCAGCTTCAAGGCCAATTTCATAAGAAATCACACATATGCATGCAGTTACTTAAATGAATACATGACCAGATTTATGAAACTAGAAAATAAGAAACATAGAGGTTTTTACATGGTTAATTTGTGCGTGTCTACCAAAGAATTCATTTGTTGCATTGAGTCATCATCGTGGCTCCGTTGCTCGTCTATCTATCTGTATTCGATAAATAGAATTTACGGTAAAGCAGTGACAATGGCATCTCTTCTTTTCAAGAAATAGACATAATTCCTATAATTGAGGACTGATTGTATGTATACATTTATTGTCATCCAAAGGAAAATTTTCTCTAGTTCCATCACTGCTGTAATGTGAAAATATGTGAAAATATGAATTTCTCTGCACAACTTTTCCTTGCTTCTTTAACAAGAAACTCAATTCGTGGGTAGGACCGTATCAAAATCATCCAGATAAATACTGGTTTTGTCACAAGAGGATGATACTTCAGTGATGAGATGGATAATCAACTCAACAACAGGACAAAAGATACTATATAAAGGCAATCAACTGTTTGAAAAGTATGATTTTCCAGACTTGATTTGGAGCAGCCATGGAAGCATATTTGTGTCCTTACTGAGAAAGAAGTGAGAACAAGAAAGATACACAACCAGATATCATGATGAGAAGTAAATTGGATTTCATTCATTTCAATAAAAAAGAGAGGAGTACTCGGTACATTGTGGTGTGGACTTCATATATCATATTACATCTTTGAAAACATTTAAAAAAAAAAAAAAAACTACTAATTTTCTACCGGAAACTAACATGTTTATCCTCTCAATTTCAAACAGCTTCTTATTTGTCTCAAAAATTCTGATGCAGTTGGACGATGCTCCACACCAATCACTCTCGATACCGTAGTTTGCTGATCACTTGTTATACTCATAGAATTACCATTCAAGTCTAGAGGAGATATCTTGCTACTGTCACCCTTCAGCTGATCAAATTCTTCTATGGTTGTAGTACGAGCACTTGTTCTGAGAGAGAGTGATAGTGGAATGTTGTAACAGCTGTGGAAAAATGGATGTCTCAATGCCTCTGAAGCAGTCGGTCTCTTTCTTGGATCCCATGAACAGAGCGATTTAATGAGACTAATAGCATTCTCACTCGCTGATGGCATCAACAGAGAGAGATTCACACCGGTAGACTGTGGAAATTGATAGTTCAAACCACTAGCTAGAACTAGCCCTTCAAGCCAAGAGTCTGTAGTTGGACTGCCCAGAACATTGCATATTTTGAGCATCTGATCAGGCACATTTGTACCTGGAAACAATGGTTTAAACATGAATAACTCTGCCATGATAGCTCCCACTGCCCACATATCAACTTTGAAGCTATAATTCTCTAAACCAAGCATCACTTCCGGGGCTCGATACCAACGCGTGGTGACGTAATCAGTGCATGGCTGGCTTGAATTAATCTCCCTAGCAGAACCCATGTCACCAATCTTGATCAAATCTTTAAAAACCAGCAAATTCTCCGGTTTAAGATCGCGATGAAAATAGCCCTTCTCGTGCATGTAACATAGCCCTTTAAGAACCTGAAAACACCAATGCCTGACTTCGTTTTCGGAGAAACGACAAAGTCTCGACCTCATAACCTGGAGAAGATTGCCTTCCATGTACTCGAACACAAAGAATAAAGTGTTGTTATCTCTTACTCTGATGACTTCTTTAAGCAACACGATATTCGGATGCTTGAGAATACACAAAGACTTAATCTCTTCCAAGCTCAAACACTCCTCCCAGGAATGGAATTTCTTCCTCAGTATCTTGATGGCAACAACTTCACCTGAATGTTTATTAAAAGCCTTCCACACCCGGCCGAATGAACCAGCACCAACTTGATTAAGCAACTGATACTTCTCCATCAGGGCCGGCCCTGGGCCGGGGCGCAAGGGGCGACGGCCCAGGGCCCCAAGCTCGGAGGGCCCAATATTTTATAATTTTATCATACATATAAAACTAAAATACAGTGTTATATAGAGCCCATATTAATTTTTTGCAATAACAGTCCTTATAGCTTAATGGTAGAGTTAGTCTTGTAACTTTGAGGTCTCTGGTTCGATCCTGCATGGGAACAAATTTAATAGAATTTTTCCCCATAAGCAGCGGTAACAGTGGTATAATGAATAATAAAATACCATTCCTTACCGGACTATATAAGACTCATATTAATTCTTTACAACACTAGCTCTTATAGCTTAGTGGTAGAATCTCTGGTTCGATTCTACATGGGAACAACTTTAATTAAAATTTTTTAATAAAAATTAGTTAGGACCTCATACAACTTTAATAGTAATTTTTTAATAAAAATTAGTCAGGCCGCCCTGGGCCTCCAAAAGCTCAAGGCCGGCCCTGTTCTCCATGATCGATCAATCTTTAAAACGTAAACTTAGAAGAAGAATTATGGGTTGAAAAAAGAAAGAAGAACAAGAGAATGAAGAGTGTTAGTGAAAAATTAAAAAAGTAGCAAGAATGATATATATAAAAGAAGAGAGTTGAATCCTTTTTCAAATACAACTATGTGTTTATCATTTATCAGTTAATTAATTTCCTTTTTCGAATCTTGATTAGTTGAAATCAATTTCTTAAGGTAGAAGTTAATTAACTAAAACTGAATTTAATTCCTAATTGAAGTTGAATTAGTAAATCTGCCTGAACTGTGCATCAGTTTTTATGATTGTTGTGTTATCTATTTTATCAAAACTATATAGAATATGTATTTTACTTACATATCCAGATTAATGTAATAATTCCTAATTAAAAAATTAACAATTATGGAATTTTACATTAACTAAAACTCTTATCTATCAAGGAATAAATAATTTGACATACAACTGAACCTTATTACTAAATAATTTGACATACAAGTGAACCTCATTACTGATTCTAATTGAAGAACATTTGACAATACATAAGTGCACAATAACATGTTTTGGTTCTTATTTTAATTTTTTTTTCTTGAAATGGGTGGATTAATTATTTTGAAATTAATTAGAACAAATTTTGAAAAATATAATACATGCATGAATATAGATATTCAAATACATGCCTCCCAACCATTTTCTCAGATAGTATTTAGAAGCAACTAAATGGTCATTTCTGCAATCCGGAGGGTCACAGTGTAGTTGCCATTTTCAAGTCCTAAAAATGGACTTTTATAGTGAAGAAACAATCACCCGGACATGTCACGAAAAAGCTTTGCATTTGAGGTCATTCCAAATGCAATCCAACAAGAGGAAGAGGAAGAGAAGGGTTGCCGTTAAAACATGAATGCAAAACATGAAACCATCGATCAATAAGATCGCCATCTTTAGAAGTTACAACATGCAAGCCTATCTATGCCTATCAGTCAGCAGACTTGCCGGTGTATGAAACTGGCAACGGAGCAATACAGAGAGAAGCAATTTATGTGTCCTATACAGAGAGGCTGTTGGGGTGGAGTTTCGACTACTTCTCGAGCTTGAATTGCATCAAGATTATGTTATTGTAACTCAAAAAAGTTTTGGCAAATCATACTAACATAATCGTAAATGATAGTATGATTTGCCTATCTACACTGTATGGCAACAACCACCAAAAGTCCGAAATCATCTCCTTATTCAACGCTAAAGCCAAATATTCAAAATTGATATATAAAAAGAGAAAAAAAAAAATTTACATGTTACAAACAACCATTCTCCTTTGTGTTCTACAAGTATAATTATATACAAATCAGAAATATAGGAAATGTAGTAGTTTTTACTCTCAATTTTCAAAGATAGAACGAACTGAAAGAGTAGTAGTAAGTAAAAGAACATATATCTCATCACCTACCCTCTCCGATCGATAATGTCATGGAGAATCAGTTTTGTGCCATTTCCAGGTGATTGAAGAGCTTCAGCCACCATAGTTGTTGAAGAAGAGGTGTAATAGCTAGTATCAGTTCCTATAGTTGCCTTGTTGCTGCTCATAAAGCTGCCGGTAGTGGTAGTGTCATCGTATTTCCAATCAGTCAAGTATCCGGGCTTTCTAGTTACTTGGCTCACTTCCAGATCTCCGCAGAGCATGGCAACTACACGGGACATTGGTGGCCGCAGAGATGGCAATGTCTGAGTACATAAAAGACCTACTCTTATCATTCGTTTTACCTCTTCTTCGTTGAAATTTGGTAATTTCGAGTCTACCAGTTCAACTTCACGATTGTTCTCAGGTAGATTCCAAGCCTAAGAAGAAAGAAAGTATAGGAATTATGATATGAGTGATAGATATATAAATCAAAATTCAATGTAATTTAAGAGGATGATTGATATGTAAATGGGGTACGGAAATATCATTCATACCCATTCGAGAAGATAAACTTGCTCTTCATCTAAGCTTGAATCTGAGTTTGGTCTGCCACTAAGAATCTCTAGCGCAACAACTCCAAAGGCAAACACATCAGCCTTCTCTGTAAGATGTCCACGCATGGCATACTCCGGTGCAAGATATCCACTGTGCGTTGCAAGAGATCATTACATGCATGTCCAAGGAAAATAGGATATACCAAAAATAACAAATCTAGGTAGAAAAATGAGGTCAACTTTTCAGAATCTTACATTGTCCCTGCAACACGAGTGCTTATGTGGGTTTTCTTGTCATCGTAAAGTTTGGCCAAACCAAAATCTGAAATTTTTGGGTTGAGCTTAGAATCAAGTAGAATATTACTGGACTTCACATCTCTATGTATGATTCGAAGTCTCGACTCCTCATGTAGATAAGCTAGACCTCTTGCCACTCCTAAGCAAATATCATAAGGCGTTGACCAGTTGAAATTCAAACTTGTTTCTCCTGATTCATGAAAGCCATATAGAAAAATTCAACATAGTTTTCCACACTCAAATGTACATCTCTTGCTATTCCTAAGAAAATCAATAACACAGCATAAGTGCTATTCTCATACCAAATAATGCTTGATCAAGACTCTTGTTCTCCAGATACTCATATACAAGGAGTTGTTCGGCTTCCTCAATGCAACATCCATACAGTTTGACTAGGTTACGGTGCTGCACAGCAGATATAGCAACAATTTCTGCAACAAATTGGCTCTTCCCTTGGTGGGATGCTACAGACAACTGTTTTACAGCAATTACCCTTCCATCTCCAAGTTTTCCCTGCGTAATGCAAGGTCAGAAAATTATGGCTATGGTTATAATTGTGTAGCTGTTCCATTTAACCAGATAATCAACTTCAAAGGAATGAGATCCGCTCAACAAATTTTGCTGATTTGAATGGTGACATACCTTATAAACTGGTCCAAATCCTCCCTCTCCAAGTTTATTTGCAGGACTAAAGTCTTCTGTAGCAGTCTTCAGTTCAGAATAACTAAAAGTGTATGGTCTAGCATCTATCCCTAGAAGCACTGCAAAATTCAACAGCAAATGCAGTTTACCATCATGAACCCATTTGGCTAATCAAATATGTTTCGGAATATTATGCCAAGTTACATAAGAAATTGCTGGAAATATATTTAATTGTTTAATCAGCGTATATAAACATTCTTGTAACGTGACGGACAAGAAAACAATTGGGTTAAGAACATTTTGTGATTAAGGAAAACTCGATGAGTCTTGAAGTTAAGAATCTTGAGTTTAAGACATCTGGCCAAATACTTGTTAACAATTTAAATAATTTAAGATGAACAATTGAGAAAGAATAACTGGTGTTTTCATTAAGATTAAAAAAGAAGTGAAAATAGGTTCCAATAGAAAGAATATATACTTCCTAATGAAAAGACTAAACTAACCCTAAATAAATAATAAATTACATAAATAAAATGTAACACTAAATCTCTAATAATGCTAACCTTGACAAGGACTGGAATTACAAGCAGACAAGCACCAGCATATTTATATCTAGAAAATATGTCAGAGTTTGGTAATTGGACTGCTAAGCAGCATACATATAGAGCGAAATTGCTTGGTTTACCTTCATCATCGTCAGTTGGCCTCTTCCTTCTTCGAACAATCCAGAAAATTGTGAGAACCAATAGAAAGCTTCCAAGCCCAACACCAACAACAATCCCCGAAATTAGACCTGTTCTATTCCTCTTATTACTGACTGGATGATTGTTACTTATGGTGGGTATGAAATCTGTATCAGAGTTCAGTAGTCATAACTTAATATCATATTGCGAGCTAACTTTGAAAAGGAAAAGAAAGAAAGAAATTTGCTTACCTGGTGTAGCACTGATGGCAGCGATAGAAGGTCCATATGTACTTTGGTCAGGGATGCAGCAAGTCCCTTTTCCAGCCCAAAGCAGATGGATTTCAAGGTAGTTTTCAGATACCTGAGCCGTGAATATTGTCTCTGAAGAGCTCTTTTTGAGACTCCACCTGCTTCTTGTTTTATGTTAAAATCCTTTGCAACACGATTGCCCTGCATTAAACAGATTCATGAAGTCAACTCATCATTATTAACCTGAGCATTACCTCTGGTGAGATTTGGAAATTTCTTTTAAGAAAATTCTACTTGGGACTTGAGAATTCATCAAAATATTATAGTGATATTGTGATGTATAGGTAAGGTAGTTGCCAGGACAGATTCAACCAGAAAAAGAAAGCAAATAATATGTCTAAACAATATCTATGGGAGAAACACATCTCCCTTGAGTAGCCATGTAAGAATGATACTGAAAACTGGGGAATAATTCTCAATATCCATGTTATTTAAATGAAGTACTCGAGTTAAGACATAAACCAGTCGCAGAAAGGAAAACTTTGATGATCAAATATAATAAGCATTGGACTTTAATGTTCACCAAACTTTTTATTGCATTGGTGGTTTAGTATGTAAGCGACGTTAATATCAAGGAATAAATGTAGGTAAAGAGAAGAACAGAAAGAAACTTAAGGTTACCTAGAACAATTTTGAAACATAATACATACCTGAATATAGATATCAAATATACGCCTCCCAACACTTTGCCAACTAGTAGTATCTAAAATAGCCATTTCTGCAAAGTGGAGGGTCACAGTGTAGTTTCCATTTTCAAGGCCTAAACCATAGTATCTTAGTGATGAAGCTGAGACTCTTGCTGTCTGAAAAAGCTCCGAGTCTAGTGTATTTGTGAATTGAGATGACGAAGCACTTTTGTACGAGGGATTATTGTTCCCGGTAAAATATCCAACATTACTAACCCCCCATCTGCTTGTGTCAGTCACAAAATATGATGCTGGACCAACAATTGCATTATCGCTCTCATATACAATACCATTAGAAGATGTAATCTGCTTACCACCACACTTAATCGAAAAGTTATAATCTGCACAACAATATAAGTGAACTACTTATCAAAGCAAGTCCACACAAAATTTTGAATGTACGAGTTAGAATATGCATCTCACAATGTCCTCTTGTACACCAAGTTGCACCTGATGCTTTTCTTCACCATGTTATTACTTCAGAGTGTTAGGCAGAAATGATATCTTATGCTAATATGTAGAATAAGTTAGTTGATAAAATGCATTCCTGTTAGCTATGTAAGCTTATAAAACCTCATAAATTTAACAATTATATCCTATGACATCTGGAATTCAATTTATAACTCCTATTCCGGCTCAAGCGATTATCGCTTTGCCATATCATATGAATTCTCACCCAAACTGATTAATAAATCAATGTCACGTGAAAATTCTTTTGGTACAAATGTTCTCTCTTCAAAATAATTTACTCTCCCATCTAGAAGGTTGCACAAACCATGAGTTAAGAAAGGGTTTTATAACCAAAACAGGAAGGCTAATGTAGTATTTTAAGCTTTATATAGGTGTAACTACAAGGAACCTACACAAGTGTCAAAGTGCAACCTTCTTTTCTCCTCATGGAAGTGTATATCAGGCAAGAAACCTTTTCATTTTTATGCTATACCTAGAGAGAAACCTAGTCTCATATTTCCTCAAATCACAAGAAGGGGAAAGTTGTACTTACAGATTCCAGCACCTCGATTGCAAGGAAAGTTTTGTTGAAGACAGTTCAGCTCAAATGGCAAGGCACTGAGGGAAGAAGAGAAATGTACTTAGATGGAAAGATTGGATATTATGTCAAAAACCATTAACTGGCCAGTAAAGCAGCCATTTCTATTGATGTATACATTATTATGAGTTAATCGAGTACTTTATGATGAAATCAATCCTACTACGGAAAACAAAATCTCTTGTTTGTAGCACATTAATAGGTATCGTATTTAAAGAAGACTCAAAATGACCTATCATAATCTCCGGTTATCATGAGCAAAACAGAGATTGCAACTACTTGATACAAAAACTTCCAATAAAAAGGATCATATGTTTCAGGAGTAATGGAAGTATAGGTAACTTTTTCGCAAATAAAAGTCATTCCAAAATATTTAAGAGGACAGATTAGCATGTTAAGATTCTTGATATCAGCCTTTCACCTTCATGATTACGATCAACAACTTAAGTATATGTCAGTATTCAGATTACAGTATCATGTCTATTAAATGAATGCAAGAAACAATTCATTTTCAGAAACGTCATTGAGAGGTTCAAGCACTTGATCAAAAGTTAGAAACCAGAAACTCACCTGCTGTTCGAATTGTCTATTGTTAAGTTGTTGGCAACTAAGTTCCTGCATATCGCAACCCACAAAATCTGAATGTTAGTCTCATCATGGCAAAATAAATGCAGTCCTTGTTAGAAATTAAAGTACTGAATAATTGTTGGTCGATATTACTTTGAAGAGTAAAATGAATATTATATTATAGAAATAAAATTTGAAAATTATAAAATATGATACAAAACTACTTTAATGAATTTTAAAGACATACAGTTGTAAATTTGGTTCGCTGATCCAAGAAGGTAAGCTGCCAATTAAATTGTTGTATGACACATCTCTGCAAGCATGAAGAGGAGATTTTCAACACAAGCTGCTGATCACTATAACTTCAGGCATTACTCTAGTCACACTGCTGATCTTTTACTACAAGCTTTTGATGCCATCCAAACCCTCAACTTCCCCGTGTTTTTTAAAGAACCAAACACATGTTTTAAGTTACAAGCTTAAGTAGACATGTTAATCTATATTTGCAAGGAGAAAAGAATTTTAATCTGATCTAGAGAACTGATATCAGGATAAAGGATGTCAGTGTTCCCAGAATGAGAAGAGTCACTCCCATTGGTTTCAAGTTGGGGAGATGCAAACCATAGAGCACAAAGAACTAAGACAGAGAAAATTATCACAAACACATGAAACCGTTGATTAATCCACATTCAAGTTTGACCTCTTGCCCTGGTGAACTAGCACACTGGGTGTTTCAGAGAACATGCAATGTTACTCTACATAGATATTTGCTTTTTGGAGATGATACATTATATATTAGAAAACTCTAATTTCAGTGCATTACTATGATGCAGAATGCATATTATGTCAGAAGTACTTACATGTTGAGTAGAGATGTACTCTTCTGTGCGGGCAAGGTACCGTTTAACTTATTATCTCCAAGAAACCTGAGAATGAATATGCATTACATGCTTTGAAAATTAAGATGAGCGTATCGAGAAGCAGAGATAATCTGAGTTAGTATATTACAGGTGAGTCAGTGAACCCGAATCGAAAAGCGAGTCGGGAAT
Source organism: Xanthoceras sorbifolium (assembly GCA_003430845.1). Lineage (NCBI taxonomy): Eukaryota > Viridiplantae > Streptophyta > Magnoliopsida > Sapindales > Sapindaceae > Xanthoceras > Xanthoceras sorbifolium. The sequence goes on from CM010611.1 coordinate 28,076,202, forward strand.
ATCTCCACCTAGATTGTTGAAACTTAAATCCCTGAAGAAAAAAATATTACAATAAAAAAAATTGTAAGATACATGAAATTAGCTAACACAACAAGGGCAGAGAACCAAACAAAATAGTATGTAGGCAGCATCCACAGCCCCACCCAAAACAAACAACAATTTTTTATCTACTTTTGAAGTGTTCCCAACTACGGTTAGATTCAGTTCTTAGTACATGCAGTATCAATTAAATTAATAGTATTTTTACAGCAGTAAGATAAAGAATTATGTCGAAGGATAATATTAAGTGATACTAATAATATTTTTATAAACTTTTATACGGGCACTCACATAGAATTTCTTGCCATCAGCTTGGATTTTAAAAACCAACAATCAATAAACCATCAAAAAGGATTAACTTACAGATGCTGCAAACTTTGGTATTCTCCAATGTTGGATGGAATTGAATCAGAAATGTTGTTGTTCCTTAGTTCTCTGCAGTACATGTTACCAAAAAATTTTATCAAAGAAGAAAAGAGTAAACATGAGGAATTACAAAGTCTCAAATCAGAGCTTCGAATGGCATTCCTTACAAGGCTCTTAAAGACTTCATATCCTTTATAAATGCCAGCGTCGAGCTCCCATTGGATAAATCGCTTATTCTCCTACATTGAAATTTGCACAAGATGATTAGCATTGAAAATTGTAAAATTTATTTAAAAAGAAAAAAGCACAGAAAAAAATGTGGATACTCACAACTCCGTCAGAGCAGTCAAGTTGGAAAAGGATGATGGTATTGGACCATTAAAAGAGTTCCCTTGAAACCTCCTACAACAACATATATCTGTAGAAATTTTTAAAATATTTTCTCAGTTCTAAATCCTATATTTACAGTATTTGAAATTAACTTTATAGTGATAAGAGAGCTTGAGCTTGAAATGACTTGAGGGTTATTAAATGAAAAAACGGTATTATTTTCTCACAAGGAATAAAGCTTTGACCAATTTCCTATAAAGTCGGGAATCCTTCCGGTAAGATCTGTGTCTGAAGCATACCTGAGAACAATACAAGAATTTCTATGAGATTTGACTCATGTCATTTTCTGGTCAGCATAATATTAATATCTATTTTACAAAAATCTCAATTAGGGACTTAAAAAGTCAAAGAGTTCTTACATTAGTTCCATGTCCTGTAAATTGGCAAGACTTGATGGAATCTCACCACTAACTCCAGAACTATCAATAATACTGTCAATTTAAACAATTTTCATGAATTACATCACTAATTGCCATGGGGAAGCGAGAGCCATGTAGTAATAAAATACTATGTGAAGTGGCTGCTAAGATTGTTACCCCAAATTCAGTCTAACAATATCTGCACAATTATGCACTGATAATGTAATAGAAAGTCTATCAGAACTTACAGTTGTTGTAATTTCGTCCAGTTACCAAGTTCAGACGGTAAAGGGCCAGAGAAATTGTTTGTTCCAATAAAACTACAAAAATAAAAAAGTAAATGATGTATAAGAATAATGTCGCCAAAGATTTAATTTTTTTCACATCAAATCATTTAAAATTTACATTACATAATAGGATTCATATATATATATATATATATATCCTTGAAGCTAGCAATGCACGTACATAACTGTTTATATTTAGATATATAGATGGTTTTTGTTATCAGATATTCATTAGTGATTTCTTATGGAGGTTCATATGATTCAACGAATAATCTATACTACTTAATTTAAACAATCTACATTTTAACTTATCACCAGAGATCATTGTTTTGCCATTTTTGGTGGAAACAGAAATCAAGAATTGGTTTTACTTCAAGCTTACGAGGCAACAAAACCAAAAGAACAAAAATGTAAGTTGCATACAGAGGAAACAGTCACTATCTATGGAAAGTAAGAACAAGTTGCCATTTTGATTAATTATAGAGTTACGGAGAAGGTATAATATGTTAAACTTACAAAAATCTTATATCAGTCATCTTTCCAAGTTCTTTTGGGAGCTCCCCTGATAACGAATTAATGCCAACAGCCCTGATCAGAATATAAAGTAAACATAAAAAAAAAATACAATTTATTTGTCATTTTCATAAGTTTAACTACAATTTCCATCACCCTACAGGGATTGCATGCTAGTCAAATTCCCAATAGATGCAGACAGTGGACCCGTCAAGTAATTTTGGCGTAAGTCCCTGTCAGAAGAACAAAAATCTCAGATTATTCAAGAACACGCAATGATCAATGATATCGGAAAATAGCCTGCCAGGTACGGTGCAAGCCAATAACAAAGCAGAATCAAGTAAACATATATATATATATATGTGTGTGTGTGTGTGTGTTAATATGAAACCATACAGATGGGTGAGGAAAGTCAAAGTCCATAGCTCAGCCGGGATCACACCAACAACATGTAATGAATAAACTTTCCTGAAGATAAAATTTAAAAGTTAGCAACCATAAAAGAAAAGAACCATATATTACAGATTTAGAGTACTTTGATGCTGAGAGCGCCTCACACAAAGGCTTCCCAAACGAGCTGATGTTTCAACCCAACATCGCAAGTGCAGGGCATGTGGTTCTCCGAAAATGCAACAGTAACAAGACAAATTGAGTGAATTCATGAATAAGTGGCTGGTAGGAGTATGCAAGACTGAGTTGTGAGGGACAGTGACTTGGAATTTGTTGAGATTCACTAGTCAGTTACAATTCTACGCCAAAAACAAAGTATAAAAGTAACTTTTGGGTTGAACTTGTGTCGAAACTTGTATATCAACTATCAAGTGCTGAACAACAAGCTACACAAACCCCACAGTGATAACTTTAATACTTATTAAGGAATCTAAAACCATAAACCAAGTATAGTTGATTTTAATTGTACATCTCCACTAAGAACTTTTAACTGTAAGCTTAGATGGAAAACAAAAGTATGTTCAAGAAACGTTTGATGTACTCCTACAATGCTACGGTCCAGCAATTACCAATGTACATATCTTATAATAATCCGTGATCAAGAAAGAAAACAAGCCAAAATGTTTCATATGGTTAAACGCGCAATTAAAGCTAATAATCAACGAAAATTCATTTTTTTTTTTTTTGTTGTTGGTTTACTTGTTACGAACTTTTGTTGCTTCCGCGTCTAACTATGAAGAAGTTAATCAATTATGACCCGACAAACACAAACAAATCTCAGCTTGACTGCAGCACTTTACGGGCTTTGCTAATAGTCATTCGCACAAATTATCAAACAGCTTTCGATAGTGTCCAATGACAATGAAGTGTATTAATCATAATTCAATATATTCTACACAACCTTCATACCATATAATCAATCAACGGAGAGATTCTACGATACTCACAATCGGGTAATGTGGCAAAGAGTGTTGTTGTTGTAAGTACAAACACATTTAATCAAAGGGTTGATAGTTTCATTGACTTTGGAGGAGTCAGTAGCGACTCCGCTGCACGGCTCCCCACTAATATTCCATTGTTGCTGCTGATTAGCTGATATCCCCCATTGTTGAAACATCGAATTCAATGCTCTCGCTGTCATCAAATTCACAAGTTGTAGACATTTTTCAAAGTTTGACCAACAAGATAACAACTTTGCCATTAAAAAGCTATAACCAATTTATTTGACATAAACAACTTTTCATTGCAAGGAATCCATTGAAAACAAAAAATCACTGGTTTGAAAATTCTGATGAGGAAAGAACAAAATGAAGGCAGAGGTTGACAAAAACTGAGCAAGTATACATATTTCATATACCAAGTTTATCCTACCAAAATTTTCCTTCCACTTACTAAGAAAAATCTATGTTTAAATTAAAATTGCTGCAGGCTGGTTGAAACCACTCTTAGTTAAAAAATGTATAGAAACAGAAAAATTTCCACATAAAAAGAAGCATCATTATGTAACTATTCAACCCGAAACGTTGGCTCTGATACCATATTAAAGTAATTACACGAGCTAATATGTAAGGGTTCAAACAACAACAGAGAGAACATATATACCTTCGTCAGGATCAGTAGTAGGCTGAGCTTGGTTAGTCTGAGCTTGAGACACATGAACGAGTCCAAAGATGCAAACCCAGAAGAAAGCAAAGGCCGCCACCACCAAAAATGGAGATGGTGGTGGTGATGATCTCAACATGATCCTCCTCATCGAATTCTTCTCTATTTACTTCAAAGACTACTAGTGGATATCGAGAGAGAGAGAGAGGGTTGTAGTCGTAGTTGTAGTTGTAGTGGGGTTGGGTTGACTTGACGTTGAAGACTTGACTTGGCGGAATGTCAACGTCAAGTCAATTTAAACAATTAATATAATTGTCAATTTAAACAATTTTTATGAATTAGGCCACTAATTGCATGGAGAAGCGAGAGCCGCGTAGTAATAAAATACAATGTGAAGTGGCTAAGATTGTTACCCCAAATTATGCACTGATAATGTAATAAAAAATCTATCAGAACTTATAGTTGCTGTAATTTCGTCTAGTTACCAAGTTCAGACGCTAAAATACCATGTGAAGTGGCTGTAAGAATTTTCTCTAGTTTTCCTTAGTACTTCTTTAACAAGAAACTCGTTTCGTGGGTAGGATCGGACCAAAATCATCCAGAAAAATACTGGTTTTGTCACAAGAGGATGATATTTCTTTGATGAGATTGATAATCAACTAATCAACAGGACAAATTAAAAGATACTATATAAAGGCAATCAACTGTTTGAAAAGTATGATTTTCCAGACTTGATTTGGAGCAGCCATGGAAACATATTTGTCCACACTGAGAAAGAATTGAGAACAAGAAAGATACAAAGCCAGATATCATGATGAGAAGTAAATTGGATTTCATTCATTTCAATAAAAAGATCAAGAGGAGTATTCAGTGTGATAATCCAAGAGAGATTTGAGAGAGAATTTGAGAGAGATTTGAGAGACCAATCTTAGGTTTTCATATAATTGCAATAGTATCACATTAGGTTACAAGAAGAGAGATATATATACTAACCTATGAAAAGACTAAACTAACCTTACAAGACTAATTAATTACACAAATAATAATACATTAATTATATATATATATATATATATATATATATATATATATATTACTCTAATATCCCCCACAAACTCACGATGCGGCAGTAGAAAGCATCGAGAGTTTGCCAACGAAAAAACGAAAACGTGAAATTGTATGCGACTTGGTAAAGAAATCTGCAAGCTGCAAGGAGGAAGGAACAAAAGGCAATGTAATAGTGTCATACTTAAGGTGATGGCGAGTGAAATGACAATCAATCTCAATGTGCTTGGTTCGTTCATGAAAAACTGAGTTATGAGCAATCTGAATAGAACTCTGATTATCACAAAACATCGGAGTCGGATGAGAAAGAGAAACACCCATATCAGCTAGTAACCAGCGTAACCAAACAATCTCTGTGGTAGTAGATGCCATAGCCCGATATTCTGCTTCGGTAGAAGATTTTGAAACAACAGTTTGTTTCTTGCTCTTCCATGAGATAAGAGAATCACCCAAAAAGATACAGAAACCAGTAATAGACTTGCGATCAGTGGAATCATGGCCCCAGTCAGCATCAGAGTAGGCACGCAGCTGTTAGGACGATGTGGACGAAAGCAAAAGACTTTGAAAGATAGTACCCCGTAAATACCGTAAGATACGAAGGACCGCCGCCTAATGAATGGTAATAGGAGAAGCAACAAACTGACTAACAATGTGAACAGCATAGGCAATATCTGGACGAGTGATAGTGAGGTAGACCAGACTGCCGACAATGGTGCGATACAATGTAGGATCTGGCAAGGGAGTACCATCAGAATGAGAGTACCGAGCATTAAGCTCAGATGGAGTATCAGCAGTCCTAGTATCAGTGAGGTGAGCACGCTCAAGAATTTCAGTGGTGTACTTGGACTGAGAAAGAAGATAGCCTTTTGAAGAAACTGCAACTTCAATACCCAAAAAATACCGCAGAGAGCCCAGATCCTTCATTTCAAATTGATGGGTTAATTCTGACTTAAGCACTGCAATTCCATCAACATCATCACCAGTAATAATCATATCATCCACATACAGAGATAGCAAAATACGACCAGCATTGGTGCATTTGACAAAAAGAGCCGAATCATGATTACTAGAGGAGAACCCAATAGAAGTGATCACAGTAGAAAACTTCTCAAACCAAGCTCGAGGAGCCTGTTTGAGACCATATAAAGATTTCTTAAGTTTGTAAACTTCTCCAGAACTGTGGGAGACACCAGGTGTTGGAGCCATGTAAACTTCTTCATGCAAATCACCATTCAAGAAGGCATTTTTGACATCTATCTGAGAAATATGCCACTAACGGATAGATGCAAATGCAATAAAAGTACGAACAGTAGTCATCTTTGCAATAGGAGTAAAGGTCTCCTCATAGTCCATACCATATTGTTGAGAGAACCCCTTTGCAACCAATCTAGCTTTGTAACGCTCAACAGACCCATCAGACTTCGTTTTGATCTTATATACCCAACGAGAACCAACTGTACTTTTACCAGGCGGTAAAGGAACCAAATCCCAAGTATCTGTTTTATGCAAAGCAGAAAGTTCCTCATTCATAGCTTCCTGCCACAGTGGATCAAGAACTGTCTCTTTATAGGATAAGGGCTCAGAGAGAGAGTGAATTGATGCTAAAAATGAAGAAAAAGAATTGGAATAACAAGAATATGCGAAATCTGGGAGTTGAGTAGACTTACGAATGCGCTGAGGATAACGAGGAGAAGGATCTACAATGGCATAAGGTGTTGGGTAGACTGTAGGTGGAAAGGGAGTATCAGCTGGAGACGATGAGGTACCAGTATCTGCAGAATCAATTGTGCGAGCCCTGCGAGAATAATGGAGTGGAAAATGAACTATATGAACAATAGAGGAATCAGAAACTGTGTTAGAAGGAACCTGCGGAGAGAGACTATCAGTATGATCAGAAAAGGGATCAATATGAATGAGATCAGATTTGGTGACATTGTGAGCAGCAGCAGGAATAGAAAAGAAAGGTATATGTTCAAGAAACACAACATGACGAGATACATATAACTTTTTCAAAACAGGATCAAAACAACGATATCCCTTTTGTCCCTCACCATAACCAAGGAACACACAAATAGCAGAGCGAGACGATAATTTTGTACGCTCTACATGAGGACGAAGGACAAAACAAGTAGAGCCAAAAACTCGCAAGAGAGAATAATCAGGAGCATGCCCATATAATTTTTCAAAAGGGGACAAACCTGAAGTGAGAGAGGATGGGATTTTATTGATGACATAGACTGCAGTAAGAACTGCTTCTCCCCAGAACTCACTAGGAACAGAAGAAGACAACAAAAGAGAACGAGCAGTTTCAACAATGTGTCTATGTTTTCTTTCAGCAACACCATTTTGTTCAGGAGTGTCTGTACAAGAAGATTGGTGAACAGTTCCATCCAAAGCAAGTAATTCACAAAATTTATTAGATGTATATTCACCACCTAAGTCACATCTAAAACACTTAATAACAGTAAAGTGTTGAGTTTTTACAAGAGCTCGAAAATTACTATAAATGCTAAAGAAATCAGAACGTTGTTTCATAAGATAAACCCAACAAAAACGAGTGCAATCATCAATAAACGAAACATAATATCGAGACCCTCCTTTTGTAGCAATTGGAGAAGGCCCCCATACATCAGAGTGAATTAAGTCAAAAGGTGCAAGAGAACAAGAGTTACTTCGATTAAAAGGCAAAGCAGAAAATTTAGCAAGTTTACAACCACTACAATCTGAAATATCATGAGTTTGCAAATTCCCTAAGGTTCCCATTGAAGCTAAGAATCTCAAGCGGGAAGCTGAAACATGACCAAGACGAGAATGCCATAAATAAAAACTAGAGGACGAAGGACACAAGCGAAAAGAAGACAAATCAACACTGGGAGCTGCAAATACTGGTAGCTCCAGCTCATCCAAAACATATAATCCCCCACTTCTACGGCCTATCCCAATCAGCTTCTTGGATTGTAGATCCTGCACATGACAAGAAGTAGAAGTAAAGGACACTGAGTAACCATAATCACACAATTGACTAACCGAAACAAGATTCATTGTAAGTTTAGGAATGTGATAGACATTAGAAAGAGATAACTGAGATGTAACAACTGAACCAACTCCTGCTAATGGCATAGGAGTGCCATCAGCAGTTGTAACAGAAGTAAATGATACAGGACATAAAGAAACAAAAAATTTTGAATTAGAAGAGATATGATGTGAGGCTCCCGAATCTAAAACCCATACGGAGGAAGACATACCTGAAGTACTAGGAGGCGATTGACCTATCGGAGAGGAGACAGACATAGCATGCGACTGTGCAGCAATAAGCTTCTGAAGTTGTTCAGAAAGTGATGGAAGTGTGGGAGTTGAAGATGGGGATCCAAATCCAATGGAATCTGGTGATGGCACAACTGCTGCAGTGTTAAACTGTGGAGGTCGATATGTCCGTGGTTGTGATTGGTTGACAGACTGTGGATGTAACATCCCGAATTTCGGGTAATTAATTTTATATGTGTGAAAATAAATTTTACTATTTGAGGGGGTGTAAATGTAATTAAATGTACCAGAGAGCATAGCATGAAAAAAAAAAAATGAAAAATTGAAAACTGGACCAGAGAGCATCGCGACCTGGTCACCGCGACCACAGGTCGCGATAGCTCGCTCGCGGTGAAAAACGCAATTTTGGGCAGTGAGCATCGCGACCAGTCACCGCGACCACAGGTCGCGATGGCTTGCTCGCGATGAAGTTGTCAAAGTTTGGCAGTGAGCAACGCGATCTCTCGCGCGACCAAGGCGCGCTTGCGATGAAGGCGGTGCGCGCACTCCAGTGAGCATCGCGACCTGGTGGCGCGACCACAGGTCTCGACGGCGGTCGCGGTAGCGACAAAAATATAAAAAAAAAATTTTGGCTTCTCGCGAAAGCCACAGAAACAGAAAGAAAAGAGACAGACCGAGAGAGAAAAAGAAAAGAAAGAGAAGAAGAAGAAGAAAGAGAAGAGAAAGAAAGGTGTAGGTGAAGAAAAAAGGAAAGGAAAAGGGAACAAAATCGTAGAACCGCGAATTTTCGAACGAAAACACGGATTTCAGGTAGGTGTACGTTTGTTTTCGAAATCGTTACGAAAAGTTTTCGTTATTGTTTTGTTTTCGTTTTCGTCTCTGTTTTCGTTATTGATTTCGTTGGAAGATTTCATTTTTCGAGTATTAGTATGGAAATTGTTTATTGTATATGAAAAAAAAAAAAAAATCGATGTTTGATGTCTTATTGTTGATTTTGGACTGATTTTGTGATGGATCGTATTTCGCTTTCGTTTTCGAATATTTCGATTTCATTTTCGAATATTTCGACTGTTATGATTTGTGAAAAATACTGCTCGCAGGACTATTGTTTATGATTTGTATTATATTGTGATTACTTGGAAAATTGTTTATTGTAACGGCCCTAGGATACCTAGACATAGATTTGGATATAGGAGGTTGGTATACCAGCTGGGTTTTACTGAGCAGTACTGCGCCGTTATTATTGTGTGATTGTTGTTGCGGGGCAATCTCGGACAATCACACCGATTTTAGTGATCGTTGTTGCGGGGCAATCTCGGACGATCACAATGATACTAGTGATTGTTGTTGCGGGGCAATCTCGGACAATCACGTTGATATCAGTGACTGTTGTTGCGGGGCAACCCCGGACGTCACGTTGACCCATATTCCAGTCCTAGAATATTTAGTATTCTAGTGGGCCAGATTTGAAGTGAACTGAAATGTGGATTGAATGTTTTTATTGATCGAAATTATATATTGACCTCATTATTGAAATTAAAGTACTTAAAACTATTATATACTTTGATTCTGAAATTTAATTGTTTTGAACATGATTTGAATTGATATATATATATTGTGATTTGTTTATTAATAAAAGTTATATATATATATGATTTTCATATTGAGTTTATAGTACACCCACTAAGCTTTATGCTTAGCGCGTTAGTTTGTTTCTAACGCGTAGGTACCAGGAATCCGGACGAAGTTAGAGACTAAAGAAAGAGCAAGTTGCAGACCGAGTCACAGAGATTGTACAGTTGGGTAGCTATATTCTTGTTATGTGTATATATATTCTGAAAGCATGCATATACAGGGAATTTGTAGATACATTTTGTAAAATATTTTGTAATTAACTAGTTTATGACTTCTGTATTTTATTATCAAAATGATTGTAAATGTTTAAGTTCGATTTATTTTATTTTATAAACTAATTTGATAAGTCGCACTAAACGGCAGAGTGCGCAACTGTTTGATATGAGATATAGAAGTGTTTGTGGAAAATGTGAATTTAATTTGATTTGTGGAAAACAGGTTTTGAAAAGTCCGAAAAACAAACGGTACTCTGCCGAATTTTCGTAAAAAAGTTTATTTATTGTTATGGGCTCACAATGATTTTGAAATGTAAAATGAAGTTTTGAAAAGTTCTGAAAGTTCGAGTAGCGCTCCCCGGGTCGGTCCGGCCGGGTCGGGTCGGGGGGTGTCACAGTGGAGGCTTGAACTGATATTTCTGCTGTTGTGATTGCTGCGCTCTATTGCCCAATTTAGGACATTGAGACTTCCAGTGACCCTTCTGCTTACAAAAACTGCATTCATCAAACCCGACCCTTGAGTATGGTTTGTTCTCATAGGAAGCATGAGGTCTAGATGGGACTGCCAAAACTGACTGAGTAGGTATTGGAAGAATTCCTTTTCCTGTCTGAGACTTGAGACGTATCTCATCAGCCAAGAGTTCACTCACTACTGAATCAACAGAAGGAAGCGGAGAACGATGCAATATTGAGCCACGAAGGCCCTCAAAATCATCACGGAGAGCCATCAAGAACTGAACTAAACGTTGCTCCTCTCTATTAGCAATATAAGGTGCACATGCTCGCAGTTCTGCAGATTCTGTAAGAGCTAATTGATCCCAAAGATCTGACATTGCATAATAGAACTCTTGTACAGTCATATCCTTTTGTTGAAGAGCTCGAATATCAGATTCTAACTGATATTTCTTTGCAAAATTAGACTGCGTATACAGTCTGGACAAGTGTTCCCACACCTCTTTAGCAGTGTCATACTTTGCTAATTGTGTGCCTATGGAGTGCTCAACAGAGTTGTTTATCCATGTGATAATTTTCGAATTATCTACTTGCCAATTCTCAACAAGCTGTGCAAAATTCTCTACCTTATCATCTGTGGGTTTAATAGATGCACCCGAAATATAATTCCACTTCTTTTTCCCAATTAGAAAATTCTTCATCACATAACTCCAATAAGAATAATTTCTGCCATCTAATTTTACACTAATGGCCTGAAGTGAATCCTCTCGACCACCATCCATTATAAAATCACAATAATCTATCAAACAAAATTCAACAGATGCAAAATACAACAAAAAACCCCCAAATGCAAAATCTGTGAAACCCTAGAAACTGCAATTCATACGAAAATCCAGAAATTATCAAAATCGAAGAGATGCGGAAGGAATACCAGTACGATGCGATGCGAAAACAGATCGAAAAATTTTTTCGGGGCGAAAGCTGTGGATGACATCAAACTAAGTTCCAAAGCTCTGATACCATGTGATAATCCAAGAGAGATTTGAGAGAGAATTTGAGAGAGATTTGAGAGACCAATCTTAGGTTTTCATATAATTGCAATAGTATCACATTAGGTTACAAGAAGAGAGATATATATACTAACTTATGAAAAGACTAAACTAACCTTACAAGACTAATTAATTACACAAATAATAATACATTAATTATATATATATATATATATATATATATATATATATATATATATATATATATATATATATTACTCTAATATTCAGTACATGCATTGTGGTTTGGACTTCATATATCATATTACATCTTTCAAAACATTTAAAAAAAAATATTCATAAACTACTAAGTTTTTACCGAAAACTAACAAGTTTACTCTCACAATTTCAAACAGCTTCTTATTTGTCTCAAAAATTCTAATGCAGTTGGACGATGCTCCACACCAATCACTCCCGGTACCATATTTTGCTGAACACTTGTTATACTCATAGAATAACCATTATTCAAGTCTAGAGGAGATATCTTGCTACTCTCACCCTTCAGCTGATCGAATTCTTCTATGGTTGTAGTACTAACACTTGTTCTGAGAGAGAGTGATGGTGGAATGTTGTAACAGCTGTGGAAAAATGGATGTCTCAATGCCTCTGAAGCAGTCGGTCTCTTTCTTGGATCCCATGAACAGAGCGATTAAATGAGACTAATAGCATTCTCACTCGCTGATGGCATCAACAAAGAGAGATTCACACCGGTAGACTGTGGAAATTGATAGTTCAAACCACTAGCTAGAACTAGCCCTTCAAGCCAAGAGTCTGTAGTTGGGCTGCCCAGAACATTACATATTTTGAACATCTGATCAGGCACATTTGTACCCGGAAACAATGGTTTAAACATGAATAACTCTGCCATGATAGCTCCCACTGCCCACATATCAACTTTGAAGCTATAATTCTCTAAACCAAGCATCACTTCCGGGGCTCGATACCAACGCGTGGTGACGTAATCAGTGCATGGCTGGCTTGAATTAATCTCCCTAGCAGAACCCATGTCACCAATCTTGATCAAATCTTTAAAAACTAGCAAATTCTCCGGTTTAAGATCGCGATGAAAATAGCCCTTCTCGTGCATGTAACATAGCCCTTGAAGAACTTGAAAACACCAATGCCTGACTTCGTTTTCGGAGAAACGACAAAGTCTCGACCTCATAACCTGGAGAAGATTGCCTTCCATGTACTCGAACACAAAGAATAAAGTGTTGTTATCTCTTACTCTGATGACTTCCTTAAGCAACACGATATTCGGATGCTTGAGAATACACAAAGACTTAATCTCTTCCAAGCTCAAACCCTCCTCCCAGGAATGGAATTTCTCTCTCAGCATCTTGATGGCAACAACTTCACCGGAATGTTTATTAAAAGCCTTCCACACCCGGCCGAACGAACCAGCACCAAGTTGATTAAGCAACTGATACTTCTCCATGATCGATCAATCTTTAAAACGTAAACTTAGAAGAAGAATTATGGGTTGAAAAAAGAAAGAAGAACAAGAGAATGAAGAGTGTTAGTGAAAAATTAAAAAAGTAGCAAGAATGATATATATAAAAGAAGAGAGTTGAATCCTTTTTCAAATACAACTATGTGTTTATCATTTATCAGTTAATTAATTTCCTTTTTCGAATCCTGATTAGTTGAAATCAATTTCTTAAGGTGGAAGTTAATTAACTAAAACTAAATTTAATTCCTAATTGAAGTTGAATTAGTAAATCTGCCTGAACTGTGCATCAGTTTTTATGATTGTTGTGTTATCTATTTTATCAAAACTATATAGAATATGTATTTTACTTACATATCCAGATTAATGTAATAATTCCTAATTAAAAAATTAACAATTATGGAATTCTACATTAACTAAAACTCTTATCTATCAAGGAATAAATAATTTGACATACAACTGAACCTCATTACTAAATAATTTGACATACAAGTGAACCTCATTACTGATTCTAATTGAAGAACATTTGACAATACATAAGTGCACAATAACATGTTTTGGTTCTTATTTTAATTTTTTTTTCTTGAAATGGGTGGATTAATTATTTTGAAATTAATTAGAACAAATTTTGAAAAATATAATACATGCATGAATATAGATATTCAAATACATGCCTCCCAACCATTTTCTCAGATAGTATTTAGAAGCAACTAAATGGTCATTTCTGCAATCCGGAGGGTCACAGTGTAGTTGCCATTTTCAAGTCCTAAAAATGGACTTTTATAGTGAAGAAACAATCACCCGGACATGTCACGAAAAAGCTTTGCATTTGAGGTCATTCCAAATGCAATCCAACAAGAGGAAGAGGAAGAGAAGGGTTGCCGTTAAAACATGAATGCAAAACATGAAACCATCGATCAATAAGATCGCCATCTTTAGAAGTTACAACATGCAAGCCTATCTATGCCTATCAGTCAGCAGACTTGCCGGTGTATGAAACTGGCAACGGAGCAATACAGAGAGAAGCAATTTATGTGTCCTATACAGAGAGGCTGTTGGGGTGGAGTTTCGACTACTTCTCGAGCTTGAATTGCATCAAGATTATGTTATTGTAACTCAAAAAAGTTTTGGCAAATCATACTAACATAATCGTAAATGATAGTATGATTTGCCTATCTACACTGTATGGCAACAACCACCAAAAGTCCGAAATCATCTCCTTATTCAACGCTAAAGCCAAATATTCAAAATTGATATATAAAAAGAGAAAAAAAAAATTTACATGTTACAAACAACCATTCTCCTTTGTGTTCTACAAGTATAATTATATACAAATCAGAAATATAGGAAATGTAGTAGTTTTTACTCGCAATTTTCAAAGATAGAACGAACTGAAAGAGTACTAGTAAGTAAAAGAACATATATCTCATCACCTACCCTCTCCGATCGATAATGTCATGGAGAATCAGTTTTGTGCCATTTCCAGGTGATTGAAGAGCTTCAGCCACCATAGTTGTTGAAGAAGAGGTGTAATAGCTAGTATCAGTTCCTATAGTTGCCTTGTTGCTGCTCATAAAGCTGCCGGTAGTGGTAGTGTCATCGTATTTCCAATCAGTCAAGTATCCGGGCTTTCTAGTTACTTGGCTCACTTCCAGATCTCCGCAGAGCATGGCAACTACACGGGACATTGGTGGCCGCAGAGATGGCAATGTCTGAGTACATAAAAGACCTACTCTTATCATTCGTTTTACCTCTTCTTCGTTGAAATTTGGTAATTTCGAGTCTACCAGTTCAACTTCACGGTTGTTCTCATGTAGATTCCAAGCCTAAGAAGAAAGAAAGTATAGGAATTATGATATGAGTGATAGATATATAAATCAAAATTCAATGTAATTTAAGAGGATGATTGATATGTAAATGGGGTACGGAAATATCATTCATACCCATTCGAGAAGATAAACTTGCTCTTCATCTAAGCTTGAATATGAGTTTGGTCTGCCACTAAGAATCTCTAGCGCAACAACTCCAAAGGCAAACACATCAGCCTTCTCTGTAAGATGTCCACGCATGGCATACTCCGGTGCAAGATATCCACTGTGCGTTGCAAGAGATCATTACATGCATGTCCAAGGAAAATAGGATATACCAAAAATAACAAATCTAGGTAGAAAAATGAGGTCAACTTTTCAGAATCTTACATTGTCCCTGCAACACGAGTGCTTATGTGGGTTTTCTTGTCATCGTAAAGTTTGGCCAAACCAAAATCTGAAATTTTTGGGTTGAGCTCAGAATCAAGTAGAATATTACTGGACTTCACATCTCTATGTATGATTCGAAGTCTCGACTCCTCATGTAGATAAGCTAGACCTCTTGCCACTCCTAAGCAAATATCATAACGCGTTGACCAGTTGAAATTCAAACTTGTTTCTCCTGATTCATGAAAGCCATATAGAAAAATTCAACATAGTTTTCCACACTCAAATGTACATCTCTTGCTATTCCTAAGAAAATCAATAACACAGCATAAGTGCTATTCTCATACCAAATAATGCTTGATCAAGACTCTTGTTCTCCAGATATTCATAAACAAGGAGTCGTTCGGCTTCCTCAATGCAACATCCATACAGTTTGACTAGGTTACGGTGCTGCACAGCAGATATAGCAACAATTTCTGCAACAAATTGGCTCTTCCCTTGGTGGGATGCTACAGACAACTGTTTTACAGCAATTACCCTTCCATCTCCAAGTTTTCCCTGCGTAATGCAAGGTCAGAAAATTATGGCTATGGTTATAATTGTGTAGCTGTTCCATTTAACCAGATAATCAACTTCAAAGGAATGAGATCCGCTCAACAAATTTTGCTGATTTGAATGGTGACATACCTTATAAACTGGTCCAAATCCTCCCTCTCCAAGTTTATTTGCAGGACTAAAGTCTTCTGTAGTAGTCTTCAGTTCAGAATAACTAAAAGTGTATGGTCTAGCATCTATCCCTAGAAGCACTGCAAAATTCAACAGCAAATGCAGTTTACCATCATGAACCCATTTGGCTAATCAAATATGTTTCGGATTATTATGCCAAATTACATAAGAAATTGCTAGAAATGTATTCAATTGTTTAATCAGCGTATATAAACATTCTTGTAACGTAACGGACAAGAAAGCAATTGGGTTAAGAACATTTTGTGATTAAGGAAAACTCGATGAGTCTTGAAGTTAAGAATCTTGAGTTTAAGACATCTGGCCAAATACTTGTTAACAATTTAACGAATTTAAGATGAACAATTGAGAAAGAATAACTGGTGTTTTCATTAAGATTAAAAAAGAAGTGAAAATAGGTTACAATAGAAAGAATATATACTTCCTAATGAAAGGACTAAACTAACCCTAAATAAATAATAAATTACATAAATAAAATATAACACTAAATCTATAATAATGCTAACCTTGACAAGGACTGGAATTACAAGCAGACAAGCACCAGCATATTTATATCTAGAAAATATGTCAGAGTTTGGTAATTGGACTGCTAAGCAGCATACATATAGAGCGAAATTGCTTGGTTTACCTTCATCATCGTCAGTTGGCCTCTTCATTCTTCGAACAATCCAGAAAATTGTGAGAACCAATAGAAAGCTTCCAAGCCCAACACCAACAACAATCCCCGAAATTAGACCTGTTCTATTCCTCTTATTACTGACTGGAGGATTGTTACTTAATATCATATTGCGAGGTATGAAATCTGTATCAGAGTTCAGTAGTCATAACTTAATATCATATTGCGAGGTAACTTTGAAAAGGAAAAGAAAGAAAGAAATTTGCTTACCTGGTGTAGCACTGATGGCAGAGATAGAAGGTCCGTATGTACCTAGGGCAGGGATGCAGCAAGTCCCTTTTCCAGCCCAAAGCAGGTGGATTTCAAGGTAGTTTTCAGATACCTGAGCCGTGAATTGTCTCTGAATAGCTCTTTTTGAGACTCCACCTGCTTCTTGTTTTATGTTAAAATCCTTTGCAACACGATTGCCCTGCATTAAACAGATTCATGAAGTCAACTCATCATTATTAACCTGAGCATTACCTCTGGTGAGATTTGGAAATTTCTTTTAAGAAAATTCTACTTGGGACTTGAGAATTCATCAAAATATTATAGTGATATTGTGATGTATAGGTAAGGTAGTTGCCAGGACAGATTCAACCAGAAAAAGAAAGCAAATAATATGTCTAAACAATATCTATGGGAGAAACACATCTCCCTTGAGTAGCCATGTAAGAATGATACTGAAAACTGGGGAATAATTCTCAATATCCATGTTATTTAAATGAAGTACTCGAGTTAAGACATAAACCAGTCGCAGAAAGGAAAACTTTGATGATCAAATATAATAAGCACTGGACTTTAATGTTCACCTAACTTTTTATTGCATTGGTGGTTTAGTATGTAAGCGACGTTAATATCAAGGAATAAATGTAGGTAAAGAGAAGAATAGAAAGAAACTTAAGATTACCTAGAACAATTTTGAAACATAATACATACCTGAATATAGATATCAAATATACGCCTCCCAATACTTTCCCAACTCTTGGTATCTAAAATAGCCATTTCTGCAAAGTGGAGGGTCACAGTGTAGTTTCCATTTTCAAGGCCTAAACCATAGTATCTTAGTGACGAAGCTGAGACTCTTGCTGTCTGAAAAAGCTTCGAGTCTAGTGTATTTGTGAACTTAGATGAAGAAGCACTTGTGTAGCTGGGATTATTGTTCCCAGTAAAATATCCAACATTACTAACCCCCCATCTGCTTGTGTCAGTCACAAAATATGATGATGGACCAAGAATTGCATTATCCCTCTCATATACAATACCATTAGAAGATGTAATCTGCGGACCACCACACTTAATCGAAAAGTTATAATCTGCACAGCAATATAAGTGAACTACTTATCAAAGCAAGTCCACACAAAATTTTGAATGTACGAGTTAGAATATGCATCTGACAATGTCCTCTTGTACACCAAATTGCACCTGATGCTTTTCTTCACCATCTTATTACTTTAAGAGTGTTAGGCAGAAATGTTATCTTACGCTAGTATGTAGAATAAGTCAGTTGATAAAATGCATTCCTGTTAGCTATGTAAGCTTATAAAACCTCATAAATTTAACAATTATATCCCATGACATCTGGAATTCAATTTATAACTCCTATTCCGGCTCAAACGATTATCGCTTTGCCATATCATATGAATTCTCACCCAAACTGATTAATAAATCAATGTCACGTGAAAATTCTTTTGGTGCAAATGTTATCTCTTCAAAATAATTTACTCTCCCATCTAGAAGGTTGCACAAACCATGAGTTAAGAAAGGGTTTTATAACCAAAACAGGAAGGCTAATGTAGTATTTTAAGCTTTATATAGGTGTAACTACAAGGAACCTACACAAGTGTCAAAGTGCAACCTTCTTTTCTCCTCATGGAAGTGTATATCAGGCAAGAAACCTTTTCATTTTTATGCTATACCTAGAGAGAAACCTAGTCTCATATTTCCTCAAATCACAAGAAGGGGAAAGTTGTACTTACAGATTCCAGCACCTCGATTGCAAGGAAGGTTTTGTTGAAGACAGTTCAGCCCAAATGGCAAGGCACTGAGGGAAGAAGAGAAATGTACTTAGATGGAAAGATTGGATATTATGTCAAAAACCATTAACTGGCCAGTAAAGCAGCCATTTCTATTGATGTATACATTATTATGAGTTAATCGAGTACTTTATGATGAAATCAATCCTACTACGGAAAACAAAATCTCTTGTTTGTAGCACATTAATAGGTATCGTATTTAAAGAAGACTCAAAATGACCTATCATAATCTCCGGTTATCATGAGCAAAACAGAGATTGCAACTACTTGATACAAAAACTTCCAATAAAAAGCATCATATGTTTCAGGGATGCAGCAAGTCCCTTTTCCAGCCCAAAGCAGATGGATTTCAAGGTAGTTTTCAGATACCTGAGCCGTGAATTGTCTCTGAATAGCTCTTTTTGAGACTCCACCTGCTTCTTGTTTTATGTTAAAATCCTTTGCAACACGATTGCCCTGCATTAAACAGATTCATGAAGTCAACTCATCATTATTAACCTGAGAATTACCTCTGGTGAGATTTGGAAATTTCTTTTAAGAAAATTCTACTTGGGACTTGAGAATTCATCAAAATATTATAGTGATATTGTGATGTGTAGGTAATGTAGTTGCCAGGACATATTCAACCAGAAAAAGAAAGCAAATAATATGTCTAAACAATATCTGTGGGAGAAACACATCTCGATTGAGTAGCCATTTAAGAATGATACTGAAAACTGGGGAATAATTCTCAATATCCATGTTATTTAAATGAAGTACTCGAGTTAAGACATAAACCAGTCGCAGAAAGGAAAACTTTGATGATCCAATATAATAAGCACTGGACTTTAATGTTCACCAAACTTTTTATTGCATTGGTGGTTTAGTATGTAAGCGACGTTAATATCAAGGAATAAATGTAGGTAAAGAGAAGAACAGAAAGAAACTTAAGGTTACCTAGAACAATTTTGAAACATAATACATACCTGAATATAGATATCAAATATACGCCTCCCAACACTTTCCCAACTAGTAGTATCTAAAATAGCCATTTCTGCAAAGTGGAGGGTCACAGTGTAGTTTCCATTTTCAAGGCCTAAACCATAGTATCTTAGTGACGAAGCTGAGACTCTTGCTGTCTGAAAAAGCTTCGAGTCTAGTGTATTTGTGAACTGAGATGAAGAAGCACTTGTGTAGCTGGGATTATTGTTCCAAGTAAAATATCCAACATTACTAACCCCCCATCGTCTTATGTCAGTCACAAAATATGATGCTGGACCAAGAATTGCATTATCCCTCTCATATACAATACCATTAGAAGATGTAATCTGCGGACCACCACACTTAATCGAAAAGTTATAATCTGCACAGCAATATAAGTGAACTACTTATCAAAGCAAGTCCACACAAAATTTTGAATGTACGAGTTAGAATATGCATCTGACAATGTCCACTTGTACACCAAGTTGCACCTGATGCTTTTCTTCGCCATCTTATTACTTTAAGAGTGTTAGGCAGAAATGTTATCTTATGCTAGTATGTAGAATAAGTCAGTTGATAAAATGCATTCCTGTTAGCTATGTAAGCTTATAAAACCTCATAAATTTAACAATTATATCCCATGACATCTGGAATTCAATTTATAACTCCTATTCCTGTTGATATATGTGAAGCTTCTCTTAGACACTCCTTGGCATGCTGAATTATTTTGAGATGTTTGCTTGCTGTTAAGGTTGCAGCAAGCTGATGTGGTTTCATCTTGTATTTCCATGTCTTTTTGATGTCTTTTTATTTATAGTTCTTTTGTAATTTGTTTCTAACTAAATATGTAATGGTGCTAGTTAGTTTCTAATGTAACTAGATACCTTAGTCTAAGTATATTTAGATTACTTGTAGTAGTCTCCATTGTTAGTGGAGTTAGGTGAAATTTTCTGATGTAAATCAGTATGCCATCAGGTATGGGCTGCTGTCATGTTTTGCTCAGCTTTTATACAGCTGTAGCTCACTTGTATTCTTCTATATATATTTGTATGTTAATCTAATGAATGTAAGCATGTGTTCTGCTCAAAATAGCTGAGATTTTTATGTTTTATAGCAGAAAGTTATTTGTTATGTTTATGGTTTATCCTTGATGTTGAGTGAGAATGTTAATGTTTTATATATGTTAAATAGCAAAGTTAACAGTGGTATCAGAGCTATTGTCTTTAAAGGTCTGTGAGGTTTGTTTTTCAATTTCTTTTGAGGGTTTAGTGAGGTTAAACACTTGAGAGTGAGAGACAAACACATATGAGTGAAAGCATGGCTACATCAAGCAATGCTACCCTTCATGTGCCTCAGTTTTCTGGGGAAAATTTTCAGATATGGACTATCAAAATGAAGTCCTATCTGAAAGCACTTGGCTTATGGGATTATGTTGATGAAGACAAGCAAGTTCCTCCTTTAAGAGCTAACCCAACAATAGCTCAAATGAAGTAGCATGAGGAAGAAAAGATGAAGAGGGACAAAGCTGTTACATGTCTGCATTCAGCCTTGTCAGATTCAGTTTTCACAAGTATTATGCATCTTGACACTTCAAAGTTGATATGGGATGAATTGAAGCAAAGATATGAAGGAAGTGAGAGGGTGAAGACAGTGAAGTTACTAACAATAAGAAGAGAATATGAGATGTTGAGAATAAAAGAAACTGAGTCAGTAAAGGACTACTCCAACAAGCTTTCTGACTTGGTCAATCAAATGCGACTTTTTGGAGAAGTTGTGGAGGAGCATAAGGTGGTTGAGAAGATGCTGGTGAGTCTTCCAAATAAGTTTAAAGCCAAGGTTTCTGCTATTGAAGAATCTTGTGATCTCAAAGCCATGACAATTTCAGAAATCACAAGCAAGCTGCAAGCTCAAGAGCAGAGACTTGCAATGAGGGTAGATGATGATATGGAGGGTGCATTCCTTGCAAAACAAAAGGGAAAGCAACCTGGTTGGAAGGACCAAAAGAAGACTCAACATGGAGGCAAAAATGGAAACCAAAAATGGAAAGCAAAGGTTGACAGAGGTGGTACTGCAGAATCTACTTCAAAGACTAAGTTTCCACCATGTTCCACATGTAAAAGAACCAATCACCTAGCAAAGGACTGTTGGTATAAGGGTAAACCGCAGATTAAATGTGAATTTTGTAAAAAATGGGGTCACAAGGAGCAGTTTTGCATAACCAAGCACAATCAATCCCAAAATCAATCCTCACAGCAAGCCAACTACATTGAAGACAATGTGAAGGTTGAGGATCATCTCTTTATAGCCACACACACTTGTTTAAAGGCTGGTAGTGATGTATGGTATATAGATAGTGGTTGTACAAACCACATGGCAAGGGATTTGAGTCTTTTCACCAATATGGACAGCAATGACAGCACAAGTATTAAGCTTGGTAATGGAGAAGTTGTCAAGTCTGCAGGCCGAGGTACAATTTCCATTTTAACTCCAAATGGTGTTAAATTAATTGATAATGTGCTTCTAGTTCCTGAGTTAGATCAAAACTTATTGAGTGTAGCTCAGTTAATTAGAAAAGGTTACTCAATTTCATTTAAAGATGGTGGCTGAAACATTGTTGATGAAAATGGAAATGAGGTAGTTAAGGTGCCTATGAGAGGAAATAGTTTCCCTTTGAATTGGAATCATTTAAATCAAAAGGCACTTGTAACTAGGCATGAAAGTTATGCTACATGGCATAAAAGATATGGGCATTTCAATTCAAATGCATTAAAGTATTTGCAAGCAAATGAAATGGTGAGAGATATGCCTAAGGCGGAGTGTATAGATGATGGTGTATGTAAGGCTTGCAAGATGGGAAAGATGCATAGGAAATCCTTTCCTACAGGTTCTACCATGAGAGCTAAACATAGGTTAGAGCTTGTACACTCGGATCTATGTGGTCCAATGAGTGTAGCATCATTGAATGGGAGCAAATATTTCATGATTTTCATAGATGACTTGACTAGGATGTGTTGGGTGTATTTCTTGTCAAGTAAGTATGAAACATTTAATGTTTTCAAAAAATTCAAAGCTATGGTGGAAGCTGAATGTGATTGTAAAATGAAGAGGTTAAGGACTGATAATGGTGGTGAGTACACTTCAAATGAATTCAAGAAGTTTTGTGAAGAAAATGGCTTGAAGCATGAGTTGACAGTGCCATATTCTCCTCAACAGAACGGTGTCTCGGAGAGAAAGAACAGAACCATTATGGAGATGGCAAGATGCTTGCTTGCTCAGAAAAGACTACCAAAAAAATTCTGGGCAGAGGCAGTCCATAATGCAGTACATTTGCTAAACATGCTGCCAACAAAAGCTGTGGAGGGTAAGACACCTATGGAAGCATGGTCTAGTGTCAAACCCTCAGTCAAAGACCTTAAAATTTTTGGTTCTTTGTGTTATATGCATGTTCCAAGTGTGAAGAGGTCCAAACTGGACCAAAAGGCAGCAGTAGGGATTTTTTTGGGCAAGTCTGAAAATTCTAAGGGGTTTAGAATTTACAATGTGCATTCCAAGAAGCTTGAGATTAGTAGAGATGTGGATGTTGATGAAAATGCCTATTGGAATTGGGAAAATGGTCAAGTTTCAAGAACTGCAGAAGCTGAAGACATTGGTTCAAGCAATGCTTCAAATGAAATACAAAGTGAGGTTGAAATGGAAGCTGATTTGGATGATGATCAGATAGTAGCAGAGTCTGATTCACCTATTCTCAAAATCAAAAGCCTAGCTGATGTCTATGAAAGGTGTAATTATGTAGCAACTGAACCTATAAGTTTTGAAGAAGCTTCAAAGTTCAAGGAATGGAGAGTTGCAATGGAGGAGGAATTGAACATGATTCACAAAAATGAAACCTGGAAATTGGTTTCCAAACCAATGGACAGGAAGGTAATTGGAGTAAAATGGGTTTTTAAAACAAAACTAAACCCAAATGGAAGTGTGAATAAGCATAAGGCACGTCTTGTAGTTAAGGGTTATGCTCAAATGGCCGGCGTGAATTATGGAGAGACTTTTGCACCTGTGGCAAGACATGAAACAATCAGAATTTTGATTGCCTTAGCTGCACAATGCAAATGGCAACTCTTTCACCTTGATGTAAAATCAGCATTTCTCAATGGCATCTTAGAAGAGGATATTTATGTGGAACAACCTCCTGGTTTCATTGTAGCAGGTCATGAGGATGATGTGTATAGGCTTTACAAAGCCTTATATGGACTGAAACAAGCCCCAAGAGCTTGGTATGGAAGAATTGATGCTCACTTGATAGAAAATGGTTTTAGGAGGAGTTTGAATGAAGCTACTCTCTATGTGAAGCAAAATTGTGATGGAAAGAAGCTGGTCTTGTCATTATATGTTGATGATTTGTTGTTGACAAGGGATTGGATTGAAGAATTGGAAGGTTTCAAGAAGAGTATGCTGACAGTATTTGAAATGACTGATTTGGGTGAGTTGAATTATTTTTTGGGGATGGAAATTTCACAAACCAAGAAAGGCATTTTCTTGTCACAAAGAAAATATGCCTTAGACATTCTCAAAAGGTTCAAAATGGAAGATTGCAAGGCTGTTAGCACACCTTTGGCAGTGAATGAGAAACTTTCCAAGTCTAATGGTGATAATGTTGTTGATGCATGTATGTTCAGAAGTCTGGTTGGAAGCTTGCTGTATTTGACAGCTTCAAGACCCGACTTGATGTATCCTTCAAGTCTCCTTTCAAGATTTATGCAATCTCCAAGTCTTACACACCTTGGAGTTGGCAAAAGAATCCTTAGATACTTGAAGGGGACAGCAGATTATGGAATTTGGTATGGAGGAGGAGACGGCAGACTTGTTGGCTTCACTGACAGTGATTGGGCAGGTTCTATAGATGATTCCAAGAGTACTATGGGCTATGTGTTTTCATTTGGTGATGGTGCTTTCTCATGGAACTCAAGAAAGCAAGATGTGGTGGCTCAATCCACTGCAGAAGCTGAATATATTGCTGCTGCAGCAGCAGTGAATCAAGCAAGATGGATAAGAAAGTTGCTTGGTGATTTGGGATTTAAACAATCTGATCATACTCCTATATTTTGTGATAATGTCTCAGCCATAGCAATGGTGAAGAATCCTGTCCAACATGGCCGAACTAAACACATAAATGTTAAGTATCATGCCATTAGGGAAGCTGAATCAAGTGGTGAAGTAAAAATGGAATTCTGTAGGTCTGAAGACCAAACAGCAGATATATTTACCAAGGCAATTGGGGGCAGCAAGTTTATGATCTTAAGGGAAACGCTTGGTGTGTCAAAAAGAAACTTCAAGGAGGAGTGTTGATATATGTGAAGCTTCTCTTAGACACTCCTTGGCATGCTGAATTATTTTGAGATGTTTGCTTGCTGTTAAGGTTGCAGCAAGCTGATGTGGTTTCATCTTGTGTTTCCATGTCTTTTTGATGTCTTTTTATTTATAGTTCTTTTGTAATTTGTTTCTAACTAAATATGTAATGGTGCTAGTTAGTTTCTAATGTAACTAGATACCTTAGTCTAAGTATATTTAGATTACTTGTAGTAGTCTCCAATGTTAGTGGAGTTAGGTGAAATTTTCTGATGTAAATCAGTATGCCATCAGGTATGGGCTGCTGTCATGTTTTGCTCAGCTTTTATACAGCTGTAGCTCACTTGTATTCTTCTATATATTTGTATGTTAATCTAATGAATGTAAGCATGTGTTCTGCTCAAAATAGCTGAGATTTTTATGTTTTATAGCAGAAAGTTACTTGTTATGTTTATGGTTTATCCTTGATGTTGAGTGAGAATGTTAATGTTTTAATATATGTTAGATAGCAAAGTTAACAATTCCGGCTCAAACGATTATCGCTTTGCCATATCATATGAATTCTCACCCAAACTGATTAATAAATCAATGTCACGTGAAAATTCTTTTGGTGCAAATGTTCTCTCTTCAAAATAATTTACTCTCCCATCTAGAAGGTTGCACAAACCATGAGTTAAGAAAGGGTTTTATAACCAAAATAGGAAGGCTAATGTAGTATTTTAAGCTTTATATAGGTGTAACTACAAGGAACCTACACAAGTGTCAAAGTGCAACCTTCTTTTCTCCTCATGGAAGTGTATATCAGGCAAGAAACCTTTTCATTTTTATGCTATACCTAGAGAGAAACCTAGTCTCATATTTCCTCAAATCACAAGAAGGGGAAAGTTGTACTTACAAATTCCAGCACCTCGATTGCAAGGAAAGTTTTGTTGAAGACAGTTCAGCCCAAATGGCAAGGCACTGAGGGAAGAAGAGAAATGTACTTAGATGGAAAGATTGGATATTATGTCAAAAACCATTAACTGGCCAGTAAAGCAGCCATTTCTATTGATGTATACATTATTATGAGTTAATCGAGTACTTTATGATGAAATCAATCCTACTACGGAAAACAAAATCTCTTGTTTGTAGCACATTAATAGGTATCGTATTTAAAGAAGACTCAAAATGACCTATCATAATCTCCGGTTATCATGAGCAAAACAGAGATTGCAACTACTTGATACAAAAACTTCCAATAAAAAGCATCACATGTTTCAGGAGTAATGGAATTATAGGTAACTTTTTCGCAAATAAAAGTCATTCCAAAATATTTAAGAGGACAGATTAGCATGTTAAGATTCTTGATATCAGCCTTTCACCTTCATGATTACGATCAACAACTTAAGTATATGTCAGTATTCAGATTACAGTATCATGTCTATTAAATGAATGCAAGAAACAATTCATTTTCAGAAACGTCATTGAGAGGTTCAAGCACTTGATCAAAACTTAGAAACCAGAAACTCACCTGCTGCTCGAATTGTCTATTGTTAAGTTGTTGGCAACTAAGTTCCTGCATATCACAACCCACAAAATCTGAATGTTAGTCTCATCATGGCAAAAGAAATGCAATCCTTGTTAGAAATTAAAGTACTGAATAATTGTTGGTCGATATTACTTTGAAGAGTAAAATGAATATTATATTATAGAAATAAAATTTTAAAAAATATTTAATGAATTTTAAAGACTTACAGTTGTAAATTTGGTTCGCTGATCCAAGAAGGTAAGCTGCCAATTAAATTGTTGTATGACACATCTCTGCAAGCATGAAGAGGAGATTTTCAACACAAGCTGCTGATCACTATAACTTCAGGCATTACTCTAGTCACACTGCTGATCTTTTACTACAAGCTTTTGATGCCATCCAAACCCTCAACTTCCCCGTGTTTTTTAAAGAACCAAACACATGTTTTAAGTTACAAGCTTAAGTAGACATGTTAATCTATATTTGCAAGGAGAAAAGAATTTTAATCTGATCTAGAGAACTGATATCAGGATAAAGGTCACTCCCATTGGTTTCAAGTTGGGGAGATGCAAACCATAGAGCACAAAGAACTAAGACAGAGAAAATTATCACAAACACATGAAACCGTTGATTAATCCACATTCAAGTTTGACCTCTTGTCCTGGTGAACTAGCACACTGGGTGTTTCAGAGAACATGCAATGTTACTCTACATAGATATTTGCTTTTTGGAGATGATGCATTATATATTAGAAAACTCTAATTTCGGAACATTACTATGATGCAGAATGCATATTATGTCAGAAGTACTTACAAGTTGAGAAGAGATGTACTTTTCTGTGCGGGCAAGGTACCGTTTAACTTATTATCTCCAAGAAACCTGAGAATGAAAATGCATTACATGCTTTGAAAATTAAGAAGTGTGTATTGAGAAGCAGAGATAATCAGAGTTGGTATATTACAGGTGAGTCAGTGAACTCAAATTGAAAAGCGAGTCAGGAATATCTCCACCTAGATTGTTGAAACTTAAATCCCTGAAGAAAAAAATATTACAATAACAAAAATTGTAAGATACATGAAATTAGCTAACATAACAACGGCAGAGAACCAAACAAAATAATATGTAGGCAGCATCCACAGCCCCACCCAAAACAAACAACAATTTTTTATCTACTTTTGAAGTGTTCCCAACTACGGTTAGATTCAGTTCTTATTACATGCAGTATCATTTAAATTAATAGTATTTTTACAGCAGTAAGATAAAGAATTATGTCGAAGGATAATATTAAGTGATACTAATAATATTTTTATAAACTTTTATACGGGCACTCACACAGAATTTCTTGCCATCAGCTAGGATTTTCAAAACCAACAGTCAATAAACCACGTATTAGTATAGGTGCGTCTGCTCAAAAGCCAACCCAACCCGTGTATTCAAAGAGTCAACCATCAAAAAGGATTAACTTACAGATGCTGCAAACTTTGGTATTCTCCAATGTTGGATGGAATTGAATCAGAAATGTTGTTGTT
This sequence comes from Xanthoceras sorbifolium, assembly GCA_003430845.1. Lineage (NCBI taxonomy): Eukaryota > Viridiplantae > Streptophyta > Magnoliopsida > Sapindales > Sapindaceae > Xanthoceras > Xanthoceras sorbifolium. The sequence continues at coordinate 28,104,308 of CM010611.1, forward strand.
CCTAAGTTCTCTGTAGTACATGTTACCAAAAAAATTTATCAAAGAAGAAAAGAGTAAACATGAGGAATTACAACGTCTCAAATCAGAGCTTCGAATGGCATTCTTTACAAGATAATTAAAGATTTCATATCCTTTATAAATGCCAGCGTCGAGCTCCCATCGGATAAATAACTTATTCTCCTACATTGAAATTTGCACAAGATGATTAGCATTGAAAATTGTAAAATGTATTTAAAAAGAAAAAAGCAGAGAAAAAAATGTGGATACTCACAACTCCGTCAGAGCAATCAAGTTGGAAAAGGATGATGGTATTGGACCTTTAAAAGAGTTCCCTTGAAACCTCCTACAACAACATATATCAGTAGAAATTTTTAAAATATTTTCTCAGTTCTAAATCCTATATTTACAGTATTTGAAATTAACTTTATAGTAATAAGAGAGCTTGAGATTGAAATGACTTGAGGGTTATTAAATGAAAAAACGGTATTATTTTCTCACAAGATTTTAAGCTTTGACCAATTTCCTATAAAGTCGGGAATCCTTCCGGTAAGTTCTGTGTCTGAAGCCCACCTGAGAACAATACAAGAATTTTTATGAGATTTGACTCATGTCATTTTCTGGTCAGCATAATATTAATATCTATTTTACAAAAATCTCAATTAGGGACTTAAAAAGTCAAAGAGTTCTTACACTGCTTCCATGTCCTGTAAATTGGCAAGCCTTGATGGAATCTCACCACTAACTCCATAACTATCAATATAACTGTCAATTTAAACAATTTTCATGAATTACATCACTAATTGCCATGGGGAAGCGAGAGCCACGTAGTAATAAAATACTATGTGAAGTGGCTGCTAAGATTGTTACCCCAAATTCAGTCTAACAATATCTGCACAATTATGCACTGATAATGTAATAGAAAGTCTATCAGAACTTACAGTTCTTGTAATTTCGTCCAGTTACCAAGTTCAGACAGTAAAGGGCCAGAGAAATTGTTTGATCCAACAAAACTACAAAAATAAAAAAGTAAATGATGCATAAGAATAATGTTGCCAAAGATTTAATTTTTTCCACTTCAAATCATTTAATATATATATATATATATATATATATATATATATATATATATATCCTTGAAGCTAGCAATGCACGTACATAACTGTTTATATTTAGATATATAGATGGTTTTTGTTAACAGATATTTATTAGTGATTTGTTATGGAGGTTCATATGATTCAACGAATAATATATACTACTTAATTTAAACAATCTCCATTTTAACTTATCACCAGGGATAATTGTTTTGCCATTTTTGGTGGAAACAGAAATCAAGAATTGGTTTTACTTCAAGCTTACAAGGCAACAAAACCAAAAGAACAAAAATGTAAGTTGCATACTGTTAGGAATTTCGCAGCGGAAGAATAATTATGACGACAAAATAGAGAAATAAATAGAATAGTGGAGACACAAAATTTACGTGGTTTGGCTTAAAGCCTACATCCACGGGCGAAGACGATCAAAGGAATTTTACTAAAATGGAGATAATACAAGACAAGAGAATTTATCTCAAAACCCAAAACCCAAAACCGCAATACACCAAATAAATACTCTCACAAGATCTCAAGCTCACTTTCTCTCAAATAATTCTCTCACTTGAGGAATTCTTTCAAATAGCTTGGATGGTTTACAAATGAAGAGAAGGGAGGTATTTATAGGAAAATTTAGTTACTATTCACAGTTACTATTCACGCGTATACGGTACTGTTGACGTCACTGCTTACGTCATTGTTCACGCGTTTACTGTAGCACATACTATTTCTATTGGGTGACACGCTCAAACGCGTGGGAATAATATCCCAAGTGCAGGATGTGTCGAAGTAATATATTCCCGTGAGTACGAGGTCGAATCCACAAGGAAGAGGTGGTTACCAATACTTAACTAAAGATGTTGTAAAAGTTCAGAAATTGAAATCAATGATTTTTAGAATGATGTTGGTGAAATTAAATTCAACAAGGTAATGAGTAACGAAGGAATGTATTCAAATGTGAGGAAGTGTTACGCGGTCGAATGGAAACCTTCATGAGAGTCACTGGTGTAATCGACTTATTGAAGCTTAATATATATTTAACATAGAAGTATTTTCTAACATTGGCTCATCAAATTATTGTCATGCATTGATGATTCGAATTCAATAACTTCACCCAATGGTCATCAAGTGATGCAATCAAACACCCAAATCTAGTTGCACTTCTTTAGGTCAATTAGCACTTTCGTGGCTCAATCAACTTAACTATTATTGCTAGACTATTACTAAACTCATTCATGCCCTAATGATTTCTCATAGAGATAATAATTTCCATATTAATAATAAACCAAAATTCATGCAGACACTTTCGTAATGCAAACAATAAGATTCATGTACTAATAGATTAAATCCTCTAACAACACATCTCTAAATATATATACATAGAAATGTTCAGTCAATTACACCATTAAATCTCAATCTTGGTCCATTGACCACATAACTAGGAAATTAGTTCAACATAATAATCAATACTACAACAAGAAGAGAGAAGAGATTGATGAAACCCATTATGATGCCACCCAAGGACAAGCAAGTGTTGAAGGAGATGAGCTCTAGACCCCTTCAAGGCTATTTTCGAGCTGCTGGAAAAAAATCTCCCTTTTAGGTTTTTCCACTGTTCTATTTATAGGCGCTGACTTTAGGTCAGAATTTCTGCCGTCGCGATCGAGCTGTCGCGACCAACGCTCGCGATGGCTCGGTCGCGACACTCTCTGGTTCATTTGTCATTATCGTCGCGATCGAGGTGTCGTGACCAACGCTCGCGATGGCTCGGTCGCGACACTCTCTGGAGCAATTGTTGCTATCATCGCGATCACCTCCTCGCGCCGCGAGCAGATCCTAGCTAGGCGCGCGAGCAATTCCTAGCGAGGCACCCTCGCGATGGCTCGGTCGCCACACTCCCTGGAGACTTGGCCACTTTCGTCGCGATCGATCTGTCGCGATCAAAGCTCGCGATGGATCGGTCGCCACACTCTCTGGAGTAATTGTTGCTATTCTCGTCGCGATCGAGCTGTCGCCACCAAAGCTCGCGATGGCTCGGTCGCGATGGTAGTGAAGATTTATTTAGTGAAGTTTCCTCATCCATAATTGCATGGTTTCAGCCCGAAACTTCCATCTTTCGTATAACACCAATATAAACACCTAAAATCTGCGCAAGCTCAATAAACACATCAAAAACGCAAAATTCACTCAAAATACGATCAAAAGATAAAGTCTAAGGGTCGTAAATATGTAACAAATATTGATCGATCAAATACCCCCAAACCTATCTTTTGCTTGTCCTCAAGCAAATTGGCACACACCACAACGAAAAGCAAAACAACAACAAAACTAAAACATAACAAACAAAAACAACTAAGCTATGTCCATTTTCGTAGGATGAAACGATGGCACTTAGCATGTACCACAAGCCTTTAAACCCCTAGGCGACCCTAATGGACGAGTTATAGTCTCGTGAGGGTTTACCAGCTACGATACCCACAAACGTCCTAAGCTAACCACATACAACGCTAAACATCAAATTAAGTATATACACAAATACAAATGCATACGAATAGCACAAAATCAGAAATCCAAAATTTTGTCAATTAGTCTAATACACCTTATATCATACAGGACATTGACATGCAACACATTTATGATAGTGAATCCTTCCATACCAATAACCACAGATGTAATTCGCCTCGACTCTAGTCTCACTAGTTTTTACTCAATGACACTCAGAACCTCGATAGTCACACTTTCAACTGCATACGACTGGAATTTATGAGCAAAGAATTTCAAAATGCGTCGTATGCATCAATAATTAGAAAGAACACACAAATTAAGCAAAGGACCTCATGAAAGATATCAAATGCCAAGAACAGAAAAATCAGTATACATACACGTCAAATATTACAATTAAGTTTCCTAAGGAGATCAACAGGACTTTTTCAGGTTGTAATGGAGCTTTGGGGTGATGGGCTCAAAAAGAATGGAAATCGGATTCAACTCACTTGGAAACCTATTGAGAGACTTCATAAGATTTTCACTTTGTGCATTTTCTCTCACGACTACCAAATTCATTCAACTTTTCTTCCAAATCTTTTTCTCGCCTTTCTCCTTCAACCTCTTTTCAAACTCTTTTTCAATTTTTTACTTTGTGCATCATACTTCTTTTCTCATTTAGCCAACTCTTTTCATATATGTATTTTTATTTTCTGTTGGCTATTTTATTTTTCTGCACATTTCCACATCCATTTCATCTTTTCTACTCCGCTCCTTTTTCTCACTCAACACTTACACATTCCCTCTTTAATTGTCTCTAGTTTCCAAGCGTCAAGGGTATCGTCTTACAATTTCGGCTAGGATTTTTGGATATGTAGTTCATACAATAAAAGGCTAATATGTGAGTGTTTGGCCATGAATGGGATAGGAAGCATACAATTTAAAGACAGGAAATCAAGCTATTTAAGAGTTCACAGACAATGCCTGGATCATATCTCCAAAATCTACTAAACTGAACATTCAAAACATACATATAAGATTTTTATAATGCAGTTCATTAACATCCAATGCAAACCTATAGAGATCAATCTACTGACAATAAAGCTCAAGAAAGTGTTTAAGAGTAGAAACAAAAATTCCCTCTGAATGAATACGTGATAAGCTCAAAATCTCACTAAGGGTAGTCTCCACTATTAATCAGGACTACTAATTGGAAGTTTTCACATATTACAATGCAAATATGTCAGACATATATGTTTAGATGCAAGGACACTACCAACATTATTCTAGTTAACAACTTTGTACACTCAAATGACCTAAGCATTTACATATTATTACTCAATTATCTGTAAAGCATGCATATGATTTGCTATCCTAAAACAAATAAAACAAAACACAAAAGATACCATAAAAGACTCAAAACTGGTGTACGTGGCATTGTTATACCTAAGTCTTCCAAACGCAGTGCGTATGAGGAAAGTCTAGGTTTCCAGCCTATATACCCCAACAAGACTCAAAAGCACACAAAAGACAACAATAGAAAATACCCCCAAACCTAAGATAAACATTGTCCTCAATGTTTAAAATCCTGGATTCAAAGGAAACAATAAAAATGCATAAAACATGAACACAGAACAACAGTCCTAGTATCCACAACTATCACTTCATCCAACCTCACTCCCCCATACTTCGTTTTCTCAACACAAGGCAAAACACTTCTATTGGCAAAGCGAAATTGAATGAAAATGATAAAAACACAAATGAAAAATAAAAAGAAATAGAAAATAATGAAAAAGAAAACAAACAAAAAAAAATAAAGGTTACCGACACTAAGATAATCCATGTGCAAAGTAAAGAAAGAGTTCAAAACAGAATATAAAAAGAAAAAGTAAAAACAAAGTTCATATAACAGTCACATGGAGAAATAATGGAGAGTCATGCTGGCGGTGGTGGCGGTGGCTGCTGACTCGAGGACTCGGACTCAGAACGCACCCTCTTTCGCTGGTATGTCTGCACTAGCAGCCCCTTCTTGTTCAAATCCGAGGTTAGTATCTCAAGGCCACTACTAATGTCGTCGATGACTGCATCCTGTCGATCCATACGCTGATCAAAGTGCAGCTGCATATCGGTCAACCGACTCTGAATGTCCTGCAAGGCCCCCATAACCTGGCCCCACTGAGAGCTCTCCCCCGCTCCCTCTGCTCGTGCTCAGGAACTGCCTGCTCTGGTCGGCCTATTAGCCCTGGCGGCTACTCCTGGTGAATCCTGGATATCGTCCTCCCCCTCATCAAAGGCTGCAATAGCTGCAAGGACATCATCCATAGGCTCATCCTCTGCCAAAGGCTGGGGTTCTGGTACTCCAAGTAGTGGCAGCCCTCTCCGTCTCGCCAGGTCATTATAAGTCGTCCTGTTCATGTTTGGGAACGGGACGTGGAGGTGCCGTACCTCTGCCTCAGCATAAACATCGAGGCCGTGTGAAGCGCAGATGTGAGTAATCAAGCATGGAAATGGCAACACACCCCGCAAGCGCCGGCCCGCATGGAGTATCTCATCGCGAATCAGAACCCCTATGTCTAAAGCTAGACCCGCCCGGATACAGTGAACCAACCGAGCGGTCTCCATGATAAGTGTCGTGCGATGCTTGGTCGGCCTCAAGGAAAAATCAGCGAAGACCTGCCAAAATGCTGCATCAATGTGCAGCTGCCTGTGCCTGATAGAACCATCGCCTTCGTGCCACACCCCCTCTCCTGACATCCTTAAACTAGCGGCCAACTCTGAGTTGTGATCCGAGAATAGTGGTAGCTCTGGATACCCTAGGCGGAGATGTGGCTGCTGGACTGTGCCGAAATGTTGATTAATAATCTCTGGGGTGATCCGAATCTGAACCCCCCTAACTGGCACTATCCCAAGGTTATGAAAATGAGGCGGGTACATGGCCGCATAAAACTCACGAACCACATTCTCATTTGCCCGGTTCGGTAGTCTCACAAAGTTGCCCCACCCTTGCTGAGTAACATGGTTGGCAACGAAGGTGGTGGACAATTCTTCCACATTAATGCCCCGCTCCAGGAGAAGGTGCCGGTCTGCCTGTGCCTTCAACCGGGCTGGAAATTCGCGGTTCGGATCACCCACATTCCGCGGTTTTGGTGGTTCGGGGGCCTTCTTTTTGCCTTTAGCACCACCCTGTTTTTGTTTACCCTTCCCTTTTGAAGATGACGAAGCATAGCGGTGCGGGTACTCTTCATTGAAATCCTTGAGTCTTGCCATACCCTCCAAGTCACGAATCCGTTGAAAAACAATTCCCCTAAAACAAATACACAAACCAATACGAACACAAGACTACACTAGCACACTACTGGCAATAAATACTTCTCAACTCCACAAAACACAATAACCGAACAAATATCACTTCACAACTCCACAAAACACACTAACCAACCCACAACACTCCTAGGCACTAAATCACTCCTAAAGCCAACCATGGAAGTTCATATTGCTTTAAGAAAATCTTAACTATGGAAGAATGGAAAGCAATACCTTGCAAAGAGTCTCAAAAACCCAAGTTGGAGATGAAGAAGATGAAGAGATTCGGCCACTTTGCATTCGCGAGTGCTACAGATGAAATGGTGGGCTGTCGCGCAAGCTAGGGATTTAAACTCAACTCGTTATCGCGATCTCCCTGTCGCGACCAACGGTCGCGAGACCTTGATCGCGAGACCTCTTCCTTGGTTGAAACGCCGCCGTTTGATTAAGTGAGGCAGCCTCGCGAGGAACCATGGCGAACAGTGGTCGCTAGGACTCGCTCGCGAAGCATTTTGTTCGTGGCAGGCAGTGAGTATCGCGATCGCTCATCGCGACCAACGGTCGCGAAGAGAGATCGCGCTGCTCACTGGGAAGGTTTGCCAAAAAAATTATTGTGGTGGCAGTGAGTCTCGCGATCACTCATCGCGACCAACGGTCGCGAAGAGAGATCGCGCTGCTCACTGGAAAGGTTTTTGTCTTAAAAGTCTGTTTGAGTTTTTTTTTGGGCCAGTGAGTAGCGCGAGGGATCATCGTGATCAACGGTCGCGAAGATCGGTCGCGATGCTCACTGAAAATTTATTTATTTATTTATTTTTATTTTTTTATTTATTTATTTATTTTTTTTATATATGTTCCCTGAAGCACCACAAAAACACAACACACATAAAAGTCTCCCTTTTAGGTTTTTCCACTGTTCTATTTATAGGCGCTGACTTTAGGTCAGAATTTCTGCCGTCGCGATCGAGCTGTCGCGACCAACGCTCGCGATGGCTCGGTCGCGACACTCTCTGGTTCATTTGTCATTATCGTCGCGATCGAGGTGTCGTGACCAACGCTCGCGATGGCTCGGTCGCGACACTCTCTGGAGCAATTGTTGCTATCATCGCGATCACCTCCTCGCGCCGCGAGCAGATCCTAGCTAGGCGCGCGAGCAATTCCTAGCGAGGCACCCTCGCAATGGCTCGGTCGCCACACTCCCTGGAGACTTGGCCACTTTCGTCGCGATCGATCTGTCGCGATCAAAGCTCGCGATGGATCGGTCGCCACACTCTCTGGAGTAATTGTTGCTATTCTCGTCGCGATCGAGCTGTCGCGACCAAAGCTCGCGATGGCTCGGTCGCGATGGTAGTGAAGATTTATTTAGTGAAGTTTCCTCATCCAGAATTGCATGGTTTCAGCCCGAAACTTCCATCTTTCGTATAACACCAATATAAACACCTAAAATCTGCGCAAGCTCAATAAACACATCAAAAACGCAAAATTCACTCAAAATACGATCAAAAGATAAAGTCTAAGGGTCGTAAATATATAACAAATATTGATCGATCATTGGGTCAGCCTAATAATTTGCAAATGGACTTGGGCTTAGCAAATGGGCTTGGACAAATTCAAGACATATCAACAAATCTCCACCTTGGCTTGAATTTGCTAGCTAAAGAATTTCTTCAATCATCTTCTCCAAAAATGCCCCTAAGGCAATCACTTTTGATAAATACCAACTAAGTCCAAGCAATGCCTGAACTTACTTACTGAAAGAGACTTTGTCAACATGTCAGCTGGATTGTCTGCAATATCATTTTTCTTAACAAAAATATCACCTTGAGAAATAATATCACAAACAAAGTGGTACTTCACATCAATGTATTTCGTCCTTTCATGAAACATTTGATCTTTAGTTAAATGAATAGCACTTTGGCTATCACAATGGACGACAATCACATTATGATCCAAACTGAGCTCACCAAACAAGCCTCTCATCCGAATGGCTTCTTTTATAGCCTCGACAACTGCCATGTACTCTGCCTCTGTAGTGGATAATGCTACTGTAGACTGTAAAGTAGCTTTCCAACTGATAGCAGTATCACCAAGAGTAAATACATAGCCAGTAATGGATTTTCGTCTATCAAGATCACCTGCATAGTCTGAATCAACATAACCAACCAAATGTCCCTTACTCCTTCCAAATTCCAAACAATAATCAGTAGTACCCTGTAGATACCTCATAATCCATTTCACTGCTTGCTAGTGTTCTTTACCGAGATTAGACATATATATACTAACAACACTGACTGCATGTGCAATATCAGAACGAGTACATACCATAGCATACATGAGACTACCAACAGCACTAGAGTAGGGAACATGTGACATGTACTCAATGTCATTCTCTAACTGTGGTGACATAACAGCAGAAAGTTTAAAATGAGCAGCAAGTGGAGTACTTACAGGTTTAGCATTTTTCATACCAAAACGCTCCAAAACCTTTTCAACAAAACTCTTCTGAGTAAGGTAAAGTTTTCCTGCAGTTTTGTTTCTTCGAATCTCCATACAAAGAATTTTCTTAGCTGCTCCCAAATCTTTCATTTCAAATTTACCACTCAATTCTGATTTTAATTTATTGAGCTCAAACATATCCTTAGCTGCAATCAGCATATTATCAACATAGAGCAGTAGATACACAAATGAGCCATCTTTAAGTTTTCTGAAATACACACAGCTATCATACTGGCTTCTAGAATAGCCGTGGCCAACCATAAAAGAATCAAACCGCTTGTACCACTGTCGAGGAGATTGTTTCAGACCATACAATGATTTCTTCAACAAACAAACATGGTCTTTCTTCCCTTCAATTTCAAAACCCTCAAGCTGTTGCATATAAATTGTCTCCTCAAACTCTCCATGCAAAAAGGCAGTCTTAACATCCAGTTGTTCTAACTCCAAATTATGCATAGCAACCAAAACAAGTAAGACACAAATAGAGCTATGTTTAACAACAGGTGAGAATACATCATTAAAGTCAACTCCATGTACCTGACTATAGCCCTTTGCAACCAAACGTGCCTTGTACTTCGCATCTTCAACACCTGGAATACTTTCTTTCCTTTTAAAGACCCACTTGCATCCAACAATTTTCTTGTCTTTAGGCGGTTTAACTAAATCCCAAGTTCTATTCTTGTGAAGAGACTCCACCTCTTCCTGCATAGCCACTAACCACTTAGCAGAATCATCACAAGAGATAGCCTCTGAATATGTTGAAGGTTCACCAACTGCATTTGTGTCTTCTGCCACAGCTAGTGCAAATGAGACATAGTTTGCTAGTCTCTGAGGCCTCCTTTTCTTTCTTGGTGGCTTATGTTTAGCAATAGAGTCTTCTTCTTCACTTTGTGGTGTTTCCTCTTCTTCAATAGAAGTAAGCATCTGAACTCGATTTTGTAGAGATAGTTCATTCTCCACCTCAAACTCCACCTGCTTAGAAGAACTTGCAGCATCTGTATTAGAGGAAACATAAGTCTCTTTTCTGGCAGAAGTCTCCTTTACTTGATGTAACATAGTAGATTCATCAAATACAACATTTCTGCTAATTATTACTTTTGGAAAATTTGGACCAGGGCACCATAATTTATATCCTTTCACACCAGAAGGATAACCAATAAATATGCACCTTTTAGATCGTGGCTCTAATTTGCCATCATTAACGTGTGCATAAGCAGGACATCCAAATACCTTTAGGTCAGAATATTCAGCCGGTTTACCAGACCATAACTCCTCCGGAGTCTTTATCCCAATTGCTGTGGATGGAGACCGATTCACCAAATGACAGGCTGTAGAAGATGCTTCTGCCCAGAAGTCTTTAGATAGGTCAGAATTTGATAACATACAACGAACTTTCTCCAAGAGCGTTCTGTTCATACGTTCTGCTACACCATTCTGTTGTGGTGCGCCTCTGACTGTAAGATGACGCACAATGTAACATCCCGGATTTCGGGTAATTAATTTTATATATGTGAAAATAAATTTTACTATTTGAGGGGGTGTAAATGTAATTAAATGTATAGGACCAGATTGAATAGTGAAAAAAAAATGAAAAAATTGAAAACTGGACCAGTGAGTATCGCGACCTGGTCACCGCGACCATAGGTCGCGATAGCTCACTCGCAATGAGAAACGCAATTTCGGCCAGTGAGTATCGCACCCAGCCACCGCGACCACAGGTCGCGATGGACTGCTCGCGATGAAATTGCCAAAATTGGCAGAGAGCATCGCGATCTCTCGCGCGACCAAGGCGCGCTCGCGACGAAGGCGGTGCGAATGGTCCAGTGAGCATCGCGACCTGGTGTCGCGACCACAGGTCGCGACGGCGGTCGCGATAGCGAAAAAAAATATAAAAAAAAGAGAAACTTCTCGCAGAAGCGAGAAGAACAGGAACAGCAAAAGGAGAGAGAAACGACCGAGAAAAAAAAAAGAAGAAGAAAGAAAAGAAAGAAAGAAGAAGAAAGAAAAGAAAGAAGAAGAAGAAGGAAAGAGAAGAGAAAGGAAAGGGAAAGAAAAAAAGAGATCGTCGAACCACGATTTCTCGAACGAAAAACGGTACCGAGGTAGGTGTACTTTTGTTTCGGAATTTTTACGAAAAACATTTCATTATCGTTTACGTTATTGTTTTCGTTTTCGTTTTTTTGTTTTCGTTTCGATTTCGATTTCGTTAAATGTTTCGATTTCGATTTCGTTAAATGTTTTCGATTTCGATTTCATTAAATGTTTTTGATTTCGATTTTCGATGTGTAAAAATTGATGATTGATATACTTATGGTTGATTATGGAAAGAATTTATACTAGATCGCATTCGTTTGTGGTTTGAATATTCCGATTTCGTTCAAAATAGTTGATTTTGATAATTATATGATTATTGTTGATGCGTTTGAAGAATATCGTGTAATATTTTAGTTTGACTGAGTAAATATTGATTTGTAACTGATTGTGAAAATTGTTTATCGAAACGGCCCTAGGATACGTAGACATAGAAATGGATATAGGAGGTTGGTATACCAGCTGGGTTTTACTGAGCAGTACTGCGCCGTTATTATTGTGTGATTGTTGTTGCGGGGCAATCTCGGACAATCACACCGATTTTAGCGATTGTTGTTGCGGGGCAATCTCGGACAATCGCAGTGATACTAGTGATTGTTGTTGCGGGGCAATCTCGGACAATCACGTTGATATCAGTGACTGTTGTTGCGGGGCAACCCCGGACGTCACGTTGACCCATATTCCAGTCCTTGTATGTTTAGTATTCTAGCGGGCCAGTATTGATTTGAATTGAGAAGGAAACCGAATGATTTTATTGACTGAATTCATATGATAATCTCATTTTTGAAATTAAAGTGATCGAATTTGTTTAATGCTTTGATTTTGACATTTATTTGTTTTGAAATTGATTCGAAATAAATTATATATATTGTGGTGTATTTAGTCTTAAAGGTGATTTATATTGTGGTTTACTTAATTGAGTTTATAGTACACCCACTAAGCTATATGCTTAGCGCGTTAGTTTGTTTCTAACGCGTAGGTACCAGGAATCCAGAAGAGCCTAAGGACTGAAGGAAGAACGAGTTGCAGACCGAGTCACAGAGATTGTGCAGTTGGGTAGCTATACTTTTGTTATGTGTATATATATTCTGAAAGCATGCATATACAGGGAATTTATAAATACGTTTTGTAAAATGTTTTGTAATTAATTAGTTTATGATTTATGTTTTTTATTATTAAAAATGTTTGTAACTATTAAAGTCTGTTTTGTTTTATTTTATAAACTATTTTGATAAGTCGCACTAAACGGCAGAGTGCGCAACTGTTTGAAATTGTATAGAAGTATTGTTGGAAATTGTATTGGAATTGTTTTGTGAAAAAAACAGGTTTTTGGAAAGTCCGAAAAACAAACGGTACTCTGCCGAATTTTTGTAAAAAGTTTGTATTGAATGGGCTCACTCGAAAACGATTTTTAAACTATAATTTATATGGTTTTCTGTTTACAAAATGAATTTTGAAAAGTTCTGAAAGTCCGAGTAGCGCTCCCCGGGTCGGTCCGGCCGGATCGGGTCGGGGGGTGCTACACACAATGTCTTCATTTTTACAGAATTTATTAAAATCACCTTGACAGAACTCTAGACCGTTGTCTGTCCTGAGTCGCTTTATTTTTCTTCCAGTCTGTTTCTCTACTAAAGCCTTCCATTACTTGAAGGTGGTAAACACATCATTTTTCTGCTTCAGAAAATATACCCATACCTTTCTAGAATAATCATCAATGAAGGTAAGCATATATCGAGCACCACCTTTTGATGGGACACGTGCAGGCCCCCAAAGATCTGAATGAATGTAATCCAAAGTAACTTTAGTTCTGTGAATTGCAGTACTGAAACTGACTCTTTTCTGTTTGCCAAAAATGCAATGCTCACAGAAGTCTAGCTTTGATGTACTCTAACCGCAGAGAAGACCTCTTCTGCTTAACTCTGATAGACCTCTTTCACTCATATGTCCCAGCCTCATATGCCATAATCTAGTGACATCTGAGTCAGACAAGGAAGATGTGGACACGGCTGCTGCACCTGTAACTGTAGAGCCTTTCAGAATGTACAGTTTGCCTATCTTCTCAGCCTTCATCATAATTAAAGAACCTTTAGCAACCTTCAAAATTACATCTCCGCCAGTGAATTTGTAGCCATTCAAATCCAGAGTACTTAAAGAGATAAGATTTCTCTTCAAGTCTGGAATATGTCGGACATCTGTCAAAGTTCTGACTACTCCATCATGCATCTTGATTTTGACTGTGCCCACTCCAGCAATTTTACAAGCATGGTTGTTACCAATCAATACAACTCCACCTTGCACCGATTTATATGTGGAGAAATAATCTCTATTGGGGCACATATGGAATGAGCAAGCCGTATCCAGAATCCATTCATTTTTGGCTTTGGCTTCATCAGCACATACTAATAGCAGATCACATTGCTCTTGATTTTGAACAATACTGGCTTCAGCGGGTTCATCTCTCTTCTGATCTTTGTTTTGTTGCTTGTTCTTTAGCTTGAAGCATTCTGACTTGGTATGCCCCTTCTTCTTGCAGTAATTACAAGTTAAATTTCTGTGTCTAGACTTTGATCTAGACCTTGATCTTTGATTGCTAGAAGAACTCTTATCTGGAGTCCTTCCTCTAACGAGTATACCTTCTGCTGGGCTGTCATTTCTACTTGTTCCAAGCTCCTTATCAATAAGCTCCTTTGAAAATAAAGCTGCTTTAACATCCTCTAACTTTAGAGTTTGCCGACTGTAAATTAAAGTATCTCTAAAGTGCTTGTAGGATGGAGGTAGTGAGCGAAGCAACATAAGAGCTTGATCTTCATCATTATAAGAAATCTCCATGTTTTCTAAATCCATAAGGATAGTGGAGAATTCATCAATGTGAGATTTGATAGATGCACCTTCGGCCATGCTGAGTGTGTATAGACGGTGCTTTGCTACAAACGTGGTGGTGAGATTCTTTGTAACATACAAAGATTCAAGCTTGTCCCATAAATCTTTGGTGGTCTTCTCTTGCATGACTTCTCGCAAAACTTCATTTGACAAGCATAACTGAATGGAAGCAAGGGCCTTATCATCCATCTTCTGCTTCTTCGCCTCATCCATAGTACTAGGTAATTTATCTTTACCTAGTAGTGCTTGATGCAAACCATTATGAATCAGGATTGCACGCATCTTAACTTGCCACATGGTGAAACTCATGTTGCGATCAAATTTCTCAATATCAAATTTTGTCGTCGTCATGATGTCAACACCTCTGGTCAACGCCAGTCAACACCTCTGGTTAATAATCTGGAATAGTGTACGTAGTAGTGAACAGCACATCAGGTAAGTTCCCAGAAAAGAGAGGTGGGTCACAACGGACACACTTAAATACCAAGTCTTTCCTTAGCCAGAACCTTGCCTAGACACGTACTTTCCACACCACCACACTTCCATCCAGCAACCACAAAACCAGTACACTCAAGAACAATTCTTTTCTGATGTGGAAGATCAGACAATGCTGCAACCACAAAGCATACTAAGAATTTCCTTGAGAATCTCACGCCTTAGCAGCTTCGAACACAACCGAAAGCTCTGATACCAGTTTGTTAGGAATTTCGCAGCGGAAAAATAATTATGACGACAAAATAGAGAAATAAATAGAATAGTGGAGACACAAAATTTACGTGGTTCGGCTTAAAGCCTATATCCACGGGCGAAGACGATCAAAGGAATTTTACTAAAATGGAGATAATACAAGACAAGAGAATTTATCTCAAAACCCAAAACCCAAAACCGCAATACACCCAATAAATACTCTCACAATATCTCAAGCTCACTTTCTCTCAAATAATTCTCTCACTTGAGGAATTCTCTCAAATAGCTTGGATGGTTTACAAATGAAGAGAAGGGAGGTATTTATAGGAAAATTTTATTGTTCACGCGTATACGGTATTGTTCACGCATATACGGTACTGTTCACGCGGTACTATTGACGTTATTGCTTACGTCATTGTTCACGCGTTTACTGTAGCACATACTATTTCTATTGGGTCAGCCCAATAATTTGCAAATGGACTTGGGCTTAGCAAATGGGCTTGGACAAATTCAAGACATATCAACACATACAGAGGAAACAGTCACTATCTATGGAAAGTAAGAACAAGTTGCTATTTCGATTAATTATAGAGTTACAGAGAAGGTATATGTTAAACTTACAATAATCTTATATCAGTCATC
Organism: Xanthoceras sorbifolium; assembly: GCA_003430845.1. NCBI lineage: Eukaryota > Viridiplantae > Streptophyta > Magnoliopsida > Sapindales > Sapindaceae > Xanthoceras > Xanthoceras sorbifolium. Next base: position 28,119,976 of record CM010611.1, read on the forward strand.
TTTCCAAGTTCTTTTGGAAGCTCCGCTGATATCGCATTAACGCCAAGAAGCCTGATCAGAATATAAAGTAAACATAAAAAAAAAAAATACAATTTATTTGTCATTTCCATAAGTTTAACTACAATTTCCATCACCCTACAGGTATTGCATGCTAGTCAAATTCCCAACAGATGCAGACAGTGGACCCGTCAAGTAATTTTGGCGTAAGTCCCTGTCAGAAGAACAAAAATCTCAGATTATTCAAGAACACGCAATGATCAATGATATCGGAAAATAGCCTGCCAGGTACGGTGCAAGCCAATAACAAAGCAGAATCAATTAAACATATACATGTGTGTGTGTGTGTGTATTAATATGAAACCATACAGAGTAGTGAGGAAAGTCAAAGTCCATAGCTCATCCGGGATCACGCCAACAACATTTAATGCATAAACTTTCCTGAAGATAAAATTTAAAAGTTAGCAACCATAAAAGAAAAGAACCAGATATTACAGATTTAGAGTACTTTGATGCTGAGAGCACCTCACACAAAGGCTTCCCAAACGAGCTGATGTTTCAACCCGAAATCGCAAGTGCAGGGCATGTGGTTCTCCGAAATGCAACAGTAACAAGACAAATTGAGTGAATTCATGAATAAGTAGCTGGTAGGAGTATGCAAGTCTGAGTTGTGAGGGACAGTGACTTGGAATTTGTTGAGATTCACTAGTCAGTTACAATTCTACGCCAAAAACAAAGTATAAAAGTAACTTTTGGGTTGAACTTGTGTCGAAACTTGTATATCAACTATCAAGTGCTGAACAACAAGCTACACAAACCCCACAGTGATAACTTTAATACTTATTAAGGAATCTAAAACCATAAACCAAGTATAGTTGATTTTAATTGTACATCTCCACTAAGAACTTTTAACTGTAAGCTTAGATGGAAAACAAAAGTATGTTGAAGAAATGTTTGATGTTTCTCCTACAATGCTACGGTCCAACAATTACCAATGCACATATCTTATAATAATCTGTGATCAAGAAAGAAAACAAGCCAAATTGTTTCATATCATTAAACGCGCAATTAAAACTAATAATCAACAAAATTACATTTCCTTTGTTGTTGGTTTACTTGTTACGAACTTTTGTTGATTCCACTTCTAACTATGAAGAGGTTAATCAATTATGACCCGACAAACACAAACAAATCTCAGCTTGACTGCAGCACTTTACGGGCTTTGCTAATAGTCATTCACACAAATTATAAACAGCATGTATTAATCGTAATTCAATATATTCTACACAAATTATAAACAGCATGTATCCAACAGTTTTTAAAATAAAATAATTCAGAATTCAATAATTACAAACCTTTTAAAATAAAAAACAAACAGAAATCATAAATTATTTACAAAACATCGATATAATGATCAAATTTACAGACTTCTGTATATGCATGCTTACTAATATAAAATACAAAATTATATATATCTACCCAATCAATGTGGTGACTCTGAATTCTTCTAGCTGGAGGTACCTCCTCTCTACTCTTTCTCTGCCTCGGTATCCCTGTAACCTATGCGCAATAAAAACCGACGCGCTAAGCATATAGCTTAGTGGGTGTACGCTAAACTCATGTATTAAAATCATAAATATAATTGACATACTCTAAATCGCAATGTAATTAAAGAAAACAATACCATATTCAATTCAATTATGAATTTAAATCATATGAAATCTATGTACTAAAAACAACTAACTCATTTTCTTTTACAATTACGAAAACTTTCTTTTACAATCAATTTCACTTACTATAGTAAACATATAAATAACATTAATTTCTAACTTCACTTCTAAACATATTATTCAATTCATTTTAATTCTTGCCCTCTAGAATACTCAACATAAATCAGGACTGGAATATGAGTCGTTCGACCACAGTGGCTGTCTGTCGAACATAACTCCCACCCTAGGACGAATTCTAAGAGTGGTACGTATCTCCCTACTCTAGGACCGAGGGTTCGGACCCTAGAGAGGTACATATCTCCCTATCCCAGGAATGAATCCTTAGGAAGGTACGTGTCTCCCTACCCCAGGACGAATTCGTGAGGAGGTACGTGTCTCCCTACCCCTGGACGAATCCATGAGGAGATACATACTAAATCATCAATAGCAATGTCAATGTCGGTGCAGTACTGCTCACTGAACTCAGCTGGGATACCAACCTCCTATATCCATCTCTATGTCTAAGTATCCTAGGACCGTTTCGATAAAACATTTTCAAATATTCACTGTAATTTACAAATCAACGGTCACTCAATAAATATACAATTCATACAAAAGTCTAAACAAGTAATTTCAACGAAATCGTAATAATCAAAATACGATCTAAAATAAAATCATTCCAAGGAAAACAATAGAGACATATAATCAATATGTTATTTAAATAAATTGCAGATTCAGACTAAAAATACTTAATACGTTTTGTAAAGATTTCGAAAACGGGTGTACACCAACCTGGATACCGTTTTCTTTTCGACAAATCACGTTTCTAGGTTTTTTTTTTTCCTCTCCTTTCTCTTTCTCTTTTCCTTTTCCTTCATTTTCTCTTCTTCTTTCTTCTTCTTCTTCTTTCTCTTCTTTCTTTTTCTCAGTCTCTCCTTCTCTATTCTTCTGTCTGTCTTTTTCAAATGGCTTCCTCGACAAGCTTATTTTTTTTTTATAATCTTTCGGTCGTCGAGACAGTCATCGCGACCTGTGGTCGTGCCACCAGGTCGCGTTGCTCACTGGAGCAACTCCACTGCCTTCATCGCAATCACACATCGCAGTACCTTGGTCGCGCTGGTGGTCGCGATGCTCACTGCTAGGATTTTCACTTTTTCATCACGAGTCAGTCAACGCGATCTGTGGTCGCGGTGACCAGGTCGCGTTGCTCATTGGCTGAAAATGCTATTTTTCGTCGCGAGCAGCTCATCGCGATCTATGGTCGCGGTGAGGGTCGCGGTACTCACTGTTCCAATTTTTCACTTCTTTTTCGTCATGCATCATTTCTGGACCGTTCCATCTGGTCCACTTGGAAACCATAAAAATAAACGTGTATTTAATTACGTTTTCTACCCCTCGAATCATAAAATTTATATTCACATATTCAAACTTCATTATTCGAAATTTGGGATGTTACACATACAAGGCTTTATGAAGCTTGTAAACTTTATCTTCATAACCTGCAACAATGAAACCAATAGGCTGCTCAACATAAATTTCTTCTTGCAAAACTCCATTTAAAAAGGCTGATTTAATATCCAAATGAAAGATCTTCCATCCACATTGAGCTGATAGAGCAACAAGTAATTTGATAGTTTCATGCCTAGCAAATGGGGCAAGTGTATCACCATAATCAACTCCAGCCATTTGAGAATATCCTTTTACAACAAGTCTGACTTTGTGCTTGTGAATGGAACCATCGGGATTCAATTTTGTCTTGTAAACCCATTTGACACCAATCACATGTCTGTCTTTAGGCCTTGAAGTGAGTTACCAGGTGCCGTTTTTGTTGATCATTGCCAGTGCCTCCTTCATTGCATCATTCCACTATGTTTACATTGAAGCTTCTTCAAAGCAAAAAGGCTCATTTATAGCAAAGCTGCATTTTTCATAGATTTCAGCTAGAGACTTAGTCTTTAGCACTGAGAGTCAAATTCATCTTCTTGATCTTCAATATCATTTGCATCTTTATTTTGGTTTTCAGTTGCAGCAGGAATGGCTGTCAACTGTGTTGATTTTACACTTATTTAAACTTGATTATTTCCCCAATCCCAATATGCATCCTCATCAACTTGAATGTCTTTACTAATTACAATCATCTTTGAGTTTATCTTGTACACTCTATAACCCTTAGATCTTGCTGCATAACCAAAGAAAATCCCCATCTCAGCTTTGTCATCCAATTTGGATCTCTTAACATCTGCAATATGAGTATAGCAGATTAATCCAAAGGTCTTCAAGTGTTTGGCAGAGGGCTTCACTCTTGACCAAGCCTCAATTGGTGTTTTCCCTTGAACAGCTCTAGTTGGCAGTCTATTCAAGAGATATACTGCTGTATAAACAGCTTCGGCCCAAAAACTTTTTGGTAACTTCTTTTCTGCAATCAAGCATCTTGCCATCTCCATAACCGTTCTACTTTTTCTCTCTGAAACTCCATTTTGCTCAGGAGTATAGCTAACAGTTAATTGATGAATGATCCTCATATCTTCACAAAACACATTAAATTCATTGGAGGTATACTCCTTTCCATTGTCTGATCTCAACACTTTAATCTTGCAGCCACTCTCAAACTCCACCATAGCTCTAAACTTTTTAAAAACATTAAAAGTTTGAGCTTTACTTGATAAAAAATATACCCATGTCATTCTAGTCAGATCATCAATAAAAAGGATAAAGTACTTGTTTTGGCTTAGAGAAGGAACACTCATAGGGCCACATAAGTCAATATGAACAAGCTTCAACTTGTTCTTTGCCCTTGTAACATTATTTGATGAGAAAGGCTTTCTATGCATTTTTCCCAATTGACAAGCATCACATAAATCATTAATAGTACTGATGGCATGCATGTCTCTAACCATATCATGGGATTGCAAATACTTCAATGCATTCATATTGAAATGACCATATCTTTTGTGTCATAGTATAGAATCATCATGTTTGGAAACAAGTGTTGAGTGCTTCACTTGATTCCAACTGACTGGAAAGCTATTATTGCACATTTTAACTTTAACAACTTCACAATCCTTTGAATCCAGTATAGTGCAGCCATTATTTTTAAATGAAAGTGAATATCCCTTTTTCAATAACTGTGCAACACTGAGCAAATTTTAATCCAAATCAGGAATCAACAATACATCATGAATTAATTTTGGACCTTTGCTAGTGTGAACAGAGACTGTACCTCTTCTTGTAGCCTGGACCATCTCTCCATTTCTAAGCTTTACTTTAGTTCTAATCAGTCCTGTCTAGAGAAGTGAAGAAGCTTGAGTCCCTTGCCATGTGGCTTGTGCAACCACGATCCACGTACCATACATCTTTTGAAGCTAAATAACATGCTTGAGTAGCCATGAACAGGTGATCTTCAACTTGGGTTTGTTCATCAATAAAGTTAGCCTGTTGTGCAGTTTGTGGCTGAGTTTGGTTTTGCTTAGATCTGCAATACATCTCTCTATGTCCCCACTTCTTGCAATAGTTGCATTGAATTTGTGGCTTCCCTTTATACCTAACAGTCTTTTGACATGTGGTTTGTTCTTTTGCAGACTGAATAGGGAGGAAACTTGTCTTTTACTGTAGATTCAGTTGAACTCCCATCCATCTTGCCTTTTCCTTTTTGATCACCACTTTTTTTTTTTTTTTCATAATTCTACTTTTTTTTATCCTTTTGAGCATGTTGCTTCTCCTTGTGTCTTGCTTGAAATGCACCTTCAGTCATATCATCCACTCTCATGGAAATTCTTTATTCTTGAGCCTGCAATTTACTGATCATCTCAGGAATAGTTAATTTCTTGAGATCACATGACTCTTTAATGGCAGCAACTTTGACTTCAGATTTTTCGGGTAAGCTGATCAACATTTTTTCAACTACTTTATAATCTTGCACAGCCTCACCATAGAGCCTCATCTGGTTCACCAGTTCTAATAACTTTCAAGAATAAGCATTAACAGATTCATTTTCCTTCATCTTTAACATTTCAAACTCTCTCTTGAGAGTCAATAATTTGACTGACCTTACTCTCTCATTGCCCTCATACCTTTCTTTTAGGTCGTCCCATATCTGCTTGGCTGTTTCAAGATGCATGATGCTTGTAAACACAACATCTGCCAACGCTGAGTGCAGACAAGTAACAGCTTTATCCCTCTTCATCTTCTCTTTCTCATGTTGCTTTATTTGAGCTACAGTGGGATTAGCTCTCAGTGGTGGAACTTGCTTGTCTTCAACTACAATCTCCCATAAACCCATGGACTTCAAATATGATTTCATTTTAACAAACCAAATTTGATAATTTTCCCCAAAAAATTGAGGAACAGTAGAAGCAGTTTTGCTTCCTAAAGCCATCTGATTACTCATAGGTGTTTAATCACTCAAGAACAAGTGTTTGAACTCTAAAAAAACTCTCAATATTTTATTGATTTAAACCTCACAGCCCATAAGAACAATGCTCTGATACCACTGTTAGTTTTGAATCAATACCATAACCATGAAACCATCGAACCATGAACAAGGAAGAGAAAAACAGAGCACTCTTGATTTGCTGCAATACTCTAATTTTTTTTTTTTACTTTTCCATTGATATTTATATATGAAGTGCATGGAGAGTTTACAGTCATATGTTACTACTAAAAACATAAACTAATACATTGTCATTAGGTAGACAGATTTTCATAAAATCTGGAATACCATACCTTTACAACAAACCATTACCAGCTAAAGTAAAGTAAAATGATTACATCCATTAGCAAAGAAGTATCTAGAAAAGTTTCACAAGCTGACAAGGAAGAGTACTAGTAAGTAAAAGAACATATATCTCATCACCTACTCTCTCCGATCAATAATGTCATGGAGAATCAGTTTTGTGTCATTTCCAGATGATTGAAGAGCTTCAGGCACCACAGTTGAAGAAAAGGTGTAATTGCTAGTATCAGTTCCTATAGTTGCCCTGTCGTTGCTGATAAAGCTGTCGGTAGTGTCATCGTATTTCCAATCAGTCAAGTATCCGGGCTTTATAGTTACTTGGCTCACTTCCAGATCTCCGCAGAGCATGGCAACTACACGGGACATTGGTGGCCGCAGAGATGGCAATGTCTGAGTACATAAAAGACCTACTCTTATCATTCGTTTTACCTCTTCTTCGTTGAAATTTGGTAATTTCGAGTCTACCAGTTCAACTTCACGGTTGTTCTCATGTAGATTCCAAGCCTAAGAAGTAAGAAAGTAAAGGAATTATGATATGAGTGACAGATATATAAATCAAAATTCAATGTAATTGAAGAGGATGGTTGATATGTAAATGGGGCACGGAAATATCATTCATACCCATTCGAGAAGATAAACTTGCTCTTCATCTAAGCTTGAATCTGAGTTTGGTCTGCCACTAACAATCTCTAGCGCAACAACTCCAAAGGAAAACACATCAGCCTTCTCTGTAAGATGTCCACGCATGGCATACTCCGGTGCAAGATATCCACTGTGCGTTGACAAGAGATCATTACATGCATGTCCAAGGAAAATAGGATATACCAAAAATAACAAATCTAGGTAGAAAAATGAGGTCAACTTTTCAGAATCTTACATTGTCCCTGCAACACGGGTGCTTATGTGGGTTTTCTTGTCATCGTAAAGTTTGGCCAAACCAAAATCTGAAATTTTTGGGTTGAGCTCAGAATCAAGTAGAATATTACTGGACTTCACATCTCTATGTATGATTCGAAGTCTCGACTCCTCATGTAGATAAGCTAGACCTCTTGCCACTCCCAAGCAAATATCATAACGCGTTGACCAGTTGAAATTCAAACTTGTTTCACCTGATTCATGAAAGCCATATAGAAAAATTCAACATAGTTTTCCACACTCAAAATGTACATCTCTTGGTATTCCCAAGCAAATCAATAACACAGCATAAGTGCTATTCTCATACCAAATAATGCTTGATCAAGACTCTTGTTCTCCAGATACTCATAAACAAGGAGTCGTTCTGATCCCTCAATGCAACATCCATACAGTTTGACTAGGTTACGGTGTTGCACAGCAGTTATAGCAACAATTTCTGCAACAAATTGGCTCTTCCCTTGGTGGGATGCTACAGACAACTGTTTTACAGCAATTACCCTTCCATCTCCGAGTTTTCCCTGCGTAATGCAAGGTCAGAAAATTATGGCTATGGTTATAATTGTGTAGCTGTTCCATTAAACCAGATAATCAACTTCAAAGGAATGAGATCCGCTCAACAAATTTTGCTGATTTGAATGGTGACATACCTTATAAACTGGTCCAAATCCTCCCTCTCCAAGTTTATTTGCAGGACTAAAGTCTTCTGTAGCAGTCTTCAGTTCAGAATAACTAAAAGTGTATGGTCTAGCATCTATCCCTAGAAGCACTGTAAAATTCAACAGCAAATGCAGTTTACCATCATGAACCCATTTGGCTAATCAAATATGTTTCGGAATATTATGCCAAGTTACATAAGAAACTGCTAGAAATGTATTCAATTGTTTAATCAGCGTATATAAACATTCTTGTAACGTAACGGACAAGAAAGCAATTGGGTTAAGAACATTTTGTGATTAAGGAAAACTCAATGAGTCTTGAAGTTAAGAATCTTGAGTTTAAGACATCTGGCCAAATACTTGTTAACAATTTAACGAATTTAAGATGAACAATTGAGAAAGAATAACTGGTGTTTTCATTAAGATTAAAAAAGAAGTGAAAATAGGTTACAATAGAAAGAATATATACTTCCTAATGAAAGGACTAAACTAACCCTAAATAAATAATAAATTACATAAATAAAATATAACACTAAATCTATAATAATGCTAACCTTGACAAGGACTGGAATTACAAGCAGACAAGCACCAGCATATTTATATCTAGAAAATATGTCAGAGTTTGGTAATTGGACTGCTAAGCAGCATACATATAGAGCGAAATTGCTTGGTTTACCTTCATCATCGTCAGTTGGCCTCTTCCTTCTTCGAACAATCCAGAAAATTGTGAGAACCAATAGAAAGCTTCCAAGCCCAACACCAACAACAATCCCCGAAATTAGACCTGTTCTATTCCTCTTATTACTGACTGGAGGATTGTTACTTACGGTGGGTATGAAATCTGTATCAGAGTTCAGTAGTCATAACTTAATATCATATTGCGAGGTAACTTTGAAAAGGAAAAGAAAGAAAGAAATTTGCTTACCTGGTGTAGCACTGATGGCAGAGATAGAAGGTCCGTATGTACCTAGGGCAGGGATGCAGCAAGTCCCTTTTCCAGCCCAAAGCAGGTGGATTTCAAGGTAGTTTTCAGATACCTGAGCCGTGAATTGTCTCTGAATAGCTCTTTTTGAGACTCCACCTGCTTCTTGTTTTATGTTAAAATCCTTTGCAACACGATTGCCCTGCATTAAACAGATTCATGAAGTCAACTCATCATTATTAACCTGAGCATTACCTCTGGTGAGATTTGGAAATTTCTTTTAAGAAAATTCTACTTGGGACTTGAGAATTCATCAAAATATTATAGTGATATTGTGATGTATAGGTAAGCTAGTTGCCAGGACAGATTCAACCAGAAAAAGAAAGCAAATAATATGTCTAAACAATATCTATGGGAGAAACACATCTCCCTTGAGTAGCCATGTAAGAATGATACTGAAAACTGGGGAATAATTCTCAATATCCATGTTATTTAAATGAAGTACTCGAGTTAAGACATAAACCAGTCGCAGAAAGGAAAACTTTGATGATCAAATATAATAAGCACTGGACTTTAATGTTCACCTAACTTTTTATTGCATTGGTGGTTTAGTATGTAAGCGACGTTAATATCAAGGAATAAATGTAGGTAAAGAGAAGAATAGAAAGAAACTTAAGATTACCTAGAACAATTTTGAAACATAATACATACCTGAATATAGATATCAAATATACGCCTCCCAACACTTTCCCAACTCTTGGTATCTAAAATATCCATTTCTGCAAAGTGGAGGGTCACAGTGTAGTTTCCATTTTCAAGGCCTAAACCATAGTATCTTAGTGACGAAGCTGAGACTCTTGCTGTCTGAAAAAGCTTCGAGTCTAGTGTATTTGTGAACTGAGATGATGAAGCACTTGTGTAGCTGGGATTATTGTTCCCAGTAAAATATCCAACATTACTAACCCCCCATCTGCTTGTGTCAGTCACAAAATATGATGATGGACCAAGAATTGCATTATCCCTCTCATATACAATACCATTAGAAGATGTAATCTGCGGACCACCACACTTAATCGAAAAGTTATAATCTGCACAGCAATATAAGTGAACTACTTATCAAAGCAAGTCCACACAAAATTTTGAATGTACGAGTTAGAATATGCATCTGACAATGCCCTCTTGTACACCAAGTTGCACCTGATGCTTTTCTTCACCGTCTTATTACTTTAAGAGTGTTAGGCAGAAATGTTATCTTACGCTAGTATGTAGAATAAGTCAGTTGATAAAATGCATTCCTGTTAGCTATGTAAGCTTATAAAACCTCATAAATTTAACAATTATATCCCATGACATCTGGAATTCAATTTATAACTCCTATTCCGGCTCAAACGATTATCGCTTTGCCATATCATATGAATTCTCACCCAAACTGATTAATAAATCAATGTCACGTGAAAATTCTTTTGGTGCAAATGTTATCTCTTCAAAATAATTTACTCTCTCATCTAGAAGGTTGCACAAACCATGAGTTAAGAAAGGGTTTTATAATCAAAACAGGAAGGCTAATGTAGTATTTTAAGCTTTATATAGGTGTAACTACAAGGAACCTACACAAGTGTCAAAGTGCAACCTTCTTTTCTCCTCATGGAAGTGTATATCAGGCAAGAAACCTTTTCATTTTTATGCTATACCTAGAGAGAAACCTAGTCTCATATTTCCTCAAATCACAAGAAGGGGAAAGTTGTACTTACAGATTCCAGCACCTCGATTGCAAGGAAGGTTTTGTTGAAGACAGTTCAGCCCAAATGGCAAGGCACTGAGGGAAGAAGAGAAATGTACTTAGATGGAAAGATTGGATATTATGTCAAAAACCATTAACTGGCCAGTAAAGCAGCCATTTCTATCGATGTATACATTATTATGAGTTAATCGAGTACTTTATGATGAAATAATCCTACTACGGAAAACAAAATCTCTTGTTTGTAGCACATTAATAGGTATCGTATTTAAAGAAGACTTAAAATGACCTATCATAATCTCCGGTTATCATGAGCAAAACAGAGATTGCAACTACTTGATACAAAAACTTCCAATAAAAAGCATCATATGTTTCAGGAGTAATGGAAGTATAGGTAACTTTTTCGCAAATAAAAGTCATTCCAAAATATTTAAGAGGACAGATTAGCATGTTAAGATTCTTGATATCAGCCTTTCACCTTCATGATTACGATCAACAACTTAAGTATATGTCAGTATTCAGATTACAGTATCATGTCTATTAAATGAATGCAAGAAACAATTCATTTTCAGAAACGTCATTGAGAGGTTCAAGCACTTGATCAAAAGTTAGAAACCAGAAACTCACCTGCTGTTCAAATTGTCTATTGTTAAGTTGTTGGCAACTAAGTTCCTGCATATCGCAACCCACAAAATCTGAATGTTAGTCTCATCATGGCAAAATAAATGCAGTCCTTGTTAGAAATTAAAGTACTGAATAATTGTTGGTCGATATTACTTTGAAGAGTAAAATGAATATTATATTATAGAAATAAAATTTGAAAATTATAAAATATGATACAAAACTACTTTAATGAATTTTAAAGACTTACAGTTGTAAATTTGGTTCGCTGATCCAAGAAGGTAAGCTGCCAATTAAATTGTTGTATGACACATCTCTGCAAGCATGAAGAGGAGATTTTCAACACAAGCTGCTGATCACTATAACTTCAGGCATTACTCTAGTCACACTGCTGATCTTTTACTACAAGCTTTTGATGCCATCCAAACCCTCAACTTCCCCGTGTTTTTTAAAGAACCAAACACATGTTTTAAGTTACAAGCTTAAGTAGACATGTTAATCTATATTTGCAAGGAGAAAAGAATTTTAATCTGATCTAGAGAACTGATATCAGGATAAAGGATGTCAGTGTTCCCAGAATGAGAAGAGTCACTCCCATTGGTTTCAAGTTGGGGAGATGCAAACCATAGAGCACAAAGAACTAAGACAGAGAAAATTATCACAAACACATGAAACCGTTGATTAATCCACATTCAAGTTTGACCTCTTGCCCTGGTGAACTAGCACACTGGGTGTTTCAGAGAACATGCAATGTTACTCTACATAGATATTTGCTTTTTGGAGATGATACATTATATATTAGAAAACTCTAATTTCAGTGCATTACTATGATGCAGAATGCATATTATGTCAGAAGTACTTACATGTTGAGTAGAGATGTACTCTTCTGTGCGGGCAAGGTACCGTTTAACTTATTATCTCCAAGAAACCTGAGAATGAATATGCATTACATGCTTTGAAAATTAAGATGAGCGTATCGAGAAGCAGAGATAATCTGAGTTAGTATATTACAGGTGAGTCAGTGAACCCGAATCGAAAAGCGAGTCGGGAATATCTCCACCTAGATTGTTGAAACTTAAATCCCTGAAGAAAAAAATATTACAATAAAAAAAATTGTAAGATACATGAAATTAGCTAACACAACAAGGGCAGAGAACCAAACAAAATAGTATGTAGGCAGCATCCACAGCCCCACCCAAAACAAACAACAATTTTTTATCTACTTTTGAAGTGTTCCCAACTACGGTTAGATTCAGTTCTTAGTACATGCAGTATCAATTAAATTAATAGTATTTTTACAGCAGTAAGATAAAGAATTATGTCGAAGGATAATATTAAGTGATACTAATAATATTTTTATAAACTTTTATACGGGCACTCAGATAGAATTTCTTGCCATCAGCTTGGATTTTAAAAGCCAACAATCAATAAACCATCAAAAAGGATTAACTTACAGATGCTGCAAACTTTGGTATTCTCCAATGTTGGATGGAATTGAATCAGAAATGTTGTTGTTCCTTAGTTCTCTGCAGTACATGTTACCAAAAAATTTTATCAAAGAAGAAAAGAGTAAACATGAGGAATTACAAAGTCTCAAATCAGAGCTTCGAATGGCATTCCTTACAAGGCTCTTAAAGACTTCATATCCTTTATAAATGCCAGCGTCGAGCTCCCATTGGATAAATCACTTATTCTCCTACATTGAAATTTGCACAAGATGATTAGCATTGAAAATTGTAAAATTTATTTAAAAAAGAAAAAAGCACAGAAAAAAAAATGTGGATACTCACAACTCCAACAGAGCAGTCAAGTTGGAAAAGGATGATGGTATTGGACCATTAAAATAGTTCCCTTGAAACATCCTACAACAACATATATCAGTAGAAATTTTTAAAATATTTTCTCAGTTCTAAATCCTATATTTACAGTATTTGAAATTAACTTTATAGTAATAAGAGAGCTTGAGATTGAAATGACTTGAGGGTTATTAAATGAAAAAACGGTATTATTTTCTCACAAGATTTTAAGCTTTGACCAATTTCCTATAAAGTCGGGAATCCTTCCGGTAAGATCTGTGTCTGAAGCATACCTGAGAACAATACAAGAATTTCTATGAAATTTGACTCGTGTCATTTTCTGGTCAGCATAATATTAATATCTATTTTACAAAAATCTCAATTAGGGACTTAAAAAGTCAAAGAGTTCTTACACTGTGTCCATGTCCTGTAAATTGGCAAGACTTGACGGAATCTCACCACTAACTCCAGAACTATCAATAATACTGTCAATTTAAACAATTTTCATGAATTACATCACTAATTGCCATGGGGAAGCGAGAGCCATGTAGTAATAAAATACTATGTGAAGTGGCTGCTAAGATTGTTACCCCAAATTCAGTCTAACAATATCTGCACAATTATGCACTGATAATGTAATAGAAAGTCTATCAGAACTTACAGTTGTTGTAATTTCGTCCAGTTACCAAGTTCAGACGGTAAAGGGCCAGAGAAATTGTTTGTTCCAATAAAACTACAAAAATAAAAAAGTAAATGATGTATAAGAATAATGTCGCCAAAGATTTAATTTTTTTCACATCAAATCATTTAAAATTTACATTACATTATAGGATTCATATATATATATATATATATATATATATATATATATATATATATATCCTTGAAGCTAGCAATGCACGTACATAACTGTTTATATTTAGATATATAGATGGTTTTTGTTAACAGATATTTATTAGTGATTTGTTATGGAGGTTCATATGATTCAACGAATAATATATACTACTTAATTTAAACAATCTCCATTTTAACTTATCACCAGGGATAATTGTTTTGCCATTTTTGGTGGAAACAGAAATCAAGAATTGGTTTTACTTCAAGCTTACGAGGCAACAAAACCAAAAGAACAAAAATGTAAGTTGCATACAGAGGAAACAGTCACTATCTATGGAAAGTAAGAACAAGTTGCTATTTCGATTAATTATAGAGTTACAGAGAAGGTATATGTTAAACTTACAATAATCTTATATCAGTCATCTTTCCAAGTTCTTTTGGAAGCTCCCCTGATATCGCATTAACGCCAAGAAGCCTGATCAGAATATAAAGTAAACATAAAAAAAAAATACAATTTATTTGTCATTTCCATAAGTTTAACTACAATTTCCATCACCCTACAGGTATTGCATGCTAGTCAAATTCCCAACAGATGCAGACAGTGGACCCGTCAAGTAATTTTGGCGTAAGTCCCTGTCAGAAGAACAAAAATCTCAGATTATTCAAGAACACGCAACGATCAATGATATCGGAAAATAGCCTGCCAGGTACGGTGCAAGCCAATAACAAAGCAGAATCAATTAAACATATACATGTGTGTGTGTGTGTGTATTAATATGAAACCATACAGAGTAGTGAGGAAAGTCAAAGTCCATAGCTCATCCGGGATCACGCCAACAACATTTAATGCATAAACTTTCCTGAAGATAAAATTTAAAAGTTAGCAACCATAAAAGAAAAGAACCAGATATTACAGATTTAGAGTACTTTGATGCTGAGAGCACCTCACACAAAGGCTTCCCAAACGAGCTGATGTTTCAACCCGAAATCGCAAGTGCAGGGCATGTGGTTCTCCGAAATGCAACAGTAACAAGACAAATTGAGTGAATTCATGAATAAGTAGCTGGTAGGAGTATGCAAGACTGAGTTGTGAGGGACAGTGACTTGGAATTTGTTGAGATTCACTAGTCAGTTACAATTCTACGCCAAAAACAAAGTATAAAAGTAACTTTTGGGTTGAACTTGTGTCGAAACTTGTATATCAACTATCAAGTGCTGAACAACAAGCTACACAAACCCCACAGTGATAACTTTAATACTTATTAAGGAATCTAAAACCATAAACCAAGTATAGTTGATTTTAATTGTACATCTCCACTAAGAACTTTTAACTGTAAGCTTAGATGGAAAACAAAAGTATGTTGAAGAAATGTTTGATGTTTCTCCTACAATGCTACGGTCCAACAATTACCAATGCACATATCTTATAATAATCTGTGATCAAGAAAGAAAACAAGCCAAATTGTTTCATATTATTAAACGCGCGATTAAAGCTAATAATCAACAAAATTACATTTCCTTTGTTGTTGGTTTACTTGTTACGAACTTTTGTTGATTCCACTTCTAACTATGAAGAGGTTAATCAATTATGACCCGACAAACACAAACAAATCTCAGCTTGACTGCAGCACTTTACGGGCTTTGCTAATAGTCATTCACACAAATTATAAACAGCATGTATTAATCGTAATTCAATATATTCTACACAAATTATAAACAGCATGTATCCAACAGTTTTTAAAATAAAATAATTCAGAATTCAATAATTACAAACCTTTTAAAATAAAAACAAACAGAAATCATAAATTATTTACAAAACATCGATATAATGATCAAATTTACAGACTTCTGTATATGCATGCTTACTAATATAAAATACAAAATTATATATATCTACCCAATCAATGTGGTGACTCTGAATTCTTCTAGCTGGAGGTACCTCCTCTCTACTCTTTCTCTGCCTCGGTATCCCTGTAACCTATGCGCGATAAAAACCGACGCGCTAAGCATATAGCTTAGTGGGTTTACGCTAAACTCATGTATTAAAATCATAAATATAATTGACATACTCTAAATCGCAATGTAATTAAAGAAAACAATACCATATTCAATTCAATTATGAATTTAAATCATATGAAATCTATGTACTAAAAACAACTAACTCATTTTCTTTTACAATTACGAAAACTTTCTTTTACAATCAATTTCACTTACTATAGTAAACATATAAATAACATTAATTTCTAACTTCACTTCTAAACATATTATTCAATTCATTTTAATTCTTGCCCTCTAGAATACTCAACATAAATCAGGACTGGAATATGAGTCGTTCGACCACAGTGGCTGTCTGTCGAACATAACTCCCACCCTAGGACGAATTCTAAGAGTGGTACGTATCTCCCTACTCTAGGACCGAGGGTTCGAACCCTAGAGAGGTACATATCTCCCTATCCCAGGAATGAATCCTTAGGAAGGTACGTGTCTCCCTACCCCAGGACGAATTCGTGAGGAGGTACGTGTCTCCCTACCCCTGGACGAATCCATGAGGAGATACATACTAAATCATCAATAGCAATGTCAATGTCGGTGCAGTACTGCTCACTGAACTCAGCTGGCATACCAACCTCCTATATCCATCTCTATGTCTAAGTATCCTAGGGCCGTTTCGATAAAACATTTTCAAATATTCACTGTAATTTACAAATCAACGGTCACTCAATAAATATACAATTCATACAAAAGTCTAAACAAGTAATTTCAACGAAATCGTAATAATCAAAATACGATCTAAAATAAAATCATTCCAAGGAAAACAATAGAGACATATAATCAATATGTTATTTAAATAAATTGCAGATTCAGACTAAAAATACTTAATACGTTTTGTAAAGATTTCGAAAACGGGTGTACACCAACCTGGATACCGTTTTCTTTTCGACAAATCACGTTTCTAGGTTTTTTTTTTTTCCTCTCCTTTCTCTTTCTCTTTTCCTTTTCCTTCATTTTCTCTTCTTCTTTCTTCTTCTTCTTCTTTCTCTTCTTTCTTTTTCTCAGTCTCTCCTTCTCTATTCTTCTGTCTGTCTTTTTCAAATGGCTTCCTCGACAAGCTTATTTTTTTTTATAATCTTTCGGTCGTCGAGACAGTCATCGCAACCTGTGGTCGTGCCACCAGGTCGCGTTGCTCACTGGAGCAACTCCACTGCCTTCATCGCAATCACACATCGCAGTACCTTGGTCGCGCTGGTGGTCGCGATGCTCACTGCTAGGATTTTCACTTTTTCATCACGAGTCAGTCAACGCGATCTGTGGTCGCGGTGACCAGGTCGCGTTGCTCATTGGCTGAAAATGCTATTTTTCGTCGCGAGCAGCTCATCGCGATCTATGGTCGCGGTGAGGGTCGCGGTACTCACTGTTCCAATTTTTCACTTCTTTTTCGTCATGCATCATTTCTGGACCGTTCCATCTGGTCCACTTGGAAACCATAAAAATAAACGTGTATTTAATTACGTTTTCTACCCCTCGAATCATAAAATTTATATTCACATATTCAAACTTCATTATTCGAAATTTGGGATGTTACACATACAAGACTTTATGAAGCTTGTAAACTTTATCTTCATAACCTGCAACAATGAAACCAATAGGCTGCTCAACATAAATTTCTTCTTGCAAAACTCCATTTAAAAAGGCTGATTTAATATCCAAATGAAAGATCTTCCATCCACATTGAGCTGATAGAGCAACAAGTAATTTGATAGTTTCATGCCTAGCAAATGGGGCAAGTGTATCACCATAATCAACTCCAGCCATTTGAGAATATCCTTTTACAACAAGTCTGACTTTGTGCTTGTGAATGGAACCATCGGGATTCAATTTTGTCTTGTAAACCCATTTGACACCAATCACATGTCTGTCTTTAGGCCTTGAAGTGAGTTACCAGGTGCCGTTTTTGTTGATCATTGCCAGTGCCTCCTTCATTGCATCATTCCACTATGTTTACATTGAAGCTTCTTCAAAGCAAAAAGGCTCATTTATAGCAAAGCTGCATTTTTCATAGATTTCAGCTAGAGACTTAGTCTTTAGCACTGAGAGTCAAATTCATCTTCTTGATCTTCAATATCATTTGCATCTTTATTTTGGTTTTCAGTTGCAGCAGGAATGGCTGTCAACTGTGTTGATTTTACACTTATTTAAACTTGATTATTTCCCCAATCCCAATATGCATCCTCATCAACTTGAATGTCTTTACTAATTACAATCATCTTTGAGTTTATCTTGTACACTCTATAACCCTTAGATCTTGCTGCATAACCAAAGAAAATCCCCATCTCAGCTTTGTCATCCAATTTGGATCTCTTAACATCTGCAATATGAGTATAGCAGATTAATCCAAAGGTCTTCAAGTGTTTGGCAGAGGGCTTCACTCTTGACCAAGCCTCAATTGGTGTTTTCCCTTGAACAGCTCTAGTTGGCAGTCTATTCAAGAGATATACTGCTGTATAAACAGCTTCGGCCCAAAAACTTTTTGGTAACTTCTTTTCTGCAATCAAGCATCTTGCCATCTCCATAACCGTTCTACTTTTTCTCTCTGAAACTCCATTTTGCTCAGGAGTATAGCTAACAGTTAATTGATGAATGATCCTCATATCTTCACAAAACACATTAAATTCATTGGAGGTATACTCCTTTCCATTGTCTGATCTCAACACTTTAATCTTGCAGCCACTCTCAAACTCCACCATAGCTCTAAACTTTTTAAAAACATTAAAAGTTTGAGCTTTACTTGATAAAAAATATACCCATGTCATTCTAGTCAGATCATCAATAAAAAGGATAAAGTACTTGTTTTGGCTTAGAGAAGGAACACTCATAGGGCCACATAAGTCAATATGAACAAGCTTCAACTTGTTCTTTGCCCTTGTAACATTATTTGATGAGAAAGGCTTTCTATGCATTTTTCCCAATTGACAAGCATCACATAAATCATTAATAGTACTGACGGCATGCATGTCTCTAACCATATCATGGGATTGCAAATACTTCAATGCATTCATATTGAAATGACCATATCTTTTGTGTCATAGTATAGAATCATCATGTTTGGAAACAAGTGTTGAGTGCTTCACTTGATTCCAACTGACTGGAAAGCTATTATTGCACATTTTAACTTTAACAACTTCACAATCCTTTGAATCCAGTATAGTGCAGCCATTATTTTTAAATGAAAGTGAATATCCCTTTTTCAATAACTGTGCAACACTGAGCAAATTTTAATCCAAATCAGGAATCAACAATACATCATGAATTAATTTTGGACCTTTGCTAGTGTGAACAGAGACTGTACCTCTTCTTGTAGCCTGGACCATCTCTCCATTTCTAAGCTTTACTTTAGTTCTAATCAGTCCTGTCTAGAGAAGTGAAGAAGCTTGAGTCCCTTGCCATGTGGCTTGTGCAACCACGATCCACGTACCATACATCTTTTGAAGCTAAATAACATGCTTGAGTAGCCATGAACAGGTGATCTTCAACTTGGGTTTGTTCATCAATAAAGTTAGCCTGTTGTGCAGTTTGTGGCTGAGTTTGGTTTTGCTTAGATCTGCAATACATCTCTCTATGTCCCCACTTCTTGCAATAGTTGCATTGAATTTGTGGCTTCCCTTTATACCTAACAGTCTTTTGACATGTGGTTTGTTCTTTTGCAGACTGAATAGGGAGGAAACTTGTCTTTTACTGTAGATTCAGTTGAACTCCCATCCATCTTGCCTTTTCCTTTTTGATCACCACTTTTTTTTTTTTTTCATAATTCTACTTTTTTTTATCCTTTTGAGCATGTTGCTTCTCCTTGTGTCTTGCTTGAAATGCACCTTCAGTCATATCATCCACTCTCATGGAAATTCTTTATTCTTGAGCCTGCAATTTACTGATCATCTCAGGAATAGTTAATTTCTTGAGATCACATGACTCTTTAATGGCAGCAACTTTGACTTCAGATTTTTCGGGTAAGCTGATCAACATTTTTTCAACTACTTTATAATCTTGCACAGCCTCACCATAGAGCCTCATCTGGTTCACCAGTTCTAATAACTTTCAAGAATAAGCATTAACAGATTCATTTTCCTTCATCTTTAACATTTCAAACTCTCTTGAGAGTCAATAATTTGACTGACCTTACTCTCTCATTGCCCTCATACCTTTCTTTTAGGTCGTCCCATATCTGCTTGGCTGTTTCAAGATGCATGATGCTTGTAAACACAACATCTGCCAACGCTGAGTGCAGACAAGTAACAGCTTTATCCCTCTTCATCTTCTCTTTCTCATGTTGCTTTATTTGAGCTACAGTGGGATTAGCTCTCAGTGGTGGAACTTGCTTGTCTTCAACTACAATCTCCCATAAACCCATGGACTTCAAATATGATTTCATTTTAACAAACCAAATTTGATAATTTTCCCCAAAAAATTGAGGAACAGTAGAAGCAGTTTTGCTTCCTGAAGCCATCTGATTACTCATAGGTGTTTAATCACTCAAGAACAAGTGTTTGAACTCTAAAAAAACTCTCAATATTTTATTGATTTAAACCTCACAGCCCATAAGAACAATGCTCTGATACCACTGTTAGTTTTGAATCAATACCATAACCATGAAACCATCGAACCATGAACAAGGAAGAGAAAAACAGAGCACTCTTGATTTGCTGCAATACTCTAATTTTTTTTTTTACTTTTCCATTGATATTTATATATGAAGTGCATGGAGAGTTTACAGTCATATGTTACTACCAAAAACATAAACTAATACATTGTCATTAGGTAGACAGATTTTCATAAAATCTGGAATACCATACCTTTACAACAAACCATTACCAGCTAAAGTAAAGTAAAATGATTACATCCATTAGCAAAGAAGTATCTAGAAAAGTTTCACAAGCTGACAAGGAAGAGTATTAGTAAGTAAAAGAACATATATCTCATCACCTACTCTCTCCGATCAATAATGTCATGGAGAATCAGTTTTGTGTCATTTCCAGATGATTGAAGAGCTTCAGGCACCACAGTTGAAGAAAAGGTGTAATTGCTAGTATCAGTTCCTATAGTTGCCTTGTCGTTGCTGATAAAGCTGTCGGTAGTGTCATCGTATTTCCAATCAGTCAAGTATCCGGGCTTTATAGTTACTTGGCTCACTTCCAGATCTCCGCAGAGCATGGCAACTACACGGGACATTGGTGGCCGCAGAGATGGCAATGTCTGAGTACATAAAAGACCTACTCTTATCATTCGTTTTACCTCTTCTTCGTTGAAATTTGGTAATTTCGAGTCTACCAGTTCAACTTCACGGTTGTTCTCATGTAGATTCCAAGCCTAAGAAGTAAGAAAGTAAAGGAATTATGATATGAGTGACAGATATATAAATCAAAATTCAATGTAATTGAAGAGGATGGTTGATATGTAAATGGGGCACGGAAATATCATTCATACCCATTCGAGAAGATAAACTTGCTCTTCATCTAAGCTTGAATCTGAGTTTGGTCTGCCACTAACAATCTCTAGCGCAACAACTCCAAAGGCAAACACATCAGCCTTCTCTGTAAGATGTCCACGCATGGCATACTCCGGTGCAAGATATCCACTGTGCGTTGACAAGAGATCATTACATGCATGTCCAAGGAAAATAGGATATACCAAAAATAACAAATCTAGGTAGAAAAATGAGGTCAACTTTTCAGAATCTTACATTGTCCCTGCAACACGGGTGCTTATGTGGGTTTTCTTGTCATCGTAAAGTTTGGCCAAACCAAAATCTGAAATTTTTGGGTTGAGCTCAGAATCAAGTAGAATATTACTGGACTTCACATCTCTATGTATGATTCGAAGTCTCGACTCCTCATGTAGATAAGCTAGACCTCTTGCCACTCCCAAGCAAATATCATAACGCGTTGACCAGTTGAAATTCAAACTTGTTTCACCTGATTCATGAAAGCCATATAGAAAAATTCAACATAGTTTTCCACACTCAAAATGTACATCTCTTGGTATTCCCAAGCAAATCAATAACACAGCATAAGTGCTATTCTCATACCAAATAATGCTTGATCAAGACTCTTGTTCTCCAGATACTCATAAACAAGGAGTCGTTCTGATCCCTCAATGCAACATCCATACAGTTTGACTAGGTTACGGTGTTGCACAGCAGTTATAGCAACAATTTCTGCAACAAATTGGCTCTTCCCTTGGTGGGATGCTACAGACAACTGTTTTACAGCAATTACCCTTCCATCTCCGAGTTTTCCCTGCGTAATGCAAGGTCAGAAAATTATGGCTATGGTTATAATTGTGTAGCTGTTCCATTAAACCAGATAATCAACTTCAAAGGAATGAGATCCGCTCAACAAATTTTGCTGATTTGAATGGTGACATACCTTATAAACTGGTCCAAATCCTCCCTCTCCAAGTTTATTTGCAGGACTAAAGTCTTCTGTAGCAGTCTTCAGTTCAGAATAACTAAAAGTGTATGGTCTAGCATCTATCCCTAGAAGCACTGTAAAATTCAACAGCAAATGCAGTTTACCATCATGAACCCATTTGGCTAATCAAATATGTTTCGAAATATTATGCCAAGTTACATAAGAAATTGCTAGAAATGTATTCAATTGTTTAATCAGCGTATATAAACATTCTTGTAACGTAACGGACAAGAAAGCAATTGGGTTAAGAACATTTTGTGATTAAGGAAAACTCAATGAGTCTTGAAGTTAAGAATCTTGAGTTTAAGACATCTGGCCAAATACTTGTTAACAATTTAACGAATTTAAGATGAACAATTGAGAAAGAATAACTGGTGTTTTCATTAAGATTAAAAAAGAAGTGAAAATAGGTTACAATAGAAAGAATATATACTTCCTAATGAAAGGACTAAACTAACCCTAAATAAATAATAAATTACATAAATAAAATATAACACTAAATCTATAATAATGCTAACCTTGACAAGGACTGGAATTACAAGCAGACAAGCACCAGCATATTTATATCTAGAAAATATGTCAGAGTTTGGTAATTGGACTGCTAAGCAGCATACATATAGAGCGAAATTGCTTGGTTTACCTTCATCATCGTCAGTTGGCCTCTTCCTTCTTCGAACAATCCAGAAAATTGTGAGAACCAATAGAAAGCTTCCAAGCCCAACACCAACAACAATCCCCAAAATTAGACCTGTTCTATTCCTCTTATTACTGACTGGAGGATTGTTACTTACGGTGGGTATGAAATCTGTATCAGAGTTCAGTAGTCATAACTTAATATCATATTGCGAGGTAACTTTGAAAAGGAAAAGAAAGAAAGAAATTTGCTTACCTGGTGTAGCACTGATGGCAGAGATAGAAGGTCCGTATGTACCTAGGGCAGGGATGCAGCAAGTCCCTTTTCCAGCCCAAAGCAGGTGGATTTCAAGGTAGTTTTCAGATACCTGAGCCGTGAATTGTCTCTGAATAGCTCTTTTTGAGACTCCACCTGCTTCTTGTTTTATGTTAAAATCCTTTGCAACACGATTGCCCTGCATTAAACAGATTCATGAAGTCAACTCATCATTATTAACCTGAGCATTACCTCTGGTGAGATTTGGAAATTTCTTTTAAGAAAATTCTACTTGGGACTTGAGAATTCATCAAAATATTATAGTGATATTGTGATGTATAGGTAAGCTAGTTGCCAGGACAGATTCAACCAGAAAAAGAAAGCAAATAATATGTCTAAACAATATCTATGGGAGAAACACATCTCCCTTGAGTAGCCATGTAAGAATGATACTGAAAACTGGGGAATAATTCTCAATATCCATGTTATTTAAATGAAGTACTCGAGTTAAGACATAAACCAGTCGCAGAAAGGAAAACTTTGATGATCAAATATAATAAGCACTGGACTTTAATGTTCACCTAACTTTTTATTGCATTGGTGGTTTAGTATGTAAGCGACGTTAATATCAAGGAATAAATGTAGGTAAAGAGAAGAATAGAAAGAAACTTAAGATTACCTAGAACAATTTTGAAACATAATACATACCTGAATATAGATATCAAATATACGCCTCCCAACACTTTCCCAACTCTTGGTATCTAAAATATCCATTTCTGCAAAGTGGAGGGTCACAGTGTAGTTTCCATTTTCAAGGCCTAAACCATAGTATCTTAGTGACGAAGCTGAGACTCTTGCTGTCTGAAAAAGCTTCGAGTCTAGTGTATTTGTGAACTGAGATGAAGAAGCACTTGTGTAGCTGGGATTATTGTTCCCAGTAAAATATCCAACATTACTAACCCCCCATCTGCTTGTGTCAGTCACAAAATATGATGATGGACCAAGAATTGCATTATCCCTCTCATATACAATACCATTAGAAGATGTAATCTGCGGACCACCACACTTAATCGAAAAGTTATAATCTGCACAGCAATATAAGTGAACTACTTATCAAAGCAAGTCCACACAAAATTTTGAATGTACGAGTTAGAATATGCATCTGACAATGTCCTCTTGTACACCAAGTTGCACCTGATGCTTTTCTTCACCGTCTTATTACTTTAAGAGTGTTAGGCAGAAATGTTATCTTACGCTAGTATGTAGAATAAGTCAGTTGATAAAATGCATTCCTGTTAGCTATGTAAGCTTATAAAACCTCATAAATTTAACAATTATATCCCATGACATCTGGAATTCAATTTATAACTCCTATTCCGGCTCAAACGATTATCGCTTTGCCATATCATATGAATTCTCACCCAAACTGATTAATAAATCAATGTCACGTGAAAATTCTTTTGGTGCAAATGTTATCTCTTCAAAATAATTTACTCTCTCATCTAGAAGGTTGCACAAACCATGAGTTAAGAAAGGGTTTTATAATCAAAACAGGAAGGCTAATGTAGTATTTTAAGCTTTATATAGGTGTAACTACAAGGAACCTACACAAGTGTCAAAGTGCAACCTTCTTTTCTCCTCATGGAAGTGTATATCAGGCAAGAAACCTTTTCATTTTTATGCTATACCTAGAGAGAAACCTAGTCTCATATTTCCTCAAATCACAAGAAGGGGAAAGTTGTACTTACAGATTCCAGCACCTCGATTGCAAGGAAGGTTTTGTTGAAGACAGTTCAGCCCAAATGGCAAGGCACTGAGGGAAGAAGAGAAATGTACTTAGATGGAAAGATTGGATATTATGTCAAAAACCATTAACTGGCCAGTAAAGCAGCCATTTCTATCGATGTATACATTATTATGAGTTAATCGAGTACTTTATGATGAAATAATCCTACTACGGAAAACAAAATCTCTTGTTTGTAGCACATTAATAGGTATCGTATTTAAAGAAGACTTAAAATGACCTATCATAATCTCCGGTTATCATGAGCAAAACAGAGATTGCAACTACTTGATACAAAAACTTCCAATAAAAAGCATCATATGTTTCAGGAGTAATGGAAGTATAGGTAACTTTTTCGCAAATAAAAGTCATTCCAAAATATTTAAGAGGACAGATTAGCATGTTAAGATTCTTGATATCAGCCTTTCACCTTCATGATTACGATCAACAACTTAAGTATATGTCAGTATTCAGATTACAGTATCATGTCTATTAAATGAATGCAAGAAACAATTCATTTTCAGAAACGTCATTGAGAGGTTCAAGCACTTGATCAAAAGTTAGAAACCAGAAACTCACCTGCTGTTCGAATTGTCTATTGTTAAGTTGTTGGCAACTAAGTTCCTGCATATCGCAACCCACAAAATCTGAATGTTAGTCTCATCATGGCAAAATAAATGCAGTCCTTGTTAGAAATTAAAGTACTGAATAATTGTTGGTCGATATTACTTTGAAGAGTAAAATGAATATTATATTATAGAAATAAAATTTGAAAATTATAAAATATGATACAAAACTACTTTAATGAATTTTAAAGACTTACAGTTGTAAATTTGGTTCGCTGATCCAAGAAGGTAAGCTGCCAATTAAATTGTTGTATGACACATCTCTGCAAGCATGAAGAGGAGATTTTCAACACAAGCTGCTGATCACTATAACTTCAGGCATTACTCTAGTCACACTGCTGATCTTTTACTACAAGCTTTTGATGCCATCCAAACCCTCAACTTCCCCGTGTTTTTTAAAGAACCAAACACATGTTTTAAGTTACAAGCTTAAGTAGACATGTTAATCTATATTTGCAAGGAGAAAAGAATTTTAATCTGATCTAGAGAACTGATATCAGGATAAAGGATGTCAGTGTTCCCAGAATGAGAAGAGTCACTCCCATTGGTTTCAAGTTGGGGAGATGCAAACCATAGAGCACAAAGAACTAAGACAGAGAAAATTATCACAAACACATGAAACCGTTGATTAATCCACATTCAAGTTTGACCTCTTGCCCTGGTGAACTAGCACACTGGGTGTTTCAGAGAACATGCAATGTTACTCTACATAGATATTTGCTTTTTGGAGATGATACATTATATATTAGAAAACTCTAATTTCAGTGCATTACTATGATGCAGAATGCATATTATGTCAGAAGTACTTACATGTTGAGTAGAGATGTACTCTTCTGTGCGGGCAAGGTACCGTTTAACTTATTATCTCCAAGAAACCTGAGAATGAATATGCATTACATGCTTTGAAAATTAAGATGAGCGTATCGAGAAGCAGAGATAATCTGAGTTAGTATATTACAGGTGAGTCAGTGAACCCGAATCGAAAAGCGAGTCGGGAATATCTCCACCTAGATTGTTGAAACTTAAATCCCTGAAGAAAAAAATATTACAATAAAAAAAATTGTAAGATACATGAAATTAGCTAACACAACAAGGGCAGAGAACCAAACAAAATAGTATGTAGGCAGCATCCACAGCCCCACCCAAAACAAACAACAATTTTTTATCTACTTTTGAAGTGTTCCCAACTACGGTTAGATTCAGTTCTTAGTACATGCAGTATCAATTAAATTAATAGTATTTTTACAGCAGTAAGATAAAGAATTATGTCGAAGGATAATATTAAGTGATACTAATAATATTTTTATAAACTTTTATACGGGCACTCAGATAGAATTTCTTGCCATCAGCTTGGATTTTAAAAGCCAACAATCAATAAACCATCAAAAAGGATTAACTTACAGATGCTGCAAACTTTGGTATTCTCCAATGTTGGATGGAATTGAATCAGAAATGTTGTTGTTCCTTAGTTCTCTGCAGTACATGTTACCAAAAAATTTTATCAAAGAAGAAAAGAGTAAACATGAGGAATTACAAAGTCTCAAATCAGAGCTTCGAATGGCATTCCTTACAAGGCTCTTAAAGACTTCATATCCTTTATAAATGCCAGCGTCGAGCTCCCATTGGATAAATCACTTATTCTCCTACATTGAAATTTGCACAAGATGATTAGCATTGAAAATTGTAAAATTTATTTAAAAAAGAAAAAAGCACAGAAAAAAAAATGTGGATACTCACAACTCCAACAGAGCAGTCAAGTTGGAAAAGGATGATGGTATTGGACCATTAAAATAGTTCCCTTGAAACATCCTACAACAACATATATCAGTAGAAATTTTTAAAATATTTTCTCAGTTCTAAATCCTATATTTACAGTATTTGAAATTAACTTTATAGTAATAAGAGAGCTTGAGATTGAAATGACTTGAGGGTTATTAAATGAAAAAACGGTATTATTTTCTCACAAGATTTTAAGCTTTGACCAATTTCCTATAAAGTCGGGAATCCTTCCGGTAAGATCTGTGTCTGAAGCATACCTGAGAACAATACAAGAATTTCTATGAAATTTGACTCGTGTCATTTTCTGGTCAGCATAATATTAATATCTATTTTACAAAAATCTCAATTAGGGACTTAAAAAGTCAAAGAGTTCTTACACTGTGTCCATGTCCTGTAAATTGGCAAGACTTGACGGAATCTCACCACTAACTCCAGAACTATCAATAATACTGTCAATTTAAACAATTTTCATGAATTACATCACTAATTGCCATGGGGAAGCGAGAGCCATGTAGTAATAAAATACTATGTGAAGTGGCTGCTAAGATTGTTACCCCAAATTCAGTCTAACAATATCTGCACAATTATGCACTGATAATGTAATAGAAAGTCTATCAGAACTTACAGTTGTTGTAATTTCGTCCAGTTACCAAGTTCAGACGGTAAAGGGCCAGAGAAATTGTTTGTTCCAATAAAACTACAAAAATAAAAAAGTAAATGATGTATAAGAATAATGTCGCCAAAGATTTAATTTTTTTCACATCAAATCATTTAAAATTTACATTACATAATAGGATTCATATATATATATATATCCTTGAAGCTAGCAATGCACGTACATAACTGTTTATATTTAGATATATAGATGGTTTTTGTTATCAGATATTCATTAGTGATTTCTTATGGAGGTTCATATGATTCAACGAATAATCTATACTACTTAATTTAAACAATCTACATTTTAACTTATCACCAGAGATCATTGTTTTGCCATTTTTGGTGGAAACAGAAATCAAGAATTGGTTTTACTTCAAGCTTACGAGGCAACAAAACCAAAAGAACAAAAATGTAAGTTGCATACAGAGGAAACAGTCACTATCTATGGAAAGTAAGAACAAGTTGCCATTTCGATTAATTATAGAGTTACAGAGAAGGTATATGTTAA
The DNA here is from genome assembly GCA_003430845.1 of Xanthoceras sorbifolium. NCBI lineage: Eukaryota > Viridiplantae > Streptophyta > Magnoliopsida > Sapindales > Sapindaceae > Xanthoceras > Xanthoceras sorbifolium. The sequence continues at coordinate 28,148,600 of CM010611.1, forward strand.
ACTTACAATACTCTTATATCAGTCATCTTTCCAAGTTCTTTTGGAATATTCCCTGATAACCCATTAATGCCAAGAAGCCTGATCAGAATATAAAGTAAACATAAAAAAAAAATACAATTTATTTGTCATTTTCATAAGTTTAACTACAATTTCCATCACCCTACAGGTATTGCATGCTAGTCAAATTCCCAATAGATGCAGACAGTGGACCCGTCAAGTAATTTTTGCGTAAGTCCCTGTCAGAAGAACAAAAATCTCAGATTATTCAAAAACACGCAATGATCAATGATATCGGAAAATAGCCTGCCAGGTACGGTGCAAGCCAATAACAAAGCAGAATCAAGTAAACATATATATATATATATATGTGTGTGTGTGTGTGTGTGTGTGTTAATATGAAACCATACAGATGGGTGAGGAAAGTCAAAGTCCATAGCTCAGCCGGGATCACACCAACAACATGTAATGAATAAACTTTCCTGAAGATAAAATTTAAAAGTTAGCAACCATAAAAGAAAAGAACCAGATATTACAGATTTAGAGTACTTGGATGCTGAGAGCGCCTCACACAAAGGCTTCCCAAACGAGCTGATGTTTCAACCCGAAATCGCAAGTGCAGGGCATGTGGTTCTCCGAAATGCAACAGTAACAAGACAAATTGAGTGAATTCATGAATAAGTAGCTGGTAGGAGTATGCAAGACTGAGTTGTGAGGGACAGTGACTTGGAATTTGTTGAGATTCACTAGTCAGTTACAATTCTACGCCAAAAACAAAGTATAAAAGTAACTTTTGGGTTGAACTTGTGTCGAAACTTGTATATCAACTATCAAGTGCTGAACAACAAGCTACACAAACCCCACAGTGATAACTTTAATACTTATTAAGGAATCTAAAACCATAAACCAAGCATAGTTGATTTTAATTGTACATCTCCACTAAGAACTTTTAACTGTAAGCTTAGATGGAAAACAAAAGTATGTTCAAGAAACGTTTGATGTACTCCTACAATGCTACGGTCCAACAATTACCAATGCACATATCTTATAATAATCCGTGATCAAGAAAGAAAACAAGCCAAAATGTTTCATATGGTTAAACGCGCGATTAAAGATAATAATCAACGAAAATTCTTTTTTTTTTTTTTTTTTTGTTGTTGGTTTACTTGAACTTTTGTTGCTTCCACGTCTAACTATGAAGAGGTTAATCAATTATGACCCGACAAACACAAACAAATCTCAGCTTGACTGCAGCACTTTACGGGCTTTGCTAATAGTCATTCACACAAATTATAAACAGCATGTATTAATCGTAATTCAATATATTCTACACAAACTATCACATCACACTCTTCACACCATATAATCAATCAACGGAGAGATTCTACGATACTCACAATCGGGTAATGTGGCAAAGAGTGTCGTTGTTGTAAGTACAAACACATTTAATCAAAGGGTTGATAGTTTGTTGGTCATCGAAGTTGGATGAGTCAGTGGCGACTCCGCTGCACGGCTCCCCACTAATATTCCATTGTTGCTGATCAGCTGATATCCCCCATTGTTGAAACATTGAATTCAATGCTCTCGCTGTCATCAAATTCACAAGTTGTAGACATTTTTCAAACTTTGACCAACAAGATAACAACTTTGCCATTAAAAGGCTATAACCAATTTATTTGACATAAACAACTTTTCATTGCAAGGAATCCATTGAAAACAAAAAATCACTGGTTTGAAAATTCTGATGAGAAAAGAACAAAAAGAAGGCAGAGGTTGACAAAAACTGAGCAAGTATACATATTTCATATACCAAGTTTATCCTACCAAAATTTTCCTTCCACTTACTAAGAAAAATCTATGTTTAAATTAAAATTTCTGCAGGCTGGTTGGAACCACTCTTATTTAAAAATTTTATAGAAACAGAAAAATTTCCACATAAAAAGAAGCATCGACCAGAAAATGTAATAAAAATGCAATCACGTGGGGGATTCGAACCCACGACTCTTGGATTAAAAAAAACTCTGATTTCATATCAGTAACCAACAGACCTAAAAGCCTAAGCTGTCAAGAAAGGGCCGAACTAATAATACAAGGTTTGCTAACACAAACAACAACAGAGAGAGCATATATACCTTCGTCAGGATCAGTAGTAGGCTGAGCTTGGTTAGTCTGAGCTTGAGACACATGAACAAGTCCAAAGATGCAAACCCAGAAGAAAGCAAAGGCCGCCACCGCCAAAAATGGAGATGGTGGTGGTGGTGATCTCAACATGATCCTCCTCATCGAATTCTTCTCTATTTTCATCAAAGACTACTAGTGGATATCGAGAGAGAGAGAGAGAGGGTTGTAGTCGTAGTTGTAGTTGTAGTGGGGTTGGGTTGACTTGACGTTGAAGACTTGACTTGGCGGAATGTCAACGTCAAGTCAATTTAAACAATTTTTATGAATTAGGCCACTAATTGCGGAGAAGCGAGAGCCGCGTAGTAATAAAATACAATGTGAAATGGCTAAGATTGTTACAGAGCCGCATTCTCACTCGCTGATGGCATCAACAGAGAGAAATTCACACCGGTAGACTGTGGAAATTGATAGTTCAAACCACTAGCTACAACTAGCCCTTCAAGCCAAGAGTCTGTAGTTGGACTGCCCAGAACATTGCATATTTTGAGCATCTGATCAGGCACATTTGTACCTGGAAACAATGGTTTAAACATGAATAACTCTGCCACGATAGCTCCCATTGCCCACATATCAACTTTGAAGCTATAATTCTCTAAACCAAGCATCACTTCCGGGGCTCGATACCAACGCGTCGTGACATTATCAGTGCATGGCTGACTTGAATTAATCTCCCTAGCAGAACCCATGTCACCAATCTTGATCAAATCTTTAAAAACCAGCAAATTCTCCGGTTTAAGATCGCGATGAAAATAGCCATTCTCGTGCATGTAATGTAGGCCTTGAAGAACCTGAAAACACCAATGCCTGACTTCGTTTTCGGAGAAACGACAAAGTCTCGACCTCATAACCTGGAGAAGATTGCCTTCCATGTACTCGAACACAAAGAATAAAGTGTTGTTATCTCTTACTCTGATGACTTCCTTAAGCAACACGATATTCGGATGCTTGAGAATACACAAAGACTTAATCTCTTCCAAGCTCAAACACTCCTCCCAGGAATGGAATTTCTTCCTCAGTATCTTGATGGCAACAACTTCACCTGAATGTTTATTAAAAGCCTTCCACACCCGGCCGAACGAACCAGCACCAACTTGATTAAGCAACTGATACTTCTCCATGATCAATCAATCTTTAAAACGTAAACTTAGAAGAAGAATTATGGGTTGAAACAAGAAAGAAGAAGGAGAGAATGAAGAGTGTTAGTGAAAAATTAGTAGCAAGAATGATATATATAAAAGAAGAGAGTTGAATCCTAATACAACTATGTGTTTATCATTTATCAAGTAATTGATTTCCTTTTTCGAATCTTGATTAGTTGAAATCAATTTCTTAAGGTGGAAGTTAATTAACTAAAACTGAATTTAACTCCTAATTTAAGTTGAATTAGTAAATCTACCTAAACTAGATTATGTTTTTTAATTACATATCCAGATAAATGTAATAATTTCTAATTAAAAATCAACAAAAATTTTATTACATAATATTGATATGGAATTTTACATTAACTAAAACTCTTATCTATCAAGGAATAAATAACTTGATACACAAGTAAACCTCATTACTGATTCTAATTGAAGAACATTTGATTTGTTAGAAAAACTTGAGACAATACATAAGTAAACCGCGTAAAGGAATATAGATATATATGTATATAGAGCTGCTGTTCATCGAAGCTTGAATCTGAGTTAATTTGGTCTCCCGGTAACAATATCCAGAGCCGTAACTTCCAAGAAGCGAACACATGATCAGTTTTCTCGGTAAGGTGTCCTCACATGGCATCGCATGGCATACTCTGGTGCAAGATATACCTACTGCGCCAGGACAATAGAGAATTAGAGATCATTACATGTATGTGCAAGAGAAGAACATTACAAGTGTTACTATGGTTACTAACATGGTATCACAGTCCAGAGGTCATTCTCTCTCCTCCATTTTCTCTTGATTTATTGTTCATACACACATTAGACGGTAGGGGGCGTCTAATGTGTACTAAATATTTACCATTAAATCCCATCAATTTACAACTTAGATATTATAGTTGTGTCATTTCCAAGAATAACAAATTAACTTCTCAGAATTCTACATTATCCCTGCAACACGGATTATGTGAAGTTTGATCAAAAAACCGAAATCTGAAAATTTGTTGGGACGAGATCAGAATCAAGCAATATATTACTAGCCTTCACACATCTCTGTTCTATATATGCACCACAATTTTGTTCTATACAGTATCAAAATAGTCACTCTCATGATCATCTATAACATGTGTTAGATCTCTTAAAAAATTTTAGGTGACATGTGAAGTTGGTCATGTACATAGCTACGTATATTGATGTCGATCTCCTCCACGTACAATCATAGTGTAAAATCTCATTTTTATTATTTTATTTTAAATTATTATGAAGGGTGTATTTGAAATCTTTTGAAAATTTTTGATGAATGTGTGAGGACGTAAAAGATATATTTGAAAGTTGGCAATTAAAATTGTAATTTCGAAAAGTTGAGTGACAAAATGGAACTTTTCCAGTCCTATATATAGCACTTCATCTTCAACCTCTCACACGCGACCACCATTGTTGCCCATTTTCTCTTCAGTTTTCCTCAACCTTTGACCATTAATTCCGGCCACATCCGACCTCCATTTTGTTCGTTCTTGGTACCAATAGAAAGCTCTTGCGACAAAGAATCTTTTGGTACCAACTTTGGAGATTTTCATGGCCGTTTGAGTCTCCGATTTGGTGGAGAAAGTTAGGGATTTTCCAATTCGGAAAACCTCCGATTCCGGCGAATCTAGCCATTTCCCTCTCCGGCGACAGTTATAAACATTGACGAGGGAGACGAGGCGAACAAAACCCGACCATTTTTGGAGGTCGCCGGAAAATTTCCAGAAAGTCGCCGCCGGCCGCCACGCACGGCGGGGGTAAGTTTCCGACCTCCCGAACTTAGAATTTGATTCCGAATCCGTTTACGTATTCGTTTTAAGTGTAGGATATTATTTTGAGGTAAATTGGATTATATGGCCGCCGTATATAAATTAAATAATTATATTCTCGTGTAGATTTTACCGATTGGGATAATTGAGATTGAAAGCGAGGCCGCAGCGAGTTGCGGGTAGCTTACACGAGGTAGGGGTTTCAAACTTAAATTTTTAGAATATTTTCCCTAAATGGTTTGGAGATAAATTGATTGTGGAAATTTGAGGAAATGTTTATTTGAATTGTGGAATTGATTTGAGGAATAAATTGGAATGTATTGTGTGGAAAATATGATTTTTATGCAGGTTTTGTATTTTGGGATTTTGATAAAAGCAGCCGTTATGCTGCCGAAATTTTATTAAAAATGATGAGTTTACATATGGGATGCATGGCAGATTTACTTAAATGGTTTGATGATTTTGAAAGGGTAACCGTCCTAGTCATTATATTATATATTATTATACGACTTTATGTCGGGGACTGCGCAGGGTATTTTCTGGTACGTACACCTTGTATATGAGGGTAGTACCAGGGTCACGGTGAGCAAAATATTTTTAAATGATAGGCCACCGGGTATGACTAGTGGACGTGTGGATATTACTTTCTGAAGGAAAGTGTTACTGTTTATTTAAAATTTTGTGAAAATATTTAACCATGCAGGATTATCCCATGACTTTATAAAAATGATGTTTTCCACATACATTATCGGGGATTATACCCTACTGAGCTTTTAGCTCACCCCTTTTTATTTTCTTTTTCCCCCAGGGAGCGCCCACGCGGATTAGAAGATCGTTAGTTGATGTGGGTGAAGGCTTGTGAGATCTAAGGATTAGATTTCTGATATTAGTTATTAAATTTATGTTATTTGAGATTTGTAGTGATTAAAGAATTTGTATTTGTTATGGACTTATAACAAATGTTTGGATAACTCAGTTTGTGAGTTAGGTTTGTTGATGTGCAAATCTTATAGTTGTGGATGATTAAGACTTCAGGAGTTATGCATGTTTCAGTATGATTATTATCTTGGAAATTGAATCCATGAATTCTAATGGGTGATCACATATCTGTGGGGTTATTTGGTGTTGACTTTTGAAATTTGGAAATATTTTGTTTGTAAACAGATTTTCACTTTGTTTGATACTCCGGAGTATCCAAAGAAATTTGTTGTGGTTTTTATGAAATTTTAATAAAGTCAAGTTGGAAACTATTGATTTTATTTACAACTCTGCCACGGCCTAGGGCCCGGGTCGTGACAGAAAAATGGTATCAGAGCTTTTGGTTTTCAAACCTCGGAATGTGACACCTACTAGTATGAATGGATGGTATTTCACTGAACATGCATCACAGATTGCTGATGATTTGATGTTTAAATTATAGGCCTGAAAGATGCCTCCGAGAAGGAGAACTCGAGGGCAGGAGTCTAGGACTGATACACCACCTCCACCACCACCGCAACCTATTAATGAGCAAGTGGTAAATCTCTTGGAAGCAGTTATGAGGATGTCTGCCACACAAACTGTCCATGTGAAGGACAAGAATGAAAGACTCCGGGATTTCTGTCGGATATTTGATGCTCAGTTTGATGGCAGGCAAGATCCTATTGCTGCAGATAGATGGTTGAAGGCCATCAGGAGGGCCTTTTCTCAAGTTGATACTCCTAGTGAGTTCTGGGTGGATTTTGCTGTTTACAGGTTGACCGGTGATGCTGTGATATGGTGGGAAAATTTGTCAATTCAACGAGACATGACTGGTGTTGACTGGGAAGTCTTTGAGGGGTTATTCCGGGATAATTATTTTAATGCTGGCCATAGAAGGATGTTGGCAGATATGTTTGAGAATATTGAGCAAGGGGGGATAACTGTAAATGAATACTATACCAGGTTCATGGAGTTATCCCAGTATGCTGGAAGAGCCGACGAGTCACTGTTATTGTTAAAGTTCCTAATGCGTCTCAGACCGACGATACGGAACAGGATCTATACCCAAGAGTTTAGAAAGCTAACCGATTGTTTGGCTGCCGCCATACTAGCTGAAACCAACTTCAGGGATATCCAGCCTCCCAGGAATCAACCTTCTGGCAGCAGAGACAGGAAAATGACCAAGAAAAATCAAGAAGGGTGGCGTGGCCCTAATTATGCTACTAGTGGGAGTGGTACAAGTAGCGGGTCTTCGGGACGGAGTTCACCATAGGGCAACTGTTATAATTGCGGACAGCAGGGTCATCTAAAGAAGGCTTGTCCATATCCGCGAAGATTCCAATCATCTCGTGGAGGAGCCTCAGGGAGCCATTCAGATTCGGCTTCTTTCCAAGGCCAACCTATGCACCATCCATCCCATGCATCATCTCCAGCATTTGCTTCTCCTGACCCACAGCGCCAGTATGTTCCGCAATACCGTGCACCTACTTTGGGATTTGGCCAGAATGTTCCTCAAAATTTTCAGGTTCCACAAGCATCTGGGAGCCGTGGCACTTCAAGCTACAACATGGGTTCTAATGCTAGTGGGGGCCGTTCAGGAAAGGGAAGAGGAAAAGGAAGGGGCACCGGACAGGCTTATGCTGCCACAGTTGAGGAGGAGTGTGACCACTCAGGCAGAGGGGTGATTGATGGTATGGTTCTAATTTCTCGTTCTTGGGCTCATGCTTTGTTCGACACTGGTGCATCACATTCTTTCATTTCTTTGTTGTTTGCAAATACTTTGGGGTTGGGTTTTGAGAATCTTAGCATGCCATTGAGTTTGGAAACCCCATTGGGAAAAGCTCATGATTTAACACTATGTTGTAAATCAGTGAGCATTAGAATTGATGACAGGCGATTTTCTGATGATTTGATTGTGATGCCCATGGGACAATTTGATGTGATTTTCGGTATGGATTGGTTAACTAAATACCGAGCACAAATCGATTGTTACAACAAAAGGGTGATACTTTACACAAAGAATGACAAGGTTGTTTACCAAGCGACTCAGGGTATGAAACAGCTAAGTCCAATTTTGAAGACCTTATTTGGTGGAAAGAAAAGACTGGAAACCTATGGTAATGTATTTGCCATTCACTGGGAGACAAGTAAGGTAAACCAGTATTCCCAGGTATACATGGTTGATGAGTATCCTGATGTATTTCCTGAAGAGTTACCAGGATTGCCACCAAGTAGAGAGATTGAGTTCTGTATTAATCTAGTTCCCGGGGCTCAACCAATTTCCACAACTCCATATCGTATGGCCCCAGCAGAACTAGTGGAATTACGGAAACAATTAGGAGAGCTCCTAGAAAAGGGATTTATTCGGGAGAGTACCTCTCCATGGGGAGCTCCTGTTTTGTTTGCAAAGAAAGCTGACGGTTCTTTGAGACTTTGTGTAGACTACCGAAAGTTGAACCAAGTGACAGTAAAGAATAAGTATCCCTTGCCCAGGATAGATGAGTTGTTTGATCAACTCGGAGGATCAAAATTCTTCTCGAAGATTGATTTGAGATCCGGTTATCACCAATTGAAGGTTCGGGCAGAGGATATTCCTAAAACAGCCTTTCGGACCCGTTATGGTCATTTTGAGTTCCTTGTTATGCCGTTTGGGTTAACTAATGCTCCTGCAGCTTTTATGGACATCATGAATCGAATTTTCAGGCCTTACTTGGATAAATTTGTTGTGGTGTTTATCGATGATATTTTGGTTTATTCCAGAACTTGTGAAGAGCATGTAGAGCATTTGAATATAGTCTTGCAGACACTTCGAATGAATCAACTCTATGCTAAGAAAGACAAATGTGATTTCTGGTTGACTGAAGTTAGGTTCTTGGGTCATATGATTTCCCAAGAAGGAATATCGGTGGATCCTGCAAAGGTGGAAGCTGTCCTTCAATGGGAGAGACCAACAAACGTCACAAAAGTTCGTAGTTTTCTTGGCCTAGCTGGTTATTATCGTCGTTTCGTTGAGAAATTTTCAAGGATTGCTATGCCATTGACCCAATTGACGAGGAAGAATGTAAAGTTTGTTTGGAATGAAGATTGTGAAGCCTCATTTATGACATTGAAGCAAAGATTAACCACAGCACCTGTCCTTACAGTACCGGATAGCAGTGAACCCTACGTAGTATACACGGATGCCTCAGGTACTGGTTTAGGTGGTGTTCTGATGCAAGGCGGAAAGGTAGTGGCTTACGCCTCCCGTCAATTGAAACCGCATGAGAAGAATTACCCTACCCATGATTTGGAGCTTGCTGCTGTGATTTTTGCATTAAAAATTTGGAGGTGTTACCTTTATAGAGTAAAGTTTGACATCTATTCAGATCATAAAAGTCTGAAATATCTTTTTACACAGCGGGATCTAAATTTGAGGCAAAGGAGATGGATTGAGTACATGGAGGATTATGATTTTAACCTTCAGTATCATCCTGGCAAGGCAAATGTGGTTGCAGATGCCTTGAGTAGAAAATCTCATGGAATTTTGGCCAATTTGGCATTGGAGGATTGGAAGAGAACTATGGTCATTGGAGATTATGATCTGTGTTTACAAGAAGACGAAGTAACAACTCGTGTTTACAATGTGGTGGCTACACCTAGTGTCCTGCAACGTGTTAAGCAGAGTCAATGGCAGGATGAAGAATTGAGAACTCTGTGGAATCGTTTGATAAATGGTGAGCATCTGGAGGGTTGGGAAATTAAGGCAGATGGATTTATTTATTATAAAGGAAAAGTGGTAGTTGCCAACGATCCAGAACTTAGAAGAGATGTGTTGGCTGAGGCCCATAAGTCCAAGTTTGTGGTACATCCAGGTAGCACAAAGATGTATCATGATCTCAAAAGGCAATACTGGTGGATCGGAATGAAACGAGAGGTAGCTGAATTTGTTGCTAAGTGTATGGTATGCCAACAGGTGAAAGCTGAACATCAACGACCGTCAGGGTTACTCCAACCATTACCAATTCCTGAGTGGAAATGGGATAAGATTTCCATGGACTTCGTGACAGGATTACCGTTGACTCCACAGAGATATGATGCAATATGGATTATTGTGGACCGGCTAACAAAAACAGCTCACTTCATACCTATAAGGAAGGACTACAAGCTTAATAAGTTAGCCAGGCTCTATGTGGAGAATATTGTTCGGTTACATGGTGTACCCTCCAGCATTATTTCAGATAGAGACCCACGTTTCACTTCTAGATTTTGGAGAGCCTTACAGACTGCCTTGGGGACTGAATTGAACCTTAGTACCGCCCATCATCCTCAAACTGATGGACAGTCTGAGAGGACTATTCAGATATTGGAGGATATGCTCCGTTCTTGTATATTGGACTTTGGAGGGAATTGGGGCGAGCACCTATCTTTGGTGGAATTTGCTTATAACAATAGCTATCAGGCTAGTATCGGTTTGGCCCCGTATGAGGCTCTTTATGGAAGGCCTTGTAGGTCACCTTCGTGTTGGGCTGAACTAGACGAGCGGATTACTATTGGGCCAGAGATTATTGAAGAGACTACGAGCAAAGTTAGGAGTATTCAAGAAAGGCTTAAAGTGGTCCAGAGTCGCCAAAAGAGTTATGCTGATCTTCACCGTCGTGAGGTGGAATATGAGATTGGTGACTATGTTTTCTTGAAAGTGACACCTATGCGAGGTGTGACTCGATTTGGAGTTAAAGGCAAGTTAGCTCCTAGATACATCGGGCCATTTGAGATTATCGAGAGAGTTGGGCAGGTTGCTTATCGCTTAAATTTGCCAGCTCAGTTGGGACATGTTCATAATGTCTTCCACGTGTCCATGTTGAGAAAGTACACCGCAGACCCATCTCACATTGTTCCCCACTCGGAGATTCCTCTGAGAGAAGATGTGACATATGAGGAACAACCCTTGCGGATCCTGGCAAGAGAGATCAAAGTGCTGCGAAATCGAGAAATCCGTATGGTTAAAGTGCTATGGCAAAATCATACGGGAGATGAGGCTACTTGGGAGTTAGAATCTGAAATGTATTATAAATACCCTCACTTGTTTGAGATTCAGCTTGAGGTTGTACTTTGAATTTCGGGACGAAATTCTTTTAAGGAGGGTAGAATGTAAAATCTCATTTTTATTATTTTATTTTAAATTATTATGAAGGGTGTATTTGAAATCTTTTGAAAATTTTTGATGAATGTGTGAGGACGTAAAAGATATATTTGAAAGTTGGCAATTAAAATTGTAATTTCGAAAAGTTGAGTGACAAAATGGAACTTTTCCAGTCCTATATATAGCACTTCATCTTCAACCTCTCACACGCGACCACCATTGTTGCCCATTTTCTCTTCAGTTTTCCTCAACCTTTGACCATTAATTCCGGCCACATCCGACCTCCATTTTGTTCGTTCTTGGTACCAATAGAAAGCTCTTGCGACAAAGAATCTTTTGGTACCAACTTTGGAGATTTTCATGGCCGTTTGAGTCTCCGATTTGGTGGAGAAAGTTAGGGATTTTCCAATTCGGAAAACCTCCGATTCCGGCGAATCTAGCCATTTCCCTCTCCGGCGACAGTTATAAACATTGACGAGGGAGACGAGGCGAACAAAACCCGACCATTTTTGGAGGTCGCCGGAAAATTTCCAGAAAGTCGCCGCCGGCCGCCACGCACGGCGGGGGTAAGTTTCCGACCTCCCGAACTTAGAATTTGATTCCGAATCCGTTTACGTATTCGTTTTAAGTGTAGGATATTATTTTGAGGTAAATTGGATTATATGGCCGCCGTATATAAATTAAATAATTATATTCTCGTGTAGATTTTACCGATTGGGATAATTGAGATTGAAAGCGAGGCCGCAGCGAGTTGCGGGTAGCTTACACGAGGTAGGGGTTTCAAACTTAAATTTTTAGAATATTTTCCCTAAATGGTTTGGAGATAAATTGATTGTGGAAATTTGAGGAAATGTTTATTTGAATTGTGGAATTGATTTGAGGAATAAATTGGAATGTATTGTGTGGAAAATATGATTTTTATGCAGGTTTTGTATTTTGGGATTTTGATAAAAGCAGCCGTTATGCTGCCGAAATTTTATTAAAAATGATGAGTTTACATATGGGATGCATGGCAGATTTACTTAAATGGTTTGATGATTTTGAAAGGGTAACCGTCCTAGTCATTATATTATATATTATTATACGACTTTATGTCGGGGACTGCGTAGGGTATTTTCTGGTACGTACACCTTGTATATGAGGGTAGTACCAGGGTCACGGTGAGCAAAATATTTTTAAATGATAGGCCACCGGGTATGACTAGTGGACGTGTGGATATTACTTTCTGAAGGAAAGTGTTACTGTTTATTTAAAATTTTGTGAAAATATTTAACCATGCAGGATTATCCCATGACTTTATAAAAATGATGTTTTCCACATACATTATCGGGGATTATACCCTACTGAGCTTTTAGCTCACCCCTTTTTATTTTCTTTTTCCCCCAGGGAGCGCCCACGCGGATTAGAAGATCGTTAGTTGATGTGGGTGAAGGCTTGTGAGATCTAAGGATTAGATTTCTGATATTAGTTATTAAATTTATGTTATTTGAGATTTGTAGTGATTAAAGAATTTGTATTTGTTATGGACTTATAACAAATGTTTGGATAACTCAGTTTGTGAGTTAGGTTTGTTGATGTGCAAATCTTATAGTTGTGGATGATTAAGACTTCAGGAGTTATGCATGTTTCAGTATGATTATTATCTTGGAAATTGAATCCATGAATTCTAATGGGTGATCACATATCTGTGGGGTTATTTGGTGTTGACTTTTGAAATTTGGAAATATTTTGTTTGTAAACAGATTTTCACTTTGTTTGATACTCCGGAGTATCCAAAGAAATTTGTTGTGGTTTTTATGAAATTTTAATAAAGTCAAGTTGGAAACTATTGATTTTATTTACAACTCTGCCACGGCCTAGGGCCCGGGTCGTGACACATAGCATATAGCAACTACGTACGTACACGGGACATTGGTTGGTAGCAGCAGAGATGGCTACATAAAAGAGCTACTACGTACTCATGATATCATTAGTTTTTACTTCCTCCTCATTGAATTCTGGTAATCTCTGAGTCCACCAGTTCAACTTCACCAACTTTTGAAATATCATCAAAACAATCAGAGTATGATTGTTTAAGAGTATGATTTATACAAATTTGATTAGAGATAACTTTTTAACTATTATCAGTACATGGTAACAGAACAGCAGTCATGATATATATATATATATATATATATATATATATATATATATAATTGGATTCAAATATGTTTGTTGAAGAAAACATGCATGGTTTGCATTGTTATATGGTTTGTGAATCACAAACAGGTAAAAGATTTTATACTTTGAAATCTAAATTGTTTCAAAGGATTCAACAAAGAAGAACAAAAACTGAGATGAATTTCCAAATAAACATTATAACGTCGGCCGGGATCGGATTCAAAACTTGTTTGAAAAACTGCAGGATTTGCTTTCTTAAAATCTAAAGTTTTCTTGTAGAATGAAAACTTGGATTTAAGTTTTTGTATATGAAATTAAACTTTGTGTATGCTTGATGACTTGAACAACAACAATGAAGCACTGACTTATCGAGACAGGACTTTGCTAGGGCCTGTCTCGATAGAATCTCAGCCCATAGAATTATAATTGAACCCCTAAATTTTTTAAAAATGGAACTTTTTTACTTGATATATACATATTAACTATTTTAATCCCCAACTTTTTAAAAATTCGTCAAAATAATTTTAATCCTTTAAACATATGCATATTAGCTAATTTGGTCATCTGACTTTAAAAATACATCAAAATAATCATTCCGTTAGTCAACCATTAACCAAAATTAACTAAAGTATTATTTATTACCACCTAAAAAAAGAAAAAAATTTATCAAATACTCTTATGTAAATTTACTTATATTGACAAATTAAATTTCAGTAAATAAATTAAAATTACTCTATACATGTAGAATTAAGCAATATCTCTATATACATATAGTCAACTAAAAAAAAACTCTTATAAATGTAGGTTCATTTCCATAAATCTAAGGCACATATAATTTATTTTTAAAAAATAATAAAAATCCAACACCAAGTACTTCTCACTTTTGAGGTTCAATTTGTGAGTTTTTTTGTTTATATTGATTGTAAGACATCAAACCGACCCAAAAATGATAAAATGTTGACAAATTCATCGTTGTAGAAACACCCTTTTTGTCGTCATAATGTGAATCCTTGCTTCGCAAGCTACCAGACAGTATATTGTTAAGTTTGCGAAGTGTCGACAGGTGTGTCAGGGTGAGCTCCCCATTCCGTCCATGATCCGTCATACACAGCTACGTCAGGCTTCCCGACTCGATGCATACCCTATAAAAACAAGACCATGAAACATTTCCTCTTTTCTAATGATAATTCTCCAAGTAGTGTATATAAGAATCAAGTTTAAGACAGATCATTGATGCAATTTTCTGATAAGTTTAGTTGGTATATCTTCGAATAGGAAGGAACTAGGGAAGTTTACCAATGCAAGGATACAAGCAGTAACGCCGGTGCCACATGAAGCTACAACAGGTTTTTCCAGTGAAATGCCTGCAGCAAAACTTCATTGTTGAGCAAAAATACGAAAGGGATGCAAATAGTATTCAAACTCATTATTGGAATTTCAGACCATGTAAAGGTCTGTACCTTCTTGCTCAAATCGTTTCTTGAGCTCTTCGGCAGGTAAAAGTGACTGGGAAGCATCCAACATCTGCAAAAACACCAACAATGATGAACCAAGTAAGATATTGATGCTTTTCAAAAAAAAAAAAAAAAAAAGTAAGATATTGATGTATACCATGTTAAAGAAAACTCAATCAATCAGTTACCTGAGGGAAAGGAATGCACTTGCTGCCAGGCACGTGACCGCTCCTTATTCCCTTACGGGGTTCCGGTGCAGCACCATCAAACCTACAACAATAACAAATGTCCATGAGATAAAAAAAAATAGATGTATAAATACGGCGCTAAATTATCTTGTTACAGTCGAAAGGGATTACTTGTCCTGATTCCATTTTTCATTAATAACTAATACTGCGGACCATTAATCCACATTTGTACCACAGGACTAGAATAAAAATCATTTTAGTATTACTTAATCAGGAATGATAGGATTGCTTTTAGATCAATATAGTACTCGGGGCATCTAGAAATCGTCCAAACAATACAAAGGCCAATCAACAGTACGCAATCAAGCTTGAACTTAGAACTAATTATAATTCATTTTTTATCCATTCTCAATTGTTAAACCATCTTTTAGAATCAAACCCACAGCATTTGCTATACTGTGGCTACAAAATTCCTACATGGTAGAACATTTGTAGTCTGTTATCTTTGAAATCTACTTTACAGGGTTTGACATGTCATGGAAATAATTAATCTTATTCTGCTTCATATAACCCTCCAAATGCAATCATGACAACTGACCTGAACCAATTTAATTGCAACTGAGATGCTTATCAGTAACGAATTAAAATCAAGCTTTCAAAGGTCATTTAAATTTATCATCAATTTTTTCACTGATATGCAATTTTCATGACTTACAACCCGCTTCTTTTCACAAGAGTTCATCTTGATGAGACTCGGCTGATCAATTAAACCTTAAACAAATAATTTGCAGACAAATACAATAATGTAATAATCAACACTAAACAGGCATTTACTGAACCTGTAGAACATAATGCACAGGCATTCCCTTTTAAGACAAATGGCTACGGAGATAACCGTTGGAGAAACACTCCTTGTGGCATGGCTGTCATCAAAAGTATCTATGGTATTCAAAGCAATGGCACAGATTCAAATATAGTTCATTATAGCTCCTTGCAAAGCCATTGGAAGGCCATCTCAAATATTATCCTAAATTCCTTCTTAATACTTCTTTGGTGGTAAATGGAGAAAATATA
Source organism: Xanthoceras sorbifolium (assembly GCA_003430845.1). Classification (NCBI taxonomy): domain Eukaryota; kingdom Viridiplantae; phylum Streptophyta; class Magnoliopsida; order Sapindales; family Sapindaceae; genus Xanthoceras; species Xanthoceras sorbifolium. The sequence goes on from CM010611.1 coordinate 28,164,665, forward strand.
CGGTTTTGGGAAGATATTTGGCTGGGGGATTCCACTTTATGTGATCTCTTCCCAAGACTTTATAGGTTGTGTTCCTCTCACAACATATCTATCAAGTCTAGAATGGTCATGTCTTCTCAAACTTTGGAATGCCATTGAGATTTAAATTTTAGAAGGAATTTATTTGAGAGGGAGAACCAAGATTATGCAGCCCTTTTGACAAAACTAAATTCCTTTTCATTTAAAGATATGAGGGAGGATAGAAGAGTTTGGAATCTAGAGCCTAATGGAAACTTTTCAAGTAAACCTTATATTTTGTGGCTAATTGATTATAGACCCTTCAATGAATTTAAGCCCTTTGGAATGATTGGAAAGCCAAAGTTCCAGCTAAGATTTGCTTGGGCCTTAGCTCAAGGAGAAATAAATCCCGGGGATGTCATTCAAAGATAGAATCCTAATATTTGCCTTTCTCCTTCTTGTTGTATGTAAAAGAAGTGAGGATTCCATTGATCACTTGTTTCTTCATTGTAACATTGCATCTAGACTTTGGGTTAGATTGATTAATGAAAGCTAAAGATTATGTGGGTGGCTCCGGCTTCATGTGGCACTTTACTAATGGAGAATATCCATGCTGGAAGAGGAGACAAAGGTAAAATTCTATGGAAATGTGTTGTCCTTGCATTGTTGTGCATAATTTGGCAAGAGAGAAATAGTAGAATTTAAGGAAGAGATGAGGAAGAGATTAATTGCTTATGGGATATAATCAAACACTTGGCTTCGCTTAGGGATTCCGTCTCCAAGTAATGAAGTATTTCAATACTTCTTAATTGGGAAATGGTTTTGACGTAGCTTTGTATTCAATTTCAATGCTTTTGAAATGAGTTAATTTTCTTATAGACAATTTTTGGGTTTGGGGCAAAGATCATACAAGTTTCCATACTTGTTATTTTTAGTAGCCCACAACAGGTCTTGAGTTGTGGACATCTTGTTCACCTTTGTATCTACTTTCTTATATAAATTCATTCTAGTTTCCTATCAAAAAAAAAAGGGCATTCCTTTTTGCCCTCTTTTTTGGCTAAAAAAGCAATATACGGTATCAAGATAAATCAACCACACAAAGCAGAAATTTGTAAATCAATACAATCATATAGATCTTATTACCTGGCCTTTGATCGGGCATCTAGGTGTTGGTATGCTTTCTCCTCAACGTTTTTTTTAACCTGGCAGATATAAGAGGCAAAATATAATTGAAGATAATTAATAGAGAATTGTACTCAAGTTCAAAACTATCTTAGCAAAAAGACTTATTCCATTGACAATTTGACATGTCATACTTGTTGAGACCACAAACAAGACAGCATAACACATAAAGAGCAGCAACTAGGACACGTGGATCATTCCACCTCTCACTTGCAACTTTATTAACAAGGATAATAAACTAGTTGGACAGGAACATCATTAACAAATCAAGAAGGAACTTAGAATCATGCATCAAAATCTTTGAAAATATACTCTTTGAAATCATAATGGTTACTACTTAAACAATTCAGGAATGAGTATATGCAATGGGTTATACAGCCAAACGCATTTTGATTAAATGCAAACCAACCTGCTCAAGCGTCCAGACAAGATGTGACTGAAATTTCGTCTGGAATGTGGTTGGCCCCACCTGCAGCACAAAGGTGCATGTGGTTGAAATCACTCACAACAAGAAATGCAAAATTACAAATTAAATAAGTAATTAGATAACACAATGAATTGGGCGTAGAATATAAAGTATTGATGCCAAGATAAAATATGCAGAGAAGATGATTATTTTCAAGGGATAAATACTGTGAACTTACCGCCTGTCCCTGATATACTTTTTCTATTGCCTCACTGGCAGCACTAGCTTTCAAAATAGCATCACCAGAAGCACTGGATTCAACATCATATCCTGATGCGCGCCATCTTGGCAAGCCTCCATCTAACACCCAGACTCTGTCATGCCCAAAAACTCGGAACATCCTTTACATTTGATGAACAGAATAAGTTGATAAGTTCATCTAACAAAATGATTAACATATACCGAGATTCAGAGAAGTTTGAAACTCACCACCAAACGCGAGCCGCACTAAAGATGCCCTTCCCATCATAAACAACCACCCCATCTTTGTTCTGGATGCCAAGAGCAGAAACAGCGGCAGCAAAAGCTTCCTCCGCTGGCAACATGTGTGGCAACTGATACAACTCATCAATCTTAGGTTGTTAAGAATGAGTACAACTGAAAGTACATGATGGCACCAAAAAAAAATTTTTCAATTTTACGATATAACGCAATGGAACACTAAGACATTCCTCTTATCCATATTCTTCTAGATCTTTACATCTGTCAACTATAACGGATTTACAGCTTCAAGTTTAAGCCTAGCATTCCGTGTAATCTTCCAAAAACAAGCAAATATAATTTCCAATATGTTGATAACAAAAAATAGTAACAATAAGCCACTCACGTTTGTCCTTCGATCTGATATACCATCAACATCAAAGAAAAGGGCACCGGGAATGTGGGCAACCTATAGAGAGAGAGGGGATTGATGTTAGCCAAATTGTACAAGATGAAGAACTCAAGAAGCACATCCTAAGGTGATATGTATAACACAGATACATTCAGAATTTGAATGGAAAAGGAGTAATATGCAAAATTATTTGCATTGCTTCACAAATGATCAAATTGAAAAACATTCAAATCGAGTTCATAGTCAGCACCTGATACTCTTGAATAGGATTCCTTTGCTCATCTGGCATGTACCAGGATGCATCCAGAACCTGGACAAAATAAAATTAAAATAACAATGAAAATAATAATATTGCTAACAGAATAGCAACATGGTCAATTTAATAAGAGCATCCAGGAAGTGACCTAATGTGATATCAAAGGCGTCTGCCCAAGAAGACAACAAGAGGTCAACGGATAACACAGGAAATGTTTGGAAATCTTCCTATTATCGATGAAAAATATTTTGGCAAGCTAGAGTAAGTAGTACTAATAATTCTAAAGTTTCTTATAGTACAATAAAGAGAATGAGACAAAACACCACATAATGAACAATCTTAGACCACTTCTAACAGCAAAAAGAATAATAACAGCTACAAATTACAAGCCAAAATGGGTACCTTCATATCAGGCACCCGGAGATTAGCATGGAGCCAATCAACAGAAACAACAGGTTCATTGGTCGGAACAGATAGTGTCGAGTAATCCACTCTTGTCCCAGTTAATGAGGAAGCCATAACACGAGGAGCCTGACAAGACGATGCTCTATATCCTATATGGGAGAGGCCAGGCTGTGAGTGAAATGGTCTCTTCTGCAACAAAAACAAAGATTTTAGAACACAATGAACAATTAGTGATACAATTAGGAGAACATCAAACGAAAAATTTTAGTGAAAAACACTATTAACAATTTAAGTAACGTATTATACAAAACAAGCTAAGTTCCTCAACATATATTCTACAACATACGACTTTTTCGATAACTAAATGTCAAACACTGCCATGATCATGATTCTTTGAAAGTTCAATCCTTTTCAGCCAAAGTTTCAACCTTTTCAGCAAAAACACACATCCAACAAGTCTGAGCATCAAAATATCAATATTTTTTTTGTTTCTATCAAGTCAACACACAATAACAATAAACCCCATTAATCAAAATCAATTCTTTAAACACATGAACCGAAAGAAAAACAACAAGACCTCAAAATGAATCAAACAAAAACCAAAAACCCAAAAACGAAAGAAAAAAAAAGAAGAAGACACCCCAGATAGAGAGAGAGAGAGAGAATTCAGAGACTTACATTGAAGAGAGAGGTCAAAATTTGGGGCTTGTGTGAGAGAGACGAGGACGCAATCAAGCGGTGACCCACAAGAGTTCTAGTGAAAAGGGTCGATGCCATTTACTCAAAGGACCATATATATGTATATGTGGATCTGTTGTGTGGTTATATCTTGACAGAGAGATACGTTGATGTTGCTGTTTTGTCAGATTCTTCTCAAGTGACAAAAAAACAAAGCAAAAGGCAAGAAACTTTTACAGGACCCGATTGTTGGTGCTTGTGTTTTTGTTGAATTCGATGAATTGGCACTGATAGGAGAAGTGTGCAGCGACAAGAGAGAGAGACAGGGAGGCAGAGTCGCAGAGTGAGTGAGCTATTATATTGGTGTCACCGCTTTGTGAGATATTTTATTTTACGTGTGTATATATTTGTTTGTGTTGAAATTCTAATTTACTATTAGGTATCTCCAATGTTGTTGTGTACCAATTATGGAATATATTTACATTAAAATTTTTTACACTCTAGTTAATATCAAATTAGTATAAAAAGTATATTTAAAGAATATTCTATTTTTTATATAATATTAATTAATTTTTATTTAATAATTTATATAAAATTAATTAATTTTTTTAATATATTTAAATAATTAATTATATAATATTAAAAAATAATTATTCACATAATTAATCACCTCAAAACTAATTAAAACTTAAACTGCCCTAATACAAATTAATTAAAACTCTTCTTAAAAATCACATAATTTCTTATAAAATTATTTTTAAAATGTTATTAATGTGTTTGTTTTTTAAGTTAATTGAAAAAAAAAAAGTTATCCTAAAAATTTGTTTATTTTTCATACATCAATAAACTTATAAATTGTACATTCACTCATAACTCAAGTGGTTAGTGCACCTCTTTCCCATCTCAATGGTAAGAGTTTAATTCCTACCATACATGTTTATCAGTATGTGTGGATAATTTTCTCCTCTTATTATGGGAATAGATATCTTCCGTTATAAAAGTAGATAATCAAACCGTACATTTAGTGATAATGAGAATTAGCAAATATTGGTTTGATCATAGTTATAGCATTAATGCATTGAACTCACTTAAAAATTTTAATATTCTCACGCTAAGAACAAAAAACTAATTATAATAAAATCACATTTGATATAAATAGAAACTAAGAAAAATATATATGTATAGATATTTCGAATAAAAATAAAGAATTGATTTAAAACTATTTTTTACAATTTTTTTTTAATGTACCACGTGCGTTCATGGTAACTCGAATGTAATATTGTCTGATTGAAAACCTTACAATTTATTAATAATTGAAATAAAAAAAATATTCTCCCAAAACATAACTAAACTACAAAAATCACTATCCTCTTGTGTTGTATGCTAAAATGCTCTTGTTGGTTTCAAGTGGAGAAAAAAAATCAGTAAAAATGGAGCCAAACAATCAAATATTTTCCCGGGAAAAAACAACAAACATACAACGGTCGAACACCAAAAATCAGATTGAAGCTGGAAATTTTCCATCAGAAAGGAAACCCTTTTCGCACATTCTTCTTCGAACCTTCAGCTAATCTTTTGACGCATTTCGCGTGCCTGTAAACCTCCATCAGCTCATCAGCAACGTCTCGCGGGTGACAACTGACAAAAGCCTTCAAGAACCGCTTCTCCGCCATCCTCAGCGCCCTCAAAACTGCCTCGCGTCCCTTGATTTCCGGGGACAAACCCATGTCCTGAATCTTCCCTGCAAGAAGCAGTCTCGGTTTCAACACAGCTTCTAAGTTGCTGAAGAGCAAAAATGGATATTCGAGGACAATCTTTGCAGGGAGCTTCAATGTGGCCATAACAAATGTCATGTTCCTTTGAACCTTATCGACTGATAGTGTCAAAACAAGCGGAGACCTCCCGAAAAGGGCCCAAACTTCGTCCTCTGAGATTCCAAATTTCACAAGGTTGGAAACCTTTTCATGGATCGTTTCGAGCCTAGAAATGGCAATGAGAGTCACAATATATTTGTACATGTTGGAGCCCTTCAAGACACCCGCTTTTCGTATGTACTCGAACTTCTCATCGTTGAACGAGCTACGAGGGATCAACGTGGGGCGCGATAACAGCATTGTGATCAAATCTTTCCCACTAACACCCACTTGATCGTACAATGCAATGGTGGGTTTGATCTTGCAATGAAAATCATAAGTTCAACAGCGAAGGGTTCCTTACAATGGCTTTACAAAGCATGTCTTTTGAACCAAACAGCTGCGTGAAGTATTCGATCCTCTCGTCGAAGCTGTGATTGATACGACAGCTGAGAAACCGCGGACGACAGTTGATGATCTTGACAAGATCAGACGATCTCAGGCCCAACCCAGCTAAAACACTGAGCTTCGATTGTAGGTTGGAAAGGTCAGCATTGCGTAGAGCCGGACGGCGTGCGAGCATCTTCGAAATGTCGTTTTCACTGCAACCCCATTTCTTGAAAACTTGTATGGAATCTTTTGGCGGGTTGTTGGTAGCTTCTGATTCGGATTCCGATTCGGATTCCGCTGCCGTTTGAACTTCGGCTTGGCATTTCGTCGAACAGGTGGCAGTCCTGATGGCTATGTAGAATAACAACCTATTTCTGACTCGGATTTTTGACAAATTCAAGAGCTGGTGTGAGTTGGTGAATGGGAAACCGAGTCTGAATAATGGGTTGGGTTTGGATTCCATCTCGAGATAGCAAATTATGGAATCTGAGATGGGAATTTTGTAGAGTCTAACCGGTGATAGTGAGTTTTGTGACTACTTGTGATACGAATATATACAGAGACTGACCAGGTGGCCTCCGCCTCTGGTTTTCTCCTCCGTTGAATAAAATTGGCTCATTGAACAATAATGGAAGATGGTTCATTCAAATTATGAGAATAGTTTCTAATGTTTATATAAATTACAATGTGTAGTTTAGACAAAAAATTTAATTAAATAAAAAGACTTCAATGTTTGTGGTGTCATAATATGACCTTTTTTTATTTTTATTTTTTACTTTTAAATAATAAAAAGATAATATTATTTATCCGTACAAACTTGTTAAAATTAATCAATAAATATAATAACTTTTACACACTTGTTCGTTTTAAGAACAAGATGAGACCAAAACCCGCATCACCATCACCAAACACAACAAAAATCCATCAAAATTTACCGAAATCAAATACTAAAAATCCAAATAACTTTACCCACAACAAGAAAATAGCTTTCCTACACTTATTTATTTTATGAACATGATGAGAATAAAAGCCTACATCACCATCACTGAACACAAGTACACAACCACTCACCAAGTGTTACCGAGCATCATTACATGACATGAGTGCTTTCTGTCCAAAAAAATCTTCTTAATTTTGTCCCATTTTGATGGAAAAAGATAGAAGGTGAAACTATTTATTAATAATGAAAAGAAGAAACAAGAATCTATTATGTAAAAATTGGTGACACTGTATTTCTTTTCGACACAACAAAATTACATGATTTCTCTCTCACCCCAAAACTGTAATGATAAATATAGTATATTTCTGTTCTAAATAAATAAAAGATCAAAAAAGCTGAAGATTTTTCAGATAAGCATTCAAAGAATTACTACTCTCATTTCCTCTTCTTGAACTGTTGTTTCTTCTTGTTGTTGAAACCTAACGATCTCTCAATGTTATCGTCATCGTCGCCTTCTCTTCTCCTCCTCTTGTTGCCTCCACCGTCCTTGATTGCCTACATAAGTTTGATCAAAATGAATGTCACACGAACCGAAACGGATAGAAAATACAAATTTGAGGGCATAGGTACATACATATCCAAGTATATGTATCGTGGCATGAAGACATGAAAGAGGCTAGACCTTTTGGAGAAACCAATAAGATATGGAATATTTGACCCAAAATGCCTCAGAAATTTATTTTGTAATTAGTAGCAACTTCCTTATCATAAAGGCTAAATTTAAATGTATAAATACCATCTGGGATATTCTTTTAGCTTCTGTTACTCGCTCCAACAACAATAGAACTTCGTCTTCTTGAGCAGGGAATTCAGGTAACTTCATGCCTGAGACATGATAAAATGTTAGTCTCTCAAAGATGCTCATCATTTAGTGTGCCTTTAGAGGTGAAAAACGAATGTTGAACCTACCAATAAGCTTCTCTATCTGTAAATACCATTCCAATTCGTACTGATTCACTAGTGATATTGCAACACCAGATCTTCCTGCACGAGCAGTTCTTCCCACTCTATGGATATAATCCTGTAGCAAACATGCAATCAGCAAACAGGTGGGTATACTATATTTTCAGATGAAAAAAATAAGGTACGAAAGTATGTTCATAGTTGGTAACAATTTTATAGGCCTCAAATCTATTATTAGAGACGGGCCAGGGAAACAATGTGAAATACAAATCAGTTTTACAAATCTAAAGGCTAAAGCCCTCTACTTGCCACATCAGTTCAGATAAAAACCCCGACCTTAGAGTTTGTTGGGATATCATAATTGATAACCATATCGACAGATGGAATATCGAGCCCTCTACTCGCCACGTCGGTGCAGATAAGAATATTACACTCTCCAGCCTTAAACTTATTCAGGGCTCCAAGTCTTTTTGACTGTCACACATGCCATTGAAAAAAGTGAGGGCAAGTATAAAATAAAGCAAGGGACAAAAGGAATGGCAGCAAAAAGGATAACTCAAGAATAAATTGCTCGGATTAGTATACCTGGCTCATTTGACCGCTAATTGGGATGGCCCTTTGACCAAGATTTCGAAGCAACAAAGCCAGAAGGCGAGTTGCATCACATGTTCGAGTGAAAACCATTGTTGAAAATCCAGGCATCTCAGTCAGAATATATACAAGATAGCATTCCTGTAAACAAAGATAAATGGATATGAAAGTAAGGAGACAACTTCGATGAGTTATCAACCACAATTACTAGCAAACAAAAAGCTCTGCAATCTATCTGCCTTACTCAGAAATATAAGGAAATTTGCATTAACAATCAAGGCAAAGGCGAGACCTTATACTTAGCAGGAATAAAGCGGTACTGCTGCTTCAGTGTGTCAACGGTGGAATATTTGGATGATGCTTCAATCTAAATGAATTGACAAGGAGACGGTTGTTAAATATCAATCTAAAACATAATTTAGAATGATTATGATAAGTGGGATTTCCTTCTTCTTCTTTAGGGCAAGTAATAATGTATTAATCCGATATGTGGAAGAACTATGCATATTACCTTTACAGGATTCTTTAAACAAGCCCTCTGAAGCTTCTTCACCTGCAATATTGATAGAAGAAATTCATCAAAAAGTCACATTTCACTAATTTATTTTCCTTTTCCCTCTTTAGTAACTAATTCATCCATTTCTTATTGTGGTTGTACAAGGTAAATATAATTAATTGCTTGCATATGCCAAGCAAACTACGGCATGGACCAAGCTGGTAAAGTTAGTAAGCAGTTAGCACATAGCCAGGAGTTTTATATTTTTCAGTTGAATTTGCCCCAGGATGGCCTAAACATAATATTTAATCGATTGATAACTAACGGTGCTCACAAATCCTCTTCTCAACTCCACTAGTATAACCATATATACCTTCTTGGTCATTGTTGCAGAAAATAAGTATGTTTTCCGCGTCTGTGGGATAACATTTAAAATGTCATCAAGTGATTTCTCAAAGTCCTCATTCAGCAACCTGTCAGCCTCATCTAGGACCTGCTCAATGTGCAAACAAATCACACAACTCATAAGAAAAGAAATTACATCATAAGCAAATGAAGTATAAATTAAAACAAATATTTGGTTTAACATTCCAGCCAGGTCAAATACAGTCAGCAGGAAATGCATGACGCTATATCAAAGACCAATAGTCAAGCGCAGCCTTCAAGTCGTGCATCATACACAATGTCAATATTTAATCTCTTTTTTAGAAAAAGAGGGATATGTTTTCCAACTTATCTTAACATGCATAATAACTCTTAAGAAAACAACACAACAAAAAACTCTTATTTATTCACATGCAATCATGACTACAACACAAAAATACCATGTCCGGTTATCAATCAGACACAAATTCTAAACATTAAACTTCTTGTAAGCAATATGACCACAATGTACATACCAAATATCTCAATGAGCCAAGTGAAAAACCTTTGGTGTTGGTTAAATGATCCATAAGGCGTCCAGGCGTTGCAACCTATATGAAAGAATAAGTAATTAAACTCTACATTAAAGAGTTAAAGATAAAGATTCATCAATGTTGTCCACACTTTACTTCATTTCTCTAGGGCAGATGCACCTTAATTTATATTGATAACCATATTGATATCAACATCTAAAATATAATACCTGTACAAAATGTAGACAGTACAACGGTTGTCTGTTAATGGAATTTTGTACTTCCTTAGTTAATAGCTACCTCACATTAAGATGAGATGTATTCATCAATTGTCGATTGTGGAGCTTAGCACTATAACTTTTAAACAACAATGAGCTTACAATTAAGCATTAACCTTTGATATCATATAAACTTGGTTTTAACAGCCATCACAAGCAAAATCAAGAAATCTATAACAGTAATGTCTGTTGAAAACAATAAGCAAACAATTAAAATCAAACCTTACTATCCACATATTCATACCCTAGATATCATATAAGGAACTAAAAAGGCATGATCTGATTTAAATGAAAACTTACAACTATGTGTGGCCGCTTTCCAAGAGCAAGGGTCTGCTGCATCATGTCTACCCCTCCAACAAGCTGTGAAAAGTTCAGGAAATAAGGTGAATATCCAAATCAATGAACACAAATCAAAACATAAATTCTACAAGAAACTTCCACAAAAGGCCTACTGACCACGAAAAGTCCTATTCTTATAAGTCTTTCAATATGTCTAATCAACAAATAAAATTCAACTATAAACTTACCACTGCACACTTAAGGCTAATTCCAGATCCTAAAGCTTCAAACTGCTCAGCAATCTGAATAGCAAGCTCCCTGAATTGGGCAAAGATGAAAAATTAATCAAAGAGATGAGACTAAATTATACACAAATGAGAACATCCTTCTGCATTATCAAGTAACAATATTTTCATTTTTCTTTCTTTATCAGATCCCAAACCTTGTTGGAGAGAGCACGCAAGCAAAAAATGCTGGAACCGTCCGTTGATTCTCTGCAATCTCTAATAGGGCCTGCAATATGGGAAGAGCAAATGCTCCGGTTTTACCCGAACCAGTCTGGGCAAGTCCAATCAAGTCCTTTCCTAATCCACAAAAATCACTTCATGTTAGTCTCCATCAGTATTATAATAAAATATAATATAAACAAAAAGGTAAGAGAGTGCTTTCCTTCAACTTATGTTAATAAAAACAAAATCAAAATAAGATGTGACACATATTGTATATGAAAACGAGAACGAACCTTCTAGCGCATGAGGGATAGCCTCAGCCTGTATCTTCGAAGGAGTTGTCCATCCTAAACTCTCACAAGCTTCAATCAATTCGTCACGTAAACCCAGTTCCTTAAACGTCTTCACTTCTTCTTTCTCTTCTGCCATTCTCAACAAAATAACCTCCCAAAAAGAAATTCAAACAAACAAAAGTTCAAGGTCGTTGATAACACAAACAAGATATTTCACCGAGAACTGAAACCTCAAAAACAACGTTCATGAGAAGACAGGACAAATTAGCTAAAAATTCAAATTACCATACAAACAAATGACGAACAAAAAAATCGAATATTTTTAGCTGCCGAGACAAAAACACGCAAGTAGAAACAATGTACCTCATAAACTACTTGTACAGAAAACAGTGCTACACAAATTTAGAAATTTAGCTTTGGCAATTGACAAATAGAAGTTAAAATTATGAGCACAAAAGAGGGTCAAGCACTACGATTCTACAAAGTTGCTATTTTGACTAAGTTTACCATATTTCAACAAACAATACCTCGTGCAAATAAATCAAGAAACCCAGAATTCGAATGAAAACGCACCTCGGATTAGTCGAAGTCTGTACCGCAAACCAGCAGGTTTAGTGACCGACGCTGTGAAGAACTGCAACGTTTGGCGGGCGGCAGCGTGGAAATCGACGAGCGGTGGTGGCGAGCAGCCTGAGGAGCGAGGGAGCGGCGCTAGAGAGACAAACCGTGGAGGGCGGGAGTGTAGAGAAGAACAGCACTGAAACGGACAACGCTGCTGTGTGCGTGGCCGAGCGCTGCTGTGCTTTTGAGGGAAGAAAGGCAGAGAGCAGCGGCGGGTAGGGTAGAATGCAGCCTAATATTTTCAACACGTTGCTTTTTAGTTTCTACGTGGCTTTAACAGTGTATACAAACGACATCGTTTTATTTTTTTATTTTTTATTTAATAAAAAAAAGACGATTTCCTCTTGTTCAAGCCAGCTTCAGCGACTATATACAAAACACAGTCTCTCTCTCTCTCTTCAACATCTAAACCCTGATTTTGATCTCCAAGGTAAGCTCGCGAAAAAAAAAAAAAAAAACTCCTCCTTGAAACTATGTCGTTTTCGCTCATTGTATTAAACCCTTATTGGCATTTGCTTTGATTAGATTTTGAAATCGAAGAGATTTCTTTTTTTTAATTTTTCTAATTGTCTCGAAAGTCTGATTTTTTTTTTTTCTTTCTTCTTTTGTTTGTTTTGTTTTAATGGTGCAGGTTGTTTTTGAGCTAATAATATGGGTGATAGTCAGTACTCGTTTTCTCTTACCACTTTCAGGTTTTTGGACTCTTCAAATCTCTCTCTTTCTCTCTCTCTCTCTCTCTCTCTCTATATATATATATATATATGTGGTTAGATTTTGTGTTCGAAGTTTGTATTTTTAAGATTAAAGTTGTTTAATTTATTTTGATTGAACAATGATTGTGATGATACAGTATATATGCTTGCATTTTGTATTCAAAGTTTGAAATTTTTGGTTAAAGTTGTTTAGTTCAGTTTGATTTAACTATGATTGTGATGGTACAGTCCTTCTGGGAAGCTTGTTCAGATTGAACATGCCCTGACTGCTGTCGGATCCGGCCAGACTTCCTTAGGAATTAAGGGTATGCTGGTTCGTTGAATCTTTGTTTATTTAGCTATTATTGTTAATGGCTTTCGGTATTTATTTGGGTTTGTGCTTATATGTTTTCGGGTGGTGGTTGCAGCTGCCAATGGTGTTGTCATCGCTACAGAGAAGAAACTACCATCTATTTTGGTTGATGAAACATCTGTGAGTAAAATTTGCTTGTCAAAAGATATAGAGTTGTTTGTTATATATGGCATCATCTCTTATACTTTTGTTATGATATGTTTAATTCTATTTTTAATTTTTTTTGTCTTTGATTGCAGCTTCAAAAGATTCAGACATTAACACCAAATATTGGAGTTGTTTACAGGTCCGTTTTATGATACATATCTGAACCTCTAATCCATGAAATATTTTAAATAATTGTATTGTGCGTTCAGTGTAATATTCTGTCAGCAGTATCATATCCTGGCCTTCCTAAGAAACTTGTTTCTGGATAGGACTATTGCTTTTGTTGTGTATTCCGTTGAACTCCATTCTTCATTGCAAAAATATGCATATGCTTGTTACAAGACATCTTTTGACTCTGTACCTTTATACAATAAGTTTTTGCTAGACATCTTGAATCCAACATAGAAGAATGTTGATTCTTTTTGTTTGAGGTGGGGTATCTGATTGATAAACTTGGTTTGGTCAGTGATAACCTCACTATCTCGGTTGTAGCCTGTGTCTTTTTTATTGGAAAAAAGAATGTATATTAAAAGGAGAGAGATACAAGTAGGAGGAGCTGTCACAAAGAGAGTGAACAAACCCTCTGCAAAAGACAGCTTCAAAGCTGAGCAAAAAGACCTTAAAGAACAGTTTTTAGGACAAAGAGAAAAAGAAGATACACTTTATACTCCATGTAGAAAACCCTAAACTCCAAAGAAAAAATAAAAAAAAAGTCGTAGCCTATGCTTGATTCCCTTTATAACAGGTTTGGCATGAGAGGGAGAAGTTGGTTGGATTTGAATTATGTGATTCAGTTAATATAGAATATGGATAGATACCTTATTGGAATTAACATAAGGTGTCTGAAGTAGCATACATGCATTTATTTATAATGAGCATTGTGGGGTGTCTATAATGGCAAATTGCCAAGGGTTTTGGTCGAAACTTGTGCTCGGAGGATAAGTCACTCAGTTAAGGACCATTGACGTGAAATTTGACTGATTGGGAGTTTCTTTGTTGCTCTTTATGCTAAAATGGAGGAAAAGCCCTTGTCTAGCCAATTAACCAAACTTTATCCATCTGAAGAACTTGGAGCCTTCATTATTTAAATAAAAAAATTTGGGTTTGTAGTTTTTATTTATTTTTCTGTCTATGTATATTCCTCTTCTTCGTTTTTCGGTGTAAATTCTCTTGTGCTTTATGCTCCATCTTATTGGTTTTATCTTCTCCTTTTTCTTGTGCAGTGGCATGGGGCCAGACTTTCGAGTTCTAGTTCGAAAAAGTAGGAAGCAGGCAGAGCAATATCACCGATTATACAAAGTATCGCTCAACTTTCTTGCTTACCCTCATTGCTTAAACACATCTATCCATTGTTTCTTTGCTTCTTTTTATTGTTTGGGTTCATTTCTGTTTTGGTATCCACCATTTTATGTGTGGTAGTTCATTGATGCTTTTTCTTCAGTACTATATGTGTGTGAAAGCTTTCTATTGATTTAACAAGATATATACTCAAAAATTGCAAAATAATCTAGGAGAATCATATTTCTTTTCTTTTTTTTAAATTAAAATAAATCAGAGTTGTCCTAATTTTAATGCAAATAGTTCTTAATCAATTTGTAGATAATGAATTGGAGGTTTACATACTTGGGATCGTGAGTTCATTTAGTGAAGCAACACTAATCCATACTGTCTGGAGTATCACACTCAGGACAAAGGCCATCGATTAACTGTCTAAATCTCTGTATGGTCTTAAGTCATAACAGTTAGATGCTCTCACCTAGCTGATAGTTCTTTTGAATGTTTCTGTTTTGTTTTAGTAATATTGTTTTAGCTGATCGCTTAATAATTAATTAGAATGATATCTTTGTGATTTTCAGGAGCCAATCCCGGTGACGCAACTTGTAAGGGAAACTGCTGCTGTTATGCAAGAGTTCACTCAGTCAGGGTAATTATAAATTCTTTGTCTCGTGATATTTTTTATTCAGCCAGTTATTTTTCGTAGAAAAGGAGAGGTAATTGACACCTCTTGTATCCGGCTATCCGCTAGTTCACAATTCACGAAATCACAGAAAAAATTTGACTTTTTTTTTAAAAAGATATCTTGTATGTGGAAATGTCTTTACTGGATACTGATTTATTTGTTTCCTCCTGCCAGTGGTGTTAGGCCTTTTGGAGTTTCACTGCTCGTTGCTGGTTTTGATGACAAAGGTCCACAATTGTATCAGGTATTTCAGTTCTCCTGGTCCCATGTGTTAAGCCTGCATTGCTCATGGCAAGCCCCGTCATTACTTTTACTATTATTTGAATAGAATTGTATACTCTTATTAAGCTGTATTATCTGAACTAGTGGAGCAATGTTTTAATGGTTTGCTCCCAACCAAAAAAAAAAAAAAAAAGGTTGGCTTGATGCAAGCTGGCTTACCACTTGCAAGCTGGCTTACCACTTGAAACATGCACATTTCACAGGATGCTCTTTCTTGTTTCACATAGCAATACAACTTTTCACCTTGGAGACCATTGATTAATATATTCTACGTTTTTGGGTAAGCAATGGGTTATGGAACTTACTAGTTTTTATAATGTGCATTGTGGTCTAGGTGGACCCTTCAGGTTCATATTTCTCATGGAAAGCTTCGGCTATGGGGAAAAATGTTTCCAATGCAAAGACATTTCTTGAGAAGAGGTGAGTATGATTCTCAACACTTTAGATGGTCTTCTGGTAGATCTGTCATTTGTCAAAATTGTAAAATGACATGAGTTGTTCATTACTGACTTACCAACTTGAAGTAAATTTTTGTGCTGGGAGCCTAATCTTGCTAATTTAAATTTACTGAAATTTCTGTTGGTTGTTAATCTATGAATTGCAGTTCCGTTAACATTATTTGGTCACAATGATAAAACTAATTTGATTGTGTCTTATAGGTACACAGAGGATATGGAGCTCGATGACGCTGTCCACACAGCAATATTGACTCTGAAGGAAGGGTAAACATCTAACTTTTCTGTTCTTGCATTAAATGATAAAACTTTCTGCTTGATAAATACAAATGTGCTCTTTCATGAAGGACAATCTTACTAGTTTATTCCCTCCATATACATGTCATCATTATTTTTCTATTGAAGTTACATTGAACCCAACATAAGCTTATTAAATTTGAAAGTGGGATGACTTAATATCTAAGCAACCTGAAAGTTTTATGATTGATTATGTCTACTTTAATGTTTCTAAATAATTGAAGCTTGGCTCTATTCTATTGTATGGCTGCTAAATAGCTCTTGTTGCTTTGTGCGTTGTAATATTTTAGAAAGGGGATTGGTTTGTCCTATTCGACTGTCTACAATAGCTCTCATTTTCCACATATTTTGTAGGTTTGAAGGACAAATATCTAGCAAAAACATTGAGATCGGTATCATTGGCGCTGACAAGAAATTCAGGCATGTTTCCCTTTTTGTCTTACCCCGTATCAGTATCAATTGTTTGCCTTTTTCTACATTAGTTTTTTTTTTTCTTTTTCTTTCTTTTTTCCAATGAGAAGTTGAAATCTCTCTTTCATCACATGAGAAGCAATTCCTGTAATCCCAAGTCCAACTGTCTTATACAAAGCTTTTGTGGTTCAACATACTTTGGGATTGCAATTGATTTTTATCCGAGACAAACTTACTCTTGAAAATCAGTTCTTGTTTGGCAAAATTCGCTTTAACGCTCTACAGTTTATCCGCCCTTTTGCTGTTTGCTTGGAAGTCCTCGAAAATACTCTAAGCTAATCTTTTTTTATTGTGCTTGTTTTCTTACAGAGTACTTACGCCTGCTGAAATTGACGATTACTTGGCTGAAGTTGAATAGATTGTTTCTATTCCATTGAAGAGAGCAGAAGAATTGTTAAGATATCTGTCAAATTTGAAAGTGTTGTGAGAGATTGAATATGGTACCAAACCAAATTGCTATGCAATCACTAGTTACAGACACCAGTGCTACTGATATAGTTCTAATTTTTCCTTCATTTATGAATCATGGTTTTTAGAACTACTTTTACGTCTCCCAACTTGATTTCTCTGTTTTTAATTTCGCATAATGTATGGTTATTGAATTAAGACCATACTGTGTACTCAAAATCTATTTCAAGAATGTCAATCTGTAGTTGAACACGATTAGAGAATATACGGTTGGTTAAATCGAACTATTCAGAAGAACATCTCCTAAAAATGGAAGTCACAAATCATAAACAACATAGTTAAATATATGAACTGCTTTGTTGCTGCAAAAAATTTTCATTAGTAATTGTTTCTACACTTAACCTACAGTTGATTTTACGTCAATTGATGATACAATTTTGTGCATCAACAATAAAATCATTGACATAAAATCATAATCGAGCTAGTTCTTCAAGTGTATAATATAGCCTGATCACCAGTAGTCAGAGCAAGAACACTTGCCGTTACTAAAATGGTGAAACCGGTAAGGATCCCTCAGTATGATTTTTCGCTGGATAATTTTACTGATGAACTTGTAAACAGAGTGGCAATCGCCACAGACACGAAGATTCTTGAAAACTCTGACAGTCGAGCCTTCCGGAGTGTTCATCAAGCTGAATGCTAAAGCGAGTCTCTCGCTATGGTCCCAAAGATTTTGTTCTTTTTGTTCTTCATCTGTATCATGCAATGCATAGCTTGTATCGGGCACATAACCTGCTTCTTTAATCATCTTCTTGAGCTCTTCCAACTTCGAGTAGATTTGCAGAGTCTGTGAATGGGATTTGTCTCCCATTCCAAAAGAACTCACCCCATCTTTCAACTTCACCCAACTGCAGGCAGGCTGCTTCTTTATCTTATTTGATCCCATTTGCCTTCGGACATTCTCTACATCCTCCCATCTCCCTGTAGTTGCACAGATATTCGAATACAGAACGTGAGCCGAATCATCTGTTGGGTTCAACTCAAAAAGACGTTCAGCAGCTTTTCGAGCAAGTTCCAGATTGCCATGGATTTTACATGAAGCCAACAGGCTCCGCCACACAAGGTCATGCGGTGGGACTGGCATTTCATTGATGAAAGTTTCAGCTTCGGAAAGCCTTCCTGACCGTCCAAGAAGATCAATGATGCATACACAGTGCTCTATTCCTGCCGGGACACAAAACTCTTTGGTCATTGCTGTGTAGTACGCGAGACCTTCCTCCACCAGACCCCCATGACTACATGCAGAAAGAAGAGATATGAAAGTAACGCGATCAGGTTTCACATGTTTCACCATTTCATGAAAAGTTTCCCTGGCTTTCTGGTAATACCCATGTCTGGCAAAAACTGATATCAGTATGTTCCATGATATCCGAGCCCGTTCCATTGGTTGAGGAGATACTCTTAACACATCATCAATTTCCCCACACTTTCCATACATATCCATTGCAGCATTTGTGACAAAAAGATCAGAGTCAAACCCAAGTTTAATTGCCAAACCATGAAGCTGTTGGCCTTCCTCCAATAAGGCCAACTTGGCAGTAGCAGCAAGGCCTTCCGAGAAGCTGAACTGATCTAATTCTAATCCAGTACATCTCATTTTTACGATAAGTTTTAAAATCTCTTCTCCATGCCCATGGTGAGCATTTGCAGCGATCATGGCATTCCACGAGACTGAGTTCTTATTAGCTAATCCATCAAAGATGTAAATACTTGAATTGAGATCTCCGCACTTGGCATACATTGTGATAAGGGAATTCTGCACATATTTATTTGATTCAAATCCTGTCAAAACTGTATGCGCATGAATTGGCATCCCATGCTTTAGTAGATCACCAGGAGCCAAGCAAGCACCGAGGACATTTGCAATTGTGATGTAGTCCACAGGTAACCCTTTTTCTCTCATTAATTTATAAGCTTTTACTGCCTCATCTGGTTCTCCATTCTCAGCATGTCCACCGATGAGTGCATTCCAAGTCACTTCATTTCGTTCGGGCATCATTAGGAATACCTGTTTTGCTTCAACCATCATACCAGACTTTGCATACATGGTAAGTAATGCGTTGCCAACGATCAAATTTTCATGCAGGCCTGTAAGAGTTGCCAGAGCATGAACAATCTTGCCTTGAATGACAAACTCAGGATCTGAACAGGCAGCCAATGCACTAGTAAAACTCACATAATTTGCTATTTTTTGCTTCAGCAGCATATGAGAGAAAACTTTCAAGGCATCTAAGCATTTTCTATCATGAATATAGCAGACGATCAGGGAATTCCATGAGATCGAATCTTTCTCTGGCATTCCTTGAAATACAAATTCTGCATCTTCTGATCTTCCAGCCTCGGAATACATACCTAGAAGCGTATTGCATACACAAACATCCAAATGCAAACCCAACTTAACTACTAGACCATGAATTCCTCTACCCCACTTCAAATTATCCACAGAACCACAGACTGACAACAGAGTTGAAAGTGTAGTAGTATTTATTTCCTTATGAACATGACGCATCCAAAGAAAACATCTTAGCGATTCATCAGAAAGGCCACTATGTACATATACAGATATCATTGAATTCCATGAGATCGTGTCTCGTTCAGGCGTGCTGTCAAAGACACTGCGAGCTTCTTTTACTCTACCGAAACTACCCAACATGGATACAAGAGAGTTTGCAACAGAAACATTATTCTCCAACCCAAACTTTATTACATGTCCAAGAACTTGATAACCCAACAAATCATTTTCCATCAACCCACAAGAAGTGATCACTGTTGCAAACGTGTTTTCATTGCAATCCACATCTCCACATTTCATATCCCGATACAAATTCATAACTTGCATCGGATTTCCATTATCCAAATAACTAACCATCAATGAAGTCCAAGAAACAACATTCCTATTTGGCATCTCCTCAAAGAGCCTCCTAGCACTACAAACAGACCCAAACGTCCCATAAAAATGCAAAAGCGAAGTACCCACAAAAACATCACTCAAAAAACCAACTTTCACCGTGAAACCATGCACTTGAACCCCTTCACCAACCAAATACCCCGACCGACCACACCCTGTCAGCAAACTAGCAACCAAAACCCCACTCGGCCTGACACCAAAACCCAACATTTCACTAAACAAACCAACCGTCTCCCTATACAATCCCATCCTCACAAGCCCCGACATCATATTATTCCAAGAAGACTCATTCCTCTCGCGCATTTCATCAAACACGTGACGAGCAGCCCCTGCACAGCCAAACTTCGAGTACATATTAATCAACGTGTTGTTACAAAACACGCCAAGACTCACCAACCCTTCTACGCAGAGCCCGTGCAAGGCCTTTCCAGTGGCTTCTCTAGTGATCTGCGAGAAACCCTTTTGATAAAAACATGATATTTCCGGGTTCGGGTGGTCTGGAAGTGAAACGGAGCCATGGTTCGTGGGTCGTCGTTCCCGTTCTTGTTGGCTTTCTAGGCATGGTACTGCTGCTGTGGAGATGGATCTTGCCCTGAAATGGTTTTCGCGGGAAAAAAGGGTCAGGTTTGAGGATTTCAGTTTCCTGAGTTGCAGAGCCAGTTCTAGTATTTTTTTTTTTCTTTTTTTCCCAAACTCGTGAAAAATTAAATTCGGTTAATATGCATTTAATTTATTTTTTTATATACCACTTGGGCAAATAGTACCATAAATTTTATAAGGAAAAAAAATTCCATCAATGCAGCTTGTATAATAACAGAAATCAAATTAAACAATGCTCGGAAAGTGTTCGTTACTGCTCACATCACGTTTTGTGATTTGAATCCAAAATACGACCGGACAGTCACTTATAACGCAATCCCACTTAAGTCGTTTCTTCCCAGGGTTAATGGCTTTTCACTGATTAATATCAATC
The DNA here is from genome assembly GCA_003430845.1 of Xanthoceras sorbifolium. NCBI lineage: Eukaryota > Viridiplantae > Streptophyta > Magnoliopsida > Sapindales > Sapindaceae > Xanthoceras > Xanthoceras sorbifolium. The sequence goes on from CM010611.1 coordinate 28,185,559, forward strand.
AGGCCAGGCCAGGCCAGGCCGAGTCGGCTGCTGGTTGATTCAAAGCCAATCCAATTTAGATGCATAGTGAAGACACCGTAGAATTATACAAGACATCTCCAAAGAAAAATTTGTGGCCAAAATATAAAGCAAAGCCAATGTGATCAAAATTGAGAAATGGAACAGGAAAGTAGAGACTGCTCTTGTTAGCATTAATTTAGGAGTTTAAAGGAACTCATGTGCAGTAGAAATACTGTGAAAATACGTCATACATTGCAAAGAAAACTGCAATCCGCATATACAAATCCTAAGAGGAGGGAAGAAAAAGATGCTGAGACGAGCAGGAAACTAATCGGTTGGCTGTTCTTCTTATACACTACTTTACTTGATTTTCCAGTTATGGGCTGATCGCGGCCCGCTTGAAATGCCTTCGTAGTATCGAGAATCAAGCTTCTGCTTGTTCCATGCCTTGATGAAGTCTGAAAAATATTCGCGTGCAGAATCAGATGAAAGATCGGAGAAGAACACTTTTTTCTCTTCTTTTAACCAGGTAGCAAACTCATTGTTCTTAGCGAAGTAGTCCTCGTTGGTCAGCTCTTGGAACTCATGTTGCTGACAGAAGAAGACAAATTAGTTCCACAAGCAACGACGCAAAAACACAAGGTGTAGAATTGGGTGACAGAAACATAACAGCAACTGAACAAAGATATGTAACATCCCAACACATCACGTATGCATACTTATATCTTTTTGTTCCTAAACTCAACATATCCATTTGAGTCTTTCAGCTGTAAATAACGGACAGCCATTGTAAAAAATTCGATAATTTTTTCCAATTTCAGCATACCTAAGCTGAGCACCTATATGTATGTGCACATGTGTGTGCGTCAGAAATCAAGTTTTCAAACTGTGGTCATTGATATAAGATATAGACCTTTTGTAGCTCTTATCAGTCTTCAGTCTTAAAATACACTCTTGTTTTAAGAAGAGAAGACTGGTGGGGAGAGAGAGAGAGAGTGTGTGTTAAGGATGACAACGAGAGTCGTGTTTTGAAATGTGGAAACCCAACCTAAATTCATAACAAGAAAAAATCAAAGTCTAGAATAACAAACTCACAGAGTGGTGATCGCGTTTGTGATGTTTATCTCTGTGCTTATCCTTTGACTTCTTTTCTGAGACAAAAGTGGCGTGTCAATACAAATAACATAACGGTTACATGAGGATCCTACTTCTCCACATGAGGAAAAGTAATGAACCATAAATAAAAAAGATCATTGCTCAGATTTTTTAGGTAATCATCAATGCATGTCCCAATAGATAGATTGAAGCTGAAGCACGAAAAGGAAAATCATAGTACACAACTTTTGAAGTAAATCAAACATAGACCATCTAAAGACTTGCTATTGTAACAAGATCCAAACTTCTGATCTACAACTAAATAACTCTTGGCAACCCTTCATGCCTTGAACAAAGAATAAGCAGTAGTTTTGAAAATAAATCAAACCACCCAAGCACAGTGACAATAACACGTACTGAATCGAGCCCACTATATGCAGCTTAAACTACTGCTAGCTTCAGTACCAAATCATACGCCATGAACACAAAATAACAGTACATATCGAATCATGCCTACACGCACTTGTAACAGCTGGTAGCTTTACTACCAAAATATACAACCCAAACACATGACAACACTACATATCGAATCAAGCCCGCTACATGCTCAACCGGTGAGGTCTTGACAACATCATAATTCAACCAGATTGGACTAGCATGTAGGTACTTGAGACTTATCACAACTTCCAAATCAACAAACTAACTCGGAACTCATCAATAATCGAATTCGTGACTGCAGCCTGAAAACATTCCCACTCCACATACATTATTTTTTTAAAAAAGAATTCAAAAGAAAGAGCAGAACCCCAGTTCAAAATTTCAATCCAAACATGAGAAAATCATCAAATAAAAATTAGAAACTTTACTAAATAACTCAATAAAATCGTGAAACCAAATTATACCCAGTTCAAGTATGATCCTAAACATTAAAAATAATCATTATACATACCAAAAAAAAAAGAAAAAGAAAAAGAAATCAAACATATGCATGTGTATACACATAAATTTTGTACCTTTATCAGATCGTTGTTTGTGAGATTTCTTGTCCTTTCCCTTCTCTTTCTTGTCACTTCTCTGTCTCTTGCTTCTCCTTTCATCTGCACAAACAACACCAAACAAAATCAAAATCAAAACAAAAAAAAAAAAAAAGTTGGTCAAATATGATTGTTGCTCTCAAATAAAAATAGACACCAAAAGAAAAACAAAGTTGTAACCTTCGGATTCAGAAGAGGGAGTTCTCTTCCTGCTCTTCTTCTTCTTCTCCTCCTTCGATTTTCTTTCGCTTCCCATTTTTTTTTTTTTTTTTTCCTTTTGGGATTTCGAGAGAGATAGAAAGAGAGCTGATTGATACAGAGACTCAATACGAAGCAGTCGAGTGTCCACCAAATTCATAAAACGACATGCCGTTTTTGCTTTCAAAAATAAATTTTAATTTGCCCAATTTTTTTAAATCAATTATAGAATCTAAAAATTGTTTATCGTAAAATTTTGTAACAATTATTTTTTTTTCTTTTTTTTCATGTCCCGTTTATTTTTTTCTTTTTTCTTTTTTTCGTAAATTGTTTTTTATTTTTTTAAATTTGACACCAACTGAGTTAGGAATCTACCGTGATCTAATAAGATCCAATACTACCTGACTCGAAATGACTCTTCATTGAAACTTTTCCAAATCAATTGTTATCACTGTATGATCTGAATTGAACCACATTATTTTTTTTTTATGAGTAAGGTGAGACCGTAACTCTTATCGTAAATACAAAGAAAAAAAATTCATGCTTCTCAACTAATAGTAAATATACATATAGTATTTTAGAAAACATAAAATTCAATCTTAAAATGCTAATATGTAGATCCCCTCCTAACTCGTGTAGTATGCACATTTTATCTACTTGAGTGTTCAGGATTCAAATTTCATCATGCGTATTTATCAGTATATGTGGAGAATTTTCACCTCGTATTATAGGAGTAAATGTCTCTAGATTATTGGAGTAGATATCTAGGCCGTGCATTTATAATTGCTTTTGACAGGTCTCGCACTTCTCGATAAACTTGTACTTGTACTTACATTTAATCTTATATCTGTGAAATTTTAAAAAAAATTCTAATATATATCATGATTAAGCTGTAATTTTTTTAAAAAAAAATAACTATTATTTAACGTAAAAAAATTATTTTTTCTCTTTTCTCCAGTAAGTTAGATTAAGATGCAATTACTATGATAAAAAAAATTGAAATAAGTATTATTACGATGTAATTATGTTAAAATTTACATGTTGATTGTGTTTTGTGGAGAGAATTTTGTGACTCCACAACTAATGGTTCAAAGTTTTTGAAGTCATAAAATTTGATAGATGGATCTTTTTATCTCCCTAGTTATAATTTATAATTTATGAATGACTTGCCATATTTGCACTCCTAAAAAATTACTGGACACCGCAGTTTAATATAACTTGATGGCAAATAACACTCATAAGTCTGGAAATATTATAGATTCAAATTGCCTGCAATGTCAGTAATATGTTAAAAAATAAAATAATAGGCACCTATTTAACGAAAGTTAACAAAAACGAAGTTGGAGTGAAAGTTAACAAAAACGAAGTTGGAGTAAAGTTCAAATGGTCACCCTTCGTCCCAAATCCTTGCTTGGACAAACACCAAATGTTTATATCTCATGCATAGCAAGAATGTCCATGAATAATTAGTTGTGGTCTACCATAGCCTTCTCTCGGAGTTTAGGATGAAGGAAGTTCCGTCGGACCTCATATAAACCCTAACATAGAGAAAATCCTATTCAATATAAAAAAAACAGATCTGTACACTCATCTAATAAAACTTTTAGAATTTTATACAGAAAATAGACAGACAAATAAGGTAGTTGAAGAGGGAGAATATCTTTATATTTGGATGTCGGATAAATTTTCTTCATTAAAATTTTAAATAAGTAATAAAATATAAACATCTAAACAGTAAATAACGTCTACTTCCCCTAAAGTTTGTTCAATTACAGGTGGAGTCAACTTTTGGGTTTATTAACAAAGATTTCCCCTCCCGTTAGCCAAGTTTTAAGTTTATTGACGAAGACCTTCCCTCCCGTTAGTCAACTTTTGAATTTTTTGACAAAGACCTCACCTTGTCAACTGTTACATTTGACCAAATTTTATTAAGAACATAGGAGGTGTTTGTCAATAAACAATAAAGATAACTCCGCTTGTAGTTGGCAAAATCTCAGGAGAGGTGCATGCAATTAGCTCTAATAATTATAATAATTTCTGCTTAACATGGTTAAAATAAGTCATTTTTATCATGTATATAAAAAATTTCTTACAGACCGTTTGTCTAAGAGAATTTTCGATCTTTTTAAATATGAATGTTCACAGTTTATTTTTATACTATCATTGAATCTGAGTCGTTGGATCTCCTTTTAGTGGATACGTAAGAGAATTTTTGGTCTATTTAAATACCAACGTTCACACTTTATTTTTATACTGGAATTGAATCTGAACCGTCGGATCAACTCACATATTTTGGTTGATATATAACTAAAATTCTGTTAAATATTACCGAACTTTCCCGCTCTTTCTGAGGTTCTTCTTTCACCTTAGCTTCTATTGATTTTCTCTCTGGAAAACAAGAACCGATCAAGGACAGGAAAAATAAAATCAACAAAAGAAATGTTGAAGTCGTTATTCAATAAATGGGTGTTTCTGGTTTTGATGATCTCTGTGCTCGTCTCTCTGAGAAGAACCCCAGAAAAGAGTGTAGAACCAGAGACTGAGTTGACTCATCCGATCTTCTCTGTTTTTCTTCAAAGAGACGAGGCTCAAGAAGACGATTCTTCTTCGGTTTCCAATCTCTACCTGGAATACGATTATTACCGCGAAACGTGTCCCTATGCAGAGAAGATTGTGAGTTCAAGAATGGCCCAGATTTACGCCGAGCATAGGGACGTCTCTGCTGGTCTTTTGCGGCTGTTTTTCCACGACTGCTTCATCAGGGTATGGTTCTGGCTTCTTTGTGGCATTTCATCAAATGGGTTCTGTTCTCTTTGAGTATCTTTGTTCTTGATTCGATATCGGTGTTGATGTCTTTGTTTCTTCGAATGTGAGTACTAATTGAGGTTCATGACATTTCTTTTCTTGAATTTAACTGTTTTTCTCCAATGGGGTTGTTGTCTTTGTCTTGAAATGTAAATAAATTTCACTCTTTGTAATTTATTAATTTTTAGGTCCAAATATAGCCATATAGGTGTTTGATGTTGTGAAACTATACTAACTTTCTGTGTTTTCAATGTTGTGGAATTTGCTTGAATTAGGGTTGTGATGCTTCGGTCTTTTTGGACGATAGCAATGGCAATAAGAGCTATCTCATAGAGAGACAGGCAATTCCGCACACGACCTTGAAGGGTTTTGATCAAATTGATCTGATCAAGGAAGAGCTTGAAATGGCTTGTCCGGGGGTGGTTTCATGTGCTGACACACTTGCACTTGCCACTAGAGATGGCATTCTTCTGGTATTCTTTGACACTCAATTATTGCTCTCTGTCCATTTTTTTTTCTACTCTGTTGAGTTGAGGATAGTCGAGGCTGGTGATAGCTCCTAGTTGCTGAAGGTAGAGCAAAAGATATCAGCTTGAAGATTCCTTAGTGTGATACATTATCCAGTATAGGCTTCTTTTGGATGGAATTTTGGATATCAGAGGGTTCTGAAAGTTATTAATAGGTTATATGTGTTGCTTTTAGAAAGTTTGCATATAGGTTTTTGATGATCATGCATATTTGTGAGTTAGCATATGCGGTTTTTGTGGTCATTTGAGATCCCTAATGTGTTTATTTGAAATCAAAGGCAGGTGGCCCGTACTATCCAGTATTTACGGGTAGGAGAGACAGTATTCAATCATACTATCAGGATGCGATGAATGAGGTTCCAGGGCCAGACGACAATCTTGACCGGATACTTCAACTCTTCTCAGTCAAAGGCTTCAATAAAAGAGAAACAGTCAGTCTTCTAGGTACTGATTATCCTTGTGTTTTCCATTAGCTCTTGTACCATATATACCGAAGTAGTTTTAGAACGATAGATTTGATTCATTGGTTAATTTTCGTTTTCGATGATATTTAGGGGGGCACAACATCGGAAACATAAGCTGTGAGTTCATCAGATCACGACTTTACAACTTCATGGGAACAGGTCAGCCTGATCCAACTATGGCTGATGATTTTATGAACCAAATGAGACTTAGTTGCCACGAAATCAACGGCAATAGTGCTGATATGGCTCCTTCTCCGATGAGATCGAGGATGATGACCGAGTCTACTGCTGGGATGAGTTACTACCAGGGATTAACATCTTCAATCTCATCTGGAGCAGGTTTCGACACACACTACTACCAGAGCCTGCTCACAGGGAGAGGACTACTCTATTCTGATCAGCAATTGATGGCTGATGAGAAGACCGCAAACTTGGTAAGGGCTTACGCATCTGATGATGGAACATCCTTTAGAGTCGACTTTGCCAGGGCTATGGTTAAGTTGTCAAACCTCGTTGTCCTTTACGGATCTCAAGGTCAAGTTCGAACTAACTGCTCGTTACCTGCCAACAATCCTTAGTTGTTTTGAAGCCTTACTGTAGTGCACTCTTGAAATGTTCTTTCATTAGCAGAACTTGCTACTTCTCTGTAGGAGTTCATATCTGATTTGACTGATAATTTGGTATCAGTCACTAAGTGTAGATGTCTGATCTCTAAATCAAAAACAGATTCAATTGCATAGTGGATTCTCTCTTCTTCTTTTTTTTTTCTGTTCCTGTTATATGTTTGTGTGATCTTTTAATTTGCCTGTAAAATTGAAAAACTCCCAACATATAAATAATAAATTTTGATTCTTATTGAAGTATAGAAACAATATTAAGGTAGGGGAAATCAATGATCATACTCCATTATTTTCTACATTAAACTATGAGAAAGCATTTATATTTGGAGTAGATATATATATTCATTTAGTTGAAGGGACAGCATACTTGGAGGCGAATGTAGGATTATGAGGATCGTCTTCCTTATCCGTACGACCATCATCGAAGTTCTGAGCATAGTCGGAAGGTTTATAGGTTAGCGATGAGCTTGTTCCTTGTTTCGATCCTTTAGATATTATGGAAGGCTTTACCATGTTGAGAATTCTTTTTTGTGCATTTTTCTCACTGGTTTTTGGGGATGGAGGCAGACAATCCAAGCAAGAAACTGATTCAGTTCGATTCTTCGTTACTACGGAAGACAAAGGTGGCTTTTTTCCTTTCGAAACTTTAGAGGACAATGATGATGATGATGAAAATGGAGGTTTTCCCATGGCTTAAACTTCTGAAATAACCTCTGTGATCTTCCTGCTCAATTAGAGACTATATATACAGAAAGGAACATGTGAGAAAGTAAATAGTAATAAAACAAAGGATATATATGCATGTAAACATATTAAATTATTTCGCATACTTATCATCCACGTTGATTCTCCACTGATTTGAACTTTTACCGGTTAAAGTTTGTGATAGGAAATCAGAGAAAGATACTGAACTATTAATAGTAGCATGCTCGAGATCAACAGAGAATCCATAAATTCGCATACCACGTGTGTATATAACAACATACATGTAAATGCTCCATTCTTAATAACAAATTTAATGCCAAGAAATACGAGACGAAATCAAAGCAATGTCAATAATCTAAATAAGTAATAAGCATGCATCATAACTTAGATATAATTCGTTGATCATTCCAAGATTAAACAAATACTAACTTGATGAACAACGCCTACAAAAAAAAAAAAAATTCAACATATTTTTGCCTTTAATAGCCTTGTATAATGTGTGTGTGTGTGTGTGTATATATATGATGACTCTATAGTCCTTTTTTACGAAAAAAAATTTACAATCATTAAATATTTACATATTCACCATTATCTAAATTTTCTATATTACCTAAATTTCCTTATAAAATACTTCTTGTACATCTCCAATTTACAACTCACAGCATGCAACATGAACGGCTTTAAAAACCCACGTGATCACAGTATGCAACGTCAACAGCTTAAAATTCACATAAAATCATGTGAATTACCTTAACTGGTCAGGTTCTAAATTTGCTCCTTACAGGTCACCAGTTGAACCCCCACATGACCAGACCATAAAGAACTTCCTTACAAATCCCTAACCCAGATGTAGATGACCTGCCTTTGACCGATCGAAGAGATGGATTAGTCGTAGATGCACGTAAGTTGGCCAAGACACCACCTACCCACAATACTCACACAAAAAAAAAAAAAAAATTCCCATGGTATGGACTCACAGCATGAGACGTGAACAACTTATGATAAATAATTAATGCAATCGATAGGAGATATCTAAGAAATCAATAGTAATCAAGGCTATAAAAGATTCATCAATCTATGAACAATGTACTTCTCTCTCTACATTAAATTATACTGTACATTTGATCCTTGAAAACTTGGGAATGGAGTTTCTTGAAAACAAATTCTACAGAAGAAAAGTCGATATCGAAACCGTAACTCTGCCCTCCATATTGCACATGTAAGTACTCTTTAGTAGACACGGATGAGGGCAGAATTTGAGAGATCTCTGGAAAATCTGAGGTTGGTGGTGATGGCAAGCCTCCCTTTTTCAAAGAATAGTAAACATCGGCTATAAGAAGCCAAATGAGATCAGGGTCTATGGAGGCAAGTCCAGACAAAGCGTTTAAGGATGCATCTCTGAGCCCGGAAACACCACTACAAGCTATTCCGACAACAAGACCACTGACCTTTTTCAGGACGACTTCCAAGGCAGAAGAACTCCTCTTGTTTCGGGACAAATCTGCAATCATATTGAGCATTGCAACCTGGACTTTCAAGTTGGAGACTTCAGCTAACGAATCCTCCGAAGAAATGGAAGTGCTGCGGTATGGGAGTAGCAACTGTGTTCTTCCTTCTTTCAAATTGGGCTGTTTGTGAAATGGGGATGTCGATAGAAGTTTCCAAAAGTGAGGCCCATCAGTGTGGAACCGGCGTGAAAAGAAATCTCCTCCGCAGATTTGTACTACACTGCTTACCACACTCAAACATCTCCGGACAGTCTGTTGAGATAAGGAACAAAAAAAAAAAAAATGACAACAGATTATGCATCTAAAAATTTAATCAGTGTAGCGAATGTTATATGTGTTATGTGTCCAACAGAGGAATTGCTTAAATGATAACTCACCACTGGGTTCCTACTTCTAACACAAACTACCAAAAAGGGCCATATTTTGTTCACTGCTGGAAGCAATCTGTTCTCGTCTTTCCCGTCTTCAGTAGCATCCAGGGTATCCTGAAGATGATACAACGAACTTGATTGAAGCTCTTCTTCAATTGCTTCTTTAGTTTCCTTTTCCCGTTTATAGGCTTCTTCTACCTTTGCCAGTGTTGCAATGCCATCCTAAAAAATGCACAAGAAGATTTCTCATCTGATTCTTACGAAGCAAATCAAATGAAGAATATGGACAGGTACACACATTTTATGGAATTTGAATTCTTCATCACGACTAATAGCAGCAGGAGGTAACACAATATATCACGTAGGCAACTTTAGGTTAACACTCACATCTCTTGAGGATACTTAATACTTCAGTGATCTAACCACCGACACATTGCCATAAGCATGAGGAAAATATTGGAATAAAAAAATACAGCTAGAGAGTACCTCAACTATGTCCAAGGCCACCAAGCAAGCAGCTTGCTTCATTGAAGTTAGAAGAGGAGTTGCAGTTGTTAAACATGAACCAGCAATAGATCCAACCGTTCTTCTATATCTTCTGGAATCACTCAAGTTGAACAAAATGGTCTCCCATTGTTCTACATAAATAATAATATAATATCATAACCAAATTAAGCATCAGCTGCTTAAGCTTATCAGAAAAACTAAAGAGATCTCAAAAGCTAGTAACATTGGCTTGATAATTATAAATTATAAATCATGTCATGACCCTTGAAGGCCTGAACCTTGTTTCGATTCTGCTTTTGCTTTATCTTCCACATTAGATAGTTTGGAGTTGACCTGTTTAAGATAAGAGTCTGCTTGGCCAGGCAATGAATTAGCCTCTCGCTTCGATGCCTTCATAATTTCTGCTACAGCCTGAAGATAACAAAATCATTGAAAGTGTGAATTGCAGATATACAGTGGAAAATAGCTGTTACAAATTAGAAGGGGCAAGATATACATAATTTTGCAATACTTCAACCAAGGATCAGCATACGTTTTGCTTCAATGAACAAAAATAGAACATATATGAGAATCACTGATGCAACAAAAAGAGAACATGTATAGTAAAAGGTAAGACCTTTAAGAAGGAAATAGTTAAATCAGGATGTTGATGCCTGCCAAGAATCTCAAGCTCCTGTGAAACAGAGCGCATCTGTACAATTTAACAATTACAGTCCATAAGCATTACAATTTGAAAGGTCTACAAAATAAGTTAAAGCTAAATCTTTGAAAATATAACAACACAATAAACAAGATAAAACATTGAGATAAAATAGAAATCTTAGGGAAACAAACTGCTAGGTCCTTAAAATTTAGAAGCATGAGATAATTAGTTTTTCTTAAAACCGAGCCTTGTCTATAAACCAATGAATTTGAAAAGGAATAGAAAATTTAAAATAGCTTTACAAAATTAGAGACCATAAATATATCAAATACGGAAGATTTAAAAAAGCACTGTAATAAAAAATAATCCATAATCAGAAAAAGGAATATACATTCATCACTACGTCAAATGTAAGCAAGTCGATCAACTTCAAAAGCTATAAAAAGTAAGTTGTACCGGTTCTTCCAGTAGAGGCAATATTTTATAAGCTACACCAATGTATGAGAGCATCGCAGCAAGCACATTTGGCACATGAGGGTTAAGATCTAAATGACGTAATTGTCGACATATAGAATCAATTACGTAGTCTGCATTTGCCAAAACTAAGTGCCCAACCTGCAAACCATTTATATAACAACAGTTATGGACCATGGATCCAATAATGATCAGAGAAAATATCATACAGGCTCACCGTTGGATAGCCAGATGCAGCAGAAAGAACATGTAGAACAGCGTCAGAGGCACTTCTAATTTGGAACTCGGAACATGTAAGATTCTCCAGCAACAGATAAAGGGATGAATGAAGAAATCCACTAGAAGCAAAGTCTTTTCCAAGGCACAGAGCAAAGATGCCTATTCCTTCAGTAATAATCTGTTGAGAGAATTAACAGTACAATCGATACTTTTATAAGTATCTTAAGTAAGGACAGGTTATCTCAAGAGTTACTAAACTATTTGCACTTCTGATAAAGGAAATTCATATTACCTGGTGTAGCATCACAGTATCACGGAAAAAGTGCAGAGAAATATCTTCAGCTTCCTTATCAGATTGTATCAGAGAAGATTTACGATCTAATGGAAGATCCCACACTTCAGGAGATAGGTACTCATGTATGATTTTACCTAACACAATCGATCAAGTAACTTTTCACACCCTTTTGCTGTTTAATCTTCCAAATAGATTCTTCAAGATTGTAAGGCTGAACATCAGTCAATTCTGCATCAGATTCCTGAATCTCTCTCCTTATTACCCTGGACTTCTGAAACATTCTAGTGAAATTATCAACTGACTGGACTGATAATCCAAATATCATCTCATTTATGATACATGCTGCAGTACTGGCCTGGTGCAATAACTGTCCTGAACCAGTTCGATAATACCAAGAATGCCAGCTCTCTTTATTGTACTCCCTCGCACGAACCTCGGCAACCAATTTACGCAAGGAATTCAGTGGAATATCAGTAATAACTGACAAGTGTCCTTGACTTCTAAAGTCTAGCAACAAGCAACAAATAAAATACTTGGTTAAGCACCAGAGCAAGTAACAGAGAAGTTCAGTTAAGAAAATGACTTTTGAGAGTCGAAATAACCTGGCATTAAAGATAAACCTACAAGTCTAAGAGTTCCCGCAAGAGCCCCATATAGTTTCTGACTGCCAACAGAAACAAACCAAGGAGGCATGCGTGGAAGATCATAGATCTTCTGCACAGTCACCTGTGGATATTCTATTACTTTTTCCTGAATGTTAGTTAACTTAGGAATAGCAGTTGGAATAGAACTCATTAAGGTCTCGCCATAACCAGTTAAATGAGCACCAGCTTTTAGTTCAGCAACAGAATGAAGGAATCCCGCTGAGGACGGCCTTGCTGAAATATGCCGGTCAAGAGAACCAGTGAATGCTGAATTCTGTACTAAGACAGAGTGCAAAAACATCCAAGAACCTTGCAGCTGTCACCTACTCAATCCATACATGAGAGCATCACAGATGTCTTATAAATACAGATCAATTTCTAAAATCCTAAATTAATGAAATAAAAGTAATAAAGTAAAAGTAAGAACATAACAGGGGAAGCCAAAATATATCTATAACTTAAGACTAATCATTCAAATAGTTTTAGTTGCTTAAGTAAAATAATAGCAAAGTCAGTTTTCCCTTCACTTTATGTTTTACATCTTCAGAACGTTATAAATGCTGGTGACATTGTTTTGTTGACAAAGTAGACATAAATATTTAAAACCTATGAGCTTGACAAATATTGCCACCTCTTAGTTGATACTTATCGAAATAATATCAAGAAAACATCATTCAAAAAACAGAAGATAATTGGATTCTGTTACTAAGAACATTAGGCAGGCAGGCACATACAGGAGACTGAAGTTGATCCAACATGAATTGAGGACCAGAAAAATATATGACCACAAGCAATTGCTGTGCATGAGAAAGTGCAAGCGTTTCCTCACTCCCAAGCACCACGTTTTGGAAGCTTTTCAATGAGCCTGCTTGAGAAAACAAAATTTAGCTTTTATACAAAAATCCCACTTAAAAGTGGATTTGTCCTTACAGCTAAACAGTCCAATCTCAAATAAAGCACAAACCTGCTAAAAATATCAGAAACATCAAGTTTTACATGCTGCATCCCACTGAATAATAATAAATATTCAAGAAACTCCTGGGCTCCTGCAGATATTTCTTCATGGTCATCAACAACCAAGACACATAAGCACTCCTGTATAAACAGGTGTATAAGAATACATCAGACAGATACAAAAGCAGTCAAAAAAGGTAAACATAATATTAAAACTGCATCAGTTACAGGAAATGAGATTAACATGGAAAAGCCTTCAAACAAATAGAAATCAAAACAAAGTAACTCATTCAGGCTACATAACAAGTTTAATAAATTAGAATCTTTTCCACCCTTGAACATACACCATAACACCACGAACAATAGGACAACAGCTTAGAGACCTTTTTAATATCCGAGTACATAACCATCAGAGAGTGCAGAAGGTACCTACTTTGGGAAAATCACCCATGAACAGAGAATATGTATCGTGCAATCTCATAGTCAGACAGCATCCAACAATTGTATTCACATTGAACAAGGGAAACCAATTCCTAATCCACTAGACATTGCACCTGATCCACTCAGTACTTATGCCATTGACTAGCTTAAAATCGCTTATTTATTTCATATCAACAACTAGTAATGAACATAACTCCAAAACCTACATCTATACTCATCCTTGTAATGTGAAACGAGAGGGTGAATTAATTAATTCCAGTCACAACTTTCTACCAGAATATTTTCACTAGAAAATCAATAAACAAGATCAATCCATTAACAATAAGCACACAAGCTTCTAGTAGGTTAAGCATGAGTATATCACAAGTTTCCAATCACATGAGCGTGCACTTGCTTGTGCGTGTGTATTAATTCTAATTCCAAACTTACCAAAAGCATCAATCTGCTCTCCTTCAGTGTGAAACTGCACTTTGATAACAATCCTCTTATTGCAGCAAGAAGTCCTTTTCTCACCTTCTTTGCTGGATGAACACAAATCTGACATGTGAAAGATCATTTCCATGAAGATAACTAAAATGGTTAAAGAAAGAATTTTGAGTTTTGATGACAGTCCTATAGCCTTAAGGATAAAAAATACACCATATCATGTAAGAACATACATGAGAGAAAGTTGCAGATAACAGTTTATTCACATGTGCTGAGGTTTTCTCGATCCAATCTTTAGTACGATCCACATGCAAGGATCCTATTTCCTTCCCAGAATCATTGATCATCTTCTCTTTGAACTCAGATTTGTGAGTAACCGCCTTTACAAGTTCACTACCTGTATTTTCTAGTGTTTCACTCTGACCTTGAGCCTTACTGGGTAACTGACGGAGTTCCTCCAGAATTGACTGCATAGAGCCACCTACGACGTTTTTGGTCATATCAAGGCCAGATAAATTAACATCATCCTGGAGGACTATCATAAGATACTCAACCAACCCTCTAATTGCTTGGTCAGTAGCTTCCACACTTCCCGCAGCACCACTTATCATTGATTTTGAGACATACAGAACTTTGGCAAATTGACTAACAACGCCAGGTAAGAAGAAAGCCAATGCATCTGCAGTACCAACCTCCCAAAAAAGAAAAAGAAAGGACCCTTGGTAAAGTAATGAAAATATTGTGTACAAACAAACTTTTTGTTACAAAACTAGCATATGAATTTCTATGCTCAAAGAACACAATGGTAGTAATTCTAATTTAATCCTACATTTTCTACCAGAAGAAGCTTGCTCAACCCAATTTGCAACATAGTATTATAAAATCCCGCTAAATATTACAGAATTACCTTAGCAACAAGCACACGTAGAGTCAAAAATGCTTCAATACGGAGTTTTCCACTTCCTCGGTGTCCACGTGCAACTTCAGTATCTGCAGCCTTTGCATAGAACCCATGATTAACACAGATAAATCAAAAGAAGAAATTGAGGGCTAAATAATCATTTGAAATGCCAATATTAAAAAATGTACTTTTAGAAGAAGTGACAGCCAGTGTCCAACAGCAGCCGAAGCATTTTGATATTGAAGAAATGCAATCAAGCATTCTCCTGTCTCCAAACCTCCAGCGCCAGATGTTTGCAGGTTTCCACTCTCATAGAGAGCCGGCACACCCGAAACTCGTTTACATGAGCAAGAGTCATCGGAACACGGGAGTAAACCCAAAAGCAGAGCCCTGAAACACTTTATTACTCCCTCACGAAACTCCTCTGAAGCCTCAGATGGAGAAAGCAAAGCCGCGTAAGTCAATTTTTTCATCACCACAACCATCTGCATAAGCACATCATCACACACCCATCTTAAAAATCACAAATAGTCACATTAAAAATGAGACAATCACACAACAGTGTATACCAAAAAAGTCCCAGGATTACCATCACCTAACAATGTAAACTTGTACCATCATATATATAAGGGAGCTTCTCTAGTGCTGACAGTTCGCAAGAAAAAATTTCACCACAGCGAATTTGTAACGTTACCAATTCGCTGTCGAAATATTTTCACATGGACAGTCCGCGCGTCGCATAAGTGAAAACTAACTTGCATTTTCATTTGGGCATTAAATCAAACAGTTGATAAACTAAACAGTTAAAAAATTGCACAAACTTAAAAAAAGTCTCCATTTTGATATAAAACCCAGGAAGATACCTGATCGACAGATCCTAAAAAGCACTTCTTGAGGAGCTCCTCCAAGCATTGAAGTACTTCCTCGGCTACTCTGTCGCTCACTTTACAAGACGTCACGCCTTCCTTGGAAGCGCTTCTGCAATCGACAGCCGCGTCCAACAGAAGCAGCAATGGAAACAGCGTATAGCTAAACATATAAAAGTTACATCAATTCAAAAACAAAAACACATTTTTATCGAAAAATATAAAAAAAAAAAAATTAACGAGTGGACTCACTCGAAGAAGGGCTGGAGAGAATTCGAATTCGAGTTTCGAAGAAGTTGGAGAAGTGAAGAGAGCGAAGAGGAGGTTTTGTTGTTGTTGTTTCGGAGAAGTTCTAGAAGGTCCAAGCAGTAGAGTTTTAGCTGCGAGAAAACGCTGCTTTTCAACGACTCTTCGTCGGTGGACCCTCCGGTCACTCTATCGAATCCCTCTTCTTCTCCTTCCATTGAAAATGAAAACGATTCACAGAGCGAGAGAGGGAGCGCGAAATCGAATTAAGTTCTCGAAAGTGGAAGAGAAAGGACAAAATGGTCATTATTGGAAGGAGACGGGGACAGAAATGGCATTTTAAAAACAAATTAAAATTGTTTGGGCCGTGAGAGTTTTGGGTCTGGGCTGATATTTGGGCCTGTTAAGAGTATTACTAAATGAACCCCCCACAAGTTCTACAATTACATACCCAAACATTTAATGAAAATTTTTATCTTTTAACGGATTTTAAATGTTTATCCGTATGGAGGAATCCGAATCCGAATCCGAATCCGAAATTTTTTAATACAACATATATGATGTAAAAAAGTGGCTATACTCATTATAAAGAATAAAATGGTATATTTGTTATTTTTTAATTTTCCTAATAATATATTATAATAAAATTTTATTTTGATTCCTATAAATTATTCTCATGTTATTGATTGTTGTTGTTTATTGAAAATTTTGGGCTCATTGTTAAGCCTTTATTTAGGCTTTTTATTTGGGCTTGTAGATGGTCTCAAAAAAAGCCCAACAAGCGAAATTGTCCTATTTTTATTTTTCCGCACATTATTTTTCGTGTGAAATCCCGAATTTATATCGTTAAGAATACATAATCCAAGATCCCGCATGTAATTTCGTATGGGATCCTAGTTTTAGTTATATCGTTACAATAGCGTTTATCGAATACGGTAAATAATTACAAATTTTCTAGACAGGAGTCTTTCTATAATGTGAGAAAGTACCGGTTATAACGATATAAAAACGAGATCCCCCTTGTAATTAATTTTCAAACACCCTACCTCAAAAAACTTAACTTATAACCCCAATAGCACCATATAAGTTTCGTTACAAGAGATTTTTCAAGATTTGAATATATAAAATATTCCTATTAAGGAACTTGATATATTATTATAACATTATCAAAACTATCCGAATTAAGTTATTAGAATTCATTAGGTCACATCCAATTATATAAATACAATCTTATTTTTTTATCGAAATCATCCAACCGTTGATATTAGAGCTCGTTACATCATGTTTACTTATATAAATGCTGCCGACAACACGTTACCATATCAGTAAATTAGCTAATATCATTGCTCAAGTATCATTCTCACAACATTTAGCCCCATGAACCAATAATCACAATAATGAATCCCATAGGTGGTGACAAAGGCTTGTCACAAAAAATTAAATTAAATTTTTCGGGGCCATTCATGCAATCAAAAGTAGGTAGGTATTATAGATATGAGATGTGACTTTCTCTCAAAAGTACAGAGAAGGACAAGTCAAAACAAAGGTATCTAAATGTGGATTTTATTATTATTATTATTATTATTATTATTTTCTCTTGGTTGATGCATGCACTTGAACTACTTTTATTTTCACTTTAGACCAAATCAAAAGTTAGTAAAAAAATCACCTTTACTTGTAAGAAAAAAAACTTACCTACTTCCCCAAGTACAAAGTAGCCAATTTGTGTTGTACTTTCAAAGTTGTTATGACCTCAAAATCTTCAAAGTATTGGGACCCAATAAAAATGATTATATATTTATACATTATTACATACGTATATAAGATTAATAATAAATCTGTCCGGACAAAATAAGGTTAGTTCAGTAATTTGTCCCTCACAGTTACATCCTTAAGGCTGTAAGTTCGAGTCGTATCCTTCTCTTCAAATCCTGAATTAATTATAATTATTTAAAAAAAAAAAAATTTGTCTAGACCCAACGAGAGCAAATCGTTAAATGCGTAATCCTGATATTTACTCCCATAACGGAAGACATATACTTCTCGTCAATCACTAAACGCGCGGTTCGAACATTTACTCTTATAATAAAAAGAGAAAACTACTCACACATATACTGACAAATGTATATGGTGAGACTTAAAGTTTAAAGTACTGAATTAGAAGAGAGTTGTCCTAACCACTTGAGTTACGAACAGATATATAAAATAATAATATTTTTTTAGAAATTAATTATTTTGATTGTTTATGGTTGTTGGTGATTAATATATATGTATATATCACCTACCCACTGAGCTTGATTGGGCTTATAGTCATACCTAGAATAGTGAACAATTTGTTCTTTTGTTGGTTGGTTTAATTTCTCACTCAAACTCAAGATAATATATCAAATCAAATCTCTGAAAGATCAATTACCTTAATTAATATAAAGTTAGGACTACCTAATTGTCTATGAATAAAAAGACAAATTAAACAGATTCATCCATCTTGACTAAATCTAAAATTACCAAGATAAATTTAAAAGACCCGTCATATTATTATACAATTTAAATAAATACGTGTATAATAACATTCTCTTAATTGAATTTTCAGAGTATTCTTTCTGATTTGAGGATTTGAAAGGAACGGTTCATTGAATATTAACGCAGTGTTGATGAAACATTAGGGTTCATACACATTAGGGTTTGACATATTAAGTTTCAAGATTGTTATTCTCTTCATGCAATCATCAAAATTCAACCTATGATTATTATTAGGTTGAATTTAAAATGTGAAGAAACAAACCTATGTGTATGGATATTAATTAATTGTGACTATAACACTTTGATATGTATATAGCAGTCCAAAATTGTTGCAATTTCAGGTGATCACACATGCAAAAAAAATGAAAAGGACCAGCCAAGCTTTAATTTGTCACAAATGTTTTATGGGTTGAAATATTAAACCAGAAAAGAGTAGTTGGTTTGATCAAATACTAATTTTTCAAACAATTCACATTAATTAATTAGATTGTTTTACACTCAAAAAATCATGAATATATATATATATATATATATATATTTTTTTTTTTTTTTTTGTGGGTCTGATGATTTGTCTTTCACATCACACGCGCAAAAATTTTCATATAATTTTGTTAATTAATTATAATATCCACACATCTATGTCATTGGTTGGCTTGTTTAAATAT
Source organism: Xanthoceras sorbifolium (assembly GCA_003430845.1). Taxonomy (NCBI): domain Eukaryota; kingdom Viridiplantae; phylum Streptophyta; class Magnoliopsida; order Sapindales; family Sapindaceae; genus Xanthoceras; species Xanthoceras sorbifolium. Next base: position 28,204,687 of record CM010611.1, read on the forward strand.
CTATATCATGACAAGTTTTCAAATTAATATAATTTTCAATCAAGTAGGTTCCAAGTTTTCAAACATCAACTACCCATTCACAAATATTTCCAATTTAATTTAATTCAATTTCTTTGGTATTATATAAAATGGGAACTTTAAAACTAGATCATGAATACATCAAATAATGATTCAAATCTCCATCATACAATACATCACATCACAAACACCTATAATTAAAAACTTAAAACATACAAGTTAGAAACTTTTTATAATATAAAAAATTATTAAAATATATATATATATATATATATATATATATATATATATAACTCTAGTTATGTGTAACAAAGAAGTCAATTTTGACATGCTGATCATCTAATGAAGAACTACTACTAGCTTTGAAAATTAATTGTTTATATTTTGATTCAAAGAAGAGAACTCTGTGGTGATGGTTGTGGTGGTAACAACAGTGGTGGTGATGGTGGCCATAGTTGAAAATTACTCATGCCAATGTCAACTTCTGGTTTCAGTAGAATCTCATAAGTTTCTGCAGGAATAATCAGTGGCTCAGATTCAATTGATGAATTTGTTTCCTGGTTTTGATCATGACCTTCCGTGGCTTCCAAACCAAGCTCATTTTCTAAATATTGAAACCACTTATCTTGGTTCTCGACCTCTTCCTTATTGTTATTATCGAAACCATCTTCTTCGAGAGATTGGACTGAATTGAATTGGAATGATTCTGCTAAGCCGTCTAACATGTTCCAGAAATCGGAATCGGAGTCCAATGGAATTTCTGTCCCCTTAATGTTATTATTATCCGGGACGAATATTTCAGGTTTATTCACCTCCTCTAATGAGTTCATCATACCAAAATCATAAGACTCACTGAACTCAAAGAAAGAACCCATTTGACGATCATCTTCTTCTGACCTAATTGTAGTGGCATCATGATCATGATCATCAACTTGGCCAAGATTTGTTACTGAACTGGAGTTGTTTGAAGAAAAAGAACAAGTTCTTGACATGTCTTTGATCATGCTCTCATTGGATTCTACCGCCACGTGATCATGACACGATTCTCGAGGCTTTTTGGGCACGTGGCGTTGATCCAATCGGTCTTCTTCGCCATCATTGAGTTCGGATTCTGCTCTTCTTTTTTCTCGCGAATTATGATTTGATGTGATGGATAACGAAGAAGTAGTAGACAGGGATTCCTTAGATTCATCATCATGATCATGACTTTTGGCTTCCTTGTTGTTTTCCAATAATTTTTTCTTCAAATGAGTATTCCAAACATTTTTAATTTCATTGTCTGTTCTTCCTGGCAAGCAAGATGCAATTTTTGACCACCTGGAATATTCAAATTTTGTATTAATTTATGATATCTAAAATAATAAAAGAAAAGGTAAATATATTGAAATCCCATAAATATTCGCGTGTATTACTGACATAGTAACTCTATCGAGACCATTCGATATCATTGAATTGCATTCAATTACAAAAATACAATTCAATACTTACCAATTGTTCCGAAAATATTATTATACCGTTAAGTTAGTTAAACCCGTTAGCCATTAGGTTGTATAATTAAAGTAACTTACTTGTTTCCAAAAGTATCATGTAACTTGAAGATAGTGTCCTCTTCCTCTTTAGTGAAGTTGCCTCTTTTCACATCAGGTCGTAGATAATTGATCCATCTTAATCGACAACTCTTACCACATCGCAGGAGTCCTGAAAAAAATAAATTACGACAATAATAAATATAAGTAATTATTTTATTATTCACACTCCAAAACGAGTTTTTAAATTTAAAAAGTCAAAAGCAAATTTTAAAAACCCTCCGGCATCAAAAATAAAAGAAAAGGATAAGGGACATAAGGGAACCCAGTTAGCTAGAATGAAATATGTAGCAAATGTGATGTGACCATTATTTATTAACAAAAATAATTAATTGCCTCAATTTTTAGGTATACAAAATTCCTAACTTAGGCAGATGTGACAATATTTAATTAATGTATATATTATATTATATCTTTCTTTTAAAAATGACCTCCAATTGGCTAGTACGTCTCCCTTCTACTTTAACGGTGAAGGTTTAAGTTTCATAATATGTATTTATCAGTACATGTAGGTATTTTCTCCCTTATTAAGGAAGTAGATATCGGATGGCGTATTTAGTAATTCACCGCGATATGTCCCAAAAATTTTGGTAGTTTTAAAAGTGGGAAACTTGTGAGAAATTTAAAGAAAGATATAATCTACCATATTATGGGAGTGACCAAATTTTGACACTATTAATTTTCAATTTTTGGTTATTTTTTCTTTTCATATATGCAATGACATTTAAGATCATAGTTATACATACCATATATATACATTTTTACAGATATAAATTTTACTTAAAATGGCACAAACAGGAAAATCTCCACTAGTAGTAGTACTCAACCCAGATTTAATTTCTAAGTCATCTTTTGAAGAAACGTTTCAAACATTTTTTTTTCTTTTTTGTGTTTGTTTGGTGAGATTATTTTATTTTAGTGGTCAAAATGACAAAACACAGCAACAAAGACAGGTCAATTTCATGACAAAATGTCAATTTTGGGGAAAAACTTTTACTATAAGGAATCTTGAAATCTAATCAAATATATTCTCATTAGAACATCATCATTTGCAACTTGGTTGACAACAACCAAAAAATAAAAAAAATAGATCAAAACAAGCTATAGTTGATGAATAATCGGAAAGTTTACTGAATACAGATCAGGTTTACGTAATTAATTATACGTACGTACGGAAGTATTATAAACATGCAATTATATATCTATATGCAATATACCCACGATAGATCAGAGATTCTCCAGATTTTATGTTCAATTACACTGATCGACTTGAATGTAATAAATAGGTATAGAGAGAGAGAGAGAGAGATTGACAAACCAGCTTGTTTGGGGAGAGATCTCCAGTTTTCATGGCCATTCTTCTGAATAAAAGAGATGAGCCTCAAGTCTTCTGCAGGACTCCATGGACCTCTCTTCACTTGACTCTTGTCACAACATGGAGCTCTTCCTTTACCCATTTTCTTCTTTACTTTTATTTCATGATCTCTCTCCATAGATATATATATATATATATCAATTTGATCTCTATAGCTAGTAGTACTGACTCAAAAATCTCTTCTTTATATCTCACATACTATAATGGACTCTCTCCATATATATATATAGATAGAGAGAGAGAGAGAGGATCAGAGGACTGCTGTACTATAAGATGTAGAGAGAGAAAAACAGATAGAGATATAGAGAGAGAGAGAGAGAGAAAGAGAGGCCACAAGAGTCATGCCATGAAAATAATATGATGCATATGTGGCTCTATATATGCAAGCAATAAATAGGCTTAGATACAAAATGATCACTAAATATCTACTCAATTCCAATAATTTATTTAATTATATTTATTACTCTACTCTGGCTTTTTACTAATATTATATGTATAAACTTAACTGGTGTCTTCTTCTTCTCAACTTACCATATGTTCAATTTTATTTTATTTTTTATAATATATATATATATATATATATTCAATTGTTTTCAATTTTTGTAATCTCTCTACAACAGGATTTCTTACCAATTAAAGATGGGTTTTGTGGAATATTTTATTGTCTTAAATACAAAGAAAAAAAAAATAATTCATAAAAAAAAAAAGGAAAAATATTGAACTAATTAAACATCTTGTAAAGTTATCTGGTCAGGCTTTACCTAAAAATAGTGAAGCAATCACAGTTTGGAAAAACAAAGGTTTTTGATTTTGATTGAATGAGATATTTTTTGGAAAGGAGGAAGGTAAGGGAATGTCACTTTTTTCCTAATGTAGGTTAGACATGCAACAAAAAAATTTGTAGTATTACTTTGACTTAAATTGCTAATATAGCCACTCTCGATCGATCGGTCGGGTTGAACAACCTATGTTGTAATCAGTATGTTCGTCCAATAAAATTTTATCATATATATATATATATATATAACTATAACTATGATTGAATTGTGTTGGAGGAATATTATTTCTTAGTTCCGATATGAATACAGCTAATAGAAAGGTTTTGATGGAATACGGTGTACAGAGACATGACAGTGATATATCCGTCTCATTGCAACATTATTTCTCATACACCCGTAGCTTGTAGAAAAGTTTCGGTAAAATTATGCACACAGTAAAAAAAATAACCTTTTACCGTTGAGAAAATATATTGTAATCCGCGATAAAAGAGATTAGTATTCGCAATAAAAAAGTCACGGCTTGATAGTAGTATACTAGATTATGCATTATGTCAAAATTACACGTTCGTTCATTAAAACGATGTCATGTTTAGGACCTTTAATTGTTTCAACAAAGTAAATTCCCAGACTTGATAAATTTGTATTAAATGAACATATAGGACTAACGGTACGCTAGTCCTATTGAAGATTTCTTCCCAACTTACAGTTTTGTCAATAATTGAATGTGAAATCCATTAAACATTACAAATAAGGATTGTGTGTGTGTCAATTATTTGTTGTACAAAAAAGTCATAAAATCATATTTTTATTTTATTTTATTTTAATGTAGTGAGAGTTTTGTATACGTAATGATAACGTTGTTTAGTTGCTAAGCAATAAGAATTACAAAGGCATGCCTCAACAGAAATCAAGTCAAAATGTATATATTACTTCAATTGCTTTACTATAGGCCTAAAACTTATTTTATATTATTATTATTATCATCAGATGACACTTGTAAATTTAGAATAATAAGTCTGACAGGATCTGCCGAAATTAATCACTAAACGCGCAGTTTGGATATCTACTCTCATAATGGGAGACGGACTGAGCTGGCTCATAATTTTTTGTAGCCTTAGACAAAAAAAAAAATATTGGACCCTCAAGATTAAATATAAGGTTATATATATAAAATATAAGGTATATAAAAATGTTGGGCCTTCAACATTAATAATATGTGCCTCCAATATTGTTGAACCCAGGGGCAGAATAAGAGGGTAACATTTGGGGGGCCAAGCCATATATATTTAATTTTTTAACATTTAAATTAAATATTAAAAAAATTACATTAAAAAAAATTTCAAAAATTTTGGGGGGGAGGGTCCGCCCCTGGTTGGACCCCGAGCGACTATCATGTTTGTCCTGTGCCAGTGTCAGGTCTGGAGACAGAGACATCTATTCTCAGAATAAGTGGAGAAAACTACTCATACATACCAATAAATGCTCATGTGAAACTTGAAACCTCATCAGTAAAAGGTGAAAAAGAAGTGCACTCTCAGTTATAGGTGGATGTACGCGAGATATTTTTATTACTTGACTGCCTCAACTTTTATCGAATTTATTTGTTTATTGATACCGTAATAATAATAATAATAATAAATAAGTAAATAAAAACGGTTGATAGAGATAATTTGGGTGATGAAAAAATCCATCTTACTAAACAAGTATGACTCTATAAAGTTTATATAGGTCAATTTAGACCTAAAAACCACACTTATCTATCCACCAAATATTTTTGTATAGTAGTCACAAGTGGAATGAATGTTGTGAAGATTCATGGCTTGCATGTCAACTAGTCTTATAATTTAGGTCACCCAACCAATGCCTTTTGAACCATATAAATATAATTATATAATATTAATTAATTAATTAATATAAAATAAAATAATTTATAGTATATAATTGAATTTTATTTTATTTTTATGCCAAACCCTGCCCCATGCAATCTTATAAAGTCCAACAAAGTCTAACCACATTTGATGAAGACCTAATTAATTTTTTTTAAAAAAAATTCAATTAATTAATTAATTAATTAATAATTATATTGCTTATAAGTCCCATGTTAGCTAGGGAAACTAACATACTATGGCTTTTGTCATTAATTTGTCACCTAATTTTGACCTTTTTTTTAAAAATAATAATAATATTATTATTATTATTAATAATTAACAAATTCATTTGGGTTAGTAAAAGTCATTTTCCACTAATGACTTTTGTTTGACTACCAAACAAATCAAGTCTTAGGAGAGAGAAAAAAAAATATATATATATATATATAGGGATCACATATGCATGACGAGTTGCTTATGTGTGAGCCATGCATGCTGCCACGTGGCATGATTAATTTGCTCTAATCATAATTACAAGTCCAAGTTGGAGCCACATTCATTTGACAATTGTTGAATATTATTCTTTTACATGTATTTGTTTTTTCTCTCTCTCTCTCGCTCTCTCTCTCACTCTTAAAGTCTTGTAATACACACGAGTGCTTGGATTTTCTTATAAAGGAGTACAAATTTGACATTAAGGTGTGTATAGATTGATTGATTAATTTGGTATAAAAAGCCAAAAGTGGGTTAGGAAGCACTTTTGTAAAAAGTAAAATTTTGAATAAGAATAAGGAGGTTGTAAGTCTAATAAGTGTATTGAATAATAATACGGCAAGGTGCTGGAAAAATATTTCAGGATCTTTTGTTTTATAATGTTATGTAATCAGTTTTAAATTATTACATAACGTTTAAAGGATTTTATATAAAGGATCGTAACAACGATGTTAGACTGCCGCACACGCTTCTCTCTATAATAATATATTTGGACTGAAACCGAGCAATTTTTTAGAGCTTTTACTTTGTAATTCAAGTGTCCCTCGAATGATTTAATCGGTCTATTTATAAACCAATAGGTGATTGTTCATGGCGGGTCGTAATAGTTCACTGCCATTACTTTTCTTGCTAGAGACATGTCTCTAGCGAAAGGTTTCATAACGTTATTAAAGAAAGATTTTGAAAAAAAAAAAATTAGGACCGTCTAGATTAGAGAAATACCATACGTTTAATATAATCATAGTTGTCATGTATCTTTGAAACTCAATTGGAGACTAACTGCCTGAGTATAGTGCGACAAAGGTTTGTTAGGAATCACTTTTATGATAAGTGATTTTTGGATAAGACTCAGTTGGGTTATTAGACTAATGCATGATGGTGTATTGAATATATTTTTAATAAGTAAAATGTTTTTGTATCTACCTAACTAGTCGGGACCGTACTGAGAAAAATATTTCCAGACCTGCTGTTCATAATATTGTGTAATCAGTTAGGACAGTGTTAAAAAAATATTTTTAGACTTGTTATTTTATAACGTTGTGTAATTAATTCTGAAATAATTTCACTAGTATTATAAAAGATTTTATAATATTATAAAAAATATATATATATATTTTTAGACCGTTTTAACTAGACTCTAGAGGAGTATTATAATTGAAATACAATAATGGTTATCGTGTATCTTTGAAACTCAATTGGAGACTAATTGCATGAGTATAGTGAGGCAAAAGTGTGTTAGGAAGCACTTTTATAAAAAAGTGATTTTTGTGCAAGACTTTAATTGGGTTGTTACTTGTTAGACTAATGCAAACATATTTTCACCGAGTAAAATATATATTATTTTTTAATATACCTAACAATGGAGTTCTGCAATCACATCTTACAAAATTAATTGGTGACCTTAGAATAATATTATTTTATTTATTTTATACATTTATAAATAATATAATGTTTACACACAAGGTCATTTGTCTTGGTGGTTGGAGACCCAAAATTCTTCAAGCCACCAAGGTTCAAATCCTTGTGTATACATGTCTGTAGGTCTCGGTAATTATCGTCTCCCGTTATTAGATGTAGTTGTCCGGGCCATGCTTATATGATTTAATCTCAGTTAGTCCCGGTAGTACTCTGACCCGTAAATGTGTCAGATTTTTAAAAAATAAAATAAATATATAATATAATGTTTACAAATAATATATTTTATACATTCATTTTTAGAATATTGTGTTCTGCCATGGATAATTAGTTTCAAAATGGGAGACTAATCCTATGCATCTTTTTTTTTAAGTATAATTATAAAATGGGCTAATTGTAATAAAGTGCCATGACGATTGGCTATATTGCAATGAAATTGTGAGTTTAGTCTTAATTGCATGTTAATACCCTACCGTCAATTGACCAGTCAAATATAACGGTTTGATTTTGACTTTTGTGTAAAATAATATAATTGCCCCTAATTTAAAAAATAAATTAAATAAAAAATTAAAAAATTAAAAAATTAAAATTTTTAAAAATGGATCTCCACCATCCATCAATCTTGATGGACGGTGGAGATACATTTTAAAAAAAAAATTTTAAAATCATACAATTAAAAAAAGTTAAAAAATATTTTATATTAAAAAAATTTTTGGTGTTCTTGGTGGAGATCCAGACCAAGAACTCCAAGAACAAAAAAAAAAAAAAAAAATTTTGCTGAATCGCGAACCCAGATCTGGGTTCGTGTTCGAACCTAGATTTCTAGGTTCGCGAATTTCTTTTTTTTTTTTTTTTGTCGATAGAGCAGCGCTCCGTCGCTGCTCCATCGGCGACGGAGCAACTGTTCCATCAACGGGAGCAGATCTACTCCCATTGATGGAGCAAATTTGGTTTCAGCAAATTTTTTTTTTTTTTTTCTTGGAGTTCTTGGTGGATCTCCACACCAACAATACTAAAAATATAATTTTTTATTTTTTTATTTTAATTTTAAGTTTTTTTATTTTTTTTGTCAATATAATCTCCACCGTCCATCAAAAATGATGGACGGTGGAGATTTATTTAACTTTTTTTATAATTTATAATTTTTTTTATTTTTTTAAAATAAATTAAGGTCAAAAAAACCAAAATACTCTTTGACTATTGGTTGACCGTCAACTCTAACGGTCAACCAGTTAGTCAAGGGTAGTAATATGCAATTAACCAGTTAGTCAAGGGTATTAACATGCAATTAAGGCTAAACTCACGATTTCATTGCAATATAACAAAACGTCAGGATACTTTATTGCAATTAGTACTTATAAAATTAATAACAAATTTATTAGAACATGTCGAGATTAATAACCAAATGCATAATCCGGATACTTACTTCCATAATGAGAGATATATACTTATATAATAAGGAGAAAAATTAATCATTAAACGTGCGGTCCAGATAACTATTCTCATTATGGAAAATATCTATTGATCTCACAATAAGAGGAGAAAACTATCTACGCATACTGATAAATACTTATAGTAGGATTTAAACCCTCACTGTTGAGAAATATTAAATATGCACTAAGCACTTAAATTATGAATCAATTTGGCCACCACGACCCTTTTAATTTTCAAAATTGAAATGACTTAAATTTGTGAACGTGACTCGAGTGTTGGTATGGATTAGACCTTTTTTTTCAAATTAATTAATTTCTTAAAATCTTATCTAAATACAAAACAATATATATATATATATATATATATATATATATATATATATAAATGAACATATCATCAGAATAGCAACAGCATGGTCCATGTCTTCTCAAATTCAACTCTTAAATTATTGAAGATGGCAAGAACTTCATTGCCATTCACAACTTATATAAATTAATGCTTTTGATAATTGCATTTTTAAACTTAATTAACAAACAATTGTTTCGCTTAATTAGTTGCAAATAGGGTTTGTTATAGTTCGTTATTGGTTGTCGACTTATTAGTTAATAATTTGATTATTATTATTGTTCATCTTAAAAAAAAAAAAATTAATCTATCAGTTTGATAATGTTTCAAGTTCGAGTCGTCACCATCACTTCCTACTAGTGATATGTAAAAAAAAAAAAATAATAATAATCTATAAATGCTGATATCTTCTTGTTAAATTTCAGTACAATGCACATGTAGTACTACTTCAATTTGAGTCCCACTCACAACTTACTCTATTAAGTTTTTTATTTTAAAATTTTTTATTTAAAAACAATGGTTTTTTTTTTTATTCTTAAACTAAAGGGTCATTTATTTTTTTATCAGAAAACTAAATATATTTTATTTTTTTTAAAATTTGAGCAGGAGTTAAAACTTAAAATCCAAATGATATATTTTTTTCCCTTCTAACTACTGATTAAAGTGTTAAATGATAAGTTATAATTTTTAATCATTTATTTTAAGTTATTTTTTTATTATTTTTAAGTTGTTTAATTAATTAAAAAAATAAATAAAAATAACTTAATATATTCAATTAAGACTCAATAAATATTAAGTCAAAAAAATAAATGATTCCAAGAGTTTAAGGAAAAAACAAAAAAAAAAAGTTGGATATTATGGTTCACGAAGATCAAAAAATAAAGTAATTTAAGTTTTTTTAGATGTAAATAGAATAATTTAATGTTGGAATTTAAAAAATTATTGGTTTGGGATGTACATACAATTTTAGAGGAGTAGAAATGTTACCAGAGGCCCAATTGGCCCAATGGGCCAAATTTCATATCTAAATAGCCCACCAAATTTGCAAATGATTGTATTGTTAAATGAACGTCTAGGTTGAACGTCTAAATTAAACACATTAAATTTATTTTATTTTTAAAAAAATAACTTAAAATTAAACATTATAACTAATCAGTGTTAGAATTTTCTTCAGTAACTGTTATTATTATAATAATATATTTTATTTTTATTTATAAAAAAATAAACAATCAACTCTTCTAATTAATTAATTAGAACATTTATTCCGATTACAATTCATGTCCAGTTTTAAAAAAATTCAAACCTATTCAGCTGGTAAAACTCCCCATAAATTTCCCACCCATTAAAAGACCTCAATACGATTTCCACAAACACATAAAAGTGAAATCAAATCAGCCAAAATGATCATCCAAAGCTGTTTTAGATTAGATACCCACAAGAGTTTGAGGATTTTACAATTCATAATAAAATTCTAAGAAACTTAAAAAAAAAAAAAAAAAAAAAAAACACAACAGAACAGAACAACATTTAATCTTAACAAAGATCAACAATTTGTGTATGTTCCAAAGAAATTAATTAAAATAATATGTTCTCTTGTCAAAATATCAAGTTTATCCAAACCACATCCAAACACTCATGTCAAGTTTTCATCAAGTTACCAAATAAAAGGACTGAAAATAATGTAGGATTGGTTTTTTCCCACTCTATGGTTGATGATGATATTTCTAGAGTCTTAAAGACTGCCACCACCCCTTAGTGCAAGTACAAGATGAAGCACGGAACCGCCCTCGATGTTGTAATCTTTAGCCGTCTTGTCATCTGCGAGCTGCTTGCCAGCGTAAATAAGCCTGCAATGAGAGAGGGAGCGTATGGATAAATGAGAATTCGAGTTTTATGCTAGAAGGACTGAATTAGTTGTAATTGTTTGATCCGAAATGAAATGAGAAGAGCAACAACATTTGTTATAGAACTTCAACAAGCAGTTTATATAGAACTGGATCACAACTTCCACAAGACATGAACAAATCACCGTTTGTCGAAAAAAACATGCATAGAAAAGTATTTTTCGGGTGTGAAAAGAGAATAAGAAAACAAATTCCTGATAACAATGGCCAGTTTTCTAGAACCTAATATGTTTATCTCCCTTCAAGATTGTTTTATGTCCCAGCGTGTTTTCTAGAACCTAATAAGTCTTGTAAAAAATTCACTTGGGGAATCCGGATGAGAAATCTGCGAAATAAAGACTCCCGTACAAAAAGGAATGCCCCTTGGACACTTTTCGAAGGACAACCATGCACTCCATATGTTTTAAGTTATGGCATCTATCCTTCAAGAAAATTAACAAGCTGAGTAATTACCAACTCATTCAAATTATCACATGACAATGAAGAAAATATATGCACAGAAGAAGTAGAACAGATTACGAATATGTCAGAAAATGTAGCAACTCTAATGCAGCAATTCATACTCGAGCATTAATGAAGCTCAAAAGAATAAAGGTACAAAATTAATATACCTTTGCTGCACTGGAGGAATTCCTTCTTTCTCCTCCACCCTTTCCTTGATCCGCTCGATAGTATCAGTTGGCTCGATATCGATTTCAATTTCTTTTCCAGTGAGAGTCTTCACCTTGATCATGGTTCCTCCTCTAAGCCTCAGGACCAGGTGAAGTGTCGACTCCTTTTGTATGTTATAGTCTGCAAGAGTTCGACCATCTTCCAATTGTTTACCAGCAAAAATCAGTCTCTGCTGATCGGGAGGGATGCCTTCCTTGTCCTGAAAAAGATACAGTCACCTTTAGTTAAGCATGAATATAACAGTTCATAACGAAGGAAAAGGAAAAAGAAAAATTAAAATTCAATTATAGTATCAAACAAGATAAACTAATATTACTTCTAATCTGTTCCTGTTAATGTTCAAGAATTTTTTTTTTTTTATTGGGCTACGGGCTATCATTATGCTAGATCAGCACGACTACTAATTGTTAGGTTACTTTCCAGTAAGATCTATGACAATTCCATGGTAACATTTGATACACGAAACTCCGAAAGACACCAAATTAACACCGAGCCATCTAATTAAACCTGGCTAATGCATTGATTCAAGGATGGAGATGATGAACCAACAAATTCAAAACTAGCATCTTATTCCCGTGGATATTTCATTTCGCTATGTAATCAATCCCATAGGGCATTCCTAACATGATGAGTATCAGAAACCTTAATACAAGCACGCAAGTGTGGCTGCACACTTAGACGCACGCCACAGCTCAATAAGCATATTGAATATTGTACAAACAGAAACATATAAAAAACTTCTAATTGCCTTGTATTAGAAAGCTGCTTCTACCAAAACCATTGTTTTGATAAATTCTGTAACATAGAATTCAAAACTATGCTTCCCATAAAACGAAAATCATAGAATACACAATTTTACAGATACAAACACATGACAACAAAACACATAATGTTATGGGAAACCAAGAACCAACAATCAAAACCTAGATATACAAAACAAATAGAAGAAAACAAAATTGAAAATCCAAAATTTGAAACTTCCATAACATAATTGGACAGTACCTTGTTGAAGAAAAGACATCAGATTCAAGCTAATAAAAAAAATTAACTAGTATTTAACTTAACTCAATTACCATATAAAAAAAACAGATAAAAACATATAATTCAACAAATTATAATCTTATCAGAAACCCTAACCATCTGATCCAACAACAACAACAACAACAGAATCCAGGTACAAAAATAACAAAACACCAGATGAAAAAAATCAAAACTTTCCCGGAAAGTTCCCAACTTTCCATCAAAACAAACACACCCAGATACAAAAAATAGAAAACAAAGAAAGAAAAAAAAAAAAAAAGATACCTGAATCTTGGCCTTGACATTATCGATGGTGTCGCTGCTCTCAACCTCGAGAGTGATTGTTTTTCCTGTAAGAGTCTTCACGAAGATCTGCATACTTGCTGTTTTTGTGCTTCTCTTCTGCACACAAGAGAGAGAGAGAGAGATAGAGAGGTGTTCTCACAATCTCACACAAGTCACAGGAGGAGGAAAGAAGAGACAATAGAAAGTAATTAAGTTAATTGCACCAACACCCCTGAGGTTTTGCCAACTACATGTATAATCAACTTTATCGTTTATTGACAATGACCTCCCCTATCATTAGTTGACTTTAGTTAAACTTCACATAGTCAGGGTTATTTTTGTATTTTCAGGCTTTTTTAATTTTATTTTATTAAATAACAAATTAAAAGATTAAAAAAAATCTCATCTCTCTATCTTTAAAAATGGACGATTATGATTTATTTAAAAATTAAAATAATAATAATATTTTTAATAAAAATTAAAAATTAAAAGATTGGTGGACGGTGAAAATTCAATCTGCAAAATGAATCTAAAAATTTTTTTTTTTGGAAAGAATGTTTGGGTTCTTCGAAGAATTGAAGAACCCAGATTTGGGTTCTTCGAACGAATCTAGAAGAGTTCGAACCCTCGAACCCAGAAGGGTCGAAGAATCTTTCTGTGTTTGACTTTGAACCCTTTAGGTTCTTCGAAGAACCCATTTTCTAGGTTCTTCTATTTTTTTTTTTTAATACCTAGATCTGAGGCGAACCCATATCGTTGACGAACTCAGATGAGTTCGTCTTCGTTGACGAACCCTTCTAGGTTCGTCGTGCTGGAGATCCAGTCACAAGTTTCTTCTTTTATTTTTTTGATAGACGATGGAGATCCAATTTGGAGATTAGATCTCTACCTTTTAACTTTAAATTTTTTATTTTAAAAAAAAAATAAAAAATTTATAATAATTTTTTTTAATAAGAAACAATCTCTACCGTCCATCTCACCTGAAATGGACGGTAGAGATCTAACCTTATTTTTTTATTTAATAAAAAGAAAATATTATTTTAGGGGTATTTTGGTTATTTTAATAGTTAAAGTTGGATCAATAGTTAAGTCTAGCGAAAGTCAACTAACGGCAGGGGAGATCATTGTCAATAAACGATAAAGTTGATTCTATCTGTAGTTGGTAAAACATTAAGAGTATAAGTACAATTAACTCTTTTATTAATAATTGTCGACATCTGTCGAGATCAATAACACGCAGATTGATCCTCCGCGATAACTGATTCTTTGGGTATTGAATATTTGATTATTTAATATTTATAATGGTGCTGTGGGGATTGGAAATTGGATTGTAGGAATCTTTATAGGAAAAGAAATTGAATTCAGTCCCTTCAAAGGATTGGGCCACTCTATTATTCCTTTTATATCTTTGACAACTTTTGTGTAAAAAAATATATTAAATAAAATGCCCTTTTCAAAAAATATATAAAAATAAAATAAAAGTATTTTTTTTTATATAAATTTAATTTAATTACAAGGTTTAAAAAAGTAAAACGAATTAAATCAATAACAATCAGACTTAGTTTTAAAATTAACGTGATCTTTAATTTCATGTATATTGATAGGAAATCTAATAAAAAGTCGTCAATATATCAAACGTATTATATTACTGAGACGATACTATATTACTCGTATCATGTTTAAGTAAATAGAATGAGTCGAATTAATAACGGTTGACTTATTTTAAAATTAACGTAATTTTGTCTAGTTTAATTTTATGTATCGATGTTTAATCCAATAAAAGGTATCGTTTGACATAATACATTACTCGTGTCATGTTTTATACTTGTAATGTTGATTCCATATATTAGTAAATGCGCGAGGAGAGAAAGTCGTTAGTAGAATGAACTTATTATATCATTTGCTCGTCAATCGAATAATAAGGATTTTTTTAAATAAAAATAAAACTAGATATATTGTTATAGTTATTGTTTAAATTAGTACTCCTTGTTCGAAACATAATATATTATGATTTGGATTATATAATTTTAAATCCTTATTTAAATGAAAATATATAAATTAATGTTAGTTCTATTATAATTTGGACAATAGAATAAAAACTAAACACAATTTCTTTAAATAAATAAAAAATTGTTAAATTACTTTGTCATGTCAAATTAGTATTACTTAATTTAGTAGTAAAAAGTTATTTTAATTTTTTTCTTATTTTTAAATTATTAAAAACAAATCCTAAAATTCACATTAATACTATATTTTCTTTCCGATTTTCAATAAGATTATATAAAGTATCACTACAAAAATATGAACGTTTAAAAAGTACTAATGATTGATCTAAGGTTGCGTTTGGTGTACGGAATTGGATTAGACTATTTTAATGAGATAGGATTGAATTGGATTGGATTGTATTAAATTAGTACTGTAAAGTGTTTGATGTAGATTGGACTAAAAATAATATTGTTTCTTGTTTGGTGTAGTATAGGACTGAATAAAATCAGATTAGATTAAATTAATTTTTACATATAATAAAATTATTTTAAATTAAATAAAAAATAAAATTATTTAAATTAGATATAGTAAAAAAAATATTTTTTTAAATAAAATAGATTATTTAAATTATTTTATAAAAATAATATAACTATTTAAAATATTAAAGATATATAATATTTAAAAAAAAATTAATTAAATTTTAAAAAATGGGTTGTCACATATTAGTCTCGCCTTAGCAGGATTATCTACTAAAAGTCACAGTCGGCCAGAGCCGAATATTAATTATTATCGATATACTAATGAGTACTCAATCCACTAAACCTAACTGGCACATTTTCTACGGGGAGTGAGTATACTCAAAATTTTACGGGGAGCAGCCATTGGTGTAGCATCAATAATTGAAAGAGTTTCATTTAGATAAGTAGAGGCCCACATCTTCTATTGAATAATAAATAATTATGAAATGTATGATTATTTTTTGATGATTAGATACAACTTGGGCCTCATCATATGCTTAGTGGACTTTCAATATGTGGGCCTTGGGCCCCCATTCCATTTGACAAATTTTTAACGCACACTTGGTTCTAGGTTTGGATACATTGGTCTTTTGACATTTATATTTATTTGTTTATTTCTTCTTTTTAAATATATATATATATATATGCACACTTCTAATTTTATTTTAGCTTAAAAGTTGAATTAACTTGGATTTTTTTTATTGATATTTTTTTAATCTATTATTTCGTATGATATAAATATGATTAATGTCATGGATACACACTTCAAATGAATTTGAGAGATTTAACGAAAATTTCGGATAAATTACAAATCCTTCAGATAAAAAAAAAAAAAAACATTTGTATTCGAGTAACGAATCACACAACTTTGCTATTTTTAGTAAGCCTATCGAATCATATACTCCTCATTTGTCATCTAATATATCACGTATGATTTTTGTTACATTCTGCATTAATATCGTTTTTATATGAAATTACTATTCTATCGTCGAACTTACAACTAACTCTCTATACGAATTTTATTACATTACACACGTATTTCGTTATCTATATAAAGTGAATCGTTATAAGTTATGAAACACTTTTGTACTCAATTTACAATTTTTTTTTATTACTTTGTTACAAATAATATAAATAAATGGCCATTTTTTATGGTTGAATTACACAATCTTATCTTTTGTTTTAAATTAAATGATAGATATTAAATAATCAACATTTAGATAATTTTTTTTTTTGTGACACCACCAAATGCAAAGACTCATGTTATTATACAAATAGTATAAAAACTAAGGTAGGTACCACAAGCATGCATTGATATATATATATATATATATATATATATATATATATATATATATATATGTATAAAATGTACATTTTGGAACTTGTAATTATTTATTGCACATATTATTTCTTATAATAAGTATTTTGCCACTAAAGTCTAGACTTCAATTTTTATGTTAATTATTGTAGGTAATTAATGCAGATAATTTTTGTTTGGATAAATGTGCAGAAATTTTGAGGGAAAAAAAAACTATATGGATATGTAAAATTTAATTTCATACCCTAGATATATAGTAATCAATACATATAATTTAATAAATTTAAACAAATAATATATATATATATATATATAGAGAGAGAGAGAGATGCAGAGCAATAACTTATCAATAAGGAATAATTGCAATAACTGCCCGTATATATAGGTATAATTACATAAAAATTTGAGAATAATTGATAATAACAATAACTCCCCTTTAATCGGTTGACTAACCGTTGACCACAATTAGTCACTAACGGTCAAAGGGGTAAAATCGTCTTTTAAAAATTTAAAAAAAAATCTTAAAAAAAAAAGAAGAAGAGGAGGAGGAGGAAGAATAAAAATAAAAAAAAAATCTGGAAAAAAAAAAGAAGAGAAGAAGAAGAAGATGAGGAGGAGGAGGAGGAGGAAGAAGAAAGAAGAGGAAGAATAAAAATTAAAAAAATCTGGGAAAAAAAAAAGAAGAGAAGAAGAAGAAGAAAGAAGATAAACAATAAAAATAAAAAAAAAAATCTGGAAAAGCGAAGAAGAAGACGAAGAGGAAAATTCGAAAAAAAAAAAGAAGAAGAAGAAGAAAGAAGAGAAAGAACAAAAAAACAATAAACGAAGAAGAAGAATTCGAAAAAAAAATTCGGAAGAAGAAGAATAAAAAGAAGAAGAAGAAGAAGAGGAGGAAAATATAGGAAGAATAAAAAGAAGAAGATGGAGGAAAAGAGAAAAAAAAATGATGAAGAAAGAAATTGAAAAAAGAAAAAAAAATTGAAAGAAGAAATAGATCTGTGAACAAAAAAATTTGAAAAAAAATTGATTTTTTATTTTTGTAATGGACCAGATGATCTGGTCCATTGGATAAAGATATTTTTATCTCATCTAATGGACCAGATCTCATCTGGTCCTTTTTTTTAAATTTTTTTTAAAATGATGATTTTACCCCTTTGACCTTTAGTGACTAACTGTGGTCAACGGTTAGTCAACCGGTCAAAGGGGAGTTATTGTTATTATCAATTATTCTCAGATTTTTGTACAATTATGCCTATATACACGGGAGTTATTGCAATTACCCCTATCAATAATATTTTTATTGCAATTACCCCTATCAATAATATTTTGTGCAATTATATCTCAGATTTTTTTTTTGTAATGGACCAGATGATCTGGTCTATTGGATGAAGATATTTTTATCTCATCTAATGGACCAGATCTCATTTGGTCTAATTATTTTATTTTATTTTTTTAACTTTTTTTTCTAAAATGACTATTTTACCCCTTTGACCGTTAGTGACTAACTGTGGTCAACGGTTAATCAACCGGTCAAAGGGGAGTTATTATTATTATCAATTATTCTCAGATTTTTGTGCAATTATGCCTATATACACGTGAGTTATTGCAATTACCCCTATCAATAATATATATATATATATATATATATAACTAATTACTCATTTAATTATAATTATACAAAAGTTATAAATATATTATATATGATGGTGAAAACATTATTTGTCATTTTTTATGCTAAAATTAACTATAAATCAGTCAGGAAAATATAAGTTTTTAAATTTAGAGATATGTATTTTTTTAAAATTAGTATCAATTTCCAAGTCGAACAAGCTACAAGGGCAAGCCTTTGAAATTTGAATTTAGAGATGTGTAGGTTTCATATTGATTTGAATTTAGAGATGTGTAGGTTTCATATTGATATCAAGGATTGTGAGGTTCGGCGAGGACTCCAGAGATTCATGATTCCATTTTTTAGCCTTTAAATTATGGGAAAGTTTAAATTTATCAACCTCCGATAATTTTTCTATTTTTGTCAAGTTTACCCATGGCGTGATCAAAATATCCCTATTATGTTTTTACCTCCTCTTTCCCACCAAATATATTTCTCTTCTCTCTTTCCATTTTGTTTCTATCTCATCTCTTTTCCTAATTATTTGTCTGCATTTTTCTTTATTTTCGCACCTAAGCATTTTAGTTTGTTATCATATGTCATTATTTATTACTTGTAGAGTGAGAAAATAGTATATCGGTGAATAACACTTTAGAAGTTAAAGAGAGAAAGTTTGAAGTTAGAGAGAGAAACTGACGAATTCATTCGTTTTAATTCTTCGAAAATTTACATTGGCGTGCAAAATTCTACTTATAAAATTTAGAGTGTAAAATTTGGATTGTAAAATTCAGCGTATACAATTACTAGAGATCAAAATTGAGTTTCGTTCTTCACCAATGAATTTCTCTCTCTAAATTATAACTTTATATCTCTTCTCATTCTCTCAGTAATTTTCTCTCTCTAACTTCCAATTTCTCTCTCTATCTTATGATCTATCTTCTCACTCTTTTTTTGGTGACCTCTGTTGTTAAAGATATGCACAGATATCCATTATTGGAGGTCTGTTGTGATCCAATTTTGAATTATTTTTTTTTGTAAAATTCTTTTCCATTTAAAACCGACTAAATGACATTTTTATCTACAAAATGAAAATATCGATAAAAACAATAAAATTATTGGGAATTTGATAAAGTTAATCGTCCTATTAACTTAATGGCTACCTATTTATGATTTCCTTTCAAGTCTAAAAACTACCATGAAATTCAATTGTCAAAACATGCCCCAAGTTGTTATATAGTAAAGGTTAGTAGGCAATTTAATGCCTTTGAAGAAGTATATGTAAAGGATGATGTGTACATATTGACTTAAATCTCTTAAGGAATTAAATGTCATTTAATGTTGTATGCAAAAACTTTAAGGTGGGATCTTAAATACTTACACACACACACCCCTCCCTTTGGCCTAGAAATGAGAGGTACATAAAAGAGAAAAAAAAAATTCTTTCGCTTTCCTTCACAAATTAATTATTTCGTTTATCATACACGATCTGTATAGTTTTAGTAGAGATCCACGTAATTTTCTTAAAATTTTATTTTTATTGAACGATCGGAGAATTAATCTAATAGATGTTAATTTTCTAGAAACATTATTTGATCCGTAAAATAATACGATCGATATAATAACATGAAACAATTATTAAAAATATATATATGGAAGGAAGGGCATTGAATTATGATATTAAATGCCCACCAGAGACCATAGGAAATGCATTAAATCTTTGCATATTTAGTGCACCAAAAAATGGAAAAAATAAATAAATATTATTTATAAGCAATAAATTTCTCTTATTATGTAAGGCATAGTAAATATATTTTTTGCTCATCCTAAGAGGTTTTCACCTTATTAAATGTAGTATTCAAAGCTTCATGGTTTATATTAAATGCTTACACCTTCCTTTGCATTAAATTTATAATATGATATTGAGACAAAATTTAATTTTATTTTTTTTTAGTAATTACATATAATTCAACACTTTAAAAAGTTAACACCATTCATTCTTATAATACAAGGGTATTTTAATCATATAAGGACCAAATCAATTCCGAATAATCATACACGTGTCACCTTAGAAATACTTACTAAAAGATTATTTTTCATCTTTTTCTAAGGATAATTTGTAAAATCAGCGTCAAATTATCATTATAAGGGTATTTTGATCTTTTATATTGTCTGACAGGGTCAACTGTTAGCATTTAATGGTCAACGGTAACGACAGGAAAATAATAAGAAAAAATGCCAACATAATGTGTCATATTATTTTATATATATATAAATTCTTTAACGAAACAGACATATCATGTCATATATACATCTTTTGAATAATATGAATTTATCGTGGGAATTTTATAAGACTAGAGAAAGCCACTTAAAATTACATAGTTAGTGAGATTGGGTCGTTATTGGTTTATAAACTCTAAGAAATTCTTAAGGGTTTAGATTCATGTAAAGTATAGAAATTAAACCATTAAAACGGTTTGACCGAAACAAACAAAATATACACTAGACCAAATGTCATATTTACATTCAAGTTTTTATTCTTTAGTCATCTCAACCACAATCAATCATTGTTGGAATCCTATAGGGCTAGAGAAAGCTTCCAAATCTAAATTGCTAGTTAAAATGCTCAACAAATTAAAACAAACTAGGGTGTTAAAGAGAAAATAACTAAAACTATAGGGGTCAAAATATAAATAATTAAAAATGAAGAAGCTCTAGTCCACTAGTATTTTTCAAAGCATTTAATGCAAACCATTCTCTTTTCCTTAAATTATCATCTCTACTCTTTCCACTTACCATAAATAAATAAGCAACAATAAATGAAATCAATTAATATATATAAAAAATTAATCAATTAATAATCAAATTACAATAATTACAATAATAAATTAATAATAATAATAATAATAAATCTTTTCATTTTCTATAACGGACCTATATATATTTATATGTGTGTGTGTGTGGCTCTGTTGTATCACTCTTATTTATTATAAAATCAAAACCTCTCTGTTTTTTGCTCTGTTTTTCTCTCTGGAGAAGAAGCATATTTTTTTGGCTATGGCAGCTGATGTGAGCTCTCTGGTTCGGGTACTGAACCGGTACAAGGATGATCGGACGGCTGGGAGTGAAACTGTTGGTGGGAAACAGACGTCTTTGATTACTCAAGACTTGCTTGGAGGTGGAGGTGGAGGTGGTGGTGGTGGTGAGGCTGTGAAGAACGAGTACCAGGAACTGGACCTGGACTTGCAGGTCCCTTCTGGCTGGGAGAAGCGCTTGGATTTGAAGGTAAAAAAGAAAAATATAAAAAAAATTAGATTTTGATTGTTATTTTTTTTTTCTCATCTGGGTCTATCTGTTTGTTTCCTGGGAAAATATTGTTGAAAATATCAAAATCTATTTTCAACTTGGAATTCTAATATTTTGGTTGTTGTTTTATTTTTTTTGCTTTTTATAATTGGTGTGTTAATAATCAAAGGGTTTTCGATTTATTTTTTCAAGATTGATTCTGTTCGAATTGTGAGTTTTATTATGTATATTATATTATTTTAATTTTCTGTTTGGTTGCTGAGAAATTGCTGAGAAACTGGAAGGAAAAGTCAATGAAAGAGGCTGAAGTCTAGCTTTTGGTTTTTCTTGGATACCAAACACTTTTCTCTGTAACCAAACACAACCATTGATTTTCTATCCAATTCATGAACTCATGTCGAGATTTTTTTTTTTGTGTGATCACAATTTAATTATTAAAAAAATTATTTTATTTATTCATTTTTTTTTATTTTGCAGTCAGGAAAGGTGTATTTACAAAGATGCAATTCATCAAGCTCACCATCATCATCAGATCACAAACACCAAACCAATCAAACAGTACCAAAGCTTCAAGATTTAAATTTCCCGCCGTGGCCCTCGAAACCCTTGTTAAACCTTTTCGATGAGAGGAATCTAGATTTAAAATTGGTTCCGTTGTCCTCCTCCTCCTCGCCTCCTCCACAATCGTCGAACAATTACCAAAGCGTGTGCACGCTCGATAAAGTAAAATCCGCCCTCGAGAGGGTCAACAGAGAGCCTAATTATAAGAAAAGATCAACAACAACAGCGACGTTGTGGAACGCGTCCCTATCGCCTTCGTATTCATCGTCATCCTCTTCAATCAAGGACACGAAGGAGATGGAAGAGATCGAAGAGAGAGTATTATCATCTTCTCCTGTAGCAGCCGGGTGCCCGGGATGTTTGTGTTATGTGTTGATAATGAAGAATAACCCTAAATGCCCTAGGTGCAATTCAATGGTTCCAATGCCAGCAATGAAGAAGCCAAAAATTGATCTCAATATGTCCATTTGATGATAAATGAAGGTTTGGTCTTTTTTTTAATTTTTTTTTTTAAAATTCAATGTTTTTGAATTTGTAAATGATAGATGAATTAGTTTTTTTTTTTTTTTTTTTAGAAAAAAATTAGAAATATTAGACAAAGAAAAGTATGTATAAATTTGAAAAAAAAACAAAAAAAAAATAATTATGGTGGTTTTGTTACCATAGCATAAAATAGAAATATTATGGCCTATTCATTTGAATTTCTACATTAAATGTTTTGTTTTATATGTTGTGAGCAAGTCTCTTCATTGATTGATTACATATGAATTTCTTGAAACTTTGTATATGACAATATTGTCAAAAAAAGAAAAAGAAACAAACTATCCACCTAGCAAAATTTAAAATTTGTATAAATTACTATTATTTACAATAACCAATCATGATTTTTAAATATGTTTACATCAAAATTCATATCACTTTATAGAAAAATTTAGATGAATATATCCAAAATTTTCAATGCACATTTTTCCTTACTCAGTTGTGTCAAGATCTAGTTTACGGATACAACGTTTAATCTTGATTCCAGTAGACTCCTGACTTACCCCAAAGATAATAATTAAGATCCTAAATATGGTTAGTTGGTACTTGGTAGTTGGTGATAACCTAAACAGACTTTTTAGCACCAAATATGGCATGCCACATTTCTCATGCATTTAATACTTGGACATCTTGTGTTAATTTTGGGCTAATTAAGTGCAAAAAAATTAATTATGTTGGTTAGAGTGCATTAATGCACCTTATTAAATAAACTTTCTAAATTTTAACTATGTTTTGGAATTTACATATTTTGATCCAATTCAAGTTATGAGCCTTTAAAGAAAATGCTACAAAGTATAGACTATACATGGAAAACCAATTAATCCTAGATTCTGACATGTATCCGTGATTTTGAATTTGGGATATTATTAGAATAAATGAGTGTCCTTTACCAAAGCCACGTTGGGCGGTGGTATATATCCATTAAAGTTACTAATAAAACGTTTGCGGTAAATCACTTAATGAACCCTATTACAGAACACGGTACATATTCTAAAAATGTGATTTTAATATGAAAATCACTCTTATGAAAAATGTACATTACGTCCGGACTAGTTTTGAACTATTTAAAAACTGTATTTTAACGAAATGAGAAACACCCTCCTTACACGTAGTAAACCCACAATGTGACACCTAACCCTGAAATTAAAAGTCCTTTGTTATATATACCAACCATGATCTATATGTCCCTCCCCATAACTATTTGTAATAGAGAAAGTGATGTACCCAAAAGAAGAAATATGTAGTTTTGAAAACTCCATTCACCTACACCTTTGTTGTCAAGTGATGATCATGGTCTTTATTTGGTTATGGTGAGTGCATGAAGCTAATTATGACCCCATTTACTATTAAGACCAATTCATTAATTGATATACCTAACCTAAACTCAAATAGTAAATGAGAATTTAATTTCATCATGGCCTTTAAAGTCTCCTTACCTACCATCTTATATGGGACACATCTTTTATGTTTCCATGCATGTAAGTTATAACAAAATTGGTAACCATCTCTACTTGCCCAAGGTATCATTTAATTAAATTATAGAGCTATTTAAAAAAAAAAGCAATCCTAAGTATATAATTAATTTGCACGTCTACTCATATTTCAAGTGGTTAGTGCACCTCCCTCCCATCACAATAGTGAGAGTTCAAGTCTCACTATGCACATTTATCAATATGTGTAGGTAATTTTCTCTCCTTATTGTGGAAGTATATGTCTCCGTTATATAAGTAGATATCTGGATCGCGCATTTAGTGATTGATCTATGCAGGTTCTGCCAGTTATTAATCATGTAATTGGACCCTTCAAAAAAAATATACATTTAATTTTTATTATTTATTTTTTTCCTACTTATATCATTTACTACATTGCGCTGCCCGAATATCTACCTCCATAACCGAAAGATAGATACTCTCACAACACATAGAAGAAGTAAATGCGTATGGTAAGATTTGAACCTCCACCATTGACGTGAATGATGAGGTTGCTTTAACTCCTTAAGTTATAAGTGGATGTGTATTATTTTATTTTATTTAAGTATTTGGAGTAATAATCATTTGGATATTAAAACATGGGACCAAATGGTATAAATATTCTATACTAAAAAAAATATAAGCAAGTATTTCATGAACATTGAATTTTAGTTATAAAAAGAACATTTGAATACTTTGATTGTACCCTTACAAAAAAAAAAGTACTTTCATTGCTGCTTTTATTGATGCACCAAATTTATTCAAAAATATTAGTAAGTATATAAACTTGGTTTTTCTTCATTATTTTGGTAGGCATTCGAGGATTTAAAATGTGATTCATGAGTATGAGAAGAAGGGTTTGTTGTTTTGAAATATGTATATACACGCCCAAAGATAATAATAAATTAAATACATGAAAATAAGACAAAAAACACACCTGATTTTACGTGGTTTGATGATCAATGTAATCCGTATATTCTTGGAGCGTACTAGGACTCAATTCCAATATCAAATCGTTATTTGCAATAGTGAAGGGTGCACACAAATTTGAAACGACTTTGTTTTTATCACTTAAACCCTAAGAATATAAAAGTTTAAATATTAAAACCATCGAAGAAAAAACTGTCATTCGACCCTGGAGTATTTCAGCACAGCGCAACAATACTGATTCAGCATTCGCAATCCAACAATTGCTTAATTCAACTAAGAAGTGCTTCTCGATAGTAATTTTTAATAAATACAATATATCTACGAAAGTTTATATATATTATATATATATATATATATATATTCATAAATACACTCAAAACCTTTTGATTTTTATGGTTTCATTTAAATTAGGATACATTGCTTCCAATTAAAATTTGAATAGTCAAAGAAAAAGAAAACATTAAAAATCTATGAATAATATATATATTTAATGGTATTAAAGTTGAGGAACTACTTCAATTTCATAACTTAAATTTCTGGCAAATAACTAATAGTTGTTGTCTTTACACAATTCCCATCCATATTGTAGAATATTAATTATAGTTGTATATATATCTAAAATTGACCACTTAATATAATTCAATTCTTTTAATTTCAGATTGTGACACTTATTTTATTTATTCAACTTATTCATATCTTGTAGTTCAAAAAAAATTTACATTTTTTTAGGGTATGATTAAAAGATAAATAATAAGTATACCGCGACTTGTCGAGATTAATCACTAAACGTGCGGTCTGGATATTTACTCTCATAATAAAAGGAGAAAATTATCTCTACATGCTAATAAATGTGTATAATGACATCCATCTTAATTCTTTTAATTAAGCTAATAAAGTGTGCACGTGGAAAAGCTTATTAATTAGGCGAAGATCTAAATTCATATAATTTATTAGTTAAAAATATTCTTGGAATCATTTCATATAATGATATGACATGGATGATCCTATTTTACTTAAATCTTATAATTTTAGTATAATGTGTATTATATAACACGTCCCGAAATAGCTACCCCTGCAAAATAGAGAACTTCTCACAAATAGGATTCGAACGAATGAACCCCCAATATTGATGTGAAGGAATACATGTACAAACTACTTCTTTTTTTTTAAAAAAAAAAAAATCTAACACCTTACGGATCAGAAGACTAACGAAATCTATCGAGAGTAAACCATATAAACGGCTTCTTAATCAAGAGTTCATATAATTTGTTAGTTAAAAATATTCTTCGAGTTATTTCATATAATGATATGACATGGATGATCGTATTTTACTTAAATCTTATAATTTTAGTATAATGCGTATTATATAACACGTCTTGAAATAGCAACTCCTGCAAAATAGAGAACTCCTCACAAATAGGACTTTGAACGAATGAACCCCCAAGATCGATGCGAAGGAATACATGTACTAACGTCTTTTTTTTTTTTTAAAGAATCTGACATCTTACGAATCAAAGGACTAGCGGAACCTATCGAGATTAAACCATACGAACGACTTCTTAATCAAGAGTTGATATGCTATTTTTTTTTTTAAAAAAAAAAAATTATCGTAAAAGTGTTTCTATTTATTTAATTTTTTCAACCCACTACAAAAAAAGAATAAATACAAAACTTTACATACAACTTTAGTTGAATGTTGGATTTATGCTAAAATATAGTAATTAGATAAAGACATAATAATTAATTAATTAATTAAATAAAGACATTAGGTAAAGACATAATGTTGGATTTATGTGTGTGTGTGTGTAACTTGTGATTTATGTTATTAAATGAATTGAAAGGAGCAGTTACCTAAACTTTGTAGAAGTCGATGTTCATCTGTGGATTCAAATGGGATTTAATTAAGAAAATTAAATTGCTATTTAATTTATTTACCTAACTCTCATTAATTGCCTATTTAATTCTCTTTTTTTTTTTTTTTTTTTATAGTTGCTTACCTATCTTCAACATTTGACGTGCAATTTCAGCATCATCTTTACTTTTTCTTACTTCCAACTTTTTTTTTAACAAAAAAAAAATAAAAAATAAAATTCATTGATATATAAATTTATGTTGAGAATAATTGAGATCATCATTAATTAATATTCAGATTAATTAAATTAATTCAAACAACTTTTTCATGCATATATATATATGTGTCTTTCACATTATTTAATAAGGGTGTTTTTGAAAATAATAATAATAAAGAAGTAGTGTTTTATACAAAAATACTCTATATGTATACTATAAGTATTCGAAGCATTTTTTATATCCTTTTATATATATATATTCGATTTAGTTGTTAATTTAGTTAAAGGACACTGCCTGAAAAGGGTTTGAAATAAGAACATACATTTGAAGAAAAATTCTAAAGTGCGGATATAATTTGAACTTGCGTTGAGCTACAAATAATTTTTTATTTATTTACGAGTTGTATACTAATTTATGTTATTGGATGTTAAATGATTTGTATGATAAACCTTAAAATTGTAAACTAAATGACTAAATGTCCCAAATTTAAATTAGTACATATTCGATTACTAGATTCTTAAATCTTAATATTATATAAATTATAATAATTACAAAAATTAAGAAATTCTTAGATAACTATTTTGAATGTCAACTAAATTCTCATGTAACTCTCATAATATCTTGGTTTCACACGTATGTATGTACACGTGTGTGTATATATATATACATATATTTATTGAAGAATTAATTAAAATATCAAATGAATTGATTATCTAAAACAATTGAAGGTCAATGGACAAGAAGTGTTTTTGAAAATTCAACTTCTTGATTTCTGTTCTTCAATGAGTAGGTAAAAGGGAAGGTATAACAAAATTTGACTTCCATCAATATATTATTATTATTTTTAAATTATAATTAATTATAAATCTATCGAGACTCGTCGAGACTAATCATTTAAAAGTGTGTAACCCATATATCTATTCCTAAAATAACAGAAAAAAATTACACACATATATCGATAAATGAATATGGTAAAACTCGAACCCTCACCACTAATGTGTAAGAGATGTATATGAATCAATCGAGGTACGAGTGAATATATTTTCATCTACACACCACTGATTGCCGTATATGTAGAAGAAAATATAATTGTTATTTAATTTATTTTTTCAAAGCAACACATAAATAAATTGTCTTTGTAGAGACACAATAATTGAAATAAAAAAATGTACTTTAATTATTTAAATGCCTCTTGGTCTTGGTCTTTGGGTTGAACATCACATGTAGAATTCAAATCTTCTGTCCTTTTTTTTTTATTAAAAAAATAAATAATGAACTACTAAATATACCTTTGACTATTTTGTCACACAATATTGAATAGTTAATATCTATTTAAATTAAAATAGAAATCGGGGTAATTTAACGGTAAATTCTTAGTGATCATGTCTTCCTCCTCTTATTCCTGAATTCGTAGTAATTCAAAAAATAAAAAAAAATCTTCACTATAGTTGTAATGTAATTCTAAAATGTATTCATATACTTATGAGAAAATAGTCGTCGATTATGAAAAAAAATAATACGATAATTACGAACCATCTTAATATTTAATTTTTTAATTTTAAAAAAATAAAATAAAAATTGAATAGAGTTAGTGTTACTTCTAAGATAACATTTTTCAAACCTATTAAGTTATTATGAGATACATAATTAATGAAGAATAATGACAATAAAATTAATTATAATTAGACATGGCAGTCCATTTAATGCTAATTTGGTTGGTCACAAACAATCAATATTTCTCACCCAAAATAATTTATGGTACTAACCACCCCCCTCATCAAACTTTTTTGCAGTTGAAAATTAAAGAAACCCATTAATTTGTTTGTTATATTTATTCTCAATGTATATCTCTTGATTTTTAATTGATGTAGAAATTATAGTAATTAATGTTGTAAGTGTATGAAAAACTCTGCCCCAATATTATAGAAAAGTATTGAGATATTGTTATATATATAGAGCAAGATTTTCAGGTCTCGTGCGTGATTCTTGATTTGTACTGGTATAAATTGAACTTGCACAGGTGCAAATCGAGGATCCCATACGAAAAAGAACGAGATCCTGTACCTAATAATTATTTAGTTATGTATAATATTCCTTTTACCTTTATATGCATGAATAATTTGATTGATTCTTATTTATATAAACTTAATTTGACATGGGACAAATAGAATGTATTGTAGAAGTGTTTTTGTAAAAGTGTTGTCGTATAATTTTTTTTGTTTTATAAAGTTGAGGTGACCTATAGTTAATTTTTTTTACACCCACGTCAATAAGATTTTTAATTCGAGTTACAATATTTTTCTGTTAATTTTAAATTTGTAATAATTAAAAAAAATCACTTTATGTAAACATATTCTAATGCTAGAGGTATTTGGTATTGCAAAAAGATAATTAATATCAAAGATCAATATGAAGTCTGTCCGTATCAGGCGAGATTAATCACTAAATATAAAGTCCAGAATATCTACTCTCTCAGTAGGTGGATGTGCACTTATTTTCTTGTAAGTTACTTCAACCATATATTTTTTTTTTAATAAAAAAATAAAAAAAATCCCTCTCACCATTAAATTTTCCAAAAAATATAACATATAGTTTCAAGATCCAACACTAAAAAATGTGAGGAAAAATAAATATTTCTTCCCTAACTAAAATCATTAATGTTTTGACTTGTCACCACCACCACCATCACCGTCACAATTAGCTCAACTACATAGTCCACTTAACATTTATGTTACACATGAAAACTATTGCCATGCCTCCCACCATCACTATCTATCTATCAATTTCATTATAAATTTCAAGCCTTATAAAACAACCATTAAATGAGGAGATGTGATTTAATAACCAATAAGATTTCTCACTCCATCGCACATCCACTTGTAATAAAGTGGTCAGTGCACCTCCCTTCCACCTCAGTGGTGAGGAGTTCGATTCCCACCATATGCATGTATGGGTAGTATTCTCCCGTTATGGGAGTAGATATTCGGACCGTGCGTTTAGTGATTAATCTCGGCAAGTCCCGACAGTTATTAATGTTATAATTGTATCTCCTTCAAAAAAAAAATTCTCACTCCATCTCTTATTTTTTGAAAAAAAAAACCTTAATTAGTTATGTTCGTATGATCGTATCGTTTTCGAACATGAAATCACAATGTTCCCGCATAAATTAATGGAAAACCGTGTAGTTAGGACTGCGATAATAATGTAACCTCTTAATTGATTGGTAGATGAGAATTGAAGTCAAGATACCTCAAAATGAAGGAATTAGTTAGACGTAAGTTTTAATGAATTCACACTTAAATAATATACTCAGTAACATTAATGTTTTTATTTTCAATATGTAAAGTTGAGTGTTGGAAAATGTTTGTTTATTTATCATTATTATTTTGGGCGAATTGCAATGAAATACTCTGACGTTTGATCATATTGTAATGAAATCGTGAGTTTAGTCTTAATTACAAGTGAGTACCTTACCATCAGTTGATTCAACCAAACATAACGGTTTGACCATGATTTATGTGTGAAATGATATAACTACCCTTTGTTAAAATTTTAAATTAAATAAAAATTGAAAAAAATAATAATTTTTTTAAAAATGTATATTAAGGGTAAATTGGTAAATGAATAAATGAAATGAGATAAAAAATATTTATTAAAATAGTTAAAAAATAAAACAATAAAAAACTTTATTATAATATTAAAATAATAAAAAAAATTAATTTCCACTATTGATTTTACTTTCTCTTCCCCCTATATTTTCTCTCCCCTCCATCTTCTCTCTTCGTCTCACTCCCCCTTTCTCTCTTTTTTTTTTTTCATTTTCTTCATTCCTTTCTCTCTATAATTTCAATCTCTCTATCTCTAAATTATGAAAACTCTTCTCTCTCTCTAATTGAAGGGAAAAATACAGATTGGATGGTAGGATAGTGGTGAGTTTGTTCGGATGTGGTTTTGGTGGGTGTTTGGCTTTGAGAGTTGATTAAAAAAAATTGAAAAAGTGAAAAAAAAAAAAACATATTCAGTTTTGGTGAGTAGTTTTTGGATGTTTAAATTTGAATTATATTTGAGTTGTTGATAAGAAAATAAATTTAAAAAAAATATATTGTGTTTGAGTTGATGGTGGAGGAGAAGAGAAAATATTATATTTGTATGGTGATAATGATAATAGAGAGCAGATGATTAGATTTTTATAGTTTAACTTCAAATATTTATTAAATAAGTTTTAATATAATTTTTTTAGTTATTTATTTATTTGACTCACCTTTTAATTTTTATTTAAACATTTTTAGGGGTAAATGTGTATTTTTCTTTCTTTCAATTAATAATAGAAGGGTATTTTGGTATTTATGCAACTTTTTATTGTTAAAAAATTAATTTTTTAATGATAGGGGGGACAATGTCTATTACTAAAAATACAGGGGGGGAAACGTCTAATATGTCAAACATCAGGGGGACACTATAAATTACCCTAATTTTTAACAAATTTTTTTTTTTTTTTAAATTAAGGTAAAAATGACCATATTACTCTTTGAATATGGTTGATCGTCAACTCTAACGGTAAACCAGTTAGTCAAGGGTACTAATATATATTTAAGGCTAAACTCACAATTTTATTGTAATATGATCAAACTTTAATATACGTCATTACAATTCGCCTTATTGTTTATTATTTTCATTTGGAGTTTTGCTAATATATAGGGATTAAGATTGACAACCCGAACCCAAAATATTGTCATGTTGAATAAGTGACCTTACTACTGAGCCACATTCGGCGATGGTTCTATTTTTATTTTAAAAACCCCTCATTTATTCAGACCGTCGAATCAAAATTTAACGTATCTCTGCCGTATTGTGTAGTTACAAATCTCGTATCCGAGCATACGATCATATTACATTGAGATATTAAGCTAGACAAGACGGTCGGTCCAAACCGTTTTCAAAAGCCCAATAAGGCCCATAGTTGTACAAAACTTGTGGGCCTCAAACCAGGCCCATCATCACTCTTCTTCTTCTTCATCATAAACCCAAAACCCTAAAAAATCAACCTTTCTCTCTCTCTCTCGGTCTGTCTCTGAGAATTCGCAGATGGGGAAGAAGCCGAAGGTGATTCTGCCACCGGACCTCCCGCCCGAAATATTGGAGGAAGAAATCGAAGTATCGGACGAAGACCTCCAATTCGTCAACGAAAACCGCGATTACGCGGGTTTCGTTTCTCGCTTGGACACTCAATCCATCACCAAGTACGTACTTTTCCATCTCTCCGTCTCTTTACAACTTTCGATGAAATCAAAAGCTTCTTTTTTTTTTATACGAAACAATCTGGGAATAAAAAATTTCAGTAGTCAAACAAATGTGCATATTTGTGGGTACTAGCTTCGTACAAGAGGTCTTGTAATTGTGTTTGTGTTTGTACAAGGTTTTTTAGCCGGTAAAAGTGTTTTGTAGTTCATTTGTAATTGTAATTGTAATTGTGGTTGTGTCTCTGTGTGTTTGTCGTTAGGCATGTGACGCGGGTAGCGGATGTGAAGGAGGATGCTTTGGAGGCTATATATGAGAAGAGGTTGAGGAAGAAGTCGGCGGCTCTGAAGGAGAATGAGGAGAGCAAAGTTCAGCTTGATCCTGTTGATGCTCTCCCTGTCAAGACTTTGGATGGGAAAGTCTATTATCGAACACGTAATGGATTTTTGTCTTTTTTCGTGCCTTCGAACTTTTGATGAAATTAGTAAATGCTGAGAGTTAATGGTTTTGTATTGTTTGATAATGCGATGCAGTGGCTAAGACTTCGAAGGGAAAAGATGAAAATGAGGCTGGAGAGGATGAGAAGGATGGTGGTGCAGATAAAGGCTTAGTTAAGCTGACGAAAACGGAGAAGAGGGCGAAGCTTAAGAAAAGTAGGAAAGAGGCAAAGAAACTAGGAAAGGAGGTGGCTGAACCGGAAGAAGCGGAACAAGCACCGCAAGCAGCTGTGCTGGTATTTTCCTTACTGAATTTCACTGGTTATGTGGTTGTGTGATATTCGAGTTTTCAATTTGAACATATTCTTAAAATGTCAAATAAAGATTGAGTTTGTAAGAGGTGAAGCTTAATTAACGTTGCTGAATACTTCTGCTGACTGATCCTTGTAGGGAAACTAGATGTATTGTCTATATCTATGTGCTTATAATCTATTTGAGCTTGCTGCATGCATTAATGTTAATGTGCATAACTTTTGAGTTGGTAGTAGTTTCCTTTTTAAATTAATTTGATCGAGCTTTAAGGATAACACTATCATAGGTCAGTTTTCAATCTATTTGTAATTTTTCATGCTGCCTGCTTTTTAATATTAGATGTGTAACTATTAAGTTCTATATGTTTCTTTCACCTTTTGGACCTTCTCATTAGAATAGATTTTTTCAATTCCCTTGAATGCCATTCCAGTATCACTCTACTGTAGTCATTTCAGTAGTTGTCTTCCAACATTCTTTGGCATCGATTACACTTAAATGCTTGTATGTGCTTTTCTATTTTCATGTCTCATATCAATATTCTTACTTTTAATAATATTTTTTACTTGAACGTGGTAAGCTTGACCTATGTTCTTGGTGTGGATAAGACCATGGCATCTCTTATAATTGTGTATTTTGTATCTCAGAAACAATTTTGTTTTGTCGATTAGGCTGAGGTGAAAGAAGATCTCACAGCTGAAGAAGCATTTGAAAATAAGAAGTGTAAACTTGCAGAACTTGGAATAGCTCTTCTTTCAGATCCAGAGTCTAATATTAAATCTTTGAAAGAGATTCTACAAATTGCTAAAGATGATAACCCTTCTATCTCCAAACTTGGGTTACTATCGTTGTTGGCTGTTTTTAAAGACATCATTCCTGGGTATGAACCCTGTTTGATTTTTTGTGCTCCTTGTGTGCTTGTGCATGATCAGTTTTTTTCCTCTGCTTGTCATTGTTTAATTTTTCAAATGTTCTTTATGTCTATTACAGCTACCGGATTAGGCTTCCTACAGAAAAAGAGCTAGAGATGAAGGTTTCCAAGGAGGTTAAGAAGATGCGGTTTTATGAATCAACACTTCTATCTAATTACAAGGTTTGACTTGTTGCGTGTTTTAGTGATTTTTACTTCGATATTTTGGGGTCTTTATATCATTTGAGATTCAGATGCTTGCCGTGGCACTTGTTTCTTGCCTTTTGATCCTGTTTGATATTTTCTAATTCCTGTGTTATGAGATAATTCTGAATTCTGAATTGCCTGTATGCTTGGTGTGTAAGCCTGAATACTTATTATGTAGTTGTCTGTTCTTCGGTTTAGTTTGTTTCACTTAGATTTTCACTCTTGAAATTGGAATATAGCCTGGTTGAACTTTGCTTTATGTACTCCAGATCAGATTTTGTGGAAATTGGCTTTTTATCTTTAAAGTGGGGAATACAAGATAGCTAGCTCTAGGTTAGTATGGTTAAATGATAGACCTGCCATAAGTTTTGCTGGTTGTTTTACATTTACTTTTATAATCAGGAGCGGTTGATGAAATAAACATGGTGATGTTCTTGTATGAAATATGCAACAAACTAATGTAAAATTCGCAGATAAGACAGTTAGATTGTCTCTCCAGTTTCACATTCTTAATTCCTACTTTCTACTTATTGACAGGCATACCTGCAGAAGTTGATAGCATCAGAAAAGAAGCCTCTTTTTCAGCACGTGGTTGTTCGCTGCATTTGCAATTTGCTTGATTCAGTTCCCAATTTTAACTGCCGCGAGAGCCTGTTAGAAGTTGTTGTCAGAAACCTAGGCTCCCGAGATGATGTTGTGAGGTTCAGATTATTTATGCTCTTTGCTCTTATGCTGTCAAAGTCTCGTTCAATAATCTACAGAAAAACTTGAAGGTTTAAATTGAGTTAGGAATTGGAATTTCAGAATTTAATTTTAGTCTGGTTAATAAATATGTAAGGGTTTTAAAAACCTCGATAGTTTCCTTTTTCCTCTCTCGTTTCTTTAATCAGGTTATCCGTGTTGCTAATTGTTCTCGGTATTGGCTATACTGCTCAATGGTCAAACAACTTTGTCCTTTCTTGCAATTACCTAGGTCATTGATAACTTTTGGAAATTGGTTCGTTAGATTGCCTTAGTGTTTCTTTCCTCACAAAATATACAGTATACTACCAGTAATTTTTCTATAGTTCCACAAAAAATTATGTATACTTTTTGAATTTGGCTTTCATTTATTTCCAACTAAATTGTCTATTTCTTGTTTGCAGGAAACTTTGTTGTTCTACAATCAGGTCACTTTTTACCAATGAAGGGAAACATGGTGGTGAAGCTACTGTAGAGGCAGTTAGATTGATCGCAGGCCATGTCAAAGCTAGTCATTGTCAATTGCATCCTGATTTCATTGAGGTATGAAATTTTTTTTTTTCCTTAATTTATTTGACATATTCAATTTTTTCCCAACCAGCTGGCTAAGTGGCTTGTTCTCTTTTTTTATAAACTTGGATAAGTTGAACTGAGTTTATGGTTTGACTGAGGGCATCATTACCTTCTTTCTGCCTATGTACAACCATAACTACAGTTCTTGGGTTGTGGAGTAGTTTTGGATGAAGATCTGCTCAAATTTTTTTTGTCAATTTTTCACAGGTGCTTAT
Source organism: Xanthoceras sorbifolium (assembly GCA_003430845.1). Taxonomy (NCBI): domain Eukaryota; kingdom Viridiplantae; phylum Streptophyta; class Magnoliopsida; order Sapindales; family Sapindaceae; genus Xanthoceras; species Xanthoceras sorbifolium. The sequence continues at coordinate 28,240,818 of CM010611.1, forward strand.
GTCATTATCGTTTGATGAAGATCTTCGGAAGGCTGAAGCATCGGAACGGGACAATAAAAATAAAAGCAAGAAATATAAGAAAAGGAAGAATTCTGAGGACCCAAGTCAACAGCAAGGAAATGAAAGAAAGAAGAGTAAGAAAGAGTTGATGTCAAAGACAAGAGAGGAGGTATTTATTTCTTTGAAGAGATCATTGATTGTTTGATGTTGATTGTGACATTAATATCCTTAATGCTTCATACAGGTTGCTGCAGATTATAAGTCTGTTTCTTTTGCCCCAGATGTTGCAGAGAAGAGAAGGATGCAGTCAGAAACACTTTCTGCTGTGTTCGAGACTTATTTTCGAATTTTGAAGCAAACCATGATGTCCACTGCAGCCAGGTTTGTTCTTATAATACCTAATGAATAACAGTTTGGGTTGGATTTGGTGGAATTCAATTGTATGGTATCGACAATATGCAACACCATCTCTATCTGGTTGATGCTATATCGTATGAGGATTATCCATTAGACAATAAAGCGCATAAAAATAATTGTAGATATCATCAAAGTAAAGTTTGAACTTATGATATTAAGTTTCAAACTTTCAATAATTCAGGATACACGGTGTTCTTTCCTCTAAGAAAGAATAATAATAATTCAGGATACATGTTGAGTAGTACCGACATGAAAATTTGATATTATATGGCAGAAACATCTTAGAAACTCATGCCCCTGCTTTCTTGATGGCGTGAAGAGTGGCAAGGGTCTGAACATATGCTTGTTTAAAGAAGCATTCTCTTGGCTTATAGCTGTTAATTAAGCCCTCGCCGGTCTCTGATTTGTGTGATTGACAGAAGACCAGAAAACTTTGATAGGGAATTCATGTTCATTGAATTGTTTACTTACTTTCTTGAATATGTTTGTATATAACTTGTTGCTTAGATTCCCTTAATTTTTTTGCCCAGTTCTGAAGCAATTGCTAGTTCAAATACTAGTGCATCTGCGGCCCACTCACTGCTTTCTCCGTGCTTGAATGGATTAGGAAAGTTTTCACATTTAATTGATTTAGATTACATTGGTGATCTTATGAACTATCTGAAAAAGCTTGCTGCTGGAGGTAGCAGCTACGACAGTTCTTCCCCAAAATGCTTGCAACATTTGACTGTATCTGAACGCCTCCGGTGCTGCATTGTTGCTTTTAAAGTGATGAGGAATAATCTTGATGCCTTAAATGTCGATTTACAAGACTTCTTTGTCCAGCTTTACAATCTAATTATTGAGTACAGACCTGGAAGGTTAGTCGTAATTATTCTGCATCTGTAACTGTTCTTATGTTGTGTTAATTGCCTATCACCATTAATATCATGCCCTTTCTTGCTTGTTTAGCTCTGAAATCTTGGTGATACAATAAGATTGTGCTAATTGAGTTCAAATATCTTTTAGGTTTCCGTTGTTTTTCCCCAGTGTTGTGAGACTGCTCAAAATACTGCTGCTTATCAATATTTTTTCACCTTAGTTATATTGTGTTTGTTGATCAGAGATCAAGGTGAAGTGTTAGCTGAAGCTTTGAAGATTATGTTATGTGAAGATAGACAACATGACATGCAAAAGGCTGCTGCATTTGTAAAACGATTGGCAACATTCTCATTATCCGTTGGCTCTGCGGAATCCATGGCTGGTGCGTCCTCTCTTTTTTTTCCAGTATTTATACTACTTCATGGTGGTTTTACTCATGTTTTCTATTTGGTTAACCTTTTGAACCTCTTGCAGCATTGGTCACTTCAAAGAATCTTCTTCAGAGGAATGTCAAGTGCCGGAATCTGTTGGAAAATGATGCTGGAGGAGGCTCAGTTGCAGGATCTATTGCGGTATGCTTTCCTGATAGTCATTTTCAGTAATAGTAGTATAAATCATGACGTATTTGTTGATTCGGAATTGCTATTCTATGTTGAGAGTAATTTTATTTAAATGACGTGTGATATGAAATGAATGGTAGCGCATTGGTCTAACTATGTGTTGAAATGCTAGACGTAAATGATGAGTAGGAAGTTATTTCGTTCACTTTATTTTAAAAATTATAAGTACAACTCAAATATAACTAAACACACCAAACCATTCTTTTCTCAATGTGCATAGGACGAAACTTTTACATAATATGTGAAAATCTGCATAAAATTCTGTTTGTTTATGGTTTTTAAATCTGCTTTCCATGCTTCGGGTTGTAGTACCGACCTAAGATATCTCTCTCTTGTCATTTCTGCCCCCGACGTACAGAAATATCAGCCCTATGCCTCAGATCCCAATTTGAGCGGTGCACTTGCTTCAGTCCTTTGGGAGCTCAATCTTCTATCAAAACATTATCATCCGTCTATTTCGACCTTGGCTTCAAGCATTCCAGGCATGAACACCGCCAATAACCAAGTTTACCACGCCATTCTCTCTCCTCAGCAGGCTTTTACGGACTTGTCACTCGAACGGGAGTCCTTCAATCCGAAGAGTGACATCCGAAAGTTGAATAGCATGCGGAAAAGAGGAAGTGAATCCTCCACATTGGCAGGTATCGAGTCAACCTCAGATACATCAATCAATGAAAATGAGGTGAGCAAGAAACTCGCAAAGCATTTCATGGTTCTTCGCGATATCAAGGAAAACGAGAGATTAAGAGGCGAATTAGATCGAACGTCGTTAACCCTACAACTGTATGAAGAGTATAAGAAGCAAAAGAAGGCAGCAGAACCAAAAGCCAAGAGAACAAGAGCCAAAATTGTTTAGACTGATTAAAGACTTTTGAACCATGAAAATGTATTCTTGTTTTCTTCCTTAATAGTTTCATTTTTTCTCCCTTTAATTAAATTCTCTTTGTTGTTACGATTTACGAATTTGTTTTCATTTTCAAATGTAATGATTGTAAGTTTATATATACATTTTTGTTGAAATCAAAATCACTATCGAAATTGTAAAGTGTGGGGAGACTCCTTCTCTATAGTGGAAGTTGTTATTTCCGGTTGAGCTTGCAGTGTTTGATCTTATCAAGTTTTTGGTAAATTTCTCATAATCATTTTCTCAAGATGGTCCGTATTACCGTATAGGGTGACAGATCATTTATTAGATTTCAATTCAACAGTTAAAATATAAATCAAAAAGTTCAAAAATAGGTAATACTCTATACGTTACTCATTAAAGTTATAAATGTATCTGGGGCTACACAGATAATACACTTACCCATATTCAAAGCCTAAAGTTTTACAACTAATTATACAAACATAACGTGGATACCAATCGTACAAGTTCTTAAACCCGTAAAATTTGACTATACAAACTTAATGTGAATACAGTTTCTCAAAACAAAACGTAGCAGAAACTTTGTGATCAACCTGGAGTTTTCGAAATCCTCAAGGTCCATATTACAAGGGTTGTTGATATGTGGGCTGGTGACTTCTGTGGACTTCTTCAACATGGAAGACAACAAATACATGGCCTTTTGACTTTTGTAGCCTTTTTTGTTGAAAGAAAATATTTTTCTTCTTTCTTTTATTCTTTAAAGTACCCATCAAATCTCTATTGAATAATAATTTTTTTGTGTCAGAAGAAGAGATCTGAAAATGAGAGAATTCCTTGAACATGTGAACTCATCATCATCATCATCAACTCTCAAAACACAATTATATAGAAAGATGCAAGCAACTCCATATATTTCACTAACATGGGGGTGGGTAACACTAATCTTATATAAATATATTAATTTCTTTTCACAATATTTTATACTCAATACATAAATAAACTAATAAGTTTTTAATTAATTTCACATTAACTCTTGATTAACCGGTTCTATACATCTCTCCGCACTATATATCTGTAATGGAGTTCGAATCGTATCATATTAGTAAATAAACAAGTGTATCAAAATCTTTTCCCGTTATTTGGATCGTGTTACTAGTAATTGATCTAAGTAGAATCTGTTACACCCCCCTCGATCCAATCTTGATGACCATTTCGAAATAAAAATTAAATGAGAGAAATTAAAATATTAAAAAAAAAAATTGAAGAAGAAGAAAAAGGTCATTTTAGGGTTATAGAATATCTCCAGAATGTCAGTTTAATGATCAATGTAAAACCTCTGCATGTGACCCATATCTCACATTCACATGTTTAAAATTAAATTTTCTGACTCGTTTTTTTTTCTTTTCTTTCTCAGATCTCTCTCTCTTTCCTCCATTATTTTCCCGAGAAAATATATATTATTCTATCCATGAAGAGAGAGAGAGAGAGAAAAAGTATAGTATGTAGAATTGTTCATTGATCAACAGCAAAACTACCTTCGGTGTCTCGAAAAATAATAATTAGACAAAAAATACGCGTTCTTCTAGGTTGATATAATGATGATTAAATTTTTAATTAAATAAATACTCAGAGAAGTTTCTATGTAAAATATATATATATATATATATATATAAAATGAACGTGAGTGTACATGTTTTTGGATGACAAAAAAGAGAGAAAAAATGCATGTGAAATCATCGGAAATTAAGGGCATGCATGCATGCTTTTTCAAGCTTTATTGTTCAATCACGCGGTCTAATTATTATTTGTTATATAATTTGTCTAATGTTCTTCAATTTTTTGAGTCTCTTGTTTTTCCAAATCAAGAAATTAATTATTCCTTCATTTATATATTTATTTACACAAAAGGGTTCAACTCATTTCGATCGGGTTTCGATATTATTATTCTTTAATTTTAATTGAAAATTAATTAGGCAAAATAATCAACACTCTACAATCAGATCGTGGAGGTAAGTAAACGGTCGTTTTAGGATTAGATATAAATTCTTAGTTGAATTGATTATGCATTCCCTTTTAATCCCCATGATTTGGATTCAAATATCTCATTTTGAATATAAAAATGTTAATATAAAGACATCTCTTTTTATTATGGGAACAGTTAAACGGACCGTATTTTATAGTATTTCTAGACATATTCTAACAAAACCCGACCTGGTGTCGGTCTCTTAAAAAATAGTCTTTTACGGTTTATCTATAGCTTATCATGAGGCATATTCGTTACTTCAATAGCATACAAAATATATAGCTACCATAAAAATTCATGTTGAATGTTACAAAACTCGCTAAAATTACACGAATTCCATATTTTAGCTTACAAGGTTAATTAGTAGCAATCTATTAAACAAAATTAGCACTAAAACCACGTAAGTTAATATATAAAATTTTTAGACTAAACTTAAAGTCCGTATATTTTGTAAAAGAATTCATCAACTTTAACACTAAACTTATGATATTTATATTCATATTTATATATTGAGATCTATCACTTTGTGGGTTAGAGGACTACTGGGACCAATCGAGATTAAATCATTCAAGTACGGTCCGGACAACTACTCCCAGTAACAGAAAACGAGAACTATTGGGACC